>CM038670.1:289161819-289771703 GCA_021605145.1 Aegilops bicornis
CGGTAATGCACATCACTATAAACCTTGCAAGCAATGTGACTAATAAGTTTGTTACGGGATGATGCATTATGCAACGAGTAAAGAGACTTGCTGGTAACGATATTGAACTAGGTATTGAGATACCGACGATCGAATCTCGGGCAAGTAACATACCGATGACAAAGGGAACAACGTATGTTGTTATGCGGTTTGACCGATAAAGATCTTCGTAGAATATGTGGTAACCAATATGAGCATCCAGGTTCCGCTATTGGTTATTGACCGGAGATGAGTCTCGGTCATGTCTACATAGTTCTCGAACCCGTAGGGTCCGCACGCTTTACGTTCGATGACGATCAGTATTATGAGTTTATGTTTATTGATGTACCGAAGGTTGTTCGGAGTCCCGGATGAGATCACAAACATGACGAGGAGTCTCGAAATGGTTGTGACATAAAGATCGATATATTGGAAGGCTATGTTTGGACACCGGAAAGGTTTCAGATAAGTTCGGGCATTTTCGAATGCAAGGGAGGTTACCGACCCCGGGAAGTTAATGGGCCTTAATGGGCTTTAGTGGAAGAGAGAGGAGAAGGCCAAGAGGAGGCGCCCCCAAGCCCAATCCGAATTGGGAGGGGGGCTGGCCCCCCTTTCCTTCCTCTCCTCTTCCCCTTCCTTCCCCCTCCTAGTAGGACTAGGAAAGGGGGAACCTACTCCTAGAAGGAGTAGGATTCCCCCCTTGGGGCGCGCCATAGGAGGTCGGCCTCCCCCTCCTCCACTCCTTTATATACGGGGGAGGGGGCACCCCATAGACACACAAGTTGATTCCTAGCCGTGTGTGGTGCCCCCTCCACATATTTCCACCTTGGTCATATCGTTGTAGTGCTTAGGCAAAGCCCTGCGGCGGTAACTTCATCATCACCGTCATCACGCCGTCGTGCTGACGAAACTCTCCCTCGGCCTCAGCTGGATCAAGAATTGGAGGGACGTCACCGAGCTGAACGTGTGCAGATCGCGGAGGTGCCGTGCGTTTGGTACTTCATCGGTTGAATCGCGAAGATGTTCGACTACATCAATCGCGTTACTTAACGCCTCCGCATTCGGTCTACGAGGGTACGTGGACACACTCTCCCGCTCGTTGCTATGCATCACATAGATAGATCTTGTGTGATCGTAGGTATTTTTTTGAAATACTGCGTTCCCCAACAACACTGCCCCTCCTTATATAAGTTGAAGGGGCAGCTTACATGTAGAGTCCTAGTAGGATTAGGACTAGTCTACTTTCTATTACACGTGGAATCCTAGTCCAGGTCTTGCTTCCCTTGTAAGGGAAATACTTTCCTCTCAAGCCAGCCCATTGGATACCATATCATGAGCCGCCAAGTCCAGCCGGGTTACTGATGAGTCGCCTTCTGGGCCTTGGGCATGGTCGCTTGTCTGACCCACTGACCCGGTCACCAATGAGGTGGGTTACCAATGAGGCACCAAGTCCCGATTGGGTCATACCGCGGGGTATATCCCCAATATTAGCCCCTAGTTTAATTTGGATTTATCAATGTTAAACTTTTCCTGCAAAATAAAAACAAGAACAAATTTGACGGATTATGCGCCGAGTCAAGAGTTATTTTGTGTCGGCATCTATTCGTCATTAAATCCTTGTCATTTCCTTCTGCGAAAACACTTGACCGAGTCAATCTTTGCCGGGTCATGCAATTCTAGAATTACCATATCGTGTCTCTTTGTTATATTCAAGGGAATCCCTCCTGTAAAGTCCGGGTCTCTTCTATATAGTAGTAGTCCAGCTTCAAAATCAATTTGCTGGCATTGGTTTCTTGCAGAAAAATATTGGGGGAAATAATCCATTTGAGTCGGCTTCCAATGCTCCAGCTTGACAAAAATATTGTACTTAAGATATTCATCTGGTTTTTAGTCGGCTTGAGGATGTAGAAATTGCTGAGTTGTGATCGCCAAAATTTTCGAGTTATAGAAATTGATCGCACCGGGTCATGATTGTTACAGACGTCGGGTCATAAATTGGTCTTTCTGAGTTCTTCAGGCCAAGTCCTTATAACTTGTGATGACTTGGTGCTTGCTTTTGTAAATATAGCTTCCAATCGTTGAGTCAGCTCTCCAGGCTTTTCCATGAATAGCTTGGAGGAGATAAACTTTGTGAATTTCTCCATTAAGAATATTGTACCCGGTATGCTCAAAACTGAGAACTTGAAGCTGTACCTTCCTTATATCCATATTACCTGTAGCCCCAAAGTCTTAAGAGGGGAACGTAGTGATAGCTTAAGACTTGCTTCAATATAAATGCTGCAACTTTGGAGAAATCCGGGTTGTTCATCTATATGTCACTTTGTAGCCCCCAAAGGCCGGCTCATCAATATGCGATGGGTCGGGTCTTTAATTTGGACCTTATGATCTGTTGAAACGAGTGAATGTTGTAGCTCCCAAGTGTCGGGTTGTCTTTCCTGCAGCAACCTGGGACTTGTAATTGCCTTATGCTCATAAAACTTCAGCTAGTCTAGCCCTCAAGTGACGGCCCTCAAGTGACGGGTCATTATGCAATAATGAGCATGGACTTTGTATATCTGATTATGTAAACTTGAGCAACAATGTGTAGCCCCCAAGGGCCAGCTCATCAGTATGTGATGGGTCGGGTCTTCATATGATCCCTTAACTTGAAAATGACAGTACATTAGCCCCCAAGTGCCATGTTGATTGTTCACAGCTACATGGGACTTGATGTTTTGTAGGTTGAAATTGACTGATGTAGCCCCCAAGTGTCGGGTTGTTTGTCTGCGGCGACTCGGGACTTCATAAATTTGAACAATATAGTCCTCAAGTGCCTGGTCGTGTGCCTGTGGAGACTCGGGACTTCATAAATTTGAACAATATAGCCCCCAAGTGCCGGGTCGTGTGCCTGCGGTGACTCGGGACTACTCCTTTGATAAAGCCAATTGTCATGATCTTTTCCATGGTATCCTTGCTTGAATTTTTGCTCTTCTTTGTAGCATTTCAATAATCCAATTTGCGAATTACCAGTGGTAATTTATTATACCATGCTCCTTACTATAAGATGGCATCGTAAATTTAAAAGAATATAGCCATCTCTTTGAGGCGACTTTAAAAACCTCAATCATTGAATATTGGTTATGATAAACTGATACCTCCATTTTGTGTCATGCTTTTATATCGATATTTATTGCATTATGGGATGTTATTACACATTATGTCACAATACTTATGCCTATTCTCTCTTATTTTACAAGGTTTACATGAAGAAGGAGAATGCCGGCAGCTGGAATTCTGGGCTGGAAAAGGAGCAAATAGTAGAGACCTATTCTGCACAGCTCCAAAGGTCCTGAAACTTCACGGAGGCAGTTTTTGGAATTAATAAAGAATAGTGGCGAAAGAACCAACCAGAGGGGGGCCATCCACCATCCACGAGGGTGGGGGCGCGCCATACCCACTGGGCGCGCCCCCTGCCTCGTGGGCCCCCTGGCAGGCCTCCGGTGCCCATATTATACTATATGAAGTCTTTTACCCTAGAAAAAATCATAAGCAAGCTTTCGGGACGAAACACCACCGCCACGAGGCGGAACCTTGGCGGAACCAATCTAGGGCTCCGGCGGAGCTGTTCTGCCGGGGAAACATCCCTCCGGGAGGGGGAAATCATCACCATCGTCATCACCATCGATCCTCTCAGCGTGAGGGGGTCCATCTCCATCAACATCTTCACCAGCACCATCTCATCTCAAACCCTAGTTCATCTCTTGTATTCAATGTTTGTCTCAAAACCTCAGATTGGTACCTATGGGTTGCTAGTAGTGTTGATTACTCCTTGTAGTTGGTGCTAGTTGGTTTATTTGGTGGAAGATCATATGTTCAGATCTGTTATGCATATTAATACCCCTCTGATTATGAACATGAATATGATTTGTGAGTAGTTACGTTTGTTCCTGTGGACATGGAAGAAGTCTTGCTATAAGTAGTCATGTGAATTTGGTATTCGTTCGATATTTTGATGAGATGTATGTTGTCTTTCCTCTAGTGGTGTTATGTGAACATCGACTACATGACACTTCACCATTGTTTGGGCCTAGATGAAGGCATTGGGAAGTAATAAGTAGATGATGGGTCGCTAGAGTGATAGAAGCTTAAACCCTAGTTTATGCGTTGCTTTGTAAGGGGCTGATTTGGATCCATATGTTTCATGCTATGGTTAGGTTTACCTTAATACTTCTTTTGTAGTTGCGGATGCTTGCAATAGGAGTTAATCATTAGTGGGATGCTTGTCCAAGAAAGGGCAGTACCCAAGCACCGGTCCACCCACATATCAAATTATCAAAGTGACGAACGCGAATCATATGAGCGTGATGAAAACTAGCTTGACGATAATTTCCATGTGTCCTCGGGAGCGCTTTCCTTTATATAAGAGTTTGTCCAGGCTTGTCCTTTGCTACAAAAAGGATTCTGCCATCTTGTTGCACCTTATTTACTTTCATTACTTGTTACCCGTTACAAATTACCTTATGACAAATCTATCTATTACCGATAATTTCAGTGCTTGCAGAGAATACCTTACTGAAAACAGCTTGTCATTTCCCTCTTATTTATCAAAAGAACTATGATAGATCCCCTATACTTGTGGTTCATCAAGACTCTTTTCTGATGCCATTGCCGGGGAGTGAAGCGCCTTTGGTAGGTGGAATTTGGTAAGGACAAATTTATATATTGTGCTGAAATTAACTGTCACTTGTCACTATGGAAAGTAATCCTTTGAGGGGCTTGTTCGGGGTATCTTCACCCCGACCAGTAGAACAAAGAGTTGCTCCTCAACCTGCTAAACCTACTGAAAATGTTTACTTTGAAATTCCTTCTGGTATGATAGAGAAGCGCTAGCTAATCCTTTTACAGGAGATGGAACATTGCATCCCGATTTGCACCTAATCTATGTGGATGAAGTTTGTGGATTATTTAAGCTTGCAGGTATGCCCAAGGATGTTATCAAGAAGAAGGTCTTTCCTTTATCTTTGAAGGGAAGGGCATTGACATGGTTTAGGCTATGTGATGATATGGGATCATGGAACTACAACCGATTGAAATTGGAATTTCATCAGAAGTTTTATCCTATGCATCTTGTTCATTGTGATCGTAATTATATATATAATTTTTGGCCTCGCGAAGGAGAAAGCATCGCTCAATCTTGGGGGAGGCTTAAATCAATGTTATATTCATGCCCCAATCATGAGCTCTCAAGAGAAATTATTATTCAAAAAATTTATGCTCGGCTTTCTCTCAATAATCGCTCCATGCTCAATACTTCTTGTACTTGTTCTTTTATGATGAAGACTATTGAATTCAAATGGGATTTATTGGAAAGAATTAAATGCAACTCTGAAGATTGGGACCTCTACGAAGGTAAGGAGTCAGGTATAACACCTAAGTTTGATTGTGTTAAATCTTTTATGGATACCGATGTTTTCCGTGAATTTACCACTATATATGGACTTGACTCTAAGAGAGTAGCTTCTTTCTGTGAATCATTTGCTACTCATGTTGATCTCCCTAAGGAGAAGTGGTTTAAATATAATCCACCCATTGAAGTAAAAGTAGTTGCACCTATTAAAGTTGAAGAAAAGACTATCACTCATAATGATCCTGTTGTTCCTACTACTTATATTGAGAAACCACCTTTCCCTGTTAGAATAAAGGATCATGCTAAAGCTTCAACTATGGTTCGTAAGAGTAATACTAGAATACCTACACCCCTGAGCGAATTAAAGTTGAACCTAGTGTTGCTATGGTTAAAGATCTCTTGGCCGGTAATATTGATGGGCATGTTATTTACTTCTGTGATGAAGCTGCTAGAATTGCTAGACCTGATACTAAAAATAAACATAGACCTATTGTAGGCATGCTCGTTATTTACATTAAATAGGAGATCATTGCTATCATGGCTTATGTGATATGGGTGCTAGTGCAAGTGCAATACCCCATTCCTTATACAAAGAAATTATGCATGATATTGCACCTGCTGAGATAGAAGAAATTGATGTTACAATTAAGCTCGCCAATAGAGATACTATTTCGCCAGTTGGGATTGTTAGAGATGTTGAAGTCTTGTGTGGCAAAGTTAAATATCCTGCTGATTTTCTTGTTCCTGGTTCCCACAAGATAACTTTTGTTCCATCATATTTGGTAGACCCTTCTTGAATACTGTTAATGCTAGGATAGACTACAAAAAGTATGTTGTTACTATTGGTTTGGGGGATATGTCTCATGAGTTTAATTTTGCTAAGTTTCATAGACAACCCCGTGATGAGGAATTGCCTAGTAAGGATGAAATTATTGGTCTTGCTTCTATTGCCGTGCCTCCTAATGATCCTTTAGAACAATATTTGCTCGACCATGAAAATGATATGTTTATGAATGAAAGAAGAGAAATAGATGAAGTATTCTTTAAACAGGGACCTATTTTGAAACACAACCTGCCTGTTGATTATTAGTGCTAACCTTTCAGAGCATGAAGAAAAGAAATTATTGAAACTCTGAAGAAGCACCGTGCTGCTATTGGATATATTCTTGATGATCCTAAGGGCATTAGTCCCACTCTATGCCAGCACAAAAAAATTGGAGAAAGACGCTAAACCAGTTGTTGATCACCAACGACGGTTAAATCCTAAGATGAAAGAAGTGATAAGAAAAGAAATACTAAAGCTTCTGGAGGCAGGTATAATTTATCCCATTGCTGATAGTCAGTGGGTGAGTTTTGTCCATTGTGTCCCTAAGAAGGGAGGTATTACTGTTGTTCCTAATGATAAAGATGAATTGATCCCACAAAGAATTGTTACAGGTTATAGATTGGTAATTGATTTCCGCAAACTAAATAAAGCTACTAAAAAGGATCATTACCCTTTACCTTTTATTGATCAAATGCTAGAAAGATTATCCAAACATACACATTTTTTCTTTCTAGATGGTTATTCTGGTTTCTCTCAAATACCTGTGTCAAAAGAGGATCAAGAAAATACCACTTTTACTTGCCCTTTCAGCACCTTTGCTTATAGACGTATGCCTTTTGGTTTATGCAATGCACCTGCTACCTTTCAAAGATGCATGATGGCTATATTCTCTGATTTTTGTGAAAATATTGTTGAGGTTTTCATGGATGATTTCTCCGTATATGGAACTTCTTTTGATGCTTGCTTGAGCAACCTTGATCGAGTTTTGCAGAGATGTGAAGAAACTAATCTTGTCTTGAATTGGGAGAAGTGCCACTTTATAGTTAATGAAGGTATTGTCTTGGGGCATAAAATGTCTGAAAGAGGTATTGAAGATGATGCTATTGAAAATATGCCGTGTCCCAAGGACATTAAAGGTATAAGATGTTTCCTTGGTCATGCCGGTTTTTATAGGAGGTTGATTAAAGACTTCTCAAAAATTTCTAGGCCTCTGACTAATCTCTTACAAAAAGATGTTCCTTTTGTCTTTGATGATGATTGTGTAGAAGCAGTTGAAATACTTAAGAAAGCCTTCATTTCTGCACCTATGGTTCAGCCACCTGATTGGAATTTACCCTTTGAAATTATGTGTGATGCTAGTGATTATGATGTAGGTGTTGTACTACGACAAAGAGTTGATAAGAAATTAAATGTTATCCAATATGCTAGTAAAACTCTAGACAGTGCCCACAGAAATTATGCCACTACTAAAAAAGAATTTTTAGCAGTTGTATTTGCTTGTGATAAATTCAGACCTTATATTGTTGATTCTAAAGTAACTGTTCACACTGATCATGCTGCTATTAAATATCTTATGGAAAATAAAGATGCTAAACCTAGACTTATTAGATGGGTTCTCTTGCTACAAGAATTGGATTTACATATTATTGATAGAAAGGGAGCTGAGAACCCCGTTGCAGACAACTTATCTAGGTTAGAAAATGTTCTTGATGACCCACTACCTATTGATGATAGCTTCCCTGATGAACAATCAGTTGTCATAAATGCTTCTCGTACTGCTCCATAGTATGCTGATTATTGTAATTACATTGTTGCTAAATTTATACCACCTAGTTTCACATACCAGCAAAAGAAAAAGTTTTTCTATGATTTAAGACATTACTTCTGGGATGATCCACACCTTTATAAAGAAGGAGTAGATGGTGTTATTGGACGTTGTGTACCTGAGCATGAACAGGAACAGATCCTATGCAAGTGTCACTCCAAGGATTATGGAGGACACCACGCTGGAGATAGAACTGCACATAAGGTATTGCAATCCGGTTTTTATTGGCCTACTCTCTTCAAAGATGCCCGTAAGTTTGTCTTGTCTTGTGATGAATGCCAAAGAATTGGTAATATTAGTAGACGTCAAGAAATGCCTATGAACTATTCACTTGTTATTGAACCATTTGATGTTTGGGGCTTTGATTATATGGGACCGCTTCCTTCCTCTAATGGGTATACACATATTTTAGTTGCTGTTGATTATGTTACTAAGTGGGTAGAAGCTATTCCAACTAGTAGTGCTGATCATAACACCTCTATTAAGATGCTTAAAGAAGTTATTTTTCTGAGGTTTGGAGTCCCTAGATATTTAATGGCTGATGGTGGTTCACATTTTATTCATGGTGCCTTACATAAAATGCTTGCTAAGTATGATGTTAATCATAGAATTGCATCTCCTTACCACGCACAATCTAGTGGCCAGGTAGAATTGAGTAATAGAGAGATCAAATTAATTTTGCAAAAGACTGTTAATAGATCTAGAAAGAATTGGTCCAAGAAACTTGATGATGCATTATGGGCCTATAGAACTTCATATAAAAACCCTATGGGTATGTCTCCGCATAACATGGTTTATGGAAAAGAATGTCACTTACCTCTCGAACTAGAACATAAGGCATATTGGGCCATTAAAGAGCTCAATTACGATTTCAAACTTACCGGTGAGAAAAGGCTATTTGACATTAGCTCACTTGATGAATGGAGAACCCAAGCTTACGAGAATGCCAAAATGTTTAAAGAAAAAGTTAAAAGATGGCATGACAAAAGGATACAAAAGCGTGAGTTTAATGTAGGTGATTATGTGTTGCTATTCAACTCTCGTTTAAGATTTTTTGCAGGAAAGCTTCTCTCTAAATGGGAAGGTCCTTACGTTATCGAGGAGGTCTATCGTTCTGGTGCCATAAAAATCAACAACTTCGAAGGCACAAATCCGAAGGTGGTGAACGGTCAAAGGATCAAACATTATATCTCAGGTAATCCTATAAATGTTGAAACTAATGTTACTGAAATCGTAACCCTAGAGGAACACATTATCTAGGGACACGTTCCAAAACGTTTCGGACTCCAAAAAGGAATAGGTATAAGGTACGGTAAGTAAACCGACTCCAAAACAGTTCTAATGATATTTTTTCTCCGTTTTGGAATATTAAAGAAAATAGGAAAATAAGTAGTAGTTCGGGAAGGACACGAGGCGTCCATGAGGGTGGAGGGCGCGCCCTACCCCCTAGGCGCGCCCCCTGCCTCGTGGGTACCTCGTGTGCTCTCCGGACTCTGTTTTCTTGCACAATACTTCTTTTGGTCGGTAAAAATTCATTATATAATCTCCCGAAGGTTTTGACCCTTGTACCACGCAAATATCCTCTGTTATGGTTTCGAGCTGTTTTCTGCTAGGGTTGTCAAGGCCAGGAATCTTGTCGTCCCCCTCCTCCAACAATGAGGGCAACGATGCTTGGCTAATGAAGATAGAGATGAAGAGAGAAGAACTCGGGGAGATCAACAAGGATAATGGAATCAAGAAGGCCATGGAGGATCAAGCTCCGGCAGCAGAAGAAGAAGACATCCTTCAACCTCATCACAATCTTCTTACCCCAACTGAGATTCAAAGCTTTCAAGATGATTGAGTTAGCTCATATACAAAACAAGTATCTCACACATGAAAATATTTTGTTGAAGGAGCATATCACCGCACTCAAGGGCATTATCCGCAAATTGGAGGATCTCCTACGCTCGATGTGCGACTATCCATCATCAACAACTCCATCATCACCACCTCCTAAGAAAGAGATATAATCACGTGGTTATGGGCACTCCCCTTGGCAACTGCCAAGCTTGGGGGAGGTGCCCCGGTATCGTATCACCATCACACTTTTATCTTTACTGTTTTTCTTAGTTCGATCATTTTGGTAATATCTTGATTCAGTAGAATAAAGTGGGTATGATCTAGTTTTGAGTTTTTCTTTATGATCCTTCTATGTAATCGAGTCCGTGAGCTATATATAATAAAGATTAGTGTTGAGTCAAGGACTTGATTATCTTGCTATGATCTTGAGGGAATGAGAGAAAATAAAAAGAATAAAAAGAAATAAAGAGATCATATTGATCTTATGGAGAGTAATGACTTCACATATAAAGAGTATGATGAATAAAAGTTGTTGAAAGTTGACAAACATAGTTTTGGTCATTGTTGCAATTAATAGGAAGTAATAAAGAAAGAGAGGTTCTCACATATAAATATACTATCTTGGACATTTTTCTGATTGTGAGCACTCATTAAAATATGACATGCTAAAGAGTTGGTGTTGGACAAGGAAGACAACGTAATGGGTTATGTTTTCTTATATCCTAAATAAAGTATATTGTCATGGATCATCCAACATGTTGATCTTGCCCTTCTCCCTCATGCTAGCCAAACTCTTTGCACCAAGTAGAGATACTATGTGTGCTTCCAAATATCCTGAAACCCAGTTTTGCCATGACAGTCCACCATACCTACATATGGATTGAGTAAGATCCTTCAAGTAAGTTGTCATTGTTGCATGTAATAAAAACTTTCTCTCTAAATATGTATGATTTATTAGTGTGGAGAAAATAAGCTTTATACGATCTTGTGATGTGGAAGAAATAAAAGCGACAGACTGCATAATAAAGGTCCATATCACAAGTGGCAATATAAAGTGACGTTCTTTCGCATTAAGATTTTGTGCATCCAACCATAAAAGCAATGACAACCTCTGCTTCCCTCTGCGAAGGGCCTATCTTTTATTCTTGTCTCATACCTTGTACAAGAGTCATGGTGATCTTCACCTTTCCTTTTTACATTTTATCCTTTGGCAAGCACATTGTGTTGGAAAGATCCTGATATATATATATATATATATATATATATATATATATATATATATATATATATATATATATATATATATCCAATTGGATTTAAGTTGTCATGAACTATTATTGTTGACATTACCCTTGAGGTAAACAGTTAAGAGGCAGCACTATAAGCCCCTATCTTTCTCTGTGTCCGATTAAAACTCCATACCCATAAGTATGTGTGTCGGATTTCGGGTTCCGGCAGACCCTTGAGGTTTGAACACTGGGGTGCGCGTTGAGATCTCGCCCTCTACCTACTTGTACCACGCCGCCTCGCTAAGATCTAAACTACGAAAGGAACAACACAAGAGACACAACGTTTATCCTAGTTCGGGCCACCATTGTGGTGTACTATCCTACTCTAGTTTGTGGAGTGGTGGATTGCCTCTTGGGCTGGTGGTGATGAACAATACAAGGAAGAACAGCCTCGCGAGGGTCTGTTCTTGGCCGGGGCGATGAACTGCTTGGAGGAGTTCAGTTGCTCTCTCTCTCTCTCTCTCTCTCTCTCTCTCTCTCTTGATTCAAGATTGCTTGGCCTCTAGCTCTGTTCTGGATCCCGGATCAAGCTCTCTCTACCCTGTGGGAGGCTAGTCCTATTTATAGACAGAGGCCTCGGCCTCTTCCCAAATATTGAGCGGGAAGGGCGCCAACAATTGGCCATTTTGAAGGGAACATCTGGTACACTTATCCTGACTAAAGTTGGTCCTCGCCTGTCAAAGGCTCTGGTGGTGACGCTGGCTTGGGCTCCACAATGACTTCCTTCCTGCCGTTGGGCTGGTCTTGGTCTTGTTGCACCAAAATGGATGCCTTTCCTTGATACTCTCGCCTGCGCTTTCTCCCTTTGCACCAAAGAGGAAAGGAGGACATCAGACGGGTCGGGCGCTCTGGGCGCCCTTGGTATCATGGCTTGCTTCATGGGCACCTCGTGAGGTACCCCGCCTTGATCTCTCCGCCTCCTCGCGAGCCAGCCTGATGAGGCCGTGCCTGAGGAAGCTCCCTGTCGTCCGCCCCGCGAGGCTTGGCCCCTCGCGAGGGTCTTGAGCTTGAGTTGATGAAGATGGGCCGTGATGGGCCCCCCTTTGAGCCACACCGCAGGCCACACGCAGGCAAGTCTGGGGACACCCATTCCCAGAACACCGACAGTAGCCCCCGGGCCCAAGGTGTGCCTGGGCTTGGCCGAGCAGAGAGGCAAAGGGGCAAGTGCGAAGCGCCGCGGTCCCTAACAGCCTGCGGCCTTGGGCGCCGCGTGGCGGTTGATTGGACGTGGGCGGCACTGTTCCCCCACGCCTCCTTATTTTGTGCCATGCTAGGCAGACTCGTAGCCACACACAGCCGCTCCCCTTTTCGATGCTCGACCGTCCCCCACTCTTCCTCCTCTCGAACTCCGGCTTCTGCTCACAATCCAATCTCGAACCTCCCCCCTTTCGTTGCCATGGCTCCGACGAAGAAGGGAAGAGGGAAGAAGCCCATGCCTCCGCCTCGCTCGCCGTCGTCGGCGGCCCCCGCCGTCGATCGGTCGATCATACTCAATCGAGAGGGCCTGGGCAAGGTCAGCTCGGCTTTGGCCACCATCTTCAACGAATGCGGGCGGACGATGGCCTGGCCCAAGGCCCCACTTCTCCATCGACAGGATAATCACCGAGGTCCGGTATTTTGCCGACACCACCTGGGTGGGGCTGGTTCCCCCTTTCCGATTTCTTCAATGTCATGCTCTCCCACTATCGATCCATATGATGCATTTGGGTCCCGAATCCATCACTCTTCTTGGTCTTCGCCTTTGTTTTGCGGCGATGATGGGCATCCTTCCCTCGGTTTCGTTGTTGTGCCACTTCTTCTCTCTACGCCTTGTTGACCCCATCCAATGTTCGGGGTGTGTGAGCTTCATTGCTGCACCTGAAACAGCGGCTTCAGGGATCGACTTCAGCCTTCCTCCGCCCGCGCCTGGGTTCCGCGAGCGGTGGCTGTACATGGACGTAGGGGTGCCCAGCCCCCTGCTGTCGGAGCCATCTTGGTGAGGTGACCGGCGGTGTGCATCAGGTAGACGCCCCCGACGCGGGTCGCCTTGACGCTCCTTCCTCGTCGCAGGCTGACCCCTGCGCTCAACTCTTGGTCGCTTCCGCGTGGACTTTGAGGCTCTCCGAAAGAGAAGGGAGGCCTTGGGTGACGATTACCCTTGTCGCCTGCTGAAGCGTAGGAAGTACTTCGCCACCGATGAGTAAGCCTTCCCCTTTCCTAGCTCCTGACCCTCCTGTTGCTTTTACTGATCCCGGCTCCTTGAGGGCCCGTCCCGCCGAGCTCACGGAGATGGCTGAGGAGCCATCCCCCTTGGCTCCGCCCTCTCCACCGTCTTCGAGCACTCCGAGCAGCAGAGCCCTCATGGTGAGGCTGGTCGGAGAGACGAACCATCCTGAGGCGCATCGCGGCCCCGCACGCCTGCGAGCCTTCTCGTGGCATAGCCAGCCTGCCGTGGGCTTCTCGTCTGGTCGTCGACCGTGATTGGCTGAGGTATTCCTTGTGCTCTTTTTTAGGGGATGGGCTGGCTCCTGGCCGGGCTTCTGGCGAGGCGTGCCCGGCCGTGGGCGAGGGCGCCAACCCCAGCCTGCCCGGAGGGGGAGTGCTGATTCGTGGCCCCCGGCGCTCGCTTGGGGCGGATGATGGTGTGGAAGACGTACTTGAGCACGCCCGGGAGCGTCGCGTTCTTCGCCAAGGGTTTCTTCGGAGGGCGGCTGACGCGGTGAGCCTGCTTGGTGAAGAGCTCGCTGATGAAGACGCGTGCCTCGAGGCCGAGGGCCTGCGCCTGGCCGCGGAGAGGCGCGAGCTGAAGGCGGTTGTCGCCCTTGCGCGCCATCAGCGTGATCTTGACAATGAGGAGGCCAAGGCGTCATTGGCGGCCTCTCGGGAGGTCCGCTTCGGCCGCCGAGGAGGCTCGGGAAGCTGACCGGCGACGAGAGGCGGCGGAGGAGCGGGCGCGGGAACTCCTGGCCCGATGCCACTCACTGGAGGAGCAGGTGGAGCTGCGCGAGGCGGCCCTTGCGTCGATGAAGGTGGCCTCAGGCGACCCAGCTGAGCTCCAGAAGCGTGAGGAGGCGCTGATGCTGGAAGCTGCCGAACGCGCGTGTGAGTATGAGCGCCTGGAAACAAGGGAGCGCTTGGTAACGCGGGCGGAGGATGATGTCGCTGCGCGGGAAGCCCGTGTTCTGGAGGAGGTCGGACGTCGGGTGGCGACGGCACGCTTGAACCTTGAGCGCGAGTTCGAGGAGAGGCTGGGGTTGATCCGAGCCGAGGTCAAGGTAGGACCGCTGCCTTGAGGGCCAAGCAGGAGGAAGTGACGCGCGGGCCAATGCTTCTCGGGCCGCCCTTGAGGTGGCGCAGAGGAGTTAACTACCTCCCGTGCCGAGGTGCTTCTTCTTCGCCAACGGGTGGACGAGGCCGAGGCCGTTCTTGGCGACAGAATGCGGACGAGATACGCCAGTGAGGATCTGGAGCATGAGCACGGCCCCATGCTCACCACGCCCGGAGAGAGCCAACGCAGCCTTAGGTAACATTTGCGAGGCAGGCTGTTGGCGAGCACGCCTGTGATTAATTCACGCGGCAACCTTCGGTTCTTCACCGACGTGGTAGCGCTTGGAGGCGATCGGTCGAGCCGGCAGGTTGGTGGAGGAGAGGAGGCGCGCCCTGCTCGGCGCCGCTTTTTCGCGTCTTCAGCCATCTCCGAATATGGACCCCACTTCGACTTCGACGCGCCTCCGCCGGCGATACCCTAGGCCGTGCAGGGGACGACTCCGGCGTAGGTGGAGGACAACGTGGACGCCCTCGTCAGGGCCTTCGCTTCAGATAACGATGGCGTGATCGTGGCTGCTGATGAAGGCGGCGTGGTGAACGGCCCTGACGCCGCTGGTGACAACGCAGAGAGCGATGGCGAGGCCAGCGACGCCAGCAACAGTTCAGGAGGTGCCCCTGAGGATGCATTGGGGGATTTATCCGACTGACTGCGCATCGTTCCTGTTTCCTTACCCTGCATGAATAGAGCTCAGGTTTTGCCCTGACGGTTGTGAGAGCATTTTGGGAGGGGGGGCCCCTCATGTAAAACTTGTGTTCTGTGTATTACTAGATGTTATATCACCCGTACGCCTGCGCCAAGTGGCTGGCTGGTTTACCTTTGTCCCGTGCGGGCCCTGAGATAGCCTGTGGAGGGATGTGGCGTCTCAAGTGTCTCCTGATCGAACCCGTAGGATCTGCAGTAAAAACCTCCTGAGAGGATGCGGCGGCGGCAGTCTGGGCTGCACGCAAGCTAGGCCCAACCCGGCTCGCGAGGGGCTCACGAGGGGAGGCAGCTGAGGCAAAGCGGTAACCGGAACGCGAGAGATTGCTCGAACGAGACTAAGCACCCCCTTCCCAAACACACGCAAATCTCAAATTCGAACCCAACTTAAATCCAGCGGGGGAAAGTGACAACCAAAGGGAAAAGCAATGAAAGCAGAAAAGGCCGGCGTCCGCACCTAGTCTAGTCTTGGACGTCTTCTCACCAGCCATGAGCTAAGTGCTGCCACCGGGCGTGGGAGGGAGCCCAGAGCCCGAGGCCGGCACCCTGAGACTCCGGGCGTGTACAGCCCCACTCATTATTACGTGAGAGTGTCACGGGCGGCGAGCTTCACAGCACCGGGCCTTCTTCATGTACCGGCCTTGCTTCATATCGCCAGACGAGGGCCCCGCCTTGCGCCGCACTCTAGTGCCATCAACGACGATCGGAAACCAGGACGCCGCCAATGGGGTAGAGCGGTCGCCAGCGGTTCCCCCGACGACCACGGGTCCTCCGCCAGGGGCAGGCCCTGAGGCACCTCCCCAGCAGAGGGCCTACCTCCTGAGAACGCCTTGCTCCGAACGCCGCGGTGGTGATGCCGGATCTCGGCTCCTCTCCTGCAGCCCCCGACGCCCTCCTCCTGAGGGGTAGGAGACTGCGGGAGCGGGGCAGCCGCTCGCTGTGGCGACCTGCACCTCCTGCGATTCATGATTAGCGTATGTCTGCTCCTGAGGAATTAGCGGTACCCGATAATCATCGCTTCCAGCGTGGCCGGTGGGGCCTTCACGAGGCTCCTGGAAGAGCTCAACTTCTGTTGCCTCGTCCCCCCAGCTCGGGCTGAGGAGCGAGCCTTGTTCGCCCTCATGCTGGTGCCCTTGGTCCATCATGTGGGGCACGTATTCTTCTGGGGCCGTCATCCCGTAGGCCGCGCCATTGTGCTCCGCGTGCCATGCAGCTCTGCTTGAGGCGCCCACCTGGGTTGGTAGCGCGGCGGCCCACTGGGGCTGTGGGTCGCGGCGAGTCCTTCTTCGCTGGCCGGGAGCGGGGGTAGCGCTGCCGCTAGCCCGGTGCTGACAGCTTCGCTGGTGTTGGAGTAGCCTTGGAGCCTGCGGGTCGCAGGCGGAGTTCTCAGCTGGGCCGCTACTGGACCTGAGGTGGGAGCTGGGTGCAGAAGGGGTGAGCCCCCGAGGCGGCAAAGCCCAGGAGCTCTGCCACCCTCTCTAGCAGCACGTCGCGGCCACCCTCCAGCAGCCGGCACTGCAGTAGATCCCGGGCCACCGTGAGCGCGGCCCTCGAGTTCGCCTGCTCCCGGCGGGTGTACGCGCCGCGGCCGCGGCGTGGTTGGAGGCCTCGCCGCCGACCGCGCTGCCAAGGCGTGAGAGCTGTCGAAGCTCGTCTGTCGCCCATGCCTGCAGCGCTCGCGGATCGCGAGCTGCTGGGCATGGGGTCGCCTGAGGCGAAGCGGCTCTGCGTGGGCGGGCCAAGCCGCCAGGACGGGTTGCCACTGGTCACGGACATGATGATGACGGCGATGACGGGACACGAAGCGGCAGGAGGTGGATCCCGGCGCACCCCTACCTGGCGCGCCAAATGTCGGATTTCGGGTTCCGGCAGACCCTTGAGGTTCGAACACTAGGGTGCACGCAGAGATCTCGCCCTCTACCTACCTGTACCCCGCCGCCTCGCTAAGATCTAAACTACGAAAGGAACAACACAAGAGACACAAGGTTTATACTAGTTCGGGCCACCATTGTGGTGTACTACCCTACTCTAGTTTGTGGAGTGGTGGATTGCCTCTTGGGCTGGTGGTGATGAACAATACAAGGAAGAACGGCCTCGCGAGGGTCTGTTCTTGGCCGGGGCGATGAACTGCTTGGAGGAGTTCAGTCGCCCTCTCTCTCTCTCTCTCTCTCTCTCTCTCTCTCTCTCTCTCTCGATTCAAGATTGCTTGGCCTCTAGCTCTGTTCTGGATCCCGGATCAAGCTCTCTCTACCCTGTGGGAGGCTAGTCCTATTTATAGACAGAGGCCCTGGGCCTCTTCCCAAATATTGAGCGAGAAGGGCGCCAACAATTGGCCATTTTGAAGGGGAACATCTGGTATACTTATCCTGACTAAAGTTGGTCCTCGCCTGTCAAAGGCTCAGGTGGTGACGCCGGCTTGGGCTCCACAATGACTTCCTTCCCGTCGTTGGGCTGGTCTTGGTCTTGTTGCACCGAAATGGATGCCTTTGCTTGATGCTCTCGCCTGCGCTTGCTCCCTTTGCACCAAAGAGGAAAGGAGGACACTGCGCGGGCTGGCGCTCACCGGGCGCCTCGGGTCGCCATGGCTTGCGCCATGGGCACCTCGTGAGGTACCCCGCCTTGATCTCTCCGCCTCATGAGCCAGCCTGATGAGGTCGTGCTGAGGAAGCTCCATGTCGCCCGCCTCATGAGGATTGGCCCCTCGCGAGGGTCTTGAGCTTGTGTTGATGAAGATGGGCCGTGATGGGCCCCCCTTTGAGCCACGCCGCAGGCCGCAGGCAGGCAAGTCTGGGGGCCCCCGTTCCCAGAACGCCGACAATGTGGACTTGTAATTGTGAAAGACTAAATGATAGTTGAGTATGTGGACTGCTGAAAAGCTCTTATATTGACTCTTTCCAATGTTATGATAAATTGCAATTGCTTCAATGACCGAGATTATAGTTTGTTAGCTTTCAATGAAGTTTCTGATTCATACTTTACATTGTGAATAGATTGTTACTTGAGCATAAGAAATCATATGACAATATATATATATATATATATATATATATATATATATATATATATATTGCTGTTATAAGAATGATCATGATGCCCTCATGTCCGTATTTTATTTTATCGACACCTCTATCTCTAAACATGTGGACATATTTTCCGTTATCGGCTTCCGCTTGAGGACAAGCGAGGTCTAAGCTTGGGGGAGTTGATACGTCAATTTTGCATCATGCTTTTATATCGATATTTATTGCATTATGGGCTGTTATTACACATTCTATTCTCTCTTATTTTACAAGGTTTACATGAAGAAGGAGAATGCCGGCAGCTGGAATTCTGGTCTAGAAAAGGAGAAAATATTAGAGACCTATTCTGCACAGCTCCAAAAGTCCTGAAACTTCACAGAGGCAGTTTTTGGAATTAATAAAAAATAATGGTGAAAGAATCAACCAGAGGGGGGCCACCCACCATCCACGAGGGTGGGGGCGCGCCCTACCCCCCTGGGCACGCCCCCTGCCTCGTGGGGCCCCTGGCAGTCCTCCAGTGCCCATCTTTTGCTATATGATGTCTTTTACCCTGGAAAAAATCATAAGCAAGCTTTTGGGATGAAACACCACCGCCACTAGGCGGAACCTTGGCGAAACCAATCTAGGGCTCCGACGGAGCTGTTCTGCCGGGGAAACATCCCTCCGGGAGGGGGAAATCATCACCATCGATCCTCTCAGCTGGAGGGGGTCAATCTCCATCAACATCTTCACCAGCACCATCTCATCTCAAACCCTAGTTCATCTCTTGTATCCAATCTTTGTCTCAAAACCTCAGATTGGTACCTGTGGGTTGCTAGTAGTGTTGATAACTCCTTGTAGTGGATGCTAGTTGGTTTATTTGGTGGAAGATCATATGTTCAGATCCTTTATGCATATTAATACCCCTCTGATTATGAACATGAAGATGATTTGTGAGGACATGGGAGAAGTCTTGCTATAAGTAGTCATGTGAATTTGGTATTCGTTTGATATTTTGATGAGATGTATGTTGTCTTTTCTCTAGTGGTGTTATGTGAACGTCGACTACATGACACTTCACCATTGTTTGGGCCTAGAGGAAGGCATTGGGAAGTAATAAGTAGATGATGGGTTGCTAGAGTGACAGAAGCTTAAACCATAGTTTATGCGTTGCTTCGTAAGGGGCTGATTTGGATCCATATGTTTCATGCTATGGTTAGGTTTACCTTAGTACTTATTTTGTAGGTGCGGATGCTTGCAATAGGAGTTAATCATAAGTGGGATGCTTGTCCAAGAAAGGGCAGTACCCAAGCACCTGTCCACCCACATATCAAATTATCAAAGTAACGAACGCGAATCATATGAGCGTGATGAAAACTAGCTTGACGATAATTCCCATGTGTCTTCGGGAGCGCTTTCCTTTATATAAGAGTTTTTCCAGGCTTGTCCTTTGCTACAAAAAGGATTGGGCCATCTTGTTGCACCTTATTTACTTTCATTACTTGTTACCCGTTACAAATTACCTTATCACAAAACTATCTGTTACCGATAATTTCAGTGCTTGCAGAGAATACCTTACTGAAAACCGCTTGTCATTTCCTTCTGCTCCTCGTTGGGTTCGACACTCTTACTTATCGAAAGGACTATGATAGATCCCCTATACTTGTGGGTCATCATAAACCGTGATGAAGAACCGGCTCTCAATTATAAGCCGGTTTTGTAGATGTGATAAATATGTGCCTGCGATTGTGTCAAAGTCAGCTTTGATAGCCATGTTATTCGAAACTGGTTTTGATAAACCACATAATACCTGGCCATTTTGGCTATCAAGGATTTGTTTGTTCATGCATAGTTACAATGTAACCCGGTTTGAAAACCGGCTCGCGCAAAATATATACATGCATATATGATGCATTGTATGGTGATGCAATGTATGATGATGTATGTGTATGATAACAGAGTATAAAAAGTCCGGCTTTCAAGGCTCGAGTCTTGCTTCAGTGAAGCTGGCATGATAGCCTTTCTTTATCCTTGCTTTCAGTAAGCTGGCTCTGACATGACTTAAGCCGTCGTTTTAACTTTGACAAGTTCAGGGTCTTAAAAATTGACTTGTCAAGAGTAGGGCGGGTCATATTTTTCGGAGTAGCATCAAGCATACGGACAGGTTTAGCCAATAATGTGGCTTTTTTGCCGGGTCAAGAGGCTGAGAAAGCTAAACTCGATGAGTTGGAAGCCCCCAAGTGACCTATGATCAAGGAATAAAGACTCGTACACAATATATTGGACAAAACGACAGAGGCCCCGAGTTTCAAGGATGTCGGCTTTATTATCATTGATCATAATATGATAAGCCAATAAGGCAGGATACCCATGATTGAACGGTGCATCGTTGCAGCAGGTCCTCTTTGCCAACCTTTAATTTTTCTCCGATATGGTAGGAGCCCCTGGGACCGTGTTGTCTTCCCTTCAATGTCCGGGGTTCTTGAATCTGTGACAACGGTCAATTTTGGTGAGTCATGTCCGTGTATCCCCCGAGTCTTAAGTCGACTTGAGGAGTTGGCTTGAGATTCTTCGTACTTGGTCGTGGCATAAGCCGACATATAGTTGATAGCTGAAAGCTGAAATTTTGAAGCTAGAGGCGTGTGGAGAGTTGATGATCTTCACGACGCTCGTTGTATGTCCTTGGTGTTGATGACGCGATGTGAATCCGTGGAAGGATGAGGTCGATCGTGGCGGGTTATAGATTACTCCGTTTGAGTCGTGTCGGTAATCCGGCCAATGGTTTTGACCAGGCGGCTTGTTAAAGTTGATCAAACCACAGCGGCGGTGTCTTGTGTGCCTGCCCATTGAGCTGGCCGATGTAGACGGAGGTGGATAATATATTATTATTTGCTCCAGAGTTGTTGGAATAGATCGGCCGCAGGAGCGGAGACTTGCATGCGCTCACTAAGCAGCTCGTGCAGACGGGTGCGGCTCCAGTGTGTTGATGTAGACCAGACCATGGGGGCGGACGGTAGAGATGGCCGCGGCATTGGAGGCGGCGCGGACGTGGGCGAGTCAGCCGTGGCGTTGTAGGCCGGCGCGGACGGGCCAGTCAACCGCAGTCGCGGTCCCGGCGAGCTGATGTAGATCGAGCCGTAGGGGCGGCGGCTTGCGCACATCCGTTGAGCAGCGAGCAGACGCGGACGCTGGTGCATGATGATGCTAGCCCACGCTCCGTACCCGTGGCATGACACCACTTTTACAATGAATAATTGTCCTGCATAAAAGGTATCACAGGCGAGAGTAATTGTTCTCAGAAGAAAAAATGTATCAATAAAATAGACCGGATGGATTTCACCTGATCCGTCCGGACGACGGATAAGTCGTATATAGCGCCCGTGGATCACCTCCAGTAATTTCAACAGCGATTGAGCCACTCTCTCCTAAAGAGGCATCAACCACAGCACTTTAGCCGTCACAGACAAAATAATTCTCTTCTCCGGCAGCACATGATGAAGACCAGCAGAGGCAAAGCAGCGGCTGACGAGGCCGCGGCGGCATAGGTGGCGGGCCGTGGCGGTGAAACGGCTCGAGGCGAGACTGTGGATGTTGAGGCAGGGGCGGCTCATAGTAAAAGTGCAACGGCTCGCGGCAAGAGCTGTGACGGTGCAGGTGATTCGGCGAGGCGAGCCATGGTGACAGAGGCGGCGGTTGATTACTGCAAAGGTGAGGCAAGCATGCAGGTGCCGGAAAGTGAAAGTAGCGAGGCGAGGCGAGCATAGTGGTGGTTGTGGATGCGCGCCTGGCTAAGAGGGGTCGTGGTGGCGGGCGTGTGCCCAGCGAGGTGAGGCAGGCAGCTGTTCAGAGCCGGCGCGAGCATAGGTAGCCGCTCCATTTTTTATTTTTTATTTTATTTTTATTTTTTTTGCTCGGGCGGTCGACCCTTTGACTTTTCCAGCTGGCCCTGCTTTAGTTATGACAACTTGGTAGCAAGAGGAGCCTGCGAGGGCACGACGGAGGGTAGCAGCAACGGGCAGAGTGACGAAGCAGGGCCGAACAAGGGGCGGTTCATAGGTGGGCCATTGAGGGGATCTGTAGTGCTGTGGGCGCGCGGCTTTGGGTGCGTGGAGGAGCAGCGCGGGGGCGGCGGCTCGATACGGCGCGAGGCGGAGTACGGCGGCCGTGGCAGCTAGGCGGCTCAGCGAGGTGCGACGGCAGCTAGTGCAGCCGTGGGCAGAGGCGACGCCCAGCGGGGAGAGGTGCGGCGGCGGCTTAGGCAAGCGGCGGCGTGCGGCCTCATAGACGGCAGCAGGAGGCGGCTTGTAGGCGTCTGTGGCGGACCGACGGAGGGGCGCGTCTTGCTGCTGAGGCGGGTCGAGCCTGGGCGTGGCGGCTTTCCAGCGAGGCACGACGACGATTTTGACGAGGCGGAGGCGGGCCGCAATGGCGGGCGGCTCGGCGAGGGACCGTGGCGGCTGCTCGGGGAAGCTAAGGCGGCTTGAGGTCGTGGAGGCTGTTGGGGAACGTAGCATGCAATTTCAAAAAAATTCCTACGCTCACGCAAGATCTATGTAGGAGATGCATAGCAATGAGAGGGGGAGAGTGTGTGCGCATACCCCCGTAGACCAAAAGCGGAAGCGTTAGATTAATGTGGTTGATGTAGTCGAACGTCTTCATGATCCAACCGATCCAAGTTCCGAATGTACGACACCTCCGTGTTCAGCACACGTTCAGCTTGATGACGTCCCTCGAACTCTTGATCGAGTAGAGGGTCGAGGGAGAGTTCCGTCAGCACGACGGTGTGGTGACGGTGTTGGTGATGTGATCCACGCAGGGCTTCGCCTAAGCACTAAGACGCTATGACCGGAGGAGTAAACTGTGGAGGGCGGCACCGCACACGACTAAGAGAACAATTGATGTGCCTTTGGGGTGCCCCCTGCCCCCGTATATAAAGGAGGGGAGGAGGAGGCCGGCCACCAAGGGGCGCACCAGGGAGAGGGGAGTCATACTAGGACTCCAGTCCTAGTAGGATTCGCCCCCCCCCCCCCGTTCCTTCTTCCGGAGGGGGAAAGGAGAGGGAGTAGGAGAAGGAAAGGGGGTGCCGCCCCCTTCCCTAATCCAATTCGGCCTCCTCCCTTGTGGGGGGTGCACCAGCCCCTTGTGGGCTGGTTAGCCTCCCTCCTATGGCCCATATGGCCCATATATTTCCCCGGGGGTTTTGGTAACCCCTCTGGTACTGCGGTATGTACCCGATATACTCCGGAACCTTTCCGGTGTCCGAATACTACCTTCCAATATATCAGTCTTTACCTCTCGACCATTTCGAGACTCCTCGTCATGTCCATGATCACATTCGGGACTCCGAACAAACTTCGGTCACCAAAACACACAACTCATAATACAAATCGTCATCAAACGTTAAGCGTGCGGACCCTACGGGTTCGAGAACTATGTAGACATGTAACATCCCAAATTTTCAATTTGGAATGTTATGCATTAGATCATCATTGCATATCATAATTTTATTGCATTTCGGGTAGATCCTAGAAATTCTAAGCAACTCAAGGACCCATGGAGATAGTTGGGGATTTCCTCATTTTCATATTTGAGTTTTTCTCGAATTATGAAAAGAGGATCGTTTGATTTAATTTTATTTCTCTGAAAATATTTCTTTTATTAAAATAAAAGAGAGAGAGGATAAAATGACTTCCTCAAAATAAATAAATATCAGATATTTAATATTAAAATCAAATAATATTTTTATTCGGAGTTTTATCGCTATTTTATTTGAATTAGGAAAAATGTGCATTTTTCGAAATTGCATTTTAGGCCCAAATAAATATTCATCTTGTCCGGCTTAGTTTCATAGGACGGGGAAAATTTATTTCGGGATATTTGGAGTCCGTTTAGTATTTCTTTTATTTCTTTTTCTGCACGTACGAATTTTTAAAAAAACGCAAACCGACCTAACCGGGTCGTGTCCATCTAGGACTCTCGGCCCGGCCGGCCTTATAAGCCAGGGGAGCCGCCCCTCAGCCCACCCCGCACTTCGCTTGAAACCCTAGACGCCCGAGCACAAGGCCGCCATCAAGACGCAGCGCCGCCGCCTGGCCAAGCTTGCCCCATCGCCGCGCTTCGCTCACGAGCTGCCATGCCGCCTCGACTCGCCGGAGTCAAGACGCCACCGCTGCCTGGCCGCTGCCGGTAACTGCCGCCATTGCCGGTTTTCTACGGAAAAACCGATCGGTTTTTCTTTAGAACCCGCGGATTTTTTTAGTAGTTTGGTTTTATTTTTTTAGGTTTAGCTATTTAGCGTATGTTTGTCTGTACGTTTGTTTTTACGAACGGTTTTCACCGTTTAGCCGCAGACAGCGAACGTTCGTTCGTTAGCCTGTTCGTCAATATTTCTTTTTCTCGGATTTTCCACGATTATTTTCGATCGTGATTTCTGATCCGATTTTCGTTCTAGTATAACTTTTCGCTCATTTATCAGAATCAGGCGATTCAAACGCCTAGAGTTTCGTCTCGAAACCCTCTTTCCGTTTAACTTAAACAAGTTTTTGCTACTGTAAAATTTGACTTTAGTCCAGATTAGTAAACGAAGCTTGTTTCTTTCGCCCTTTGAGTTTTGTTGCTTCGTTTGATTTGATTCTTTTTGCAAATCGGAGTTCTTAAGTTGAACTTTCTGGTTAGATCTCTTATTTGTGTTTTACCCTTGCCCTTGCTTGATTGCTTATTGTATGCTTGTTTGTTTGCGATAGAGTACCCGTAGTGCGAAGCATGCTACTACGAGTCTCTAGGTTTCGCGGATCGTCAGCAAGGCAAGTAACACTTTGATCATACCTCCTACTACCCAGTTTTATTCCATTAGATCAACCCTCAAACAATTGCATGATTAGGATCTGAATTAATTTGTGGGTCTGGGAAGTAGATGAGGTAGTACCTATTCACCTGTTCATTATCAAACCCTGGGAGTTACTTCTACGTTATGCTTATATTGCTATGCTATGCTCGTAGACGTGGATTTGGGTTTGAGTGTATTCCATGACAGATGTGAGTTTGTTAATTAATGGTTAAACTTAAGGTGGAAAATTAAATACACATCTGGGTGGATTGAGGCACCTGGGTTTTCCAGTGATTGCCTGTATTTTTTGGAAATCCCGGGGTACAGTGTGATTCTTCTATGGACCGCCACCCAGGCTCAAAGGGATCATGAGATATTTCATACTGGAAACTTCCGTGTGCAGCCACAAGCTATTATGAGCTCTAGCATAGTTGATTAAGTCGTGTGAACTCTTATAGTGGTAGACTAGCAGATGTAGGGGATGTAGGTGGTACCGCTTCTACCCTTCAGAAGGTGCTAATGCTTTTGAAAGACTGTGTCTCGGTCATCCGTTTCTCAAACACCATGTAGTGCGAGAAATCCAACGGAGGCGATCGAGTCTTGTGGGGAAAAGTGCACAAACCTCTGCAGAGTGTACAAACTGATCATGGTTAGCCGTGTCCCCGGTTATGGACATCTTGAGTATCTAGTTCTTGGATTATCATGTTGATCTCATCACTCTATATAATTAATTTGTTGGGTTGTTAACTTTTAATTGGGATTGAGATGGGGTTTACCATTCTCAATGTTTTCAACAAACTTTGTAGTTAAATAAAATGTATTCCTTTGCAGTAGGGAAAAATTGGCTTTTCGCAAAAACTTGATAACCATAGAGCTTTTCCACCAGCCAAATATGCATGTAGTGATAGCCATATTTCTGCATTGCTCTACAGTGTGAATTTGCCAGTACATTCAATGTACTGACCCTTTGTGGATGCAACGTCTCATGTTGCAGGATTTCCTACGACGAGTAAGTGATACGTTAGGGTTATGATTTCTACACTCAACTTTGTCGTTGGTGTTGATGGGAATCCACAACCTTGTTACTTCCGCTATTTGGATTGAGGTAATAATATTTTATGTTACTTTATACATGTGATTTACCTCTGTTATAAATCCTCGAGTACTGTGTGTGTCAGCATATCAATCCAGGGATGACACTTAAGCACAGAGACCTGACCGTCTGAGGTCGGGTCGCTACAAGATGGTATCAGAGCACACGCTGACTATAGGACACGACCACTAAACTAAAGCCCTAGATCACTACTCTCTTCTCATTTCTAACTCCTCTCCATTTTCTACTCTTTAGGATGGCTGATGCAAGGATCAAATTCATGCAACCGGATGAAGACACCCCTTTTGGACACCACTTGAAGGAAGTTACTAGGTACCTGAACATTGGAATACCAAGTTTCACCGGGACCCACAATGCCACTTTACCAGAAGAGGAGCGCTGGATGATTCAAGTTCAAGTTCCAGGAAGGACATTCACGCCAGTCACTGAGCCCATAGAGTTTACTTTCGATGCACCCACCTGGAGTCTAGGAAAGAGTATGGCAGCTCACATCACCATGGGACGCATTGGAGAAGTCTACCAAAATGATCTCAAGGACACTATCTACCAGATTTGTGGGTGCCGAGATGAGCAATGGAAGACGATCAGTACCAGGAAGGATAGATTGATTGCCTCTTTCATCCAGGAGTTAAACCAGCACATTCGTCGCCAGGAGAACCAGATGTGCGTAGGCATGATGGATTTAAAGAAAGCAATGACGAGGATTACGGAACTGGAGGAAGAACTCAAGGCTACACGCGAAGATTATGAGGAAGAAATCGTCGTACTAGTGGAGAAGAATGACGACCTGACCAGGAAGCTAGGAGTTTTCATGGGAGACCTCGCGACAGGAGGAGAAGATGACAGTTCCACTTGCCCGGAGAACTACATCATCATCGACGACACCGACTCGGACATGATTATGTTGGTGAAGCTGGAGCAGATATCATGGAGTCTTCGACCAGTCAATTTTTCTAGTAGACCACCAAATCAGTAGTAGAATTCCACCATGTATATAGCATAGTCCAAGCACTTTTGTAACGATAGTTCTAGACTGATTGTATGCTTTGCTTGATTGATTGAGTGATATGTTTGTGTTTGTCTCATGTACATATGGGTAGTGTTTTTCTCCCTAGACCTCATTCTATTCTGTTTTCTCATCTTTTCTAAACCCAGCAGATGCCTCCGAGACGCAAAAATGGATTTGCTTTCCCACCGGAGCTCACTTAGTTGATCCAGCAGCAGAATGCATTGATGCAGATACTAGTCCAGAATCAGAATCAATGGAACAACAGCAACAACCCACCGCCACCACCACCAGTTGACCACTTAGCCCGTTTTCTTAGGCTGAATCCATTGGTGTTCTCCAGTAGCACCGAGTCGATTGTTGCAGATGATTGGCTCCACAAGATTGAGAGGAGTTGACTACTGCAGGATGCACAGATGCGGAGAGAGTGCGTTTTTCCGCACATCGGCTTGATGGACCCACAGCATCTTGGTGGGAGAATTTCATAGTCACTTACCCTATTGACACTGTGACATGGGACCAGTTTCAGTAGGCTTTTCGCACTGCCATGTTTCAGCAGGAGCTATGGCCATGAAGAAGCGTGAGTTTTGCAACTTACGCCAAGGAGGCCGCACTGTTGGCCAATATGTGGATGAGTTTAGTAAGTTAGCACGTTATGCCCCAGATGACGTTGCTACAGATGCTGCTAAGAAGGAGAAGTTTTTGGAGGAACTGAATGATGAGCCGAGCATGCAGTTGATGGTGGCAAATTTCAATAACTACCAGGAGTTGGTAGATAGAGCTCTCATGCTTGAAGGGAAGCAGCAGCAGATTTACAATCGCAAGAGGAAGTATGGGCAGGGGAAGTATAATTCTAGAGCCTAGCAGTAGACCCCACCAAAGTTGTCACTGTGACAAATTGGGAATCACCCACGACTGTTGGAGAGATCCGGAGTTTTCTTGGACTCGCAGGATACTACCGGAGGTTCATTTAGAATTTCTCAAAGATTGCAAAACCCATGACGGAGTTATTGAAGGACACCAAATTCAATTGGACTGAGGAATGTGAGGCCAGTTTTCAGGAGTTGAAGAGACGCTTGCACTACAAAAAAAAGACATATCCGTGACATTTTGGGCCGAATGAATTTTTTTCTGTCATACATATGACACTTCTATGACGATAATTGTGACAAAACCCGGTATCATCATAGATGTGGTGGGCTCCTACTTCTATGATAAAAAATCATGACAGAAAATGGGCTTTTCGTTCTGGGCGGGCCGGAGACGCAGCTGATGACATTCTTTGGGCCGCCCATGATGGAAAAACCATGGTAGAAGCGAGGGGAGGAAAATTTCGGGAGTTGCCGTTTGATGGGAGGTTGGGGCCGAAGCGATGCGCTGCTTTCTTCTCGTGACACGACGCTGCTGCAAAAGTAGGCGTTGGCTCTAATCGAACCCGAAGCGTAGGCGTTGGGCTCTAATCGAACCCGAGCGACAGACCGCAGTTACGCTGCATCGAACCCGGAAGCGATCGATCGATGGTTGTTAATTGAACCCGATCGAGCGATTCTTCGCCATCGCTGCTAATCAAGCCGATCGATGTTGCCTCTGGGATGAACGGTGAGCGCTATGCGGGGGTTTGGATGAACAGTGAGCGGTGGCGTTGCCTCTGGATGAACATGACCCCGTGGTGTGGAGGGCTGGATGAACAGTAGATGATGGAGGGGTGGCCGTGGAGGGGTGGTTGAACAGGACCCCGTGGTGTGGAGGGCTGGATGAACAATAGACGATGGAGGGGTGCCCGTGGAGGGGTGGTTGAACTGGAGCCGGTGGAGTAGCGCATGGTGGAGGCTGGATGAACAAGAGCCCGTGGAGGCTGGAGGAGGTCGACGGTGGAGATGAACAGTATCCCGTGGAGTCCCGTTTTGCGGTATGCCACACCCCTCCCAATGAACAGGACCCCTGCTTTACCATAGCGCTCCAACACAAGTCCGCTTGGCCTGCTTTTATGGGTACGCCACACCCCTCCCGATCAACAGGACCCCTGCTTCGACCGTAGGAGATCCATTTCTCCGCTTTGGCAGACGCCACACCCTCCCGATCAACAGGACCCCCGTTTCGACCGTAGGAGGTCCGTTTCCTCCGTTTTGCAGTACAACACACCCCTCCCGATCAACAGGACCACGTTCCGAACGTGGCCGGTCGAACACAAGGCCGCTTTTCGTTTCGCTGCGTACGCCAGCCTCGCTTCCATCGCCGTTTCGGCCCAAGCCAGTTGGCTCCCACGCTGCCCGCTGCCTCCCGATGAACAAGACGCATTCCGTTGCCTCCCCATGAACACGACGCATTCCATTGCCTCCCCATGAACACGACGACGACGTTGTTTCTCCATTCCGACCCAGCCATGTACGTATGCGCGAGTAGGCGTCCGAGACCCTGCCCGTATGTACGTGCGTGGCCGTATTTTCTTTCTTGCACCCTCGCCGCTGTACGTACGTGTACATGCTACGTGCGCGCTTACTACGACACATACGCGCCTCTACAACGACCAGATGTATGCATACATCGCTTTGCGACCAGAATGACAACGCCACGCACGCTTCGACCAGGTGGGTCCCGACCGCCGTGCACTTCCTTGCGGCGAAGATGTAGCTGGTGGGTCCCAGCAATGGGGGTGAATCGTTTTTTGCCCGGACGCACTTCCTTGCGTATGAAGATGTAGCTGGTGGGTCCCAGCGGTGGGGAAACATTTTTTCGCGAAATACAAAGGGCCCGTCCGGTGGGTCCCAAACCGTGTGGAGGAATCATTATTTTCCATGTAATAAGGAGGCATTTCCTTGTCATGCCGTGGACCCACCTGTCAGCCTCTCCACGATAGTCCACGTCCGATGCAAGTCGTTCCTTGACCATGTTGACCACGCCGCGCCGAGAGCACCAGGGCGGTGGACGACGGCGAGGCCTAGGAAGGGGACGACGGGGAGCCAGGGAAGACGCGGCAATGGAATCCCACACGGAGAGGAGTACGAGGGTTAACTGGTTCGGCTGCGGTGTGAGGCTGCCGTCACCGCAGGGCCTGGCTAGCGGTGGGAATAGTAGGGGGAGGTGAGGCCTCCGCGACAGCACAGCCGGTCACGGGAGGCAGGAGCATGCGGCATGACCGGCGCTGCTTTGGGCGGCTAGAGCAAGAAGACCACAGGTTGAAGAAGCACTACAGTCGTTGGATGGACATCGTACGGTCACTAGAGCTAGAATCGTTCATATTGACTAAGTTGACAAAGCCCTTGGTACGCGTCAACTTAGTAGGCCCACAAGTCAGCCTCCCACCATGGTGGGTCCCAGCTAGCAGGGGGAGTATTCATTTTTTGTGCGTAATAAGGAGGCACTTCCGGTGGGTCTGAGCTGATAGGGGGGAACGTTTTTTTCGCGAAATACGCTAGCCCGTCCGGTGGCTCCTAGCAGTAAGGGGGAAATGTTTTTTTTCACGAAATAAGGTGGCCTGTCTGGTGGGTCCCTGCTATCAGGTGGAGGAATAATTATTTTGCGCGTAATAAGGAGGCACTTCCTTGCGGCCGCCTGGACCTAGCTGTCAGCCTCTCCATGTACAGTACTCTTCCGATGGAAGTCGGTCGTTGACCACGTTGACTACGCGCGCCGAGAGCACCAGGGAGGTGGTCTGGACGATGGTGAGGCCTAGGAAGGGGACGACGCGGAGCCGGGGAAGACGCAGCAGTGGAAGCCCGCGCGGAGAGGAGTACGAGGGTTCACTGGTTCGGCTGCGGTGTGAGGCTGCCGTCACCGCGGAATAATAGGGGGTGTGGGTGAGTAGAGGGATGGCCTGGCCAGCAGTGGGAGTAGTACGGGGCGGTGAGGCCTCCACGGAATCACAGCCGGCCACGGGAGGCAGGAGCACGCGACACGACCGGCGCTGCTTTGGGCGGCTAGAGCAAGAAGACCAGAGGTTGAAGAAGCACTACGGTCGTTGGATGGACATTGTACGATCACTGCAGCTAGAATCGTTTATATTGACTAAGTTGACAAAGCCCTTGGTACGCGTCAACTTAGTAGGCCCACAGCTCGGATTTGGCAGAGAACATATAGCCCATTTTCGATTTGTAAGAATGTACATCCCATTTTTTAATTCTAATGGAATTTACTACAGCCCATTTACAGTTTGTTAAAAGTACAGCCTAACTTCTAGCTAGGACAGCGCTTAATAATTTCAAACAACCGCTCAAAACAGAATTAAAAAAAATCCCACATTTTGATGGGATCCGAAATATTTTTATCCGAAATTTCTAGTCAGGTTAAATATAATTTCAAAATAAAGTTGTATTACGTTAAAATCCAATGAAATATTGCTACAAGAACAAGTAATGAAATTAAAATTTCCAAATTCCAAAAATAATATGTTTTTCAAACTAATTACGTGTTTGGTGCATTGTAATTGCCTAGTTATTATAATTACATCCCATTTATTATTTCTTAAAGTCCATTTTCTTGTTAAGCCTAATGCATACCTCCTAGGAAACTTTGCAGCCAGTGGCGGATAACAAGTTGACCTGGATATTGTGTACAACTGTCGGCCCAGTTGCATTGCTGATGTTGAAAAAAAGGCATGTGTAGTAAGGTACAACCTAACATGGTTACTCAGCCCACATTCAGCGACGCTGGAAAGGCCCAAACAAGGCTTCTGTACAACTTTTTGAAGTCACTGAGCTCAATTAATAACTTCAGAAAAAAGTTAGATTACAGTGGAACCTAATTAAAAGCTGTCACGAGCAAATAAATAATTCAACGGGTCCCACTTGTGTGTGTGCGCTTGTGTGTGCGTGAGAGAGAGAGAGATAGAGAGAGAGACCCATCGGTCGATGCTCAGAATACATCTTTCATCCATATGCATTGTCGATGCTTAGTAAAACTTATATAGTTGACACAATCATATAGAACATCATAGCACAATCGAACTTGCATACAAAAAATTTCACGCAGCGGCACAATCAGGATGGAAGCAAAGTGGATCGCTACGGGAAGGGCCATGTTGAAACCAACGAAGTCGCATATAACGGTTCATCGCCTTTATAAATGACGGGAAATATCTTGAATGTTGTGCAAAGAAAAGCATGCAGACAACACAATAAGTTCTGCTAGCACATTAAGTTGACATACAACCCTTTCTAAAAAAAGTTCAGGTACAAAATTAGAACAGGTCACAATCAAATGTACTGGCATATCAGTGCTTTAGACCCATAGCTCGAATTTAACTAGTACTATCTGACAAGATTCAGTTGTTACCTCAAATTAGAGCACATCCAGGCAGCCAGCCCTGCCTCTTCTCCCAAAGAAGCAGTGGCCTCCGCCGCGCAATGGAGTAGGCCTGTGCCATCCATCGCCCGAGCAACACAGGGAAAGTATGACGTTGACTCGTAATGGACGCCGCCGACGGACCTCGCACCAGCGGCAGCGCAGGACTTCGATTGATGGATTGACCACTTCTTCGACATGCACGAACACTCGACATGTACATCCCTTAACGTGGTCCGCGCGGCCTTGGTGGCGCATTTAATAGTACAACCCCGGTTCCTGCACCGGTATCTCAACACCAATCACCTTCGGTATGGTGGACGGCTTCTTCATCCATGCCATAACCGTCAGAGCCCAGCTGTCTGGAGGAACAAACATACTTACGAGCTCACCTCCAAGGTCGCTGATAAGCTCGTTCATGGACTCGTTGTTCCAAGCACGCCGAGGCATGCCATGGAAGGTAAGCTTTGTTAAAAACTCAAGCTCAGAGGGCACCGAGCCCCATCCTGGGTGCCACCGATCAAAGCTCACCAGCGCGCCATCGCAAAACAAACGCCGGGAAGATTCGAACACACGAGTGCAATTGAAAGTTGTCCGGAACCTGACGAAGAAATCAGCCGGTGGCGATGACTTCGACGAAAGCAAGTCACTTATTTGGATGCCGTGGCGCAATGCCAAGAGCTTTGACAAGGTCGTCTGACGAGACGGGAGGCCGATCGCCGTTGATGGTTACCATCAGCACTTTTGCCGCAAACCGGTCGCCAAGCGCCGCCATGCCACTGATGGAGCGACAAAGATGCACGACCGGCGGGGACGGACCTCAGGATCTCCGGCTCGGAGATCCGCATTGACCAGCAACATGATAGTGCGCTTGAGTATAGGGAGTACAGGAGGGGGATTTGGGGGAACTGGAGTAGGAATCGAGATTCCAGAGGTGGGGGAGGGGCGGGAGACTGGGGATGAAAAGGTAGCATGAATTTCGAGCACGCGCCAATATGCTCTCGGCGCGCATAAGCACACGAAAAACATCGGTGGGCGCCCACATGTCGGCCTAAGAGTCCTTATTCTTTCTTTTTTGGAGAGCCCGACCTTTTTTTCGTGATCTTTTGAGAGCCCGGCCCGAGAGTCATAATTGACCTGTTTGGCATTGCGTTACTACTCGGCCCATATTCAACTAAACCTCATCGCCCAAACAAGTGTACATCATCGAAAAGACAATGAGCTCAAATTATATAACTTGAAAAAAGGAGATATACTCAACACTAGAGAATGGTGATGCCCTCATTTAGCCCACCAAGAGTTCGAGACAATAAACAGTTCAAACAACAATATATACAACATTCAAACACTCACTAGTGACTACTATCGACATAAACAAAGAAGACATGATAGTTCATAAGAAGTCTTGCTACACCACCAAAACGCACCCATCTGCTGGCGCCAGACTCTCGTGATCCAGACGAGAATGACATTCTAAACAGAAGCAACTATTACATAAAAAGAGTGACATAGACGAGGATGACCAAATGACAAGGAATATGCATAACAAAAGAAAGAACTACCCTTCCGTAACCAAAGCAAAGAAAGACAACAAAGTCATTCAAAGAGATGATCCAACACCATCATAATTTGTGGCCCCGCTTCAGCGACCAGTGATCCGGGGACACCAGTACTCCACCCTTTTGATGCAACAGCCCAATTACCTATCAACCTCAAGGCTTGAACCACATCACTGCTTGTCGAAATTGAGACATCCAAGGATCAAAGTTAATCCGGATGCCTTTGTCATTCTCACCTTCTTTTGGCTGCAGGCTATATCGTTGAGAATCAGGGGAGTTTGCTCCCGAACTCCTAGGGCTCGCCGTGTAGACACAGTTTTCCATAGCAAACAGAGCCTCTCTGCCATCAAGGTCCTTGCCAACGGTGATCTCCTAGTTAATCGGATAATTAAGTCCGAGAAACAGAGATTGTGAACCAAGGTTGTTTACCCGCCTCCAACTAAAAAATCCTAAAGGCCCCAACAAGCCGGTATCCTGCTCATAGACGTAACAGCCGCTGTCCGGATACTCACGTATTACACGGTGTGTCGGGGCAGGCTGATCTGGCCCACGAACACCTATGGGACCGGCGGACCGAGCCCCTTTCGGTTCGGCAGGGAGCGGAGGTCGCACGAAGAGCAGATTGAGACGAAACACGCGAGAGGTTTACCCAGCTTCGGAGCTCTCTGGAGAGATAACACTCCTACTGCTGCATGTCTAGGTGTATTGCGTTCTTGCTCAGGAGCGCTGAGTGCTACAGTACACACGAGCTGCTAACGAGACTGAGCGTGGGTGAACTGGCTGACCAACCCTTTCTATGTTGCGCATGGGCCTCCTTTTATATGCTCAAGGGGCTCCGACAGGTGGCAACGTAGACGGGGGTACAAATGGAAAAGTAGTGGTTGGTACACCTACTTGTACAAAGGTACGTTGTATCATACCTAACCCCGACGGCAGGGGACAAAGGCATTAAATGCCCGCTCACGCCGCCTCTAACAAAGGCAAACAGGGACCGTCAGGGGCGCCACCGCTTGCCACGATGGCCAACTTGTCAGCGCCGCTTCCCACCTCGCACCGCTGGCTGACAGCCTCGCGCCACGCGCGCCTGGAAAGGTCCCAGGGCGACACGTTAGTGGATGTGCTGGAGCGTAGGTACAGAGTGGTGGTCTGCCGCGGCAAGCGCCTTGCCGCGGTTGTTGTCTTGTCGCGCCCGGAAGCTTGTCGCTCACCAGGCCTTCCCGGCAAGCTCCTCTTGCCGGGGCCTTGTCTTGTAGGTGCCTTGGGTGGCCTTCCCGGCAAGCTCCTCTTGCCGGGCCTTGTCTCCTTGGCTTGAATACTTTGTTCTTGAATGGCTCCACAGAACCACGGAGGACCTTGGCGGTCACCCGGTAAGCCCTCGCCATGGAGGGCTGCAATCGCCTGCGTGCTCAAGTTCGGGATACTAGGGTACCCCTACTCTAGTACACCGACAGAGCCCTCGGCCTGGGCCACACATGGTGCCGAAGCGCTGTTGGGCCAGGCCCAAACAGGCACGGGCACACGCGCCCGGTCACACCATAACTCACCTCGACCCACCACGCCCCCACGAACGGCACGACGATCGCAAGGCCGTGAGAGATCGTGGGTGAGATCGTGGGGGTTTCTTTATTCGAATAACGGAACGCCCACCCTCCCTCTTTATAAGCAGGGGAAACAGGGGCAGGCCGCTCACCTTGCCAGTTGTTGTCCCATCGAAAAACCACCGCTGCTCCCCCCTTCTCTTCAAGGCTGAAAAGAGAGGAGCGCTCCGCCCCCCATCGCCACCAACATCATCAACGCCGTCGACCTCCTCCACCTCCTCCGCCATGGGCCCGAAGTCGACAAGGGAAGGCCGTGAAGTCGGCCGAGGCGCAGCTTGCGGGCCGCGGAAGGAGCGGGCCATCTTCCCCCTTTCGCCATGAGGGAGCCGAGGGAGAACTACTACCTCTTCTGGTCGACGGAGACGCGCATCCGCGCACGAAGGTATTCCCGCCGCCGTCATGGAACTGCCCCGACGGGTATCCCTTCTTCGCTCTTCTTCTACCGCAGGCTCGCCCGCATTTCTCTCAATTCTTTTGTGACATAATGAACACCTACGGGTTCCGCCTCCTTGATTTCACCCCAACGCCAGCCTCGACCATGGCAGTTTTCGCACATCTCTGCGAAAACTTTGTCGGAGTCCACCCAAATGTAGCCCTTTTCCGTAACTTCTTTTTACCCCGTGTTGAGAGAGGAGAGCCCCTTGCCGGAGGAATCGCTTGGATCTCTGTGGTCGGCAAGAAGGAAGCTTATCCGGAGGGAGAGCTCAGAGCAAATGGGAGGAGTGGAGGGCGGATTGGTGCCGGATTGTTGAGGAGAACTCAGAGCCATTCACCGCCGCCGCCAAACCCCAAAAGAGGCGCGGGGCAATGATTGGAGCAATCTGGCCCGGAAGACGCTAGGCTGAAGATCGCAGTCACCCGAATCCTCCGCCTCGACTTGCCGGACTCACCGTAGAGGCAGCTGGCGCAGACTTTCTTCGCCACAGACGCTTCTTGCAGGAGAGAAGGAGACCTGCCTGGGAATTTCAGAACGCAACAGATATCATGAGGCTGCGCCCGGGCCTCAACTTCAACTTCATTGTCTTGGAGCTTGACGCAATGCTCTTAGAGCTGTTCAAGCCCGATCCTGATCATCCGGAGATGTTTAGGTTGCCGAGGGGCGTCGTTCCGCTGTGCAACAATTCCGCGCTTGACCGCATCAGTGCAATGATGCCGTCGTGCGACTCACATGGAATTGTCCCAACTTGGCAAGAGCCGGCAGATGACGCCAGGCGGCGCTTCTTTGACAATCTGGTGGAAATGTCGGTCCGCCTCGACGAAAGCAGAGGGGCCTCACCCGCGACACCATCGACGATGAGATGCAGCGATTGCCACCAGACTGGAAGAGGCGGCGGAAAGGCCGCCATGGCGAGTTTGGCTTCACTGTGGAGGAGGCAGAGGCAGCCGAGGCGGCAAGCCTTGTCGAGCGACAGGAGTTTGCTGGCGAGGAGGAGCTTGCCGAGCCTGAAGCCGAGTCGAGCGAACCCGCCGAGGGCGCATCCTCCCCGCCCCCAAGCAGCTTGCCGCGAGCGGAGCCCCCAGCTCCACCAAGAAGGCGTCTTCGCAAGCCCGGAGACGTAGCGGGGCGGCAGACGGGCCAACAGCCGCAGAAGGCTGGCGACGCGCTTCCATCAGCTGCAAGCAGCCGCTGGAGCACCTCACGCAGCGCGTAATCGGATCGGGTCCTCGCAGACCACCGTTCCGCTCCCGCCAAGCGTCCAAGGGAACCCACTCCTCCGCCTCGTCGTACTGGAGGCGGGCCAGAATTTGACCTCTCCGCGCTCAGCTCCGACGAGGAAGAAGAAGAGTAAGATTCCTTGCTGCACTTGTAGTTCTTCGATTTGTTGCTTTGTCTTGTATCTGATTTGCTTTACTCTGAATCCATTCCTTTTCGTGACGCCGCCCAGAGATCGCCAAGAGAGCCAAGACCCCGTGGTTGTCATCGAGGACGAACCCACTGTGACAGCAGGAGGCGCGTCTGAGACCACCTTTGCCGGATGAGGCAACTCTTCTTCAAAGCAGCCCCAGCCGTAAGTATATGGTCTACTTCTTGCTGTTCGGCGTGCATGGGTGCTTTTTCCTTTGCTGATATCTGACTGTTGACTTGTGTAGGAGCAGAGCAGCCTCTCCGCTTCGACTATGCCGCCAAGGGTGGATTCCCCGGCAAGGGAGCGTTCCCCGACAAGGGAGACTTCTCCGGCAAGGGGCAGCTCTCCGGCAAGGGACGGCACCAGCGATCCCTTGGCGGCGGAGACCATGACCGCAGACCCCGGCACAGGTAATCTTCTTGCCTGAAAACTTCCCTTGTGTTTTTCTTTTTCTGATTTTGTCTTTGAATATTTGCTTGACTTTCTTCATCCATCTGCCACAGAGCCAATGGAGACCGAGGTCGCCGGCGAGGAGGACGTGCGCGGCAACACTGATGAAGCCGCCGCCATGGAAGAAGGAGCCGACGCTGACGAGCCTGGGCCGTGAAGAGGCCGCTTAAAGCCGCCGCAGACCGGGCGAGGGGTCTGGCGATCGACCGACGACTTCGAGGCCGCAGGAGCGCCAGCGCCACGCCGACCGCCGATCCCTCCGCTGCTGCCGCAGCGCCAGTTCAAGAGCCCCAGCCGGCGCTTACTTGAAGGCCGGGCGATGGCGTTTTCATAAAGCTCCCATGGGAGTCGAGCCTGTGGCGCCCGAGAAGGAGAAACTTTTGATGAAGAGCTGCTCGCCTCCGCTGGATCGACGCTGGTCGACGCGCCAAGCAGAAGCAGCGGCGAGCCCGAGGAGGAGCAGCCGCGGAAGTTGTTGCCGCTCTACCGCGCCTCGACAAGCCAAGCTGGAATCCCGGAAGCGCTTGTCGCGAAGGCGGGAGCAGACATTGAGAAGCGCCGAGGAGCTCCGGCCGCAACCAGAAGCTCTCCTGCCCCTGGCAGAGGAGCGGAGCAACTCGCCGAGAGCGCAAGGCCTTCATCCTCGAGAAGGTCAAGCCGAGGAGGAACAGCTGCTTGCCGCCGAGAAGCCGCTCGCAGGAAGGTGAGTTGGCGCATGAAGGTTAACCTTGACAGCCACGAGGAGGATCTTGCTATGCGCGCGAAAACATTTGGCGGGGCTCTCAAGGAAGCAAAGGATGCCGCCGCAGCTGCCGAGGCCGCCAAGAAGGAGCCGGAGACGAAGGTGGCGCAGCTTGGAGGCCAGCCTCAAGGAGAGCGGCGAGGAGCTTGCTGCACTCAAGCACGAGCGCAAGAAGGACGCCTACACTCTTGGCGAGCTGCAGGGCCGTCTCGCCGAGAGGAGCAAGGAGCTCAGCACCACCAAGGACTCCAACGCGGATCTTGAGTTGAAGCTGACTACTTTGACTCAGGCGATGGACGGCGCCAGGGAGCAGGAGGCGGCCTTGAAGGAGAAGATCAAGGCCGACGAGGGGCTGCTGGCGAGTGTTGTTGCCGCCCAGAGTGCCTTGAGGGAGAACGTGGAGCATTGGACCGAGGGTCTCGTGGATACCGCTGCAGCCATCCATAGGGAGCTGATGGAGCTGGGGATGGTGGATCTTGGATATTCCTCCGACGAGCACCTCCAACCCAGCGCCAAGCTTAGCTTGTTCTTCAAGGGCGTGGTGAAGGCTCTCCAAATGACTCGGGAAGAAGTCCCAAAGCAGCTGGCCGAGGAGTCGCGCCCGGATCTGCTGAGGCTCTCGGAAGGTGTTGATGAAGGTGGCCTTCCGCAACCCAGGCCTCAACCTCACCAACATCCTCAAGTCCCTGCCACCGGATGCTGATGTGGAGGCGCTCAAGACCCTTGTCGCACCCATTGTGGATAGGGTGAGCGGAATCAACAGGGTTGAGGGCGATCGCGTAGATTAGGCCGCCCATTTTCTCTTTCTCTTGCCGCTGCTGGTCATGTCATAGGAACAATCCATTAGAGCTGCGGCAAGCTATCTTGTAATATAACTTTATTTTGGGTATCAATCGCTATGTTATTTCCTTTACTTGATTCCTTCCTTTGTATGTTTTTGCCCTACGCTTTTAGGGAACTTGTCGGCGCGGGCACCTGTGCCGCGAGCGCTGAGTGCGGGACGTCAGCAGCCTGCTGGCGGTGCCGCTTCCGACAAGCAACCTTGTCGCAACTAGTCGCAGCTCACTTAAGTTGTTGAGCGGACTCGAAACAAAGTAAGGGCGCAACTAGCTACGAGTTGGTTCCTCTCACATGTGTTTTCCATACAAAGTTCTATTGCTCAAGGAAGATAACTAAAAAAATTTAAAATTGATTGCTCAAACTTTGGCAACTTAGCTTTTCCGCTGCTTGCTTCCGGTAAGGCTAGACTTCCTTGAGCGACGCTCGTCCACACCATTATCTTCTCCTTTCCCCCAAAGCAAATTTGTGTGCGAGGGAACCTTCCTTTCTTTGAGAAAGAGAAAGAAGAGAAAATAAAGATATGGAGCCTTATGGCTCGTTATTACTATCAGGCAGGTGCTGCACAAAGTGTCGATAATGCATGCAAATAGAAGTAAAAAGCATGAAATTGACAATGTGTGTGAAGCACGCTTAGCTTTTATCGATGCATCGGGTTCATACCGGCTTTGTACAAAGGATTACATGCAACAGCGGCAAGACTTGTACAAAAGGTGGTTGCCGGAATAGGTTCCGGCAACCACGCCCTACGGGTAAAACTTATGAAGATGCTCAATGTTCCAGGAGTTGCTCACCGGAATGTCATCTTCGGTTTCAAGGCGGACAGCGCCAGGCCTAGTGACTCGTTTCACCCGGTAAGGGCCTTCCCACTTCGGCATCAACTTGTTGGAATTCTTGGCGGACTGAACGCGCCGAAGAACAAGGTCGCCTTCCTCGAGACTTCTGGCATTAACTTTGCGGCTATGGTAGCGGGCGCAAAGCTTGTCGGTATCGAGCAGCTCAGACAAAGAGTCTCAAGACGATCCTCCTCAAGGAGCAGCGTGTCATCTTGTCGCAGCTGCTCTTGCTCAAGCTCATCATAAGCGAGCACTCGAGGTGATCTGTATACGAGTTCCTTGGGGAGAACTGCCTCTGCTCCATAGACTAGAGCGAAGGTGTACGCCGCTGGCTTGATTTGGCGTCGTCTGATCGACCAAAGAACCACCGGCAGCTCCTCAATCCAGCTTTCTTCCGCACTTGTGCAGCCTCGTCGAAAGTTCTGGTCTTGAGTCCGCCAGCACTTCAGCATTTGCCCTCTCCGCTTGACCGTTGCTTCTCGGATGAGCAATGAAGCGGAAGGCACCTTGGCGCCAAGATCTTGGACGCATTGCATGAAGGTGCGGCTTAGAATTGCGTGCCGTTGTCGGTGATGATCCTGTTAGGGATTCAAAGCGGCAAACAATTGACCAAGAACTTGATCACGATCTTTGCCACCTTCCTCATCGCTTCCACTTCCGCCACTTTGTGAACTTGTCGATTGCAACATACAAGTACTCAAAGCCCCGACAGCTTCGGGAAAGGGGCCGAGGATGTCGAGCCCTGCATCAAAAATGGCCAGGATAAAGGGATCGTCTGGAGAGCTTGAGCTGGCCGGTGTATCCGCTTGGAATGGAACCGCACGCTTCACACTTGGTTACTTGTGCGGTTGCATCCCGGAGGGCGATCGGCCAAAAGAAACCTTTCCGGAACGCTTTGCCGGCAAGTGCTCTGGCGCCAATGTGGTGACCACATATTCCTCCATGTATCTCTGCCAACAGCTTTTGTCCGTCTTCCCGGTGAATACACTTCAATTTCACACCGTTGAGTCTTCTTCTGTACAATGTGCTATCGACAAATTGGTACATACTTGACTGCCGGGCTACTCTCTCCGCTTCTTCTTGCTCTTCGGGAAGTTCTCCTGTCTGAAGGAAATGGACAATCTGCTGCGCCCATGCTGGAGCTTGCGGCTCGACAACAAGGACTAAAGGCACATTTGCTGCTGCGGAAACACCAGCTTCCACGGCGGGAACCTGCGGTTCAGCCGGAGCTTGGTGTTCCCCGGCAAGCTTGCCGGAGCAAAACTTGTTGGGAGCGTCTGCTTCAACGAAACAAACCCTGGGGCTTGTCGGAGCAGCATCGCTTCCTCAAAGATCTTGGTGTCGATCTTGGGGACCTTCTTGGCGGCGGCTTCGGGAAGCTCTGCCGGAAAGTAGTCACCAGAGATCAACTTCCTCTTCTTGCTCTGTCCAGTTGATGGTGTCACAGACGGTTGAGTCAGCTTGAGCACAAAAATCCCTGGTTCCACAGGTAACTTAAGTGCGGCGCACTTTGACAGGCCATCAGCAATGTCGTTCTGAGCCCTTGGAATATATTCCATCTGTAGGCCGTCAAAGTGTTCTTCCAACTTCCTCACTTCATCAACGTAACCTTCCATCAATGGACTCTGATAATTCTTGTTCACTTGGCGGATGACAAGCTGTGAGTCACCCCTTACAATGAGCTTCTTGATCCCAAGGTCTACTGCGATCCTGAGACCGGCAAGCAAACCTTCATACTGCGGTATTGTTTGTTTCTTGCTCCTTGGGAAAGTGCATCTGGACTACGCACTTGAGGTGCTCTCCGGTGGGTGCGACAAGTAGCACGCCCGCACCGGCGCCTTGCAGCGAGAAGGCACCATCAAAGTACATCAGCCACTCTTTGCTTGCTTCCTTGACGGGGATGCTCGCTTCGGAATTTCCTCATCTTGTGTTGGCGTCCATTCGCTATGAACTCCGCCAATGCTCTGATTTGGATAGTTGAAGTGCTCTCAAACTTGAGGCCAAAGCTTGACAGTTCCAAAGTGCCCACTCGACAATCCCGCTGTTGCCTCTGGATTTTGTAGTATCCTCTTCAGCTGAAAGCGAGTGACCACTGTGGATCTCATGTGCCCGAAAGTAATGGCGCAGCTTTCTCGAGGCCATGAGGAGGCTGAAAAGCAATTTCTGCACACCGTAGTACCTTGACCTAGCCCCCGCAGAAGGGAACCGACAAAGTAAACTGGCGTTGCACCATCCTTTTACGCATCTTCTCATGTGTCTGCCGCAGATCCATCCTTGTCGGGACGAGCTTGCCGGTGAAGCCCCTCGCTTGTCGCCGGATGCACCTGCCATGGTTGCTAGCTCATCATCCGCCTCCTCTCCGCTACTAATGCAGCACTAACCACTTTGATTGGTTGTCGCTATATATAGCAAAGAACTTCTCTTGTGGCTTAGGTGCGACAATTGTTGGGGTGGAGGACAGGTATCTCTTCAAGTCCTGCAGCGCAGCCTCCGCTTCCGGAGTCCATTGCATCGGACCTGCCTTCTTCAAAATTTTGAAGAATGGCAGGGCGTGCTCAGCAGATCTAGAGATAAACCTGTTGAGAGCAGCTATGCAACCGGCAAGCCTTCGTACATCCTTGACGCGCTTTGGTGCTTCAATCTGCTCAATGGCCTTGATCTTGTCGGGATTGGCTTCAATTCCTCGCTGAGACACGAAGAACCCGAGAAGCTTGCCGGAAGGGACTCCAAACACGCACTTCTCGGGGTTGAGCTTGAGGTTGATCTTGCGCAGATTTGCAAAGGTTTCGTCTAAATCTTGAATCAGAGTCGCCATGTCCTTGCTTTTGACCACTATGTCATCCATGTAGGCTTCCACATTTCTGTGCATTTGCGGCTCAAAAGTGTCATGAACTACTCTTGCAAATGTTGAACCAGCATTCTTTAACCCGAAGGGCATCCGTACAAAACAGTATGTGCCACATGGGGTGATGAATGCGGTCTTCTCCTCATCCTCTTACGCCATGAAGATCTGATGATATCCTCGAGTATGCATCCGTAAATGAAAGCAAATCACATCCGCCGTGGAGTCAACAATCTGGTCGATGCGCGGCAAGGGAAATGGATCTTTGGGACAAGCTTTATTGACATCGGTAAAGTCGATACAAAGCCTCCATTTCCCGTTAGCCTTACGTACAACTACAGGATTGGCCAACCACGTAGGATGGAGCACTCCTCTGACAAGGCCTGCTGCTTCCAATTTCTTGATTTCTTCTGCAATGAACTCTTGACGCTCCACTGCCTGCTTCCTGACTTTCTGCTTGACGGGCCGCGCATGAGGACAAACAGCAAGGTGGTGCTCAATTACTTTCCTGGGAACACCGGGGATGTCAGACGGTTGCCACGCAAACACGTCGACATTCGCCCGCAGGAAAGCAACGAGTGCGCCTTCCTATTTAGGGTCGAGAGAGGCACTGATGGTGAAGGTACCACCAGTGCCGTCCTCCTTGGCGGACACCTTCTTGGTCTCTGGCGGAGCTGCCATCATCTTCTTACACTTTCCGGTGTAGCTCGATGGTGCGTCCTCGACGGTAGCGCAGCACTCCGAAGAGGTGCGCTTGCCGGAGTGGGCAACAGAGCTCTTGCCGGACTTGGTCTTCTTCTTCCCCGGAGCTTGGTGACAAGTGGCTTGCACTGTTGCAGCTGCTGCCTCCTGGTAGACCTTGTCGGCGCAGATAAGAGCATCCTTCTTGTCGCCAGGGATAGAGATGACACTTCTCGGGCCTGGCATCTTCAGCATGTTGTAGGCATAGTGAGAGGCCGACATGAATTTGGCGAGTCTTTGGACGGCCAAGTATTCCATTGTAAGGCAATGGAAAGTCAGCAACATCAAAGGTGACCCTCTCGGTCCTGAAGTTCAACTCGGCTGCCAAATGTCACCGGCAACGTGATCTTTCCTTCGCTTGCTCCTTCCCGGATTGATTCCTTGAAAAGTGCGGTCTCTTCGAGCTCGCCCTCGGGGATCCGGAGTTTCGGAGCACCGCGAGGAGATCAGATTCAAGCCGGCCCCGCCGTCAACTAACATCTTGGTGACCTTGAGGTTGCGGATAGTTGGTGAAACCAACATCGGCAAGCACCCGACCGCAGTTACGCGATTAGGGTGGTCCTCAATATCAAAGATGATAGGCGTGCTGGACCACTTCAGAGGCCTGCGTGACTCGATGGATGGTTCTGCTGCATTGACTTCCCGCAACCACTGCTTGAGTTGGCGGTGTGAAGTATGCAGAGAAGCACCGCCGTCAACGCACAGGACCTCTCGTGGGCTTTCTGGAACTCCCGCTCATCGGTCTCGTCATCATCCATGTCTTCATCGTCGCCGCTGCCTTTTCTTCTTCCTTGTCGCCGCTGGGAGGTCTGTCTCTTGCCGCTGCTTGGCCTTGCCGCTGGCGTCCTCCCGGCCGGACGTTTCTTGCTAGCTCCTCCGGCACCCTCCGGCCTTCTCCTTGTCGCGTCGCTCAGATTCAGCCTTTCGCTGCTCGACAAGCTGCTCGACCTTCTTGCAGCTCACGGAGGTCATGGCCTTTGGTGCGGTGGATCTTGCAAGATCGCTTGCCGGAGCCGTCACCGCTTGTCGGCGGCCGCCACAGATCGGCAGTTGGTGCCAGCGGCAACCTCCTTGCCGGAGCTACCAGCCTTTGGCTTTCTTGGCGCCACCTCCGCTGCGGACCGCTCAACAACTAGTACATCTCTGCCTTTCTTTTTTCCTGTTGCCCCGCCTCCGCTCTTCCTTGCCGGAGCGGTCTCCTCACTATCAGATCCTCCCGCTTCAAGATTCTCTCCGGAGTCTCCTCCTTCCTCAAAGACATGCACACTTGTCGGCTAGGGCATAAAGCTCACCGACGTCTCGATCTTGCACATCGCCATCTCCTCCGCATCTCGCGGTTTCAAGACGTTCGATGGAACGCGCTGATTACCGCGGCAGGTGGACATCTGGGATGTCAGGCCGCATACACGGTTGAATCTTTGAATATACTTATAGGCTCTCCTTCCTTCCGGGCGGCAGATGAAGGTCGCTTTCTTAGCCATGGGGCTTGTGGTCATCAGAAGGCGCCGACAAACCGATGGCATAGGTCTGCCCAAGAAGATATGGAGTTGTCCGGCAAGTGCATGAGCCAGATCTCGACATTGGCCTTGAGCACCAGCGGAAGTAGTTGGCAAGGATCTTGTCGTCTCGCCCCGCAGCTTGCACCGCGATGGTGTAGATCTTTGAGGAACTCCGACAGATGCGTCTTGCCGTCGTACTTCGGGTACATCGCTTGAAGTTTTTCTTCTTTGGGCCATCGGATTCTGCCGCAGCTCACGAGTGAACACAGGCAACCCACCGCTGCACGGCAAGTCGCTGGTTCTTCCGGGCGCATGCATGTCAACAGAGGGCCCAGCGCTTATCGGATTGGCCTTGGCGCTTCTCTTGGCCGCTCGGCGCGAGTTCGAGCGCCCTCTTGCCGCCGATCGTAGAACTTGGCGCTGATCACGACGAGCTCGTGGATCCGGCGACGCGGTGGAGTCGCTGCCGAGGTGGATCCGGCGAGTCGGCGATCTTGGCCTTCGGGCGGAGAGTGCATGGTAGTTGCACCCCACCGGTCTCGTCGCCACCGGCTCGTGTTTGGCAGTCTGCCGCGGCAGCGATGCACTCGGTTGCCGGAGGCGTCGCCGCTGGCGCAGCCGATGAGACTACGAATGGTGGCCCTCCATTCATCGACCTTGTCGGCCGTTGGAGGGTAATCCAGAGCGATTGCGCTCGCCAAAGCTTCGCTGGAGTGGTGCGTGGCGATGGCGAACGGCGCGAGGAGCAGGATATGCTCGGACTTCTAACTATGTTAGAAGGAGCAGATCCCGTCCGGCGATCGTGTTTCGCCGCGCCAAAGATGTTGGCGTGCATGCCGGTCTTGAGCATCCCGAGATCCACCAGCTCGATCTTGGTCCAACGAGCGTATGGCATTGTGAATGCCATGATGTTGTCGGTCCCGCGCCTCCTGAGACGGGCGCAGTGCATGTACGGACGCCGAGGTCTGCGCAGCCTTGTCCTTGGACTTGGCAGCACCGTGAGCTCCCATGTCGCCGTCCATTCTTCCGCCGGCGTCTACCCCACCACCTGTTTGCTCCGGAGGCGGTGGGTTCGACGCGGACGGGGCTTCTGCCGCCGAAGCCTTCTTCTCGGTGGCATGTTGATGAAGATGATGAAGATCTAGCTCACGTGGACGCCGGATCAGGTTCACACAACCTCGATGCCCCTACCGCGCCGCCAAAGATGTCGGGCAGGCTGATCCGGCCCACGAACACCTATGGGACCGGGCGGACCGAGCCCCTTTCGGTTCGGGCAGGGAGCGGAGGTTGCACGAAGAGCAGATCGAGGCGAAACACGCGAGAGGTTTACCCAACTCGGAGCTCTCCGAGAGATAACACTCCTACTCTTGCATGTCTAGGTGTATTGCGTTCTTGCTCAGAGCGCTGAGTGCTACAAGACACACGTAGCCGCTAACGAGACTGGCGTGGGTGAATCGGCCGACCAACCCTTTCTACGCTATGCATGGGCCTCCTTTTATATGCTCAAGGGGCTCCGACAGGTGGCAACGTAGACGGGGGTACAAATGGAAAAGTAGTGGTTGGTACACCTACTTGTACAGTATACAGTGTATCATACCTAACCCTGACGGCAGGGGACAAAGGCATTAAATGCCCCGTCTACGTCGCCCTAACAGTGCAAACAGGGACCGTCAGGGGCGCCACCGCTTGCCACGATAGCCAACTTGTCAATATTGCCACCTCGCATCACCGCTGGCTGCACGACTGGCGCCACGCTACCGAAAGGTCGATGCGACACATTAGTGGATGTGCTGGAGCGTAGGTACAGAGTGGTGGTCTGCATGCAAGCGCCTTGTCATGATTGTTGTCTTGTCGCTACCGAAGCTTGTTGCTCACCAGCCTTCCCGGCAAGCTCCTCTTGCCGGGCCTTGTCTTGTAGGTGCCTTGGGTGGCCTTCCAAGCAAGCTCCTCTTGCCGGGCCTTGTCTCCTTGGCTTGAATACTTTGTTTTTGAATGGCTCCACAGGAACCACGGAGGACCTTGGCGGTCACCCGGTAAGCCCTGCCGCGGAGGGCTGCAACTGCCCGTGCACAAGTTCGGGATACTAGGGTACCCCTACTCTAGTACACCGACACGGTGCTTGTATACAGTGGGGTTTTTGCAATATAACTTTCCGGCTCATGTGTCCGAATGATCATCAGTCTTTTGGCAAAGGTGGTGTGATTGAAAGTGCGTTATATCGACTAGAGGGGGGGTGAATAGGCGATTTTTATGAATTCTTCACTGAGGAATTTGCCGGTGAGGAAATTCCTTAGCGAAGAATTACTTGCAGCGGAATAAGTACTCAGAAGTAAGCATAACAGAATACACGCATGGTCATCATGATGAAATGAAGACAAACACAGAGTACGTAAAAGCGTAATCACAGGATAACACAAGATGAAGACAAACCGATCAAGAAATTGAACTGAGGAAATTGAGAAAGTCTTCACCAAAGTCTTCAAACACAGATATGAACAAACACTCAACACGTGAATGAGGAAATGAAAGGGTTGAGGAAATAGAACCGATTAGGTTGGTGAAGACAATGATTTGGTAGACCAGTTCCAACCACTGCCCTCGGTTATGCGATGCAGTTGGAGCGGCCGAGTATTTAAACTTCGAGGACACACAGTCCGGACACCCGCCGCCGGAGCACGCAGCTCAGACACCAAGTCCTCACCGTATTCTCCTTGAACTAAGGTCACGGACCTCGTCCAATCACTCGTGGTAAGTCTTGAGCGACTTCCAAACCTTCACAGACTCGGTCACTCGGCGATCCACAATTCCTCTTGGATGCTCTAGACCATGACGCCTAACCGTCTGGAAGAAGCACGATCTTCAAAGGTAACAAGCATCGGATCCACGCAGGATCAATTTCTTCAGTGATGCTCAATCACTTTGGGTTTGAAGGGTTTTGGTTTTGGGGTTTTTCCTCACTTGATGATTTTCGCTCAAAGTCCTCAGAGGATGGGTTGCTCTCAAATGACAAGTGTCAAGTTCTCTCGAGCAGCCAACCAGCTAGTGGTTGTAGGGGCGGCTATTTATAGCCTAGGGAGCAGCCCGACATGATAAGACATAAATGCCCTTCAATGATATGACCGTTAGGTGGATAAGGTATTTTGGGACAGGTGGTAGCAAGAAGACAAAGAACGGTCGGAAATTTGACTTTCAAATTCCTCGGGCTATCATGTTCCTCACTTGTAGGCAATCCGCCTTTGGCGAATTCCTAACTCCTCGGTCAGAACAAATTCCTCGTGAACAATGTAAGAACTTCATCTCATCACATCAAGAAATTGACTGAATCGTATGAGATTTCCAACGGCTTCACTCAAGGGATTGGTAGGTGTAGGATTTTGAGTTGAGCATCACATGTAAATTTTTCCTTAGTATTTCCTCGACCCCTTTAACAAAGACGGTGTTTCCTATGACTCAAGAAAGAGAAAATGAAACTACGAAAACAAAAATCTTCACGCTTCATGTTCCTCAAATGAATACCAAGTCTTCAAGGTCACACCAATTTCTTCACTTTCAAAGTCTTGAGAAAGTCTTGAATATCAAAGTCTTGATCGAAGAACTTCATTTTTAGGGGTCGACTTTCTCTGTAAATATCAAACTCCTCATAGACTTATAGACCTGTGTACACTCACAAACGCATTAGTTCCTTAACCTATAAGTCTTCAATACACCAAAATCACTAAGGGCACTAGATGCACTTACAATCTCCCCTTTTGGTGATTGATGACAATATAGGTTAAGTTTTCAACGAGGATAAACATATGAAGTGTAAATCGATAATGAGGAATTTGATTGCAAGATATAGAAGAACTCCCCCTGAAGATGTGCATAGTGAGGAATTTGCTTTTGAGGCAATGCACATTTGAAGTGTTGAATCATGGAGATCTCCCCCTATATCTTGTAATTCATACACGCATTTGACATATAGTATGAAGAATTTGAAATGCATGATGAAATATGGTGCTTGATGAACTTCAAAGATGCGTGCAATAACATTAATGAGGAATCGAGCACATAAAGTATCGAGCACAAATAGATTTGCTATGCGTAGTGCAAGAGCATAATGCATCAAAAGTATCAAAGCACCATCGGGTTTAAGATTACAACTCGATCCAATAAAAGTTTCAGAAGAACGAGAGTTGTAACTTAACAAAAATAAATTATTGTATATAGGCAATAAACTAGATCCGCTTGAAGACTAACTCAAATTTCTCCCCCTTTGTCATCAAATGACCAAAAGGATCGAACCGAGGACTAACGCCTCTGAAGAATTTCAAGTTGAAGAAGGAGCGCCAGGCGTTGTTGGGGTCGGTTGTTGTAGTAGGACCTGCCATGTGTCGTCCAAGTCTTCATTTTCATCAGTGTCGCGCGATGAAGAATAGGAGCTGGCCACCAAGGAAGGAGAGGAGGTGCAGACCAGTCAAATTCTTCCTTGAGTCTCATAGTCTTCAGTTCTTCTGCATCGTAGACATGTGAAAGAACAGCCCATGTGCGTTTGAAGGTTTCATGGAGGTAGTAGTGGTTTTTCTTCACTGCATTGTGTGTTGAGGTCATGTTGTGAAGAATTGAACCAAACTGACGCTTGACCCATTTATGATTGCGATCAACCTTCTGATGAAGACCGAGGAGTAACTCACGATCGATCATCACCACGGGTGCGCTTGCTTGAGGACTTTGTTAATCGAGGTATTTGCGGCAGAGTCATGAGTGGCGAGTCATCACTTTGGTGGAGTAGGATCTTTGCTTGGCGAAACTGTCCATCCAATGGACGAATGCCTTCATCGATCACAGCAGTAGCCTTGCCCTTGTCATCATCTCGAGGTAAAAGTCCATTTGAGGACTTCAATCGGGGCAAGTAGCTGCAGTGGGTATGCAGTATCAGCCTTTATAATTGAGTGAAGTCCTTGACCGATGAATCTCATTATCCAAGGCGCATAAGGCTTCAGCTCAAATGGTGACATAGCAATGTTTGCCGAGTCCTCATGAAGAAATCATGGAAGTTGACGGAACGCCATGGATGATGTAGAAAAGCATATTCTTCATGATGCCAACGACTTCTTCATCATTCGAGTCGTGGCCTTTGATAGGACTCATTGTCTTCGCTGTAATCCGATAGACAGTCCAAGGCACATACAATAATTCCTTGATGAGGAATTTGGTTCTTGGAGCCTGCCTTTGGCTTCAAAGGCTTCATCAAGACTTGCATATAGTGATTTGAAAGTTACGGTTCGTTGTAGATACAACGTGCACCATCAAGTGGAGGATCGAGTGGTAGAGCACGAAGCAATTCGATTCTTGGTGCCTTCTAGTGAGTGTTTTCGGACATCCAGCCTAACACCCATGAGTTCACGTCTTGACGTCTCCGGTGATGTGCAAAAGTGTTGCATAGAATTGAAGAATTAGTTCTTCATTCCACCACATATATCGGTGCAGAAATTTAGAAGTCTGCGTCGTGAAGAACACCGAGGACTGGCTCAAAGCTCGGCAGAGACTCCATGTCCACATGAGGAATATGAGCATGATCAAGATTTTGTCCTTGTTGAAGAGCACCGAGGAATAGAAATTGGCTTGGCCGGCAGTCCGTAAACGCCTTTTCCTTATGCGAGCAGAGTCATATGGGTTGTAATCTGTGAAGAGAACGTGTTTCGCCAAAGAAATCTTCAGCCTTGAACTTTTGCTTCGTTGAGAAAGGATTCTTTTGCTTGGGCAGAGGGGTGTCAGTGAGTTGCATCACCACCTCAGGAATCGCAAGTTCAGGTTCTTCAGGCCGAGGAATTTCTTGTTCCTCAACAGGTGCAGTCTGAGGATCAGCAGCAGGTTCATCAGCACTAGTGGCTGGAATTTCTTCATGCACAGAGCAAGTGGGTTGAGTTTCTTCAGAGTCCATTTGGACTGTTTGTGCAGGGGACTGAGGAATCTGTTGAAGCGGGGTGAAGAGAGGAGTATTGGGATGCAGACTTTCCCAAAAGTCATCATTCATCACTGGTGTGGTGCACCCAATATCCACATCTTCATCTTGAATTTCCTCAACACCAGCTCTTCAGCAGTGAACAGAGGCGTAGGTGAGGAAATGACTGGGGTTGAAGGGATTGCGTCCACTTCAATTTCTTCATCAATCTGCTTCGACGAAGCAAACAGAATGACGTTCTTCATCGATCCGATTGGGATCTCATAGTCTTCTCCAAAAGGAACAAGGTCCTTTGATGGCTTGGAGGAAATCGAACAGCATCAATTGGATTTTCAAATGAGCTGGTCATTTGCTTCATTTTCTTCGCACCGAAGAATGTGACACACCGATGCCTTCCTTTTCTTCATCGCAGCTCGTTCTGCAGCCTTGGTTTTCTTCACATCGAGGCGGATGGAAGAATTGGAGTTGGTGTTGGCGCAGGAGGAGCCGAGGAATCGGGATGAATTTCTTCAGCGCAATCGATGCAGCTGTTCTCGATCTCTTCGGGCTTTCTTCAGAGCACCACAAGAGGATGCCCCAGCAATTTCTTCAATGGCTGGAATTGAGTCATCAGCCACGGAACTTGTATTTTCATCACCGGCTGAAAATCATCGATCGTCTGGCATGTTCTTCAAGAAGTGGCAGAGGCTGCAGCTCGAGGAATTTCTGTTGCGTTGGGGTTGCAACATTTGTGAGATTCTTCGTCAGTTGATTTAATCGACCTTGGCTCCTTGCCTATCAGCATAGTAAGAATCGAAGTTTTTGCTGAGGTTTTGAATTTCAGTCTAGACCTTGAGAAGTTCCTCAGGTGTCATTTTGACAACATTTTTCTTCAGAAACTTCTCCTTTCTGTATTGAGCCTTCTTGATTTCTCTTGCCTTTTCAAACTCCCATTTCTCTTCAAAGAATGAAATGGTTCAAAGATATGACTTTGTCCAGGGGTCAGATGAAAGTCAGGCATAGGGGTATTGGGATCCTTGTGCCGGAGATCAATATAGTCGAGGATTTTCTTCGGATCCAACAGCAGTGGTACAAAAGTGCCTTTGGCTCTAGCGGCCCTTTCTTGGCGATTTCTGATGATTTCCGCAACTTCTTCATCAGAAGCTTCATCATCAGAAGGCACATGGAATGCAACTTGTTTCTTCTTTGGACTTGGCCGAGGACCACGCCCAAATGTTGTTTTGATCTTCCGCATAGTCGGGCGGATGATGAAATTGGTGCGGTGAGGAACCGCGTAAACACCGTGAGGCAATCGAGAAACCAGCAGTCCTTTGACATGTAGCCAGATGCACAGGGGCTGAGGACTTTGACAGAGCTGTTGAGGACTTTGGTGGAGCTGTAGCAGTGTGAGGAAATTTCCGTGAGGGTGCTGCTGAGGAACTTGGCTTATGAGCAGACTTCTTTGGCATGGATTTCCTCGGTTTGACTGAAGCCTCAGTAGTAGTAGCAGTGGCCAGAATCCTCATTGAATTTCTTCACTGCATCCTTGGCTTGTCTTGCCAATTTATCTTGGCGCTTAGCCCATTCTTCAGGAAAGACCTCACCACGTTTGATGCTTCTGGGATCAGCTACTTGGCCAGGTGCCAATGGAGCTCTTGGGCACGGAGGATTGAGAGCGAATTTCTTCATGTATTTTGGAGTCACATATCATATTCCTCCATTCCCTTGCCCATCTCCGCTCAATCTTACGAATGCGCACCTTGCGCTGATTTTTGCTTTCTTCATCGTGTGCAATAGTCGGCATAGATTTCCTCGTGGATTTCAAACGCAGTCATAACCTCGTGTTTCTTTCCTCCTTTACATTGCTTCGTTCGCCCGCCATTTTCTTGATTGAGGAAATTGAACAATTGAGTTCTCTGAAGAAGTATGCAGTTTTTCTTCGAGGAACGCTGCAAATGAGTTAAGTTGATGAGAACCTAGTGATTCAGCAATGCGGACATGTGTACTGTGAACAGAGTATAGTTGCGAGGAATTTGGAGAGGTCATATGCGTTCTCAGAAGGTTTTTCAAAAAGAACTAGTTTTGAGGATTTTGACCAGATGAGCCTTGAGGAATTTCACTAAGCGTTCTTTTTCTTAGGTTCAAGAGTTGTACAGATCGAGGATCCACACAATTGAGGAATCTTGAAGAAAATCATTGCTTAGAGAAACGAATCAAGAGCATATTTTGTTTGAGGTGTTCATCTGTGTGAAGATTTGAAGAATAAACACCTTTGAAGATTTTCAGGAAGATTTGAGAATCAAAGCGAGTAATAAAAGTAACTTTTAATTACCCAAGTGAAGAACACGATTTAACTAAGAAGAACAGTTGGGAAGTCTGCATGGCCAGATCTTCCACGCCCTAACTTGGCGGAGGAAGACGGCTACGGCGACGGCATGAGTGAGGAATTCGCTGTCGGGCGCGAGTAATGACGGAAGAGGTCGAGGCAGTGAAGCTCTTCCTCACCGGCGATGATGGAGTAGCGGCAGCGCTAGGGTTTGAGGAGCTTGAACGGGAGAGAGAGAGATCGAGCAGGGTGAAAAGAAGTGAGGAAGGGGAGAGGGGTATTTATAGAGGCAGTGAAAACCATTCGCCCGAAGATTTAGGACGAACGTGCCCCTAACCATTCTCCTTCTCACGACATGTGTCACCCACGTACTGTGTAGATGAGATCGTGTACGATCGTGGGTGAGTACGATAATGCATCGTGGGATGCGGACGGTTTAATGAGCAAAACCGAAAATTTGGATAAGATCAGTTTTAAGGTTTAGATTCATAATTTCTTCAAATTTGACAAGGAAACAGTGAAGATTTTGAACGAGTTTCAAATAGAACGCACATGAATAATTTGTGAATAGAGTGGATTGAGTATAGCATAGAGGGGGAAGGGTCCGATCACATTCACTTAGCAGAAAAAGCGACTTGAAGAAATAGCCATAAGTGAATCTTTGTAGAGGACATAAACCCATATATATATATATATATATATATATATATATATATATATAGCCAATGAAGAAAGACGACGGAAACAGTGAAGATTTTGCAAAGTTGAAGAATTCAAAAAACTGAAGAATTTCAAAAAAACTGAGGAAAAACTTAAATTGAAGATTTTCAACTTTGGTGGTGGCGTGACCCACCGTATAAGAATGATGATTTCAGACACCGCATTACAATTGTCGAGGGTTACGAGAATCAAATTCTTCATTAATTTCTTCACACTTAGAGTGTTATTCTTCATTGATTGAAGAAAACGCTTTCTTCATGTGTTGCACATCTAAGTCATCAATTTTGCATAAGTGTTAGGATGTGTGTCTTATTCAAAGAACATTCAAGATTCTAAGATATTTAGCTCACAATCAAGAACTTGCTAAATCTCTTCTCATCCAAGGGCTTAGTGAAGATATCGGCTAGCTGTTCTTCGGTCTTCACGTGCTTTCGATAGAGATGTCGCCTTCAACACATGATCACGAAGAAAATGATGATGAATTTGAATGTGCTTTGTCTTCGAGTGCTGAACTGGGTTGTGAGCAATCTTGATGGCACTCTCATTGTCACAGTAGAGAGGCACATTCTTCATATTGATGTTGTAGTCCTTGAGAGTTTGCTTAGACAGTGATACGCAATTCTGTTTCTTCGAGGACCAACAGACCAAAGATCGTCCGAGGAAATGACAAGTGCCAGAAGTTGACTTGCGATCCACACGATCACCAGCATAGTCAGTCAGAATATCCAATGAGATCAAAAGCAGAGCCCTTGGGGTACCATAATCCTAGTGTTGGTGTGTGAGCTAGATATCGAAGAATATGCTTCACGACCTTATGGTGTGATTCCTTCGGTGTAGCTTGAAATCGGGCACACATGCAAACACTAAGCATTATATCTGGCCTAGATGCACATAAGTACAATAATGAACCAATCATGGAGCGGTATACCTTGTGATCGAAGTCAATACCATTTTCATCAAGGCATAGATGGCCATTTGTGGGCATAGGAATTTTTACGCCTTTGCAATCTTGCATGCCGAATTTCTTCGTGACATCTTTGAGGTATTTCTCATGAGATATGAATATGACATTGCGCTGTTGACGAATTTGAAGACCTAAGAAGAATTTCAACTCTCCCATCATAGACATATGATATTGTTCACTCATCATATAGGCAAATTCATCACTATAACGTTGGTCAGTACAGCCAAAGATAATATCATCAACATATATTTGGCACACAAACAGTTCACCGTCATAAGATTTAGTAAAGAGAGTAGGGTCGAGTGAACCGGTGTGAAGCCATTCTTCACGAAGAATTCCTTCAAAGTATCATACCACGCCTGGGGGCTTGTTTGAGACCATAGAGGGCCTTATTAAGTCTCAAGACTTTGTCGAGGATACTTTGGATCTTCAAAACCCGGGGTTGAGCAACATATACTTCTTCCTCAAGCTTACCATTGAGGAATGCACTTTTCACATCCATTTGATATAAAGTGATATTGTGATGGTTAGCATAGGCGAGTAATATGCGAATAGACTCAAGTCTAGCAACAGTGCAAAAGTTTCATCGAAATCAATTCCTTCAACATGTGTGTAGCCTTGAGCTACTAGTCGTGCCTTATTCCTCACCACAAGGCCATTTTCATCTTGTTTGTTGCGGTAGATCCACTTTGTGCCAATGATATTATGCTTGCGAGGATCTGGACGTTTGACCAGTTTCAGGACATTGTTGAGCTCGAATCGATGTAATTCTTCTTGCATAGCCTGAATCCACTCCGGCTCCAGAAATGCTTCATCTACCTTAGTGGGCTCTGTGATAGAGACGAAAGCATAGTGCCCACAAAAGTTAGATAAATGTGAAGCTTTTGAGCGAGTGAGAGGGCCTGGCGCTTTAATGCCATCGATGATCTTCTCCACTTGTACTTCTTTTGCAACGCGAGGATGAGCTGGTTGTCGTCGAGGAATTTGACCATTTTCCTCAGCACCATTGTCTTGATATCTTGATTCATCATTTCGACGTTCTTCACGGACAGGAATAAATTCTTCGACAGCTTTCTTCAAGAGGGAATGACATCCTCGATTGCCTTGAACTTGATAGATTCCTCAGGTGCTGGTTCATCTAACACAGAAGGTAGGTGCTCTCTTTGCGAGCCATTAGTTTCATCGAACCGCACATCTACAATGTCAACAATCTTGTGAAGAGCGATGTTGAAGACCTTGTAGGTGTGCGAGTCCTTTTCGTAACCAAGCATAAAACCTTCATGTGCTTTCGGTGCAAATTTAGAATTGTGATGAGGATCTCTAATCCAACATTTAGCACCGAAGACTTTGAAATAACTTACATTGGGTTTCTTGTCGTTGAGGAGTTCATAGGCAGTCTTCTTGAAGAATTTGTGAAGATATACTGTTGATGATGTGGCACGCAAGATCAATTGCATCAATCCAAAACCGACTAGGTGTTTTGTATTCATCAAGCATAGTGCGAGCCATCTCAACAAGAGTTCTGTTTCTTGCGCCCACGACGCCCATTTCTTTGAGGAGTATAAGGAGCAGATAACTCATGAGTAATGCCAAGTTCATCAAGATAGGCATCAAGACCGAATTCTTGAACTCGGTTCCATTGTCACTCCTGATGTGCTTGATCTTCACACCAAAGTTGGTTGAAGCCCTCGAGGAAAATCGTTTGAAGACTTCCTGCACTTGATTTTTGTAAGTAACAATGTGTACCCATGTGTAACGAGAGTAATCATCAACAATAACAAAGCCATATAGAGATGCATCATTAACAAATCCTGAGTAATGATTGGGACCAAAGAGGTCCATGTGAAGCAATTCGAAGGGACGAGTAGTGGTCATGATAGTCTTCGCTGGATGTTTGGCCTTGGTCATTTTTCCAGCTTCACAGGCTCCGCACAAGTGATTCTTGAGGAATTTGACATTTTCAATGCCAATGACATGCTTCTTCTTCACAAGAGTGTGCAAATTCCTCATGCCTGCGTGACCAAGTCGTCGATGCCATAGCCAGCCTTCTGAAGCTTTTGCAAGTAGACACACGGCTGGTTGTGGTCCTGTAGAGAAGTCAACAATATACAAGTCTCCTCTCCTAAAGCCTTCGAAGACTTTGGAATTGTTAGCTTCCATAATCACAACACAACGATACTTGCCAAAGATAACTACCATATCAAGATCACAAAGCATTGAGACTGACATGAGATTGTATCCTAAGGACTCAACAAGCATGACTTTGTCCATGTGTATGTCCTTAGAGATCGCAACCTTACCGAGGCCCAATACCTGACTTTTTCCTTTGTCAAAGAAAGATGATATGCTTCAGATGTGACGGTGATAAGGGAGCATCCATCAATAGATTCTTGTCACCATCATGTGATTTGTACAACCACTATCGAGAACCCACTCGGTGGCTTTGGGTTGATCATTCTGCGCAGATCAATTAGTACAACTTTACGATCTCATATACTTCATCGATGAACAATATGATATCAAGTTCATCAGATGAATTTCATCGACCAAGATAACAGATAAGCAAGATGAGGACGTGTGAAATGAAAGGTCATTTCATCATGATTAGCTCAAGCGCCCTTTCAGTGCAGTTTTGTCGTCCCCAAAGAAATTCTTGGGACGTTAAGGCACGCCCGAGACCTGACCCTGCAGAAGAGATTTGTTCTTTTCTTCACCACCCACATCTGAAGGGGTGGCAAAGAGTTCATTACCCTCATGAAAGCACCACACGAGAATGGTGGCATAGAAGCCAAACCATTTCGTTTCACATAAGAGGGGTTAGGGTAAGCATATGAATAAGCAGAGAAATTCTTCGAGGACTTATGAACATATTTGTTTGAAGAATAATGAACATATTCATAGCCCTTAGCTCTACCCTGCGAAACAGAGTTGTTAGCACGATGATAATCATATGAGGACTTTGATCCTTTTGAGGAATTTGATCCACGTGAGGAATTTGGTCCGTATGAGGACTTGGATCCATATGAAGAATTTGGTCCATATGAAGAATTTGATCTGGGGTTCCTATTCTCCACAGGTGGTGTCATGAGGACATTCACCTGAAGACTTTCAAGGCACTTCTTGGGAACCCAGATTTTCTTCATAGGGGAACCGCTCCTGCAGTTAGTGCCAAGATATCTAGCAAATACTTCACCATTCTGATTTTTGAACAGTTTATAGTTAGAGTCAAATGACTCATCGGAAGAATGAGGAGATTCGCATGTAAAGTCAGATAAGTTAGATGGATCAACTGGAGGTCCCTTTGCAGCAACCCATGAGGTTTTGGGATACCGCTCGGGCTTCCAATATGTTCCATCAAGATTGAGTTTCCTCTCAAAGGCAATACCCTCTTTCCTAGGGTTCTGTTGAGGATCTGCTTTTAAGCACATCACAAATAGTCTGATGCCCTTTGAGGCTTTTTGTACATGCCTGTCATATACAATTCCTTCAGCCCTGCATCACAAGTGATACTAGCAATGTCCTCGATGAGGAATTAGTGATAGCAGAGGCAGGTAAAGAATTTGTAATAGTTGAAGCATTTGAACATTCAGTGAAGAATTAGCAGATTCACGCTCAATGCACTTTAAGCATGGAGGAACAAATTCTTCACAGGAAGCGCTTGATTTGTTGAGCAAGTAATGAATTGCGCCCTTACGAAGATCTTCATAACTCACTCTTAGCTTCTCAAGGTCTTGCTTTCTTTGAAGAAATTCATAAGAAAGTTTCTCATGATCGATAAGAGAGTGTTATGATGACCTTGAAGGTTATCAAACCTTGATCAAGTCTCTGAAGATTTTCGATCGGGGCTTTAGTGCCATCCATTTCTTCACCTAACATATCATCACTCTTATCTAGCATGTTTTGAACCTTTTCCAAAGCCCTTTGTTGTTTTACAGCAATTTCAGCAAGTTTTGAGTAACTGGGCTTTAGATCTTCATCAGATTCATTTTCACTAGATTCAGAGGAGGTATAGTTGAGTACCTTGGCACCCTTTGCCATGAAGCAATAGGTGGGAGTGTAGTCATCACTATCTTCATCAGCATTGTTTTTGAGTTCATTTTCTTCAGTTGAAGATGGACTTGTCGACGAAAGCAAGATGAGAGCTAGACTCGCCACACTGCACTCAGATTCTTCTCGATGCCTCCTCTTCCTCATGTTCCTCGATTCAGCTTCAGAGTCCATTTCCTTGCCAATGAATGCCTCGAGCCTTTTTGGAGCTGCCCTTCTTGTGAGAAGAAGGCTTTGAGGATTTTGATGATGAAGATTTTGATGATTTCTTCTTCTTCTTCAAGGCCATCAGAACTGTAATCCTTGTCTTTCTTCTTCTTTAATTCCTTTTCCCACTAAGGACAATCTTGGATGTAGTGACCAGGTTTCTTGCATTTGTGACAAAGTCTTCTCTTATAGTCACTTGATGAGGAATCACTGCTTCTTGAGGATTTTCCAAAGCGACCACGCCTTGTGAACTTTTGGAATTTCTTCACGAGCAGTGCTAGCTCTGGCCTAATTCTTCAGGATCTCCAAGGCTACTACCAGAGTCTTCACACTCAGATTGAGACACGCCTTGGCCTTCGTGGCACGTGTTTTCCATAGCTAGAACCATAGAGATCTCTCTTTCAAAGAAGCTGGAACTCATGAGTATTTAGCCTCTCGAGGATATCAGCAGGATCAAGTGACTTGTAGTCAAGACGCTCTTGTATCATCAGTGCGGAGTATCAAATGAGGAATCAAGCGATCTTATCAGCTTTCTTCACCACCTCATGGTCGGTGATGTCGATGGCGCCAAGTGCTTGAAGCTCATTTGAGATGTCAGTGAGGCGATCGAAGGTTTGTTGAACATTTTCGTTGTCGAGTCCTTTGAAGCAGTTGAAGAGATTCCGAAGAACATCAACTCGAGAGTCACGCTAAGTTGAGACTCCTTCATTCACTTTGGACAGCTCGTCCCGAGATGAGCTTGGCAGTTTCCAAAGCACTCACTCTTCCATATTGACCTTTGCTCGAGATGGCCACATATGATATTCTTCGCTTGAGAATCGAGTTGCTTGAATCTCTTCACGTCGGCAGATTCGTGAGAAGGTGTGGTGAGGGAACACCATTTTCCACAACATACCGTAGATCGTTGTCAATTGCTTCAAGATGCATTCGCATCTTGTTCTTCCAAAGAGGGGTAGTCCGTCCCATCAAATGTAGGACACCCTGCCGAGACCTTGATCATACTGCGGTCGACATAACTAAAACTCCAGGTGGTTAAACCAAAATCACACAGAACAAGGGAGTACCTTGCTCTGATACCAATTGAAAGTGTGTTATATCGACTAGAGGGGGGGCGAATAGGTGATTTTTATGAATTCTTCACTGAGGAATTTGCCGGTGAGGAAATTCCTTAGCGAAGAATTACTTGCAGCGGAATAAGTACTCAGAAGTAAGCATAACAGAGTACACGCATGGTCATCATGATGAAATGAAGACAAACACAGAGTACAGAAAGCGTAATCACAGGATAACACAAGATGAAGACAAACCGATCAAGAAATTGAACCGAGGAAATTGAGAAAGTCTTGATCAAAGTCTTCAAACACAGATATGAACAAACACTCAACACAAGAATGAGGAAATGAAAGGGTTGAGGAAATAGAACCGATTAGGTTGGTGAAGACAATGAATTGGTAGACCAGTTCCAACTGTTGTCTCGGCTATGTACGTCTGGTTGGAGCGGCTGAGTATTTAAACTCGAGGACACACAGTCCTCGACACCCAGCCGAAAGCACGCAGCTCGTGACACCAAGTCCTCACCGTATTCTCCTTGAACTAAGGTCACATGAGACCTCGTCCAATCACTCGTGGTAAGTCTTGAGCGACTTCCAAACCTTCACAGACTCGGTCACTCGGCGATCCACAATTCCTCTTGGATGCTCTAGACCATGACGCCTAACCATCCGGAAGAAGCACAGCCTTCAAAGGTAACAAGCGCCGGATCCATGCAGGATCAATTTCTTGATGATGCTCAATCACTTTGGGTTTGAAGGGGTTTGGTTTTGGGGTTTTCCTCACTTGATGATTTTTGCTCAAAGTCCTCGGAGGATGGGTTGCTCTCAAATGACAAGTGTCAAGTTCTCTCGAGCAGCCAACCAGCTAGTGGTTGTAGGGGGCGGCTATTTATAGCCTAGGGAGCAGCCCGACATGATAAGACATAAATGCCCTTCAATGATATGACCGTTAGGTGGATAAGGTATTTTGGGACAGTGGCAAGAAGACAAGAACGGTCGGAAATTTGACTTTCAAATTCCTCGGGGCTATCATGTTCCTCACTGTAGGCAATCCAAGACCTTTGGCGAATTCCTAACTCCTCGGTCGAGAACAAATTCCTCAACAATGTAAGAACTTTGTCTCCGCCATCAAGAAATTGACTGAATCAGTATGAGATTTCCAACGGCTTCACTTTCGAAGGGATTGGTAGGTGTAGGATTTTGAGTTGAGCATCACATGGAAATTTTTCCTTACTATTTCCTCGACCCCCTTTAACAAAGACGGTGTTTCCTATGACTCAAGAAAGAGAAAATGAAACTACGAAAACAAAAATCTTCACGCTTCATGTTCCTCAAATGAATACCAAGTCTTCAAGGTCACACCAATTTCTTCACTTTCAAAGTCTTCAGAAAGTCTTCAGAATATCAAAGTCTTCAGTCGAAGAACTTCATTTTTAGGGGTCGACTTTCTCTGTAAATATCAAACTCCTCACAGACTTATAGACCTGTGTACACTCACAAACGCATTAGTTCCTTAACCTATAAGTCTTCAATACACCAAAATCACTAAGGGGCACTAGATGCACTTACAGTGATTACAAAGGGCAGCAACTGTAGGGACACTACATCATATAAAAAACGACAGGCATTGTTAATGTAAGATCAGCATTGTTCAGAGTATGAGTAGGATAATGCAAGAAACAGCAGTGATATGTCCCTGTTGGAACTGGGAGGGAAATACAGGGAAATGTATACTGGGTTCGAAAATATAGAAGTGCCATGCATGGTTATACTCATGTTATCTGGTAGTCGATTCTTCACAGGAAACTACCATGTCATGCATGTTATGTAATCATGTTCTATCCTCACAAACAAATTCTTCAAGGTAACTAACAGACCATGCATTGTTATATACCGTGTTACGTGGGCAAAACTTTTGTGAGGATATTATTCTAGCCATTGATTCTTTGAAGGCGAATATAGGTATGTACACATGGTAAGCATTGCAGGATTTCACTACTTCCAAATATAGAGTTCTCCATATTCACTTTACTTCCCTGATGTATGGTTAGATGAAACCAACAGTTTGGTGCATGTTTCTACATCATGAAAATGAGGAAACTAACATGGCCATTAATACACACTCATATTTAGTAGTAGTATATAGATTACTGTAAAATAAGGATAATATCCATATATTCCTAACCGTTTGATTATTCAGGGTACAAATTGGTTGTAATGACATGGTCACAATCGCATGAATTAACTCATTCCAAATATAGCTGATTTACTGCGTCTCTAATATATTGCCATAGTTCTACTCAAATTCTGCTCAAACAGGGATATGCCAATTATCACAAAAAGTTCAAACAGGTGTCATGGCGTCATCATTAACATGAAGCGAAACAACTTACACGCGTCGTCCCAAAGAATACGTGGTGCCATCTGCTTTGTCGATCGCGTAGATGATGCCATTGTGTTCAATAGCATCACGAAGTGTGTATCAGCTTTGACGATGATCCACCGCGAGCGAAGTTGTCTCCAGCTAAAGAAGGCACCGGCGTAAAGATAGGCGAGTCCGCGGTCGAACAAGGCAATTAGCTTGAAGTCTGCGTAATTCGCATGTCGTGTGGGCACTCGGCAGATTACAATCTTCTGCAAAACAAGGTCCGTCCAACTGACATAGTAATCTAGATGACTTGGCCCGCGATGGTAATACTCTATATAATCCAACGGAGGAAGGATAATCTCATGGGAGGTCTGGAAGTTCACGAGCACCAACTTTTTACCGTCTTCTCTGAAGGTAGCCATCCAGTGGTAGTTCATGCCGACCCAGTACATACCTGCCAAGAAGTTTCGGGCGATGGTGATCGGACAGATGTCGAGGGAAATGATGTACATCGACACACTACATACCTGCAAAGAAGTTTCAGCTAATGGAGATCGGATTGAAGTCGAGGGGCATCATGCACGCCTCCGTATCATGGTGAGCCAATCTCGCAAGATCAGATAGCAGCAGGTGGTGTCTTGAAAAGCTTAGGCCTCGCTTCGACGATGGTCGTGTGCATGTCCCTCGAGCATGCAGCCAGCCGCAGGGCAGTCAACATATCCATACACGAACAACAGAGGTCGAGGATGTCACTAGGGAGATTGCTCCAATCGCGGCTCATATGGATGTTGCACGGTTCGCGTTCAGCCATGGTGGAGTTTGGAAGGGGGCTTGATTTACGGGGGAGAAGGATGTCGGTCTTTGGAGCGGCTAGCGAGGGAATAGTGGTACTGGGGGAGGCGAGTGAGGCGGCGGTACACGGGGGCACAGTGAGATGGAGACGGAGACAGAGACAGAGAAGGAGATGGAGATGGAGTGGTGCTATGGGAGCGGAGCGGGAGACGAGGCGAGGCGCCAATGTGCTGTACAGCAGCGGTGACAGACTGCATAGTGCACAGGGTGAGGCTGACTTTGGTAACCCGAACATGCCGCCTCACGGACTAGTGTCGTGCATGTGGTGTTGTCACTTCACCGTGAGGACCGGATGAATAGTATTTTGACCATCAAGTGTACCACAGTTGTACTACTACTACTACTACTAGTAGGAACATGAGTACTCCAAAGATTGTATAGCGAAAATAGGTCTCCGTGCTAGCATGCCTATTCACTTCATCGCTCGGTATCATCCATATTGCGAAAGCAGAACCAAATTCTCGTGCATGCCCAATCAACGCCTCTACCGCGATGCATGCAAAGTGGTCGCTCAGTGCATCAAGGACGGCATGCAGATCGTTCCACACTTGAGAAGAGGAAAAATGGAAAGGTAGAACGTGGCAACAGAGGAAGAGAATGCTGGCTAACAAGGCTGGGAGGGGATCGAGCAGGAAGTTAATGCTCCACGCCTAAAGGTTTTGGGAAAACCTGATTTTCATAAGGTGACTTATACTCACCTAAATGGAGGGAGTATTCCTTAACCAGAGAATTTTGTGTCTCCCACACGCGCTCAAAAAAAAAGCTACGACACATTTTTTTATCTGTTTGCATAGGTCCCACCTATCAGGAAGGATGGGCACGTACACGAACAGGTACGATTCCTCAGTCTACCCGCATAGCCTTTTCGTTTAGTCTACCTAGCCGTCTAATCAACTACCTGCACGCCACTTCTCTCATTTACTTCTCCATCGGGAACCGATTCTCCTCGCCTTCTTCACCTCCCCTTCGTCTTTATTTGCATCCAAACACCACTGCGTTCACATTGTTTTAACCTCTTTAAATAATCATCTACTACTTCAGTTAGACTAGCCATCTAATCCTATTTCTCCAAACCATAGCCCTCCGTTCCAGCGGTTCCAAATGGCGAAAGAGATCGAGATACAGGTTTTTAGCGTCCAACATGTCCTCGTTGAAGGCTCGATGCGCATAGTTGCCACTGTCACCGTCCACCCAAGGGTTGTTTGGCAGTGGATCAACAATGTATCCAACTCCCTCAAAAAGGTAGAGACGAGGGTCATCGGTCTCGACGCAGAGTACATGGAGCGTGCCCCTGGGAAGATCCAGCGCGCCGCCGTCCTTCAGTTGTGCCTCGAAGATGATGTTTTCATGTACCACATCATACACTCGCCCACCATACCAGGTGAGCTTCACGATTTCTTGTCTCGGGAGGACGTATACTTCTGTGGGGCAGCCATCGAAGGGGACAAATGTAAGTCGGAGCCGTACAACCTTGATTTGAAAAGCATCGCTGACCTACAAACCAGAATCAAAATTCCTGTAGAAGATTGTGCTAAACAGACACCATCCCTATTCGACGTAGCAAATTTTGTGCTCGGTACAGAAGGGTGATGAGACGGTGGCAGTAAGGTCGTTTGGATGGGAGAATTATCCCTTGACGTACGAGCGGATAAAATATGCTGCCCTCGATGCACGTGTGAGTTTTGAGATAGCTGCAAGGTCCAAAGAAGAAGAAGAAGAAGAAGATGATGAAGAAGAAGAAGAAGAAGAAGATGAAGATGATGATGATGAAGAAGAAGAAGAAGAAGATGAAGAAGAAGAAGAAAATGTTGCACCAGCAGGAGGGCACTATGGATGGATGAACTATTTCCTCTCTTGTAAAAAAATTATTCCCTCTCGGTGTATATTGATATAGATGGACTATTTCGATGGTGTGCATGTATTGGGAACAGAGTAGTAGCATGGGTCCGCTTGACTATAAGGAACAATTTATCCGCATATATAGCTTTCTCTGCTACTCCTTCCAGTGATCGGTATGCAGTGCATGTGTCCGTAGACATGACAACTTGTCCATGGAAGTTCAACTACGGTGACCATCATGTTTCATCTCGCGATTCCCACGACGCCTCTCCAACCCACGGCACCACGCCCCCCGATGTGTGCCTCACCCCTCTCGGCCGCACCGCCCCTCTGCCTTTGTGTGCATGACATGTGGGCCACCTAAAATGCGGCGAGCATCAAGTTTCTGGCCCTGTTTGGATACTCTAACTCAGTAAGAAGTTAGAGTTAGATTCTAACCCTGAACTAACACTAAACTAACTCTAACCAAATAGTTGTTTGGATGGTAGGGTCAGATTGACAATAAATATTATTTCTACTACTTTGGACCCTGTTTGGATGGGAGGGGTAACTTTTTTTACTAATTTTTCTAGTGGGCCCTGGAGAACTAACCCAAATAAGCTCCTCTAGTGTGGGCTAGTTTTTTGGGGTGGGTTAGATCCAACTAACCCAAACTAACCCATCATGTTTGGATACTTTTGGGTTATTTGAGCTCCAACTAACTAAAACTAACTCTAACTTAGGGATCCAAGCAGGGCCTCTACCACAACCACCTGCGATTCCCACGACGCCGCTCGAACCCATGAAACCACACGTCCCCCGACCTGCGGCTCACCCCTCTTGGCCCCACTGCCCCTCTACCTTCGGGAGAATTACATGTGGACCAGTCACCTATCGGGTCCACATGTTATTGACTCAAAGGTAGGTGTAGTAAGGTGCTGAAGCTCAGTCCCGACGGCCCTGAGAGCGAAATGTAACTCCTGCGCCAGGGCTTGTGGTGCTCCCGCAGCATGAACTTGTGCCAAACTCGAGATTTTTTTTCTTTACTATACATGCACGCAACGATTTAATGGACATTGTAATCTCAACATGTGATGGGGAGCTCTAAATTTGAATTTGAAACTTATAAAATGAATAAACTGGGAGAGAGGGAGTATATCGTAGGATGTGTCCCATACAAAATAAGTCCCCTGGTTTGCCACCGTGAAGACGCGGTTAGAAAGGAGCACAGCGTCTTCCTACTTGTACGGCAACAAATCGGCCGCAGACAGCATGGTCTGCCTTTGACCGCCGTGTGCAAGGTTCGTGCTATCTTATTCAATCTCACCGTGGTTCCATCGTACCAATTCATTTGGGGGCCCGTTGCATGGCTGATCCCAATGTTGTACAAAGGTTCTATGGGAACGGTGTCACCATTGTAAATGTTGTGCAAATTGATGTTGGTACCCTCCCGTACATATGCAAGCCAATCTCCACTCGCACCGAGCCTAGCCTGTGAAACAGTGGGCGGGGGGATAATTAGGAAATGGACATGAAAGTAGTCTTTAGAATGCATTTACTACGTGATGAAACTCATCTTACCTGCTCATCGGAGGAAATCCGAGTGCCCCTCAACGTCGGCATCTCAAGGGGCGTCAAATTGCAACTACGGCCACGCCGCGCTGGAGAGACCCCCAAGGAAACATCCTCGTATGCTCCACGGAACATCAAGATGCATTTGTATGAGTGGTTTATCTTGTGAGAGAAAAGGATGAACGAGGGAAGGCCTCTAGAGATAGAGATGGACACTACTACTACCAATGTGTTGGCCCGTGCGTTGCAATGGATCCAAACTAGTAGAATAATACTTGTTCACGTGCTTGAAATATAAACACTCTAGTTTTGAGATACATGTGTCAGCAGACACGACAGCTTGTCCATGGAAGTTGAACCACGACGACCATCACGTTTCTTGTTTCTACCACTGCCACACCCACACGCGATTCCCACGACGCCGCTCCAACCCACGGCACGACGTCCCCCGACGTGGACATGGATCCTCTGACGTGGCTATCACTGCCTTGCCCTGCCTTTTTCCTTCACCGATGTGGGACCCACGCTTATTGGTCCCACATGTCAGTGACATAATGGTAGGATTTTTCGTGCCCCTCATCCCTCTCGGCCCCACCGCTCCTCTGCCTTTGTGTGCATGACATGCGGGCCAGCTGAACTGCGGCGACCATCAACTTTCTACCATAGACACACCTGATTGGACGTGGTTTGCCTGCTCATTCTTTGTGCTCGATCCGTACTCCGCACCATCGAATTTTCATCCAGCGGTTGTGACACATTTCGTCCGGGCATCAATCCTAAGTTGGAGTACTTATGTACTACAGTAGTACCCGCCGGTGTGGCCATCTATGCCTCAGAACGCCTCGACGCCAAATTGTGGCACCTCGCCACAGCCACGCCACCACCGGCCGGTTCATCTCGAACGAGGCGAACCACGCCACCACCATGAGAATGACATGTGGGCCAGCCGCATTTAAGGTCCGCATGTCATTGACTCATAGGCCGGGCACTAAGCCACCGAAGTTCGGTCCCGTGGGCCCCGAGAGGGAAATGTAACTCCTGCGGCAGGCCTTGTGGTGCTCCCACAGTACGAGCTCGTGCCAAAACTGGAATTTTTTTCTTACTAGTACTACCAACTAGAGTAGAGTAGTACTAGTAAGGTACACATGCATTGCACGCATTAGATTCTGGTGGTTTGTGCATTATGCTTCTACATGTGGAGTTTTTTGGATTCTAACATGTGGCAAAATCTGGTGGAATGTAAGGTTAGGCAAGTTTGATTAACTTAGGTGAGAGTTTGGTTCAAGCCACACCTTAGGCAAGCCACACCTTAGGAAAGCCACACTAAGGCCCCACATGACATACACACAAAAAATGTGGCAAGATTCCCTTAGGCTTGCCAACTTGTGGCTCTCATTTTGAAGAACTAATAACTTTGCCTAAGCTTAGTTGTGGCAAAGTTAGTCATGAATTAAGTTCAACCATGGAGTCTTCTAGATTATACATGTGGCAGAATCTGGTGGATGATATCCAACGGCCAGTAGTGCTCGGATTTGCCATCTTTGTACCGTCGGACTGGCTTCATCGAACGACCAACTTTCAAAGTTTTTCACACACTATATAGGGGGTATAGATATAGATGTGCTGGTCCATTGTAATGGATCCAAAGTATATCTATTTAGTGGAGTGCACTCTAAACACATTATCTATTTATTGTTCTCTAACCTTCCGTAGCCATGCAACCAAGCCACATAAGCTTCATGGGTGCCCCCCCACATCATATTATTCATACTACGTTGATTGAAAAAAAGATAAATCACCCAAAACAAGATCTTCCCGTTTTTTGTTCCTACGATGTTGTGCCGTGCATGTACCTACTAGTTGTATAGTGGTAGTACTAGTAATATAGTATTAGGAGTACAAACTTGGTACTAGTAGGAGTAGTACTAGTACGGAATGCTCCTACTCTATCAACGAGCCCCGTCTGACACCAAATTTCTTGGCTTCCGTGCAACAGCTAGATCTTCCCCTCGTTTCTGTTTTCCAACCCGGCGGCGGGCGGGGTGTCGGTTTGCTCAACGGCGGTCCCACATGAAAGTGAAAATGCTAGGCAACAAGCCTTCCCTAAGCTATGTGTCGTGCCGGACGGGCCGTGTTGTACTCCTGATTCCCGGGCGTGTGGGGGTGCGACGCGAACGCGGCAGGCCTTTTCCTTTTACTAGCAATGTGCCCGTGCTATGCATGCATCCAATGTAGTAGAATAGTAGTATTTGTTCACAAACTTGAAAGAAATCACTATTGTTTTGATATACTCCTAATATATTACTCCCTCCGTACCTAAATATTTGTATTTTTTGAGATTTCAAATGGACTATCACATACAGATTATATAGACATATTCTAGTGTTTCTAGCAAGATGCCCGCGTGTTGCACGAAGTTAATGGAAAAGGTAAGCACAACTTATAAATTGACGGATGGAGTACTAGTTACAGTGATGCATATAATTAAGCAAAGGGATCGCACATGTCGGTATTGACTAGAACGAGAATACAACAGCACAATAAGAATTAAGGCCACGATGATGTGATCGCAGTGGTGGTTACAGAAGGCAAGAAGAAAGATGGATCCACGAACGCATCGACCTCCTCCTCCTCAACTTAGGCGCCGGCCACCGACCGGGTGGCTAAGGAGCGGCGGCTTTTGTGGCGAGGTCGAGGTGCTTCTCAGCAAAGGCATCCAAGGCTTCCAGCCGGTTGAGGAAGGCCAACGTCGTAGCGTCCTCACTGGCCTTGTAGATACCTATGTACACGATTTGCTTGTACACGTGGATGTGTAGGTCAACGAATTCTTGCAGGGTGAGGCGCCTCGCGGCGACCGTGACCTCCAGGTGGACATTCTTCGTGGCGTCGGCGGGCAGTCGCAGGGCCACCAGTGCTTGAAAGAGGTTCCGGCCATGGAGGCCGATTAGGGTGGCAGGCAATGAGGAGCCCGGCGCGCTGGCTGGAGGAGTACTGGCGATGTCGTCATGAAGCTTCTTGAGGACGGTGAACTTGTTGCTGGTGGCAACGATCACCTGGTCCAACTGAGAGTCGTAGTTGGCGTCGATGGCGGCCATCCACCAGCCGGTCTCCAACACCGTCTGGAGACGATCCTCGGCGCCATGCCGCAGGCCGGCATCGTGGACCATCTGGCGCAGCCGCTAGCCGCTCACGCGCATCGCCGCCATGGGTCTGGAGTGAGCTCTTTTGCGCTTAGTGTAGGTGCTTAGGCAAATGCTTAGGTGCGCATTTATGTGGTAGATGCATTGGAATGGAGGGCGCCTTTATATGAGGGCAATGAGGGCAAACTGCGTTGCATTCACATCGTCTGACCTCTTTTCCCGGACCTCCTCCCATTACTTCCCTCATGCATTAATTGAAGGAGGATGCATTGGCTGTTCAACATATCGGGAACCGCTTCTCCCTCCTCGTCTGCATTAAAGCCGTATCGAACTGCACCGCCATTGTCAAATCGAATACTTCCTCCGTCTAGGTGAGTATTAAGTCATCTTACGAAAACCAAATAGTAAACACATAGGCGTGGTGCATTAACTCTCACGTTGTTTCTTATTTTTTGACATAAATAGAGGAATGACTTGTATGCTTTTAATGACTTGAGACTATCAAACATGACATGTAGTGGTCGCCTGCTGCACAAGAACAAATACAACCCACGTCAGCACATACGCATCTTATAGCAACACATCCAATGGCTATAAAAGATGAATGAGACCAAATTATATCTCGTCTAGATGAGTTCTAGCAAAACTGTATTAATAATACTTAGGCTTGTCATAGTGGGGAGTAACTTAGACTAGTAACATGTATATGTTACTAGTCTATGTTACTACCTCTATAGTGCATAGTATCATAGATTAGTATCGTAGGTGGTCTCATTTATTGTCATGCATGACACATAGTAGCATCGCATTTATAATGTTACGGTATCTACCTATGTTACTATAACCATCTTTCTCTTCTTTAATTGCCTACCACATAAGCATGTTTGCGAGTCCCAAGTGCATGTTACTACTTATGTTACCCCCACTATGGCCAGCCTTAGTACTCATGCGAGATGTATCATATATTAGTATCATGTAGTATTTATTGCCATGTATGACACATAGTTCACGAGCGCTCTCTATATGTACCACCTTTTTTTTAATTTCAAGTTTTGCTCCATGGCGCAATCCATCGATACTACTACTGTACAAAAGTGGAGTATATACATTTTCTAAAAGGATAGAGGGCGAGGCAGTCTAGCTCGGTCGGTTTCACGAGAGGCGAGGGCCTTTGTGATTTGACGGCTCATTAATGCTGTCAAATCGAATAGTATCAAGGCCGCCGCTGCACGCCCGGGCGCCCATTAAACTCCCTCCGTTAAACCCGCATGCAAACCGAGAATCCTACTCCGGCCACACGTCCGTTCATGAGCGGGCCGGAATTAAACGCAACACCGGCCGAGCTCCTCCCATCCGCCCTTAGTTTAAACGAGACCAGACGCCGGCCAAGCTCCTACCGTCCGCCCTCTATTTATACGAGGCCAGACAGATAGCGGGCAAGAATCGCACCCCTCCGCCGCTCCCCCATCTCCTCCTTCACCATTTTCTCCACTCTTCCGATGGCTTCCGATGAGCCGTTCTCCGGCATATTACCCGGCTGGGTGGCCCGCCGAGCCCTCCGGATACGGGCGAGGCCGCTCGGTGCTTCACCAACCTTGCTTGGCCCGACGGAGCCAGTTGCCGCCTAAGCGGCGTGGTTCAAAGAACTCGCCGCCCGCTTCAGCTTGATGAGGAGTGGCGAAGTTGCTCCACGCCAAAGACGGGCGGCGAGCACGCCGTCTGGGCGCCGTCGCTATCAAGGCCATACCACACCACGGTGTCTGCGGTGGCCGCGCCTCCGTGTCAGGCGCGCCTCCCGTGCTGCGGCAGCGCCATGCGGCGAGCGAAGCCGGGTGTGTGGAGAGCGACGAGTCGGTGGCCAGCTTCTCTGTGTCCGCCGCCATCATCGAGGAGAAGTAGAACACGGGAGGCCGCCGCCACTTGGGACCCATGAAGGCCACCGCCGAGGCGGCGACCGCGGATTCAGGTGGTTTCTTTGCTGCTCCGTCTCTTCCGAGGACCTTCATCGACTCCGCAAGTGTCTGACGGACATGAGGAAGACAAAGGGATCCGCGGGCGGCCATTTAGAACTAAAATAACTCTAGATATATCCATTTCTAGGACAAGTATTTCCGGACGGAAGGAGTATTAGTTATACAAGAGAGCCGGATTGGCACCTCTTAGTTCATGTAAATGTAATGAAATACATCATGTTTATATGAAGATCCAGCTTTTTTATACGAAATCCTTCATCCTTATATGAAATCAGTCCGTGTTTGCACGAATTTCATTTGGTTGGTTAGAGTTGTAAAAGTGTATGCCGCTGGCGTTTGATGTCGTCCTCCGTGGAAGGAAGCGGGAGGAAATTTGCCGGCTACCGTTGGAGATGCTCTTTATGCTGTAAATAATAGAGTGACATCCAATCCATTTGAGTTAATTCCCGGTATGATTGTCCCTCTATAAAAAGTTAATTGCATGTATAGTGTACACGTGACTTGCAGGGTGGCTACAACCGTCTGCATGTAAAGTTAAAAAGAAACAAGTCCATCCTTAATATTCTAAGTACTCTGTGGGTTCCACTGTCAGTACAGTAGTGAAAGAAGTACATATTAAATAAGTAGAGTAATATATAATATAAAAATCTAAAGTTAAAAGATAGAATTCGAACTCATGTCATCGCGTTGCGAGCATCCGGCGCTAACTAGCCCAACACTTTTTTGTTGTAGACCATGCTGGAGATATATCTCCATGTCTACTCTTATATATACTCCATTCGTTCCTAAATATTTGTCTTTTTCAGATTTCAAATGGACTACCACACACGTATGTGTATGTAGACATATTTTAGACTGTAGATTCACTCATTTTGCTACGTATGTCTTTTCAGGAAGGGGTCAGATTTGTCCTTGATTTATTTATGAGGTATCCAGATGGCACTGCACCGCCAAGAAAAGAGGGTAACATCAAAATTATGGACTAATTTTTTGAGTATGTTGGTAAGGTCCGGTCATAGTCACTTGTTGAAATCTCTAAAAAGACAAATACTCCCTCCGTCCGGAAATATTTTTCATCAAAATGGATAAAAGGAAATGTATCTAGACGTATTTTAGTTTTATATACATCTCTTTTTATCCATTTTGATGACAAGTATTTTCAGGCGGAGGGAGTAGAAAACAGAGTTGGTGATGATGGTGTGCGTGCCATCCTGCAATATAGGCCGTCGGATTTATATCTAACGGATAGGAAAGAATCTTTGGCATTTTTGCAATAATATACCATCACGTCTCTCCACGTTCGCAAATAAGGCCTTCCCTCGTTCAGCCTTTTCTCTCACAAGATAAACTACTCATACAAATGCATCTTGATGTTCCGTGCAACGCACGGGCAGCTAGCTAATTTCTTTTAAAATAGTTGTTGCGATAATTGGGTTGAAGTGATATATTTTATGTCTGCCCCGAATGATTTCAGATTCACTAGTAGTAACAAAGAAAAGGTTGCCTTGTTAATTAACAGAAAACAGAAAACTATCACATGAGGCCGGTAAAAACAAGGCACACTGGGTTCGGCCATCGTCACTACAGTTGTGCGCGCGCGAGAAGTCTACATGTCGAGGGGGCTACCGAGCGAGGCACCGAGACACAATGTTTGGGAGAGAAACCAATTGACAGATTATGATCAGATCGAGTTGTCACCCTTCTGCTGTCATTGTTGGGGGGGGGGGGGGAGGGAGAGAAAGACGTATCGAGACTGTGCGCGGTAGGCATAGAGGCACAACTAGCGAGTGTGTGTGTGTGTGTGTGTGTGTGTGTGTGTGTGTTTGAAAGAGGAGTAGCTAAATTATTATCAAGATCGATGTGTCACCCTACTCCTTCGGTGCTGGGTAGTGTGTGTGTGTATGTTTGAGAGAGAATCCAGTCGATAGATTAGTATCAAGATCAAGGTGTCACCCTACTCCTTCGGTGCGGGGTAGTGTGTGTGTGTGTATGTTTGAGAGAGAAGCCAGTCGATAGATTAGTATCAAGATCGAGGTGTCACCCTACTCCTTCAAAAGGGGTAGTGTGTGTGTGTGTATGTTTGAGAGAGAAGCCAGTCGATAGATTAGTATCAAGATCGAGGTGTCACCCTACTCCTTCGGTGTTGGGAAGTGTGGGTGTGTGTGCGTGTGGGGGGGGGGGTGGCAGTGACACTCACATATATCTACTCTTATAAAAAAACAGAGTTGGTGATGATGGTGTTCCTGCCATCCTGCAATATAGCCATCCGGTTTATATCCGACAGACAGGAAGGAAAATATGGCAATTTTGCAAAAAGATACCCACACCCCACACCTCATTTGCAAATAAGGCATTCCCTCTTTCATCCTTTTCTCCCACAAGATAAACTTCTCATACAAATGCATCTTGATGTTCCGTGCAACGCATGGGCATCTTGCTAGTAGGGAGAAGGAGTTTGTGTGACACATATCTAGCTATATTAAGGGATAGGTAGATAGCATATGTGTGAGAGACATTATTATACTTTGAGACATTAGTGGTTGTGGGTGGGCGGAATTAAAGGGGTGGGCGTGTTAGACATAGAGAGCGTGTGTGTTTACGTGTGAGAGACTTGTAGGACGGGTAGAAAGATCTAATTTAACCACAGCGGAGGGAGAGAAATACACGAAGCTTGGCGTGTGTGATTCAGATGCCCACAGGAAATGAGATATGTATGCGTGTCGAGAGATTGCACAATTCATTCACGTATCACTATCTAGCGATCGTGGACGTGCATCGCTTGCACATAAGTCAATATCTACTTCGTATCGTGGGCCAAAGGTACAATATCGATTCAACGCTATAAAGATTGGACACTCACATATCACATTTTTTCTATTTAAATAAACCTTTTCAGTTGTGCATGCCAAAGTTACGTTGATGTTTCTTCAAACAACCAATGTAGCTATCATGTACATGCACCATTGTTACTCTTGCATTCAAATTCATTAGTCTTGGATGATTTAAGTTTCTATTTTGAAGTAATATATGTAATATTCATATATGAATTCAACGGATGCATAATTTATGAAATGGAGGCAATGTAATCATATGAGGTAACACTTTTAAGTAGCTAACTACAATATCCATTTCTTTTTGTGCGCCTCTACACTAACACGTCAATGCATTATGTTTAAAGTAAATAACCAATGGCACTAAATTATCTATTTACACGAGAAATACATAGGCTGAGTGTTTGATCCCTTTTTTTTTGCACGCGCCACTACACCCGTCACGATTGGTGCGCCGTGTGAACGCCCAAGTTATCGACGCATCATCCCGAGTTATTGTCTTTTTTTCCGGGTGGACTTCACACCGCTTATTAATCACGACGTGCCCGTGTACACAGCCTAGCATGACCTTCCGCTAGCACGGTCCAAAATTAGTTGAAACGGATACTTAACGATCTGCTGGGCGGCAAAATCTCCGCCTCCTTCTAAAATTTCTGCCACCTTAGTCTTTAGCATGCGAAATCCCCCTTTTGTCCTTGGTGCACGGAGACCAACAGTTACAATACCGCCCTCATCTACATGATAGGTCAGGGCTGCTTTGGTAACTTCCGGTTCCCCCCACTACACGGCACCCCCATTTCCTCTACCCCTCCCGCAAAAACGACTAACTCCACAGCACTAGAGTATCTTACATCACGTCGTCCGTACTTCATCGCCCTTTCTCCCCTTCCCTCTCGAAACCCTAGACTGCTCATCCACCGGCGTACCATAGCCCATTCATCGCCAATGTGTCCACCTCGCCGGATCTGCCTCGCGGCCGCATCTACCCTCCCACCTCCCCTAGAAACAAGTAGACTGCTCATCCACCACTGCATGTACCACAGCCCATTTAGTGCCGGCCTTGTCCACGGTGTCGGATCTGCTTCACGATTTCTGCTAACCGCCACAGATCTGCAGCGGCTCATTCGTACTCCCCACCAGAGACGCTTCGTCCACACCCCCCGGAGCCGCCCCACCGACGCCCCCATCGACGGCCTCTGATCCTCTTTGCCAACACCTTCCTCAACCCTACCGGAGCCGCTCACGACACCTTCCTCAACCCTACCGGAGAGCCGCCACGACACCATCACAACCCTACCGGAGTAGCTTCGCTTATACCATTCTCAACCCTACCGGGCCGCTTTGCCAACTCACAAGTCCACGGCCTCAGATCCACTTCCTCGCACCTCATCCAACCTATCGGAGCAGCTTCGACGCCTGTCCCACGGCCGCAGATCCGCGTCATTGACACCACCCTTAACCCAACCACCGGAGCAGGCCGACGCCTGGCGCCCGTCACGGCGCAGATCCGCATCGTTGACACCATCCTTAACCAAACGACCGGAGCAGCTTCTGACGCCCGTCCACGGCCGCAGATCCGCTTCGTCGACACCATCCTTAACCCAACCACCGGAGAAGCTTCACCTATGCCCTCGTCCACGGCCATGGATCCGCTTCGCCCACACCGTAGTCCACCCTACCGGAGCCGCTCCACAAACACCCTACTTGACGGTTCTAGATCTCCTTACCGGACCCGACAGCCCGGTAGCGTCATCACCCTTGACGTTTCTAACCTGATTCCCATCGTCTGGAGAGATGCCAAGCACCCGCCACGGCCTAGGTACTTGTCACCTTTAAATCCGTCCAGCATCACCTGCCCGGTGTACTTCAAATATACAAACCGGTCGATGTTACCTGTTATGCAGCTGGCAAAAACTACAAGGATGATGTTTCTTCTGGATCTAACAACTTGGCCAACCAAGATCCTGGACTGAGTCATTGCTATGATCTTGTAAGCGCGTCTCTCTCTCTCTCTCTTGTATTGTTCTCAGGCTCGCCAAAAGTGCTTTGCTAGGATTTTCGACCAAGAATCCCTTTGTGCATAATGATTTCTACCATCGGGTTGCTAAATTACTAAATTAGATATGTAGATGTCATACATGATACTACCTCGCACCTGCTCCTAAATATAAGTCTTTCTAGAGATTCCACTATAGGCTACATACGAGCAAAATGAGTGAATCTACACCGAGAATGCATCTATATACATCTGTATGTGGTCCATCTTGGAATCTCTACAAAGACATATATTTAGGAACAGGGCGACATTACACAAAATCGTAGGGTGGCATGTAGGAATTCCATGCACTACATTAGGCTCCCTTAGAGTGCCTGCTAGTCCAGCATACAGAGTCATGGCTAGTTTATGGTACGCACACAATCGTTAATTGGTGGTTTAAATATGTGCAAGGGATATGAAATGTAGTATCATGTAGAGATGTCTGAAATTAGTCATGTCAACTTGCAGATAGGGTTACACAATGAAAAAATACAAGATGTATGTGGCAATTTCATGGAACATCGCAAAAAAAGGGAGAGGCAGCGGTGAGCCTATACAGTGTGCTATGGTACGTCACTCCTCCATTGCAATCATCGTGACATGTTATTTGTATGCCAGTTATATTAGCCAAGTTTCTTAGGGACAATTATTACGAGTTATCCTAAGAAAATAAGCACCTGTAAATATAAGCTCCATGTAATAAGCCAACCAGTTCTTTTCATTGCATTTTCAGCTTATCTTTGGTATGATCAGTGGAAAGTCTAGATTGCATTATATATTTTTCATTTTGCTGCCCATATGGAAATTAATTTGACTTGAAAACATCACAAATTGAACCCGCAAAGAATTAATATGATAGGAAAATAGACCATCACTATTTGCTCAAAATGCAAATACAAAGATACCATCTACTTGGCACAATATACTTTGGTCAATGTTTTCCATAGAGATCCCATTACCTAATTTAAACGAAGAACGCATGACCCACATTTAAATGAAGAACAATTATTTATTGAAATTCGATGGTCCAAGTGGCTGGTTATTATCATATAGCAGCAGCACCTGAAAGCATCATATAGCAGTAGCAGCAGTAGCTCATAGCAACTCATCATACAAAGAAAGCGATGCAATTCATCATATACCAGAAGCAACTCATAGCAATTCATCATATAGCAGCAGCAGGAACAGCTCATAGCAATTCATCATATAGCAGCAGCAGGAGCAGCTCATAGCAATTCATCATATAGCAGCAGTAGCAGCTTGTAGCAACTCATCATATAGTAGCAGCAGCAGCTCATAGCAATTCATCATATAGCAGCAGCAGCAGCTCATAGCAACTCATCATACAAAGAACAAAGCAGCTCATAGCAATTCATCATATAGCAGCAGCAGAGAGCAGCTCATAGCAATGCATCATATAGCAGCAGCGAAAGCAACTCATAGCAATTCATCGTATAGTGGATCGTAATGAAAATTTGGCAAAAATCGAGGAGATCCTCACCTTGTTGGATGAGCTCATCCTTCAACAAAGACCTCAAGGCCATGGCCCGGGAGGAGGAGGGGAATAAGGTGCCTTTCGCCGCAGTGTGGCATCACCGTAGTTGTGCAGGCTGCCGAGTAGTTGGACGAACCACAATGGAGCAAATCATTGGAGACCATGAGAATGAGGGGCGGCGCCAGAGGGAGGAGCAGCCAGGAGATTTGCACCTACCACGCCGGTCATGTAGCCTAGCTGGACATAGCATCGCCGAGGACCGGGCCAGATGGGACCAAAGGGCGACGGCTCATTGGAGGAACCCTAGTGCTGCAGTGTGGGGATCGAGGTAGAGGGAAAGGGAGAGGAGATGCAAGCGGGCAGGCAATGAATGCTTGCGTGTTTGTTTTACTTGAGGGTCGGTGTGACACGGGCGCCGCTAGCTTGCATTTTGAGTGTAATATTAGGCGCAACAATGAGTCATTTCACTATTCCCTTCCCTTCAATTTTTAGTGAGGTTCTACCCAAACACCCCTCCAAAGCGAAATTAGTTAAGCCCAAGCCCATAACTCAAAAATGACTTCTTTACATCTTTTATGGCTTATTTTGACAATATGCCCCGAAAAGGCGGAATCGAATGACCCTTAACCTCGCAATTCAATTGTGCGTGCAATGATGAATCACTCATGCCTGCTATCTGTACATTTAGGCATCATCATACATGGCATAACCTAATACATGTGCATTCCATTGTAGAATCTAGAATATGCAATGTTTATGTTAGTTCATACATTGCACATGATGTTTAAATGCCCCTTAAATCTGGTCACCAAGTGATGGTCTTTAAGCCTCCTTCTTTGCTTCTTTTCTTGATATGTAATATTTGCTCACACATCTATTCAATTGCTTGTTTGCATCAGCCAGCCATACTAGGACTGTTTGCTTTGATTACTTGTTGTTCTTGACCTAACACTCTAACAGAGCTTGTCAACGATTTAAACACTAAGGGTTGCTGTAGTGGGGCCTTGTCTAACTCATAGGTGACATAAAGGTTTGGCTGTACACTACAAAGAGGCTCTCCAAGAGTACCGGAGATCCATTCAAGGTATGCCTAGTTTTTACATAGTGCAGACATAGTAAATGCTCATTTCATTGTGTGCAAGTGCAAGAGATGCAGCATGTTTCATTATGTGGTGTTGTTTTGTTATAATCTCATCCTTTTGTGTTCATAGACTGGAAAATATGCATATTTATCTTCCAAGGAGACGAGTAACTAGTTTGTGTCACCTTGCAGAGGGGGTGCAATGAAGATAAGATTGAGGATTTCCAAGTACAAGATGTTAGGAAGGAGCCTTGCAAGAGAAGTAGGAGCTCTGTTGAGCCTCTTCAACCTGCTAAGGTAAGTCACCGTATGCAACTCAACAGTTCTATTCCTTGTTTGTTTCAGGCATAGTTAATTTTCTATTTTCAATTGCTTTATTTGTCCTCGCTTAATGAGATGCCCAAATAATCATGCCCGATGTTCGGTACTTGTATCACTATTAGTTGACATAATTAAAGGCCTTACCATTTAATTACTTCCGCCAAGTGTGCCTGAAGCTTTGAAGTCTATTAACCAACTATTATTGCATGAGGCTCACAATCTAGTTTATACTACGCTAATGATTGCATAGTTTTGCCTGCTATAGTATGTTTGTATGAAACCCTCTGTTATTCATTATGCTCCCTAAGACTTTAATTGAGGTACAGAATGGCTAACTGCTTGCTTACTTATACTCAACGTGCTGTCTAAATTTGTAACTTGTCTATGTTTTCGATTGGGCCCCAACATCATCCTCCTCTGGTGAGCTAAGAGGGATTTCTGTATGCAGGCTGCACAGACTATCTTTTTTATAATTTTTAAAATATCACCGCTTATGCTTCATGACGGTAACATTTTTTGTGAAAGTGACGTGTAACATTATTGTTAGTCCTGTTTTGCCATGTAGTACAAAATAGTGTCTTGTTCGCTTCATCGTTGTAACTATATTTTTGCCCTAGTCATGTGTACTTACAAAAACATTTCAGATGAAGTGACATCAACACAAAAATCTGCGGCGATGCGGCATGGTCGTTACCGAATGATTATGGATTGAATTGGAATGTCGATGTTCTCGAGCATCAACTAGAGGTGGCAAGACAACGTGTACATGATTGTCAACATATAATCAACAAGTTGAGACTGGACATGCGTGTATTAGATGCAGAGTCAAAAAATGAAACAAGACACCGAGGTAACCATGAAGGAATTGGAGATTTTGCATACTGAAATTTGTGCTATCCGAATCCGCCAATCCTATTTTCTCAAGAGATTATAGTTCAAATGGAGTTAAGTTGATGTGCGCCCATGATGTATGAGTTGTATTTGCCCTGTATGTAATTTGTTGTTTGTGTATGCTTTATTATCACCGTACGAACCATAATGCCTAGTGGGTATAATCGGCTGTAATTTCTTTATTGTATAGTGTAGGATTATTCTACCTTTCTATGCCTTGATCTCTTTGTTGCATAGTGTATGCTTTTTAGAGGTAATAGTATTGAGTAGGATAATTCTTTGAATATGCTATATCGTTCAAACGGGGGCCAACTCGCCCGACCATGGCCCTTCACGGGCCGTCGGATCCATGGGCCTTCTACGTCTCGTAGGATCCATAGGCCTTCTACGTCTCGTAGGATCCATGGGCCTTCTACGTCTCGTAGGATCCATGGGCCGCCAACTCATTTATGGGTCTTGTACGGGCCTTTAATGGGCCGTAGACGGGCCTATAATGGAAATCACACGTTTTATGGGCTGGCCATAACGGGCCATTAATAGGCCGTATTTGGTGATGCTATGAAAATGGCCCAACAGACTAACGGACCACAAACGGGCTGACTATAACGAAGGGCTAAATTTGGCCCACAAGCAGAAAATGACAGTAACGGGCCGTAAGTAACCGAATGCTGCAAATGAGCCCAAGAATAAATGGGCCCTCAGAAGGCCGAAAGTTAACTTGGGCTGCAAATGGCCCAACGGAATAACGGCCCGTTAATGGGTATAAAGTGTTACACTGTTCATTACAGGCCAGTTTCATCGTGGGCCGTTAATGGGTGTAAAGTAATACACTGTTCATTACGGGCTGCCAAAGACGGGCCACTAATGGGCCAAGAGTTACAAAGGGCCTCATATGGGCCGAAAGATGTCATGGGCCATACATGGGCCAGAAGTGAAAACGGGCTGGAATCATATTGGATGGCCCAGATGACGCTACTGGGCCTAATTCGCATAGGGCGAACGGGCCTTGGGTTAGCGGGTCGTAGAATGGGCTATATGCTAACAGTGCCGTTAACAAAGCTTTCCATGGGCGGCATGCCACTTTTGACCAACTCAAACCGCCGGGCTTTTCACGTGAATGGGCCTTTGTTGGTCGTACACGCGTGTCGACGCATCATAGGCGCCTTCATCCAAAGGAGTGGATGACATCCGTCCCAATGATGAGCCGACATCGTGTTTCCTCCAGCCAATGATGATTTTACACATGGAAAATCCCCATTGGTCGGGAGTTAACGGGTTATCGGATCCAAAACCCGACCCGATAGCTTAACGGCGTTCGTTACGGTGGATGCCACGTGTCGGTCACCCTTGACGAAAAGCACTTCGTGGACGCGAAATTTATCGTCATGGAAGTGGACACTTCCGTGATGATAATTTTGGTAATGTCATGGAACACTTCTACGACAGCATAGGTATGACTATCTTGATTCTCTCATAAATTTGTCATGGATGTACATGCACGACAGAAAACGTGACCTACAGTGACAAACATGTAGCATCACGGAAGTGTATTTTTTTGTAGTGTTGGTTACATCGCCAGTGTTGATTCTGCCAGATCAACGCAAGGATTATGAAGTTTATTGCGACGCTTCTCGTCAAGGACCTAGAGCCGTACTTATGCAGGAGGGAAGAGTTGTTTCATATGCCTCACGACAGCTAAAACCCCATGAGTTAAACTATGCTACACATGATTTGGAGTTAGCAGCCGTAGTGCATGCGTTGAAGACATGGAGACATTTTCTCATCGGAAACCATTGTGAGGTATACACGGATCACAAGAGTTTGAAGTATATCTTCACGCAGAAGGAGTTAAATCTCAGGTAGAGGAGACGGTTGGAACTCATCAAGGATTATGGTATGAGATTGCATTATCATCCAAGAAAGGTTAACGTCGTAGCCGATGCGTTGAGCCGCAAGAGTCATGTAAATACTCTCATGACCGGAGAATTACCCAAGGAGTTAGCAGAAGACCTTCACGAGCTATGTTTGGAGATAGTTCCGAGAGGCTATGTCGCAGCATTGGAAATTCAGTCCACCTTGATGGATAAGATCAGAGAAGCTCAGAAGACGGACAAGGAGATTGCCGAGATAAAGAAAAGAATGAGTAAAGGAAAAGCCAAAGGATTTCGTGAGGATGAGCACGATACCTTATGGTTTGAGGACCGCGTATATGTGCCCAATGATCAGGAGATCAGGAAGTTGATTCTGCAAGAGGCTCATGATTCGCCATATTCGATTCACCCAGGAAATACCAAGATGTATCTGGATTTGAAGGACAGTTTCTGGTGGACTGGTATGAAGAAGGATATTGCGGAGTACGTAGCAATTTGTGATGTATGTCAGAGAGTGAAGGCGTAACATCGAAGCGGTAGGATTGCTACAGCCATTACCTATACCCGAATGGAAGTGGGATAAACTAGGCATGGATTTTATCATAGGATTGACCAGAACTCGTTCAGGCTATGAATCGATATGGGCTGTAGTCGATCGATTGACGAAAGTAGCTCATTTCATCCCAGTAAAGACCACTTACACAAGTGCTAAGTTGGCAAAGTTATATATGACCAGGATCGTATGTCTGCATGGAGTTCCAAGGACCATTGTATCAGATAGAGGAACCCAGTTTACCTCAAAGTTTTGGAATCAGTTGCATGAAACTTTGGGAACTAGGCTAGAGTTTAGTACAGCCTTTCACCCGCAGACAGATGGACAGACTGAGGGAGTCAATCAGATTCTAGAGGACATGCTGAGAGCTTGTGCACTAGACTATGGATCTAGTTGGGATGATAATTTGCCTTATGAAGAGTTCTCTTATAACAGCCAGTTTGAAGATGGCCCCTTTCGAAGCACTGTATGGAAGGAGGTGCAGAACACCGTTGTTGTGGGACGAAGTTGGAGACCGACAACTGTTTGGACCAGATTTGATTAAAGAGTCTGAGGAGAAGGTTAAGCTGATTCGCGATAGACTCAAGGTAGCCCAGTCCAGGCAGAAGAGTTATGTGGATTCTAAACGCAAGGAGACAGTTAACGAAGTCGGAGACAGAGTGTATCTTCGAGTATCACCACTTCGAGGAGTGAAGCGCTTTGGAGTTAAGGGAAAGTTAGCGCCACGTTTTGTGGGACCATAAGAGCTTTGGAACGTATGGGAGAAGTGGCTTACAAGTTGGAATTACCCAAAGGATTGTCCGGAGTTCACGACGTGTTCCACGTTTCACAATTAAAGAAGTGCCACGCGGAGATGGCTGATATTCCTCTGAGAGATACAGTGCCGCTTGAATCAATATGGTTGGATAGTGATTTGACGTATGAGGAGAAACCAGTCAAGATACTCGAGTTTGCCAGCCGAGCTACGCGCAACAAGGTTATCAAGTTTTGCAAGGTTCAGTGGAGTAACCATACCAAGGATGAAGCCACTTGGGAACGAGAGGAAGACTTACGGAAGGATCACTCTCACCTATTTTCTAGCCAACCCGAATCTCGAGGGCGAGATTCATCTTAAGGGGGTAGGTTTGTAACATCCCAAATTTTTAATTTGGAATGTTATGCATTAGATCATCATCGCATATCATAATTTTATTGCATTTTGGGTAGATCCTAGAAATTCTAAGCAACTCAAGGACCCACGGAAAGAGTTGGGGATTTCGTCATTTTCATATTTGAGTTTTTCTCAAATTATGAAAAGAGGATCGTTTGATTTAATTTTATTTCTCTGAAAATATTTCTTTTATTAAAATAAAAGAGAGAGGATAAAATGACTTCCTCAAAATAAATAAATATCAGAGATTTAATATTAAAATCAAATAATATTTTTTTCGGAGTTTTATCGCTATTTTATTTGAATTAGGAAAAATGTGCGTTTTTCAAAATTGCATTTTAGGCCCAAATAAATGTTCATCTTGTCCGGCTTATTTTTATAGGACGGGGAAAATTTATTTTGGGATTTTTGGAGTCCGTTTAGTATTTCTTTTATTTCTTTTTCTGCACGTCTGAATTGTTTAAAAAAACGCGAACCGACCTAACCGGGCCGTGTCCGTCTAGGACTCTCGCCCGGCCGCCTTATAAGCCGGGAGCCGCCGCCCAACCCGCACCTCGCCTCAAACCCTAGCCGCCGAGTCATGGCCACACATAGCCGCTGGCCCAAGAACGCTTGCCTGGGCCGGAGTTGCAGGCCCCACCGCCGCCACCCGACGCCGAGTTGACGCCGCCACGCTGCCTGGCCACGCTTGCTGCTTACTCTGAAAACCGATCGGTTTTTCTTTAGAACCCGCGGATTTTTTTAGGAGATTGGATTTATTTTTTCGGTTTAGTTATTTAGCGAAGTTCGTCCGTACGTTCGTTTTTACAAACGGTTTTCACCGTTTAGCCGCAGACAGCGAACATTCGTTCATTAGCCTGTTCGTCAGTTTTTCTTTTTCTCGGATTTTCCGCGATTATTTTCGATCGCGATTTCTGATCCGATTTTCGTTTTAGTATAACTTTTCGCTCGTTTATCGGTATCAGGCGATTCAAAAGCCTAGAGTTTCGTCTCCAAACCCTCTTTCCATTTAACCAACTTAAACAAGTTTTTGCTACTGTAAAATTTGACTTTAGTCCAGATTAGTAAACGAAGCTTGTTTCTTTCGCCGTTTGAGTTTTGTTGCTTCGTTTGATTTGATTCTTTTTGCAAACCGGAGTTGTTAAGTTGACCTTTCTGGTTAGATCTCTTATTTGAGTTTTACCCGTGCCCTTGCTTGATTGCTTATTGTATGCTTGTTTGTTTGCGATAGAGTATTCGGAGTGCGAAGCGTGCTACTACGAGTCTCTAGGTTTTGCGGATCATCAGCAAGGCAAGTAACACTTTGATCATACCTCCTACTACCCAGTTTTATTGCATTAGATCAACCCTCAAACAATTGCGCGATTAGGATCTGAATTAATTTGTCGGTTTGGGAAGTAGATGAGGTAGTACCTATTCACCTGTTCATTATCAAACCCTGGGAATTACTTCTACGTTATGCTTATATTGCTATGCTATGCTCGTAGACGAGGATTTGGGTTTGAGTGTATTCCATGACAGATGTGAGATTGTTAATTAATGGTTAAACTTAAGGTGGAAACTTAAATACACATCTGGGTGGATTGAGGCACCTGGGATTTCCAGTGATTGCCTGTATTTTTGGGAAATCCCGGGGTACCGTGTGATTCTCCTATGGACCGCCACCCAGGCTCAAAGGGATCATGAGATATTTCATACTGGAAACTTCCGTGTGCAGCCACAAGCTATTATGGGCTCTAGCATAGTTGATTAAGTCGTGTGAACTCTTACCGTGGTAGACTAGCAGATGTAGGGGATGTAGGTGGTACTGTCTACCCTTCGTAAGGTGTTAACGCTTCTGAAAGACTGTGTCTCGGTCATCCGTTTCTCAAACACCATGTAGTGCGAGAAATCCAACGGAGGCGATTGAGTCTTATGGGGAAAAGTGCACAAACCTCTGCAGAGTGTACAAACTAATCATGGTTAGCCGTGTCCCCGGCTATGGACATCTTGAGTATCTAGTTCTTGGATTATCATGTTGATCTCATCACTCTATATAATTAATTTGTTGAGTTGTTAACTTTTAATTGGGATTGAGATGGGGTTTACCATTCTCAATGTTTTCAACAAACTTTGTAGTTAAACAAAATGTATTCCTTTGCAGTAGGGAAAAATTGGCTTTTCGCAAAACATATTAACCATACAGCCTCCACCAGCCATATATGCATGTAGTGATAGCATTATTCTGTTCATTACTCTCTTGTGCTACATTGCCAGCATATTCCATGTGCTGGCCCGTTTCGGGCTACAACGTATCATGCTGCAGACTTTTCAGATGACGAGTAAGGAGCCTTAGGTCGTGGTCTTTCACTCAGTGATGCCGTTGGAGTTGATGGACTCACTTTATCTTCCAAGCCTTCCGCTATTATCGTATTAGATGGCCTTAAGCCATATTTATTGTAATAAGTTCTCTTTTTAGACATTCGATGTAATAAGTGTGTGATTGCTACTCTGTTATAAATCCTTCGAGTACTGTGTGTGTCAGCATTACCGATCCAGGGATGACACTTATGCACAGAGATCAGACTGTTTGAGGTCTGTTCGCTACAAGACATGACTGAGACACTTCTCCGGTCAATAACCATAGCGGAACCTGGATGCTCATATTGGTTCCTACATATTCTACGAAGATCTTTATCGGTCAAACCGCATAACAACATATGTTATTCCCTTTGTCATCGGTATGTTACTTGCCCGAGATTCGATTGTCGGTATCATCATACCTAGTTCAATCTCGTTACCGGCAAGTCTCTTTACTCGTTTCGTAATGCATCATCCCGTAACTAACTCATTAGTCACATTGCTTGCAAGGCTTATAGTGATGTGCATTATCGAGAGGGCCCAGAGATACCTCTCCGATACACAGAGTGGCAAATCCTAATCTCGATCTATGCCAACCCAACAAACACCTCCGGAGACACTTGTAGATCATCTTTATAATCACCCAGTTACGTTGTGACGTTTGATATCACACAAGGTGTTCCTCCGGTATTCGGGAGTTGCATAATCTCATAGTCAGAGGAATATGTACAAGTCATGAAGAAAGCAGTAGCAATAAAACTAAACGATCATTATGCTAAACAAACGGATGGGTCTTTGTCCATCACATCATTATCCTAATGATGTGATCACATTCATCAAATGACAACACATGTCCATGGTCAGGAAACTTAACCATCTTTGATGAATGAGCTAGTCAAGTAGAGCATACTAGGGACATTCTGTTTTGTCTATGTATTCAAACATGTACTAAGTTTTCGGTTAATACAATTCTAGCATGAATAATAGATATTTATCATGATATAAGGAAATATAAATAACAACTTTATTATTGCCTCTAGGGCATATTTCCTTCAGAGGCCCCGGCGGTGGCTCTGGAGGCAAGGCGAACGGGGCCGGCAGGCACGCTCGGAGGCGGCCGGGTGCGGTGAGCTGGCTAGGGCGCGTGGGCGGCTCGGAACGGGCGTGAGGCATGCGCGGCTGCTTGAGGTGGCAGTGAATCCGGTGAGGCGGGGCGGCTTGTGGACGAGGCCGCGACGGCTTGGAGCAAGGGAGAATCCGACGAAGGCGGAATCCGGGTCCATGTTCGGGTCCTCCTTCAAGTCGTGGCCTCTTTCCTTCTCTTCATTTTTTTCCTTTTAATCTCTCCTCTTGTTGTAACAATGTTTTCATCCGCTGACCTTTTTGTTTGATCTGAACCTCAAATGGATGAACATTGCGCTACAAGCCCGATGGACCTGGCTACAGAAAGCGGACGACACTAGGCCCTGGGCTGAATTCAAGATCAACGTCCCGACAGCCACTTCTCAGATTTGTAACACGGCCATCCGCGCCACAGTAGGCAATGGCAATAACACGCTGTTTTGGGAGGACAAATGGCTAGATGGAGAGAGAATCAAGGATATTGCACCTTTGATATACACCCGGGTAAGGAGTCGGACCTGAGCTAGCCGCACTGTTGCCCAGGCCATGCATGATCATCCATGGGCTAGGGACATTGGGCCGGAGGTATCTTCAGATGCGTTAGATGAATACATGAAGCTATGGATTAGGATGGTGGATGTGGAGCTAGTGCATGACGAGCAGGACTCTTTCGCTTGGACATGGGAGAGGAATGGTGAATGCTCTATAAAGTTTGCGTATGAGGCAATGTTCTGGGGACGTGAGGTGGCGTCAATGGCGGAGTTCACCTGGAAAGCCAAGGCACCTTTGCAATGTCGTTTCTTCATTTGGCTCACAACACGCAACCGGTGTTGGACCTCTGACCGACTAGCTAGGCGAGGACTTGACCATCAAGACAGATGCCCTCTATGTGATCAAGAGGAAGAGACCATTAACCACATTATGTTACACGTGGAGGGGCTCTTTACCCCATTCATTCTTTATAGTAAAGTACGCACACTCATGCATATTCGAGAAAAAAGAGAGTATTGTGCGGTGACACACTGCTTCGGTCTTCGAGATGGCTTATCGATCCAGTGCTTCGCCTGATGACTACAAATTCTATAAAAAATGAATTTTCTTCAAATCGGACAGATTGCTTGACGCCCTACACCGGCGGCGGCGCAGAACTCCTTTTCTGGTTTTGATCCCATATCAGACCAAGACACTGTCGTGGCAGCTATTCCTCATCCGGTCGATGGCGAACTTCTCAATTCCTCATAGGGCTCCCTCCAAGAACATAACATCATCTTATGCGAGCCCCACGGTAGGCGTAAATTGTCGTGGTTTTGTCACGGCAGATGTCCTAATGTGAGGACTTAGTCGTGAGGCCATCGCAACTAGGTAGTAGATTGTCGGGGTTGGTCGGAACCGAGAGACGCGTGTTTTTAACCCAGCTTCGGCCCCTCACGGTGGAGGTAAAAGCCTACTCCTTCTTGATTGATATTGATGATGATGATGATCTCGGTTACAAGGGCGGTGTTTCGCTACCTCTATCTCAAGAGCATCTACTTTGATCTTGTCTAAGACTTGTCTGTCTAAAACTTCTCCCTCTTGGGGTGCCCCACCTCTCCTTATATAAGTTGAAGGGGCAGTTTACATGTAGAGTCCTAGTAGGATTAGGATTAGTCTACTTTCTATTACACGTGGAATCCTAGTCCAGATCTCGCTTCCCTTGTAAGGGAAATACTTTCCTCTCAAGCCGGCCCACCGGATACCATAGCATGAGCCCCAAGTCCAGCCGGTTTATCGACGAGTCGCCTTCTGGGCCTTGGGCCTTGTTGCTTGTCTGACCCACTGCCCGGGTCACCAATGAACCGCCCAATCCGGGCGGGTTACCAATGAGGCGCCAAGTCCCGGCCATGTCATACTTCAGGCCGGGTCATACCGCGGGGTATATCCCCGACACAGCGCGAGCATGGTGCGGTGGTCACGGGCGAAGTGCAGGCGCGAGGCAGCATGGCAGCGGGCGGCACGGGTTGCGGCATTCTGGCGATATTTATGGATGTTGGGGCGAAAAGCCTCTCCAACAGTCTCGCAAAGTGGTAATAACTTTACGGGAACATGATCTTTTCATAAACCTGCAGGAAGAAAGGGCCAATTTTACCGGAAGAATGGCCACTGGGGAACTGTTTGAGATATTTTTATTTGCCCAACTTCCCATAAATGACGGTTATTCTAGAGATGCATGAGCCATTGGAGATGCTCTAAAACCAAGATTAGTGTACCCAGACCAACTCCACCGTACGATCTAATCCATCTAAATCTCTCCTTATATATCTCTCCCTAATAATAAAGCACGGATTGACTCTGTGGGCTTACCGTCACAATACGCTTCTGCCGAGTCAGTAATACGCTTTTACGATTCGTATAGACAAAATCGTAATATAAACAAGGTGGTACTAATTACTCCCTCCGTCCGGAAATACTTGTCGGAGAAATGCATAAAAATGAATGTATCTAGAATTAAAATACGTCTAGATACATTCATTCCTCCGACAAGTATTTACGAACAGAGGGAGTACAATAAAGTGCCAATAGGCTTTCCCTTAAAAAACATGTATTCCTTGATCTATCCCGGCCACCACACGCCATCGTGACTCCATCATATTCCTTGCACATGTTCCACACGCGGCAGGAGCGCAACATGGTAGCGTGGCTTGACGCGACCCTCGAGTCCCATCGTCGCAGAGCGGCAATGGCGCCCCAACGCGAGGCACGGCGGCAAGGTCTCAGCCTCTTGACGCGGAGACACGGGGATTAGGACGGCGCGGCCTCAAGCCCTCAACCTATTGGCATGAAGGTAACCTGGCGTTGTCCACAGCGGCACTCAGTCCTCCGGCTATCGATGACGGCATCGCAAAATAGGTCCATGGATTTTGGTCCAGCCGGCATTGACCCGGCGCAGCAGCTTGATTCCAAAGTGAACCGAGACGCCTCGTCGACACTAACTAACAGGAGGCTAGCACTTGACGGATTCCGATGGTTGGGTGCGTACGTAGCCGATGCATGCACGTACGACTAGATTTTCTTTCCGAGGGGTATTCCTCAAGCTAGCTTCATAGATGAAGCTGATTTTCTTTCCGAAGAGTATTCTGGGCATCTCGCTTCAGCGTGTGCGGCGCCCGTCCGCCCGTCCCGAGGTTGTACCAGCGGCTAAAATGGCCGAACGGCTGGTTTGCCAGAGTCTGGGCATCACCAAAGATGGAGAAGATGTTACTGAAGCCACCCTTGCTGCTTTCTCGCTGAAATTTAAAGAGCAACTGACCCCAGAGATAATTGTGGCCATGCGTGATTTCTTCCAGCTGGGCAATGGCGCTGTCAACGCAGTGGAAGACGCCCTCATTGGGCATGGAGGAGAGTCGACAATGGAACCTACCGCTGCTGGTACGGGAGAGCAAGAGGCTACAGTTTGAAGAAAATTGCTTGTAATGCCTCTGTAGGGTTCTCTAGTTTTCCCATGTTAGTGCATTTAGATTGCATTTCCTGTAAGGGGTCCTTGCCGTGTGTGACATGGAACTTGCTACTTGTTAGCAGTACTGGCTTTATGCCTTGCCTTAGTTGCTTCAACCCCAAGTTGTATTCTGCTATCAGATTATACCCTGAGAATCTCTATGTTTCCCATGCATGAGCAACCTATCAACACTCTGAGCTGGAACGTAAGAGGGCTAAATTGCCCAGACCGCAGGGCTACTGTTAAGGCAACAATCGAGGGCACCTCATGTCACCTTGCCTGCCTCCAAGAAACAAAGCTCAGCTCCATCGACTGTTGGAAATATGCCCTAGAGGCAATAATAAATTAGTTATTATTATATTTCCTTGTTCATGATAATCGTTTATTATCCATGCTATAATTGTATTGATAGGAAACTCAGATACATGTGTGGATACATAGACAACACCATGTCCCTAGTAAGCCTCTAGTTGACTAGCTCGTTGATCAATAGATGGTTACGGTTTCCTGACCATGGACATTGGATGTTGTTGATAACGGGATCACATCATTAGGAGAATGATGTGATGGACAAGACCCAATCCTAAGCCTAGCACAAAGATCGTAGTTCTGATGCTAAAGCTGTTCTAATGTCAAGTATCATTTCCTTAGACCATGAGATTGTGCAACTCCCGTGATACCGTAGGAATGCTTTGGATGTACCAAACGCCACAACGAATCGGGTGGCTATAAAGGTGCATTACAGGTATCTCCGAAAGTGTGCATTGGGTTGGCACGAATCGAGACTGGGATTTGTCACTCCGTGTAAACGGAGAGGTATATCTGGGCCCACTCGGTAGGACATCATCATAATGTGCACAATGTGACCAAGAGGTTGATCACGGGATGATGTGTTACGGAACGAGTAAAGAGACTTGCCGGTAACGAGATTGAACAAGGTATCGGGATACCGACGATCGAATCTCGGGCAAGTACAATGCCACTAGACAAAGGGAATTGTATACGGGATCGATTGAGTCCTTGACATCGTGGGTTCATCCGACGAGATCATCGTGGAACATGTGGGAGCCAACATGGGTATCCAGATCCCGCTGTTGGTTATTGACCGGAGAACGCCTCGGTCATGTTCGCATGTCTCCGAACCCGTGAGGGTCTACACACTTAAGGTTCGGTGGACGCTTAGGGCTGTATGAATATGAGTATGCAGCAAACCGAATGTTGTTCGAGTCCCGGTGAGATCCCGGACGTCACGAGGAGTTCCGGAATGGTCCGGAGGTAAAGATTTATATATGGGAAGTCTTATTTTGGTCATGGAAAAGTTTCACACTTTATCGGTATTGTACCGGAGTGCCGAAAGGGGTCCGGGGTCCACCGGGGTCCACCTGCCCCGGGGGCACATGGGCTGTAGGTGCGCCTTGGCCGATATGGGCCAAGGGAACCAGCCCCAAGAGGCCCATGCGCCAAGGAGACTTGGGGAGGGAAGAGTCCTGAGAGGGGAAGGCACCTCCGAGGTGCCTTGGGGAGGATGGACTCCTCCCCCCCTCTTGGCCGCACCCCTTCCTTGGAGGAAGGGGCAAGGCTGCGCCCTCCCCCCTCTCTTGCACCTATATAAAGGGAGGCGAGGGAGGGGGCAGCAGGACCCTGAAGCCCTTGGCGCCTCCCCTCTCTGCTACACCTCCTCCTCCTCCCGTAGTTGCTTAGCGAAGCCCTGCCGGAGTTCTGCTGCATCCACCACCACGCCGTCGTGCTGGATCTTCATCAACCTCTCCTTCCCCCTTGCTGGATCAAGAAGGAGGAGACGCCATCCGCTCCGTACGTGTGTTGAACGCGGAGGTGTCGTCCGTTCGGCACTAGGTCATCGGTGATCTGAATCACGGCGAGTACGACTCCATCATCCCCGTTCCATTGAACGCTTCCGCACGCGATCTACAAGTGGTATGTAGATGCAATTACTCTCCCATGACTCGTTGCTAGATGAACTCATAGATGGATCTTGGTGAAACCGTAGAAATTTTTTTAATTTTCTGCAACGTTCCCCAACATCGACATGTTCATTGCGGCTTCCATTGGCGGAAATAGGCTTCGTGGCTTCGCACAGCGGCCGGCTGAGGGGACCCGTGGTGGTATCCTCCTGCTTTGGGATCAAGGCCTCCTGGAGGTCTCTGACATTGCCACATCTTCTTATTGTCTGTCGGCCATGGTACGCATCCGGGATACTGGAGCTACATTCAAAACCACTTCGGTGTATGGTCCCACCGACTCGGTGTGCAAGGATGCCTTTTTTGCGGAGCTCCTTAGCCACAAGCCGCTGCCGGGAGTCGCCTGGTTGGCCTCAGGCGACTTCAATCAAATTTATCGTGCTAGGGACAAAAATAAGAGAAACGTGAACACAAGTAGGATCAACCGCTTCCGTGCGACGCTGCAGTCTTGTGAGCTTAAGGAAATCCATCTTCAGAACAGGCGCTTCACCTGGAGTAACGAGCGATCCAATCCAACCCTGTGCAAGCTAGACTCCTTCTTCTGCAATGCAGAGTGGGACACCACACACAACACCCACGTTCTCCACGCGCTTTCATCCTCCTTGTCGGACCACTGTCCGCTGCTCCTGGCAGATGACAAAGGACCCAGACGTCCACGCTCCTTCAAATTTGAAAACATTTGGGTCTCCTTGCCTGGGTTCGCTGAGGTGATCCAAACGGCCTGGAACGAGAAAATGCCCCACTCGGAGCCCTATCAAGTCCTTCATCATAAGCTCAGAAAAACCGCCCTCCGCCTTTCGGAATGGAGTAGAAAAATGTTCTCGAAGGCCAACGTCCAACTCCATGCGGCTCTGTTGGTCATCCTTCGGTTGGACATTGCTCAAGAGACGCGTCTCCTCTCCCCCGCCGAGTCCGACCTTCGGGCTAGACTTAAACGACGAGTCATTAGCCTGGCGGTCCTTCAGAGAGCTAGGAAGAGCCAGTGTGCGAGGGTGGCCAACCTCAAAGAAGGGGATGTGAACACAAAAATTTTCCATCGTCGTGTCAATGCCAGGAGAAGAAAAAACCATATTCACCGCATCAAACAGGCTCACGGTTGGGTGACTGAGCATGGGCAGAAGGAGAATATCATACACGACCACTTCTCTGAGGTCATGGGGCGGATTGGAACCAACAGTAACGTAGAATTTAACTGGGATGAGCTCGACATCCAGCATCACAACCTCCACGCCCTTGGTGTTGCCATCATCGAGGAGGAGGTCCGGCTGCTATCAAAGAAATGCCCAACGACAAAGCTCCGGCCCAGACGGCTTCACCGACATTTTCTTCAAGAAATGTTGGGACCTCATCAAGGTGGACTTCATGCGAGTCATCCATCGCTTTGACTCAAGACGGACAACCTGCAATGGCTAAACTCTGCCAATGTGGTCTTATTGCCCAAGAAGGACGGCGCTGAGGGGATCTCCGACTATAGGCCTATCAGTCTTATCCACGCCGTTGCCAAAATCATCGCCAAGGTGTTGTCCATGCGCCTAGCACTGCTCATGGATGCTCTGGTTTCCAATGCGCAGCGTGCATTTATCAAGAAGAGAAGCATTCATGATAATTTCATGTATGTTCGCAACTTCGCTCGTCGGCTGCACAAGTGCAAGACTCCAGCTCTATTATTCAAGCTGGACATCAAAAAGGCTTTTGACTCAGTCCGATGGGAGTATGTCTTGGATCTCATGCAACGCATGGGGTTCCCTGATAAATTCAGAAATTGGATTGCAGCATTGCTTTCGTCCTCCTCCTCGCGCTTCCTCCTCAACGGCCTGCCTGCCCCCCCCCATCAGGCATGGACGTGGTTTTCTCCAAGGAGACCCCATCTCGCCTCTGCTCTTCGTGCTCGCAATTGACCCGTTGCACAAGATCCTCGACCTGGCTACGCGCAAGGGAATCATTCATAAGATTCGTGGCCGAGGTACAATGGTCAGAACCTCCCTCTATGCGGATGACACCGCCGTGTTCATGGCGCCAATTAAGAGTGATATTGACAACCTTGCAACCATCTTAAAAGGCTTTGGCGACGTCACGGGCCTTTGCACCAACTTCCACAAAAGCTCGGCTGCTCCCATTCGATGCGCGCCAACCTGGATCTTGTGAGCATTCTCGCAGCATCCCGACAACCACGGGCGTTTTTCCCTATCAAATACTTGGGCCTCCCGCTCTCGGTTTGGAGATCAAGAAAGTTGACTTCCAATACCTCCGTGACTAGGCGGCCGGAAAATTGGTCACCGATGGGCGTAACATCACCACCATTGGGCGCACGGCCCTTGTTCGATCTGTCATCACCTCTCAGGCTGTGTACTCCATCACACCACTCATTGTCCCTCAGGGTTCCCTTGACACCTCAACAAGATTGAGCGAGCTTTTCTTTGGTCCGGCTCTGACAAGACCACCGGTGCCAAATGTAAAGTCAACTGGGACATGGTCTGCCGCCCCCACCAGCTATGGGGGTTTGGGTGTTCTTAACACCGACAAATTTGCTCGTACTTTGAGGCTCAGATGGCTTTGGTTTGAATGGAAAGAGCCGTCCAAGCTCTGGGTCAGCCTAGGCAACCCTTGCACCGAGGAGGACCGTGATTTTTTTCTACGCCTCCACTTCCATCATCGTGGGCAATGGGGCCAAAACGCCTTTTTGGGACTCCCCCTGGCTGCTTGGTCGCAAGCCGAAGGACATTGCACCTCTCGTCTTTGAGGCCTCGAGGAGAAAGAACTGGAAGGTGCGAGAGGCTATTACAGAGAATGCTTGGATGCTTACGATCGACGAGACATTACCATCATCGCCAAAGATGTGCAGGAATTTTTCACCCTCTGGCTGCTCATCCATGACATACACCTCGACATCCACTTTGAGGATGACATCATTTGGAAGCACTCTCCGGATGGCTCATATTCGGCGTTCACTGCATACAAGGCACAATTTCTGGGTTTGACGCTTCCCCCATAGACTCCATGGTCTGGAAAATATGGGCGCCCCCAAAGGTCAAATTCTTCTCTTGGCTGGCCTTACAAGATCGGATTTGGACCGCCGACAGGCTAGAGCGACGTGGCTGGGATAACTGCGGTCTTTGCCCGCTCTGTGGCAGGTGCAGAGTCGGGCGTCCACCTATTCGCCAAATGCCGCTTCACCTTGAGGCTTTGGCGGATGCTCATTGACAAGTATGGGCTTATGATCTGGACCCTTCTGACTGGCACCTTGAGGATTCCCTCCTCTCTTGGTGGGACAAGTGCACCAATTCGAGCATTCCGGATCGTCGAGCCATGGCCTCCCTTACCATGCTCGTATCCTAGACAATTTGGAACGAAAGGGACGCTAGAATCTTCCGCCACAAAGAGACGCCACCGCCAATCCTTCTCAAGCTTATTATAGATGAGGCCAACCTATGGGTTACTGCAGGGGCTAAACAATTAGGGAAAATTGTATCGCGCGAGTAATTGTCATGCCGTACTCCGGCCTTGTGTAACTCTACAAAACTCTATTCTCCTCTACTTTAATAGATGAGGCAAATCTTTTGCCTCCGTTTCGAAAAAAAATAGATAAAGCTAGCACTAGGCACGGTCCTTGATTAATTTCAACGACCGTATGCGTACTCCACGCACTCGATCGACTGGAGCTAGCTACAACAGACGCACCAACACATGGAGGTACCGGCGATTGTCAGTGCCAAGCTCTCCTTGCTTTATTCTCATCGTTGCTTGCTTTGTTTAAGATAGTGTTGATTACAGTGTACCAAGCAATTCGCACCTATTTGAATAGGAAGTCTCGCTTAATTCCTACAATTTTGAATAGGAAGTCTCGCTTAATTCCTACAATTTTGAATAGGAAGTCTGGCTTAATTCCTATAAATTTGATGATCTACTCCTATTCGAATAGGAAATCTGGCTTAATTCCTATAAATTTGACATCAATTTGAGTCTGGCCGCATCATGTAGATTTTGCAGGTCCGCGGCTTTACACAATCAAAGAAGTTTCATTAATCTCAGGTAACAATGTGATCTTCTCTTCCATGTATGATTGATATGTTGACTTGGACTAATTAACTAGATTGCAGAAACATTAAATTCAGCCTTTTTGTAGGGATTTTCAAAGATTTTTGTCTTTGAGGTAAAACCAATATTCTTTCTCCCAGTTATCTATCATTGATGGCATTGTTAATCTCAATGGTATTATGCAATTATTGTTGCCCAGTGGTTCGAAAAAATAGTGTTGTCTGGACTTTGTTTTAATATTGCAACTTTTTGTCTCATGAAACAGGAAATCATATTGGATTGTGACTTTGTGGAGATTTATTATATTCAACACTCAAACATTTAGTACAGAGAAGATCTATGTTTGTTTACTCAGATTATTGTGGTGCCGATTCATCAAGACGTTATGCTTGCCATGGGTTTTTCAATCACGCATTTAATTGTCGTCAAACGAAAGCTTGCCATTTTGGCCGATACTCCTAATCTCGCCGGAATCATTATCAACAGTAGGGGAGCAATCAGATTCATCAAAACATCAATGATCTCTTTGTCCAGATAATTGTATCATGTCTTTCAGAATCTTAAGCCTGCAAATGATTTCATACAACCATCAGGTTTGCCGAGAATCTATTTGTCCAAATAATTGTGAATAACACCTTCCCTTGTATTCGGAAGCATGCATATTTTAAAAAAATCTGAATCATGCACTTAATTTCATGGAAATTACTGTTGGCCACATACATTCTAAGTGCATATTTAAATTTTAGCATCAACACACTGGATGTCATAGAGGCCACGGTGCAAATAAAAAAGGTTTGCAATGGATGTGTTTTAAAGCTATCTTTGGAAGGACAAAGTTTTGAAGTAAATTAAGATAGCATGAAATGTTGCTATCTTATTAAGCTTAGCAAATGTTATTCAATTGACTTGATATAACTTGGGTAATCTTCTTCGTGATCTCTTCAAAGATTTTTTTTGGTGTCGATGTTGCAAATCCGTTTATCACGCTTTCCTTCTCAGTATCAAAGAAAATTGAGTTGTACATTAAACTATGTAGGTCTACCATGCAAGCAAGGTTAGAAGAAATTTCGTAATCACTAACAGGCATTTGGTGACTTACTAATTAAACCTTAAATTTTTATCCATGTACATAGATGTACGGATTTAGGCTCTCAATAATATATCAACTAATGAATATAATTGTTCCTCACACTTGGCAAATGAACTGGGAAGGTAATTCATATATTTAAATTAACCATTTTTTTACAATGACAATGAACATATCTTTTATGAGCAGTTCTATGTGTATATCTCCTTTTCCTTTTATTTCTCAAGGATGCACAAGTCCGTGTGGGGAAAACATAATGTAATCGACATCAATCTATAACTACTAATAAAGGGATTAATGCTTACGCCCGTCCGTCTTAAAATTACCCACTAAGCCATCCATAAGTGAAAAAATGATTCGCTACGGGCCATTGACTTTGGTTTAATATCTTGCAATCCCTAATGGATCAAAATCACACATCCAAATTTAATCGCCGTGGCCTTACTCCACTACCCAGGTTTCAACCCTAGCCCCGCCCCTTTCGAAAATTCCTATTATATAGGTTTACTACCCCATTTAACTTGAGTAGGTATGATAGTTTGATGCTCCCACAAAAGATATTATTGGTACTATAGTGGATGTTGATTCCTACCAAAACCATATGCTAAAGGTTATGATAGGTACATAGTCATCCTATTTTCCACTGTGCACAATAATCAACCAATATACGATGAAGTGTTGACTCCTACCAGCTATCATATGCTAAAGGTTATCATAGGTACATTGTCATCCTATTTTCCACTGTGCACAATAATCAAACAATATATGATGATGTACACTAAGCTGTTGATGCGAGCTTTATGTAAACAACTCGCTAATGTTGATCTCCATATTTTTTGAAATTGTGCCCATAAAGATTTTTGGAAACACCTTGAGTACACTTCAAAATCATTCAAACATTATATTTTTGCACAACATCATTGATCATGTTATTTGTTGTGTGAAGATTTCAAGGGATTTGTTGATGTCGATGAGTGGGTGTATGAGGGGTGATTTTTTTCTCCCGTTGCAACGCACGAGCATATTTGCTAGTATAATAATAATAATAATAATATAATATAATATAATATAATCTCTACCTACTAATAAACCAAGTTGTAAGTGCATCTAGTGCCCCTTAGTGATTTTGGTGTATTGAAGACTTATAGGTTAAGGGACTAATGTGTTTATGAGTGTACACAGGTCTATAAGTCTATGAGGAGTTTGATATTTACAGAGAAAGTCGACCCCTAAAAATGAAGTTCTTCATCTGAAGACTTTGGTATTCTGAAGACTTTCTGAAGACTTTGAAAGTGAAGAAATTGGTGTGACCTTGAAGACTTGGTATTCATTTGAGGAACATGAAGCGTGAAGACTTTTGTTTTCGTAGTTTCATTTTCTCTTTCTTGAGTCATAGGAAACACCGTTCTGTTAAAGGGGGTCGAGGAAATACTAAGGAAAAATTTCCATGTGATGCTCAACTCAAAATCCTACACCTACCACTCCCTTCGAAAGTGAAGCCATTGAAATCTCATACATTCCACCAATTTCTTGATGATAGAGACACGGTTCTTCCGGTCACTTTGAGGAATTTGTTCTCGACCGAGGAGTTAGGAATTCGCCAAAGGCGGATTGCCTACACGTGAGGAACATGATATCCCCGAGGAATTTGAGATTCAAATTTCCGACCGTTGTCTTCTTGGCCAGCCTGTCCCAAAATATCTTATCTACCTAACGGTCATATCATTGAAGGGCATTTATGTCTTATCATGTCGGGCTGCTCCCTAGGCTATAAATAGCCGGCCCCTACAACCACTAGCTGGTTGGCTGCTCCGAGAGAAACTGACACTTGTCATTTGAGAGCATCCCATCCTCCGAGGACTTTGAGCGAAAATCATCGAGTGAGGAAAACCCAAACGCAAACACCTACAAACCCAAAGTGATTGAGCATCACTGAAGAGATTGATCCTGCGTGGATCCGGCGCTTGTTACCTTTGAAGACTGTCCTTCTTCCAGACGGTTAGGCGTCATGGTCTGGAGCATCCAAGAGGAATTGTGGATCGCCGAGTGACCGAGTCTGTGAAGGTTTGGAAGTCGCCTGAAGACTTACCACGAGTGATTGGACGAGGTCTGTGTGACCTTAGTTCAAGGAGAATACGATGAGGACTTGGTGTCCCGAGCTGCGTGCTTTCGATGGGTCCGGACTGTGTGTCCTTGAGTTTAAATACTCGGCCGCCCAACCGTGACGCATAACCGAGACAAAGCAGTTGGAACTGGTCTACCAAATCATTGTCTTCACCAACCTTATCGGTTCTATTTCCTCAACTCTTTCATTTCCTCATTCTTGTGTTGAGTGTTTCATCATATCTGTTTGAAGACTTTGATCAAGACTTTCTCAATTTTCTCAGTTCAATTTCTTCACCGCTTTGTCTTCATCTTGTGTTATCCTGATTACGCTTTTTGTACTGTGTGCTTGTCTTCATTTCATCATGATGACTATGTCTCAGATTCTCGTTATGCTTACTTCGAGTACTTATTCCGTCATAAGTAGTTCTTCGCTAAGGAATTTCCTCACCGCAAATTCCTCGTTGAAGAATTCATAAAATCGCCTATTCACCCCCTCTAGTCGATATAACGCACTTTCAATTGGTATCGAGCAAGGTACTCTCTTGTTCGTGTGATTTTGGTTTAACCACTGGAGTTTTAGTTATGTCGACCGCAGGTATGATCAAGGTCTTCGCCGGGCTGTCCTACCTTCGATGGGACAGACTACCCTTATCGGAAGAATAAGATGCGAATGCATCTTGAGGCAATTGATAACGATCTACGGTATGTTGTGGAAAATGGTGTTCCCCTTTGTCTCACCCTCACCGAACGCTACCGATGTGAAGAGATCCAAGCAACTCGATTCTCAAGCGAAGAATATCATATGTGGTCATCTGAGCAAAGGATGATGGAAGAGTGAGTGCTTTGGAAACTGCTAAGTTTATCCGGGACAAAGCTGTCCAAAGTAAATGAAGGAGTCTCAACTCAGCGTGACTCTCGAGTTGATGTTCTTCGAAATCTCTTCAAGCGCTTCAAAAGACTCGACAATGAAAATGTTCAACAAACCTTCGATCGCCTCACTGACATCTCAAATGAGCTTCAAGCACTTGGTGCCACTGACATCACCGACCATGAGGTGGTGAAGAAATTGTTGAGATCGCTTGATTCCTCATTTGACACTCTGGCACTGATGATACAAGAATGTGCTGACTATAAGTCACTTGATCCCGCTGATATCCTCGAGAGGCTAAATACTCATGAGTTCCAGCTTGCTAAAAAGAGAGATCTCTATGGTTCGAGCTATGGCAAATCACGTGCCCTGAAGGCCAAGGCTATGTCTGAATCTGAATGTGAAGATTCTGGTAGTAGCCTTGGTGATCCTGAAGAATTGAGCCAGGAGCTAGCACTGCTCGTGAAGAAGTTACGGAAGTTCTCAAGACGTGGTCGCTTTGGAAAATCCTCAAGGAGCGGTGATTCCTCATCCAAAGGACTATAAAAGAAGGCTATGCCACAAATGCAAGAAACCTGGTCACTATATTCAAGATTGTCCTTAGTGGGAAAAGGAATTAAAGAAGAAGAAATACAAGGATTACAGCCTCGATGACGCTAAGAAGAAGAAGAAATCGTCAAAATCTTCATCATCAAAATCCTTGAAGTCTTCATCTCACAAGAAGAGCAGCTCCAAGAAGGCTCGTGCATTCATTGACAAGGAAATGGACTCTGAAGCTGAATCTGAGGAACATGAGGAAGAGGAGGCATCTGAGGAGTCCGAGTCTGGTGTGGCGAGTCTAGCTCTCGCTACTGCATTCGTTAGCAAGTCCATCTTCAACTCTGAAGAAACTGACCTCACCAACAAGGCTGATGAAGATAATGATGACTACGCTCCCACCTATTGCTTCATGGCAAAGGGTGCAAAGGTACTCAAATATACCTCCTTTGAATCTAGTGAGAATGAATCTGATGAAGATCTCAAGCCCGGCTACTCTAAACTTGCTAAGATTGCTGTAAAACAACAAAGGGCTTTTGAAAAGGTTCAAAACATGCTAGGCAAAAGTGATGATATGTTGGGTGAAGAAATGGATCGCACTAAAGCCCTGACTGAAAATCTTCAGAGACTTGATCTAGGTTTGACAGCCTTTCAAGGTCATCATAACACTCTCTTATCTCGATCATGAGAAGCTTTCTTATGAATTTCTTCAAAGAAAGCAAGATCTTGAGAAGCTAAGAGTGAGTTATGAAGATCTTCGAAGGAGCGCAATTCATTACTTGCTCAACAAATCAGCGCTTCTCGTGAAGAATTTGTTCCTCCATGCTTAAAGTGCGTTGAACGTGAATCGCTAATTCTTCACCTGAATGTTCAAATGCTTCAACTGTTACAAATTCTTCACCTGCCTCTGCTATCACTAATTCCTCATCCGAGGACATTGCTAGTATCACCGACAATGCAGGGTTTGAAGGAATTGTACATGATGTGCATGTACAAAAAGCCTCAAAGGGCATCGACTCTTTGTGATGTGCTTAAAAGCAGATCCTCAACAGAACCCTAGGAAAGAGGGTATTGCCTTTGAGAGAAAACTCAATGCTGATGGAACATATTGGAAGCCTGAGCAGTACCCCAAAACCTCATGGGTTGCTGCAAAGGGACCTCCAGATGGTCCATCTAACTTATCTGTCTTTACATGTGAATCTCCTCATTCTTCTGATGAGTCATTTGACTCCAACTATAAACTGTTCAAAAATCAGAATGGTGAAGTATTTGCTAGATATGTTGGCACTAACTGCAGGAACGGTTCTCCTATGAAGAAAATCTGGGTTCCCAAGAAGTGCCTTGAAAGTCTTCATGTGAATGTCCTCATGACACCACCTGTGAGGAATAGGAACCCCAGATCAAACTCTTCATATGGACCAAATTCTTCATATGGATCCAAGTCCTCATACGGACCAAATTCCTCACATAGATCAAATTCCTCAAAAGGATCAAAGTCCTCATATGATTATCATCGTATAACAACTCGCTTCGCAGGTAGAGCTAAGGGCTATGAATATGTGCATTATTCTTCAAACCATTATGTTCATAAGTCCTCAAGAATTTCTCTCGCTTATTCATATGCTTACCCTAACCCCTCTTATGTGAAACGAAATGGATTGGCTTCTATGCCACCATTCTCATATGGAGCTCAGAGAGTGATGAACTCTTTGCCACCCCTTCAGATGTGGGTGGTGAAGAAAAGAACAAATCTCTTCTGCAGGTCAGGTCTCGGATGTGCTTTAACGCTCCGAAGAATTTGCTGGGGGCCTGACAAAATTGCCTGAAAGGACGCAGGCGAATCATGAAGAAATGAACTTTCATTTCACACGTCCTCATACTGCTATATCTATTTTACTCTTTGATGAATTTCATCTGATGAATTTGATATCATATTCTTCGCTGATGAAGTATATGAGTTCGTAAGTTGCACTAATTCATCTGCAGGATGATCTTCCCAAAGCCACTGAATGGGTCATCGATAGTGGATGTACAAATCACATGACTGGTGACAAGAATCTATTGATGGATGCTTCCTTATCACCGTCACATCTGAAGCATATCATCTTTGCTGACAAAGGCAAAAGGGGTCTAGGTAAGGTTGCGATCTCTAAGGACATACACATGGACAAAGTCATGCTTGTTGAGTCCTTAGGATACAACCTCATGTCAGTCTCAATGCTTTGTGATCTTGATATGGTTGTTGTCTTTGGCAAGTATCGATGTGTTGTGATTATGGAAGCTGACCATTCCAAAGTCTTCGAAGGCTTTAGGAGAGGAGACTTGTATATCGTTGATTTCTCTACAGGACCACAACCAGCCGTGTGCCTACTTGCAAAAGCTTCGTAAGGCTAGCTATGGCATCGCATTTACTTGGTCACGCAGGCATGAGGAATTTGCACACGCCATAAGAAGAAGCATGTCATTGGCATTGAGAATGTCAAATTCCTCAAGGATCACTTGTGTGGAGCCCGTGAAGCTGGAAAATGACCAAGGCCAAGCATCCAAATGAAGACTATCATTAACACTACTCGTCCATTTGAATTGCTTCACATGGACCTCTTTGGTCCTAATCATTACTCAGCAGTCACTAATGATGCATCTCTATATGGCTTTATTATTGTTGATGATTACTCTCGTTACACATGGGTACACATTGTCACTTACAAACATGAAGTGCAGGAAGTCTTCGAACGATTCTCCTCGAGGGCTTCAACCAACTTTGGTGTGAAGATCAAGCACACATCAGTAGTGACAATGGAACTGAGTTCAAGAATTCCGGTCTTGATGACTATATTGTTGAACTTGGTATTACTCATGAGTTATCTGCTCCTTATACTCCTCAGCAAAATGGCGTCGTGGAGCGCAAGAATGTAACTCTTGTTGAGATGGCTTGCACTATGCTTGATGAATACAAAACACCTCGCTGCTTTTTGGATTGATGCAATTGATACCGCGTGTCACATCATCAACAGAGTATATCTTCACAAATTCTTCAAGAAGACTGCCTATGAACTCCTCAACGACAAGAAACCCAATGTGAGTTATTTCAAAGTCTTGATTGCTAAATGTTGGATTAGAGATCCTCATCACAATGCTAAATTTGCACCGAAAGCACATGAAGGTTTTATGCTTGGTTATGGAAAGGACTCAAGACACCTACAGAGTCTTCAACAACGCTCTTCACTAGGTTGTTGAATCTGTAGATGTGCGGTTCGATGAAACTAATGGCTAGCAAAGAGTGCACCTACCTTCTGTGATATATGAAACAACACCTGAGGATTCTTTCAAGTTCAAGGCGACTTAGGATGTCACTCCCTCTTGAAGAATCTGCTGAAGAATTCATTCCGTAACGCCAAGAACGTCGAGCTAATGCACTGAAGACAATGCTGAAGAAAATGGTGCTGAAGAAAATGTTGATCAAGTTCCTCGACGACAACCAGCTCATCCTCGCGTTGCAAAAGAAGTGCAAGTTGAAAAGATCATCGATGACATTGAAGCACCATGTCCTCTCACACGCTCAAAAGCTTCACATTTATCCAACTTTTGTGGGCACTATGCTTTTGTCTCTATCACAGAGCCCACTAAGGTAGATGAAGCATTTACGGAGCCTGAGTGGATTCAGGCCATGCAAGAAGAATTACATCAGTTCAAGCTCAATAATGTCTGGGAACTGGTCAAACGTCCAGATCCTCGCAAGCATAATATCATTGGCACAAAGTGGATCTACCGCAAGAAGCAAGATGAAAATGGCCTTGTGGTGAGGAATAAGGCACGACTTGTAGCTCAATGCTACACACAGCTTGAATGAATTGATTTCGATGAAACTTTTGCATCTGTTACTAGACTTGAGGCTATTCGCATATTACTTGCTTATGCTAACCATCATAATATCACTTTATATCAAATGGATGTGAAAAGTGCATTCCTCAATGGTAAGCTTGAGGAAGAAGTATATGTTGCTCAACCCCCAGGTTTTGAAGATCCAAAGAATCTCGACAGTAGTCTTCAGACTCAACAAGGCCCTCTATGGCCTCAAGCAGGCCCCTCAAGCGTGGTATGATACTTTGAAGGAATTCTTCGTGAAGAATGGCTTCACACCAGTTCACTCGACCCTACTCTCTTTACTAAATCTTATGATGGTGAACTGTTTGTGTGCCAAATATACATTGATGATATTATCTTTGGTTGTACTGACCAAAGTTATAGTGATGAATTTGCCTATATGATGAGTGAAGAATATCAAATGTCTATGATGGGAGAGTTGAAATTCTTCTTAGGTCTTCAAATTCGCCAACAACAAGAATGGCATATTCATATCTCAGGAGAAATACCTCAAGGATGTTACGAGGAAATTCGGCATGCAAGATTGCAAAGGCGTCAAAATTCCTATGCCCACAAATGGCCATCTATGCAATCGATGAAAATGGTATTGATTTCGATCACAAGGTATACCGCTCCATGATTGGTTCTTTATTGTACTTATGTGCATCTAGGCCAGATATAATGCTTAGTGTTTGCATGTGTGCCCGATTTCAAGCTACAATCAAGGAATCACACCATAAGGAGTGAAGCATATTCTTCGATATCTAGCTCACACACCAACACTAGGATTATGGTACCCCAAGGGCTCGCTTTTGATCTCATCGGATATTCGACTCGACTATGCCGGTGATCGTGGTGGACCGCAAGTCAACATCTGGTACTTGTCATTTCCTCGAACGATCTTTGGTCCATTGGTCCTCAAAGAAACAGAATCGCGTATCACCGCTTCACTACTAAGCCGAGTACATTGTGCCGGTTCTCGCCAGTGCTCAATTGATGTGGATGAAGCAAACTCTCAAGGACTACGGCATCAACGTGAAGAATGTGCCTCTCATCGTGACAATGAGAGTGCCATCAAGATTGCTCACAACCCAGTTCAGCACTCGAAGACAAAGCACATTTAGATTCGTCATCATTTTCTTCGCGATCATGTGTTGAAGGGCGACATCTTTATTGATCATGTGAAGACTAAAGAACAGCTAGCCGATATCTTCACAAAGCCCTTGGATGAGAAGAGATTTAGCAAGTTGCGCAGTGAGCTAAATATCTTAGAATCTTCGAATGTTCTTTGAAAAGGACACACATCCACGACACTTATGCAAAATTGATGACTTAGATGTGCAACACATGAAGAAATGTTTTTCTTCAATCAATGAAGAATAACACTCTAAGTGTGAAGTAATTAATGAAGAATTTGATTCTCGTAACCCTCACGACAATTGTAATGCTGTGTCTGAAATCATCATTCTTATACTGATGGGGACACGCCACCACCAAAGTTGAAAATCTTCAATTTGAGTTTTTCCTCGCTTTTGAAATTCTTCAGCTTTTTCAAATTCTTCAACTTTGCAAAATCTTCACTTTTCCGTTGTCTTTCTTCATTGGCTATATATATATATATATATATATATATATATATATATATATATATATATATATATATATATATATATATATATATATGGGTTTATGTCCTCTACAAAGATTCACTTATGGCTATTTCTTCAAGTTGCTTTTTCTCGCTAAGTGAATGTGATCGACCCTTCCCTCTATGCTATACTCAACCCAATCTATTCACAAATTCTTCATATGCGTTCTATTTGAAACTCGCTCAAAATCTTCACTTTGTGTCCTTGTCACCAAGAAATTGCGAACGGAACTTTTAACTTATCTTATCCAAATTTTCGGCTTTGCCGCTCAAACCGTTCCGTATCCCACGATAGACTTATCTATTCACCCGCGATCTAACACGATCTCCACTTTTCAGTACGTGGGTGACACATGTCATGCGAATGAGAAGGGTCAGGCACGCTCGTCCTAAATCTTCGGGCGAACAGTTTTTCACTGCGACTATAAATACCCCCTCTCCCCTTCCTCACTTCCTTTACTCCGCTCGACCGATCTCTCTCTCACTCGAGCTTCTCAAACCCTAGCGCCGCCGCTACTCCATCGTCGTCGGTGAGGAAGAGCTTCACTGCCTCGACCTCGCCATCGTCAGATTTCGCGCCGTCATGAAATCTTCACTCCGCCGCCAGTAGCTGTCTTCCTCTCGCCGAGTTAGGGCGTGGAAGATATGAACCGACGAGATTCAAATCTACACTTCTCGATTCGCCGTGTTCTTCATCCAGGTAATTAAAAGTTACTTTTACTGCCTCTTTGATTCAAATTTTCTCTACAAAATCTTCAAAGGTGTTTTATTCTTCAAATCCTCACACACAAAACACCTCACTAGTCATCTGTTCTTGATTCGTTTCTCTAAGCATCATTTTTCTTCAATATTCCTCAATTGTGTGGATCCTCAATCTATACAGCTCTGGAACCTAAGACAAAGAACGCTTAGTGAAATTCTTCAAGGCTCATCTAGTCAAATTCCTCAAACGTGTTCTTTTTGAAAAACCTTCTAAGAACGCATATGACCTCTCCAAATTCCTCGCAACTATACTCTGTTCACGGGTACGCATGTCCGCTGCTGAATCACTAGGTTCTCATCAACTTAACTCATTTGCAGCGTTCCTCGAAGAAAAGTTGCATACTGCTTCAGAGAATTCAATTGTTCAAATTCCTCAACTGAAGAATATGGCAGACGGTAAGAAGCTACAGAAAGGAGGAAAGAGGCCTGAGGTCATGACTGCTTTTGAAATACCCGAGGACATCAATGCTGACTATTGCACACCTGATCAGGCCAAGTTCGGAAAGGAGAATAAAACCAAATAAGAAGGTGCGACAGAGGATTGAAAGGAGATGGGCAAGATAATGGAGGGAGTACAGATATGTTACTCCAAAGTATATGAAGAAATTCGCACTAAATCCTCCATGCCCAAGAGCTCCATTGGCACTGCCAAGAAGCCGACCCCACCAAAGATCAAGCGTGGTGAGGATTTTCTGAAGAATGGGCCAAACGCCAAGCCAAGTTGGCGAGACAAGCCAAAGAAGCGTGAGGAAATTCAATGAAGACTCTGCCATCTTTGCCAATCGAGGCCTCTGTCAAGCCTAGAAAATCAATGGCAAAGAAGCCCGCTCACAAGCCAAGTGCTTCACCAAATGTGCCCTCACGGCCAAGTTCCTCAAAGAATGCCCTCACGGCCAGATTCTTCAAAGCCCTCACGGCCAGTTCCTCATGCTGCTCCCCGCTCCTCCAAAATCCTCAACTCCTCCTCCAAAGTCCTCGGCTGCTCCAAGCAAAGTCCTCAAAGACTGTACATCCGGCCACGTGCCAAAGGACTGCAGAGCATCTCTATTGCCTCCGGTGTCTCAAATGAGTTCCTCAGCTGCACCAAACTCTTCATCAGGCCCCACTCTGCTGAAGACAAAGGCAACGGCTGGTCGAGGTCCTCGGCCAAGTCCGAAGAAGAAATAGGTTGCCTTCCAAGTGCCATCTAACGATGAAGCTGATGATGATGAACTTGCAGAAATCATCAAAGACAGACAAGAAAGGGCCGCTAGAGCCAAAGGCACACCTGTGCCACTGCTTTTGGATCCAAGGTCGATCCTCGATTACATTGATCTCTGGCGCAAGGATCCAGACACCCCTATGCCTGATTTTCATTTGACTCCTGGCCAAAGTCACATGCTGACCCATTTCATCACTGAAGAGAAATGGAAATTTGAGAAGGCTAGGCAGATCAAGAAGGCTCAGTTCAGGAAAGAGAAGTTCCTGAGGAAAAACGTTGTCAAAATGACAACTGATGAACTCCTCAAGATCCAGTCTAAAATCAAAGCCCTCAGCGATGACTTCGATGCTTATTATGCTGATTGGCAAGGAGCCAAAGTCAGATTTGTCAACCTGACTAAGAAGTTCACCAATGTTGTAGCTTCAACGCAACAAGAAGTTCCTCAGTCGGAGCCTCCGCTCATCGAAGAACATGCCAAAGACCGATGATTTTCAAATCTTTGAAGAAAATGCTAGTTCCAGGGCTGATGACTCCATTCTAGCCGCTGAAGAAATTGCCAGGGCATCCACTAGTGGTGCGCCTGAAGAAACTGAAGAAGCCAGGGAAACTGCATCAATTGCGCCTGAGGAAATTCAAACAAGTTCCTCAGCTCCTCCCGCGCCTATACCAACTCCTATCCTTCCATCTGCATCAGATGTGAAGAAGACCAAGGCTGCAGAGCGAGCTGCAGTGAAGAAAAGGAAAGCATCAGCTGCTTCAGAATCTTCAGCTCCAAAGAAGATGAAGCCTATGACAAGCTCGTTCGAAAATCCGATTGATGTTTTTCAGATTTCCACCATGCCATCAAAGGACTTTGTTCCTTTTGGTGAAGAATATGTGATCCCTAGCGGATTTGATGAAGAAAATCATTCTGCTGCTTCGTCAGAGCAGATTGATGAAGAAATTGAAGTGGATGCGATCCCTTCACCACCTGTTGTTTCCTCGCCAATGCCTCAGTTCATTTGAAGAGGTCAAGGCGTTGAAGAAATTGAAGATGAAGACATGGATATTGGATGCGCTACGCCTGTGATGAATGATGACTTTTGGGAAAGTCAGCATCCGAATTCTCCACTCTTCACCCCAATACAACAAATACCTTAGTCCCCTGCACCAACCGTTCAACTGGTCTCTGAAGAAACTCATCCCACCTCATCTCATGCATGAAGAAATTCCAGCCACTAGTGTCAAGAACTTCTTTGCCGATCCTTTGAACACGCAGATCGCAAATGAAGAGGAACTAGAAAATCCTCGGCTGAAGAACCTGAGATTGCGATTCCCGAGGTAGTGATGCAACTCAATCGACACTCCTCCGCCAAAACCAAAGGATCCATTCTCGCAAGCAAAAGTTCAAGGTGAAGACTTCTTTGGCGAGCATGTTTTCTTCATCGACATAACCCTTATGATTCTCGCCGCATAAGAAAGAGGCGTTTCTGGACTGCTAGTCAAGCCAACTTTTATTCCTCTGTGCTATTCGACAAAGACAAAGTCTTCGATCATGCACACATTCCTCACGTGGACATGGAATCTCTGCCAGGCTTCGAGCCAGTCCTCAGCGTTCTTCACGATGTTGGATTGATGAATTTCTGCACTGACATCTGTGATTGGAATGAAGAACCCATTCTTCAATTCTATGCGACGCTGCACATCACAGGAAATTCTGAAGATGTGAACTCATGGGTGATGGACTGGATGTCAGAAAATACTCACTACAAGGCACCAAAGAGCTGAATTGCTTCGTGCCCTCCCACTCGATCCTCCCTTGATGGTGCTCGTTGCATCTACAACGAACCTGAGCTTACAAATCATTTACATGCAAGTGCTGATGAAGCCTTTGAAGCCAGGGCAGGCCCCTCGAATCAAATTCCTCGTCAAGGAATTACTGTATGTGCCTCGGATTGTCTATCGCATTCTGACGAAGGCAATGAGTCCTATCAAAGGCCACGACTCAAATGATGAAGAAGTCATTGGCATCATGAAGAATATGCTTTTCAATATCATTCATGGCGTTCCCGTCAACTTCCATGATTTCTTCATGAGGACTCTGGCAAATATTGCTATGTCACCATTTGACACGAAGCCTTATGCACCATGGATTATGAGGTTCATCAGGACAAGGTCTTCAATCAATTACAAGGCTGATACTCTGAACCACTGCAGCTACTTGCCTCCAATTGAAGTCCTCAAACGGACATTTTCCTCACCTGATGACAAAGGCAAGGCAACTGCTGTGATAGATGAAGGCATTCGTCCATTGGATGGTCAATTTCGCAAGGCTGCATCCTACTCCACCAATGATGACTCTGCCACACATGACTCTGCCGCCAACAACTCTGCCAAGCAAAATCCTCAAGCCACAGCACCCAGGGTGATGACTAATCTGTTGGGGAACGCAGTAATTTCAAAAATTTTCCTACGCACACACAGGACCATGGTGATGGCATAGCAACGAGAGGGGAGAGTGTTGTCTCACGCACTCAGAGACCGTGAAGCGGAAGCGATCACAACGTAGAGGAAGTAGTCAGACGTTCTCCTCGCGATCCTGCCGATCCCAGCCAAGCATTCCGGCACCTCCGAGTCGATGATGACGTAGAGGAAGTAGTCAGACGTTCTCCTCGCGATCCAGCCGATCCCAGCGCCGTTACATTCGGCGCCCGAGTTCTTGGCACACGCTCAGCTCGATGACGCCTCGGGCTCCGATCCAGCAAAGCTCCGGGAAGGGGAGTTCCACAAGACGACGGCGCAGGACGATCTTGATGTTTCACCGTCGCAGGGCTTCGCCTAAGCACCGCTACGATATGACCGAGGTGGAATATGGTGGAGGGGGCACCGCACACGGCTAAGGAACCATCTCAAGGATCAACTTGTGTGTTCTAGGGTGCCCCCTCCCCGTGATATAAAGGAGGGAGGGAGGAGGTGGCCGCCCAAGGGGAGGCGCACCAGGAGGGGAAACCTACTCCAAGTAGGTTTCCCTCTCTTCCTTATCTTATTTGGAGGGAAGGAAAGAGTACTAGTAGTTAGGAAGTAGTACTAGTAGTAGGAATAGGAAGAGGGGAAGGAGAAAGGAAGGGGCGGCCCCCTCCCCAGTCGGATTGGGCTTGGGGCGCGCCCCTCCCTTGCTCCTTCTCCCTTCTTCCTACATGGGCCCAATAAGGCCCATATACCTCCCGGGGTTCCGTAACCTCCCTGAGCTCCAAACTTCTCCGAACCTTTCCGTGTCCAAATATATCCGTCCAATATATCAATCTTTATGTCTCGACCATTTCGAGACTCCTCGTCATGTCCGTGATCATATCCGGGACTCAACAACCTTCGTACATCAAAATACACAAACTCATAATATAACCGTCATCGAAACCTTAAGCGTGCGGACCCTACGGTTCGAGAACAATGTAGACATGACCGAGACACATCTCCGGTCAATAACCAAAAGCGGGACCTGGATGCCCATATTGGTTCCTACATATTCTACGAAGATCTTTATCGGTCAGACCGCATAACAACATACGTTGTTCCTTTTGTCATCGGTATGTTACTTGCCCGAGATTCGATCGTCGGTATCCAATACCTAGTTCAATCTCGTTACCGGCAAGTCTCTTTACTCCTTCCGTAATACATCATCTCACAACTAACTCATTAGTTGCAATGCTTGCAAGGCTTATGTGATGTGTATTACCGAGAAGGCCCAGAGATACCTCTCCGAGCAATCGGAGTGACAAAACCTAATCTCGAAATACGCCAACCCAACAAGTACCTTTGGAGACACCTGTAGTACTCCTTTATAATCACCCGATTACGTTGTGACGCTTGGTAGTACCCAAAGTGTTCCTCCGTAAACGGGAGTTGCATAATCTCATAGTTACAGGAACATGTATAAGTCATGAAGAAAGCAATAGCAACATACTAAACGATCAAGTGCTAGGCTAACGGAATGGGTCATGTCAACCAGATCATTCTTCTAATGATGTGATCCCGTTAATCAAATGACAACTCATGTCTATGGTTAGGAAACATAACCATCTTTGATTAACGAGCTAGTCAAGTAGAGGCATACTAGTGACACTGCTTGTCTATGTATTCACACATGTATTATGTTTAGGTTAATACAATTCTAGCATGAATAATAAACATTTATCATGATATAAGGAAATAAATAATAACTTTATTATTGCCTCTAGAGCATATTTCCTTCAGTCTCCCACTTGCACTAGAGTCAATAATCTAGTTCACATCGCCATGTGATTTAACATCAATAGTTCACATCTATATGTGGTTAACACCCATAGTTCACATCGACATGTGACCAACACCCAAAGGGTTTACTAGAGTCAGTAATCTAGTTCACATCGCTATGTGATTAACACCCAAAGAGTACTAAGGTGTGATCATGTTTTGCTTGTGAGATAATTTTAGTCAACGGGTCTGGCTACATTCAGAGTCGTATGTATTTTGCAAATATTCTATGTCTACAATGCTCTGCTGGGGCTACTCTAGCTAATTGCTCCCACTTACAATATGTATCCAGATTGAGACTTAGAGTCATACGGATCTGTAAAAAGCTTGCATCGATGTAACTCTTTACGACGGGCTCTTTTATCACCTCCATAATCGAGAAATATTTCCTTAGTCCTCACTAAGGATGTTCTTGACCAATGTCCAGTGATCTACTCTTAGATCACTATTGTACTCCTTGCCAAATTCAGAGAAAGGTATACAATAGGTCCGGTACATAGCATAGCATACTTTATAGAACCTATGGTGAGGCATAGGGAATGACTTTCATTCTCTTTTCTATTTTCTCATTGTGGTCGGGATTTGAGTCTTACTCAATTTCACACCTTTGCAACACAGGCAAGAACTTTTCTTTCGACTGTTCCATTTTGAACTTCTTCAAAATCTTGACAAGGTATGTACTTATTGAAAACTTTATCAAGCGTTTTCATCTATCTCAATAGATCTTGATGCTCAATTTGTACGCAGCTTCACCGAGGTCCTTCTTTGAAAAACTCCTTTCAAATACTCCTTTATGCTTTGCAGAATAATTCTACATTATTTCCGATCAACAATATGTCATTCACATATACTTATCGTAAATGTCAGTAGTGCTCCCACTCACTTGCTTGTAAATACAGGCTTCTCCAAAAGTCTGTATAAAACCATATGCTTTGATCACACTATCAAAGCGTTTATTCCAACTACGAGATGCTTGCACCAGTCCATAGTTGGATCATTGGAGTTTGCACATTTTGTTAGTTCCTTTAGGATTGAAAAACCTTCCGGTTGTATCATATACAACTCTTCTTTAATAAATCCATTAAAGAATGTAGTTTTGACATCCATTTGCCGATTTCATAAAATGTGGCAATTGCTAACATGATTCTGGACAGACTTAAGCATCGCTACGGTTGAGAAAATCTCATTGTAGTCAACACCTTGAACTTGTCGAAAACCTTTTTGTGACAAGTCGAGCTTTGTAGATAGTAACACTACTATCAGTGTCCGTCTTCCTCTTGAAGATCTATTTATTTAACATGGCTTGTCGATCATCGAGCAAGTCAATCAAAGTCCATACTTTGTTCTCATACATGGATCATATCTCAGATTTCATGGCCTCAAGCCATTTCGCGGAATCTGGGCTCATCATCGCTTCCTCATAGTTCGTAGGTTCATCATGGTCTAGTAACATGACTTCCAGAACATGATTACCGTACCACTCAGGTGCGGATCTTACTCTGGAAGACCTACGAGGTTTGGTAGCAACTTGATCTGAAGTTTCATGATCATCATCATTAACTTCCTCACTAATTGGTGTAGGAATCACTAGAACTGATTTACGTGATGAACTACTTTCCAATAAGGGAGAAGGTACAATTACCTCATCAAGTTTCTACTTTCCTCCCATTCACTTCTTTCGAGAGAAACTTCTTCTCTAGAAAGGATCCATCTTAGCAACGAAAAACTTGCCTTCGGATCTGTGATATAAGGTGTACCCAATAGTTACCTTTGGGTATTCTATGAAGACGCACTTCTCCGATTTGGGTTCGAGCTTATCAGGTGAAAACTTTTTCACATAAGCATCACAACCCTAAACTTTTAAGAAACGACAGCTTAGGTTTCATCGTTAAACCATAGTTCATACGGTGTCATCTCAACGGATTTAGATGGTGCCCTATTAAACGTGAATGCAGCTGTCTCTAATGCATAACCCCAAAACGATAGTGGTAAACCGATAAGAGACATCATAGATCGCACCATATCTAGTAAAGTACGATTATGATGTTCGGACACACCATTACATTGTGGTGTTCCAGGTGGCGTGAGCTGTGAAACTATTCCACATTGTTTTAATTGAAGACCAAACTCGTAACTCAAATATTCATCTCCATGATCGATCGCAGAAACTTTATTTTCTTGTTACGATGATTTTCCACTTCACTCTGAAATTCTTTGAACCTTTCAACTATTTCAGACTTATGTTTCATCAAGTAGATATACCCATATCTGCTCAAATCATCTGTGAAGGTCAGAAACTAATGATACACGCCGCGAGCCTTAACACTCATCGGATCGCATACATCGGTATGTATGATTTCCAACAAATCAGTTGCTCGCTCCATAGTTCCGGAGAACGGCGTTTTAGTCATCTTGCCCATGAGGCACGGTTCGCAAGCATCAAATGATTTATAATCAAGTGATTCCAAAAGTCCATCAGCATGGAGTTTTCTTCATGTGCTTTACACCAATATGACCTAAACGGCAGTGCCACAAATAAGTTGCACTATCATTATTAACTTTGTATCTTTTGGTTTCAATATTATGAATATGTGTATCACTATGATCGAGATCCAATGAACCATTTTCATTGGGTGTGTAACCATATAAGGTTTTATTCATGTAAATGTAACAACAATTTATTCTCTTATTTAAATGAATAACCGTATTGCAATAAACATGATCAAATCATATTTATGCTCAACACCAAATAACACTTATTTAGGTTCCACACTAATCCCGAAAGTATAAGGAGTGTGCGATGATGATCATATCAATCTTGGAACTACTTCCAACACTCATCGTCACTTCCCCTTCAACTAGTTTCATTCATTACGCAACTCCTGCTTTCTAGTTACTAATCTTAGCAACTGAACCAGTATCAAATACCGAGGGGTTGCTACGAACACTAGTAAAATACACATCAATAATCTGTATATCAAATATACCTTTGTTCACTTTGCCATCCTTCTTATCCGCCAAATACTTGGGGTAGTTACGCTTCTAGTGACCAGTTCCATTGCAGCAAAAGCACTTAGTCTCGTGCTTAGGTCCAGACTTGGGCTTCTTCACTCGAGCAACAACTTGCTTGCCGCTCTTCTTGAAGTTCCCTTCTTCCCTTTGCCCTTTTCCTTGAGACTAGTGGTCTTGTCAATCATCAACACTTGATGCTCTTTCTTGATTTCTACCTTCACGATTTCAACATCACGAAGAGCTCGGAATCGTTTTCGTCATCCCTTGCATACTATAGTTCATCACGAAGTTCTAGTAACTTGGTGTTGGTGACTAGAGAATTCTGTCAATCACTATCTTATCTCGGAAGATTAACTCCCACTTGATTCAAGCGATTGAAGTACCTGGACAATCTGAGAACATGCTCACTAGTTGAGCGATTCTCTTCCATCTTTTAGCTATAGAACTTGTTGGAGATTTCATATCTCTCAACTCGGGTATTTGCTTGAAATATTAACTTCAATTCTGGAACATCTCATATGGTCCATGACGTTAAAACGTCTTTGAAGTCCCGATTCTAAGCTGTTAAGTATGGTGCACTAAACTATCAAGTAGTCATCATATTGAGCTAGCCAAACGCTCATAACGCCTACATTTGCTCCTGCAATAGGTCTGTCACCTAGCGGTGCATTAAGGACATAATTCTTACGTGCAAGAATGAGGATAAACCTCAGATCACGGCTCCAATCCGCATCATTGCTACTAACATTTTTCAATACAATTTTCTCTAGGAACACATATAAAAACATAGGGAAGCAACAACGCGAGCTATTGATCTACAACATAATTTGCAAAATACTACGGGACTAAGTTCATGATAAATTAAAGTTCAATTAATCATATTACTTAAGAACTCCCACTTAGATAGACATCTCTCTAGTCATCTAAGTGATCACGTGATCCAAATCAACTAAACCATAACCGATCATCACGTGAGATGGAGTAGTTTTCAATGGTGAACATCTTATGTTGATCATATCTACTATATGATTCACGCCGACCTTTCGGTCTCCGTGTTCCGAGGCCATATCTGCATATGCTAGGCTCACAAGTATAACCTGAGTATTCTGCAGCGTGCAAAACTGGCTTGCACCCGTTGTAGATGGACGAGAGCTTATCACACCCGATCATCACGTGGTGTCTCACGACGATTTAACTTTGGCAACGGTGCATACTCGTGGAGAACACTACTTGATAATTTTAGTGAGAGATCATCTTAAAATGCTACCGTCAATCAAAGCAAAATAAGATGCATAAAGGATAAACATCACATGCAATCAATATAAGTGATATGATATGGCCATCATCATCTTGTGCTTGTGATCTCCATCTCAAGCACCGTCGTGATCACCATCGTCACCGGCACGACACCTAGATCTCCATCGTAGCATCGTTGGCGTTACGCCATCTATTACTTCTACGACTATCGCTACCGCTTAGTGATAAAGTAAAGCAATTACGTATGCGTTGCATTTCATACAATAAAGCGACAACCATATGGCTCCGGCCGGTTGCCGATAACCCGGTTACAAAACATGATCATCTCATACAATAAAATATATAGTATCACGTCTTGACCATATCACATCACAACATGCCCTGCAAAAACAAGTTAGACGTCCTCTACTTTGTTGTTGCAAATTTTACGTGGCTGCTACGGGCTGAGCAAGAACCGTTCTTACCTACGCATCAAAACCACAACGATAGTTTGTCAAATAGACTCCGTTTTAACCTTCGCAAGGACCGGGCGTAGTCACACTCGGTTCAACTAAAATGAGAGAGACAGACACCCGCCAGCCACCTTTAAGCACGAGTGCTCGTAACGGTGAAACCAGTCTCGCGTAAGCGTACGCGTAATGTCGGTCCGGGCCGCTTCATCTCACAATACCGCTGAACCAAAGTATGACATGCTGGTAGGCAAGATGACTTGTATCGCCCACAACTCACTTGTGTTCTACTCGTGCATATAACATCAACGCATAAAACCAGGCTCGGATACCACCGTTGGGGAACGCAGTAATTTCAAAAATTTTCCTACGCACACAGGACCATGGTGATGGCATAGCAACGAGAGGGAGAGTGTTGTCTACGTACCCTCAGAGACCGTGGCGAAGCGATCACAACGTAGAGGAAGTAGTCGACGTTCTCCTCGCGATCCTGCCGATCCAGCGCCGTTAGCATTCCGGCACCTCCGAGTCGATGATGACGAGAGGAAGTAGTCAGACGTTCTCCTCGCGATCCGGCCGATCCCAGCGCCGTTACTCCGGCGCCCGAAGTTCTTGGCACACGCTCAGCTCGATGACGCCTCGGGCTCCGATCCAAAGAAAGCTCCGGGGAAGGGGGAGTTCCACAAGACGACGGCGTGGTGACGATCTTGATGTTTCACCGTCGCAGGCTTCGCCTAAGCACCGCCACGATATGACCGAGGTGGAATATGGTGGAGGGGCACCAGACACGGCTAAGGAACGATCTCAAGGATCAACTTGTGTGTTCTAGGGTGCCCCCCCTCCCCCGTAAATAAAGGAGGGAGGTAGGAGGTGGCCGGCCCAAGGGGGAGGCGCACCAAGGAGGGGGAAACCTACTCCAAGTAGGTTTCCCTCTCTTTTTCCTTATCTTATTTGGAGGGGGAAGGAAAGAGTACTAGTAGTTAGGAAGTAGTACTAGTAGTAGGAATAGGAAGAGGGGGAAGGAGAAAGGAAAGGGGGCCACCCTCCCCAATTCGGATTGGGCTTGGGCGCGCCTCCCTTGCTCCTTCTCCCTTCTTCCTACATGGGCCCAATAAGGCCCATATACCTCCCGGGGTTCCAGAACCTCCGGAGCTCCAAACTTCTCCGAACCTTTCCGTGTCCAAATATATCCGTCCAATATATCAATCTTTATGTCTCGACCATTTCGAGACTCCTCGTCATGTCCGTGGATCATATCCGGACTCAACAACCTTCGGTACATCAAAATACACAAACTCATAATATAACCGCCATCGAAACCTTAAGCTGCGCGGACCCTACGGTTCGAGAACAATGTAGACATGACCGAGACACATCTCGGTCAATAACCAATAGCGGGACCTGGATGCCCATATTGGTTCCTACATATTCTACGAAGATCTTTATCGGTCAGACCGCATAACAACATACGTTGTTCCTTTTGTCATCGGTATGTTACTTGCCCGAGATTCGATCGTCGGTATCCAATACCTAGTTCAATCTCGCTACGCAAGTCTCTTTACTCGCTTCCGTAATACATCATCTCACAACTAACTCATTAGTTGCAATGCTTGCAAGGCTTATGTGATGTGTATTACCGAGAAGGCCCAGAGATACCTCTCCCACAATCGGAGTGACAAAACCTAATCTCGAAATACGCCAACCCAACAAGTACCTTTGGAGACACCTGTAGTACTCCTTTATAATCACCCGATTGCCAGTGACGCTTTGGTAGTACCCAAAGTGTTCCTCCGTAAACGGGAGTTGCATAATCTCATAGTTACGTGAACATGTATAAGTCATGAAGAAAGCAATAGCAACATACTAAACGATCAAGTGCTAGGCTAACGGAATGGGTCATGTCAACCAGATCATTCTTCTAATGATGTGATCCCGTTAATCAAATGACAACTCATGTCTATGGTTAGGAAACATAACCATCTTTGATTAACGAGCTAGTCAAGTAGAGGCATACTAGTGACACTGCTTTGTCTATGTATTCACACATGTATTATGTTTCCGGTTAATACAATTCTAGCATGAATAATAAACATTTATCATGATATAAGGAAATAAATAATAACTTTATTATTGCCTCTAGAGCATATTTCCTTCATAATCGTGAGTTACTCCTCAGTCTTCATCAGAAAGTTGATCGCAATCATAAATGGGTCAAGCGTCAGTTTGGTTCAATTCTTCACAACGTGACCTCAACACACAATGCAGTGAAGAAAAACCAATACTACCTCCATGAAACCTTCAACCGTACCTGGGCTGTTCTGTCTCATGTCTACAGGGAAGAAGATCTGAAGAACATGGATCTCAAGGAAGAATTTGACTGGTCTGCACCTCCACCGAAGAAATTCAAGAAGGTCAAGGTTCCTTCCTTGGTGGCCAACTCCTATTCTTCATCACGCCGACACCGATGAAAATGAAGACTTGGACGACAATGCGGCAGGCCCTACTACGACAACCGACTTCGATAACGCCAAGGCGCCTCCATCAACTTGATATTCTTCAGGTGTTAGTCCTCGCCGATCCTTTTGTCATTCGATGACAAAGGGGGATAAATTTGAGTTAGTCTTCAAGCGGGTCTATTATATGGGCGTTTTTCTGCTAAGTTACAACTCTCGCTCTTCTGAAACTTTTATTGGATCGAGTTGTAATCTTAAACCCGATGGTGTTCTGATACTTTTGATGTGTTCCTCTGCATGCTTATTCTTCGTTATATGTTAATACACGCATGTCAATTACATCACCACCATATTTCATCATGCATTTCAAATTCTTCATATTATATGTCAAATGTGTGTATGAATTACAAGATAAGGGGGGAGATCTCCATGATTCAACTCTTCAAATGTGCATTGCCTCAAAAGCAAATTCCTCACTATGCACATCTTCAGGGGGAGTTCTTCTATATCTTGCAATCATATTCCTCAATATCAGTATTTACACTTCATATGTTTATCCCCGTTGAAAACTTAACCTATATTGTCATCAATCACCAAAAGGGGGAGATTGTAAGTGCATCTAGTGCCCTTAGTGACTTTGGTGTATTGAAGACTTATAGGTTAAGGGACTAATGTGTTTATGATTGTACATGTGTCTATAAGTCTATGAGGAGTTTGATATTTACAGAGAAAGTCGACCCTAAAAATGAAGTTCTTCATCCAAGACTTTGGTATTCTGAAGACTTTCTGAAGACTTTGAAAGTGAAGAAATTGGTGTGACCTTGAAGACTTGGTATTCATTTGAGGAACATGAAGCGTGAAGAATTTTGTTTTCGTAGTTTCATTTTCTCTTTCTTGAGTTATAGGAAACACCGCATCGTTAAAGGGGGTCGAGGAAATACTAAGGAAAAATTTCCATGTGATGCTCAACTCAAAATCCTACACCTACCAATCCCTTCGAGTGAAGCCATTGAAATCTCATACGATTCAGTCAATTTCTTCAAAGGATGAGAAGCAATTCTTCCGGTCACCGAGGAATTTGTTCGACCGAGGAGTTAGGAATTCGCCATGCGGATTGCCTACACAATGAGGAACATGATAGCCCCGAGGAATTTGAGAGTCAAATTTCCGACCGTTCCTGTCTAAGCGACCTGTCCAAAAATATCTTATCTACCTAACGGTCATATCATTGAAGGGCATTTATGTCTTATCATGTCGGGTTGCTCCCTAGGCTATAAATAGCCGCCCCCCTACAACCACTAGCTGGTTGGCTGCTCCAAGAGAAACTGACACTTGTCATTTGAGAGCATCCCATCCTCCGAGGACTTTGAGCGAAAATCATCGAGTGAGGAAAACCCAAACCCAAACACCTACAAACCCAAAGTGATTGAGCATCACTGAAGAGATTGATCCTGCGTGGATCCGGCGCTTGTTACCTTTGAAGACTGTGCTTCTTCCAGACGGTTAGGCGTCATGGTCTAGAGCATCCAAGAGGAATTGTGGATCGCCGAGACCGAGTCTGTGAAGGTTTGGAAGTCGCCTGAAGACTTACCGTGAGTGATTGGACGAGGTCTGTGTGACCTTAGTCGGTGAGGACTTGGTGTCCTGAGCTGCGTGCTCAGTGACAGCAGTTGGAACTGGTCTACCAAATCATTGTCTTCACCAACCTTACTGGTTCTATTTCCTCAACTCTTTCATTTCCTCATTACTGTGTTGAGTGTTTCATCATATCTGTGTTTGAAGACTTTGATCAAGACTTTCTCAATTTCCTCAATTCAATTTTTTCACTGCTTGTCTTCATCTTGTGTTATCCTGATTACGCTACGTACTATGTGATTGTCTTCATTTCATCATGATGACTATGTCTGTATTCTGTTATGCTTACTTCTGAGTACTTATTTCGCTGCAAGTAGTTCTTCGCTAAGAAATTTCCTCACCGGCAAATTCCTCAGTGAAGAATTCATAAAAATCGCCTATTCACCCCCCTCTAGTCGGTATAACGCACTTTCACAAGTATTGCTTTTGGTCGTCCGTCTAAAACATTACCCTCGAAGTTGCTATATATTACCCGCTATGCCATCCATAAGTGAAGAAAATGATTCTTTTTTTGTTAAGACACCGTCGCTGTAAGTGTTTTATAGGTACGATACCCAGCGTTTAGCACATATGCTCTGGTGGCGTAGTGGCAACAGCCTGTTTATCCCACTCGGAAGACCAGGGTTCGAACCCTGCTTCCACCATTTTTTCCAACTCCTTTTTCTCACCCACCTCATCCCCCCTGAATGTCTTCATGGGCCGGCTCGCGGGGCGCGGCATCTCTATTTTTCTTCATTTCGTTTTTTTGTCTTTTCTTTTCTTATTTCTGTTTTTACTCTTTTTTTAATTAATTCGAGATTGACAAATTTTAAAAAGTTGCGACTTTCAGGAAAAATGGGTGAGAAATCATAAAATGTCTACGAATCTTAAAGATGTTCCAAAAATCATAAAAATTTCGTGGTTTCAAAAAATGTTGGTAATTTTACAAAGATTTTGCAAAATTATAAAAAAATTACAATTTGGAAAACAATTGTCGGGAAATAAAACCATGTTCTTGACTTTGAAAAAATGATCATGTATACAAAACATATTCGCGAATCTAAAACATATCCATGAAATTTTAGAAAATTCTAAAAAAATCAACTTTTTTGCGAATTTCAATTTTTCACTAATTAAAAAAAACCATCTATTCAAAAAATGTTCAGGAATTTAAAAAATATTCATGTGTTCAATAAATGTTCGTCTAAACACAACAAATGTTTGCGAATTTTATAAAATGCCCAATTATTTAGAAAAAATGTTTGTGAATTCCAAAAACTTTTTGCCATTTCAAAAGTCTTTTATGTCTAGGTTTTGATCAGTTTCTGGAAAGTCTTTATATGTCTAGGCGTTGGGAGTAGTTCGTGGTAGATGAGATTTATTTTAAAAGTTTTAAACATTTTCTTGCGCTACACAATGACAAATATGTCATGCGGTGTCAAGCTCATTGTCTTGGGATTTACCATGTCGAATGCACTGTGATCATGTGGACATCACGTCTATCATCAGCGAGAGTCAGAAGAAAGGTAAGTGACAAAATGATGAGCCACCGTGTTAAAATAGAAGATGCTGATTGAGTCATACTTATTTGACCAGAGTGTAATTTTTGTATCTACCGTTGCAACGCACGGGCATGTTTGCTAGTTAATAATAAAGCACGGATTAAGTCCCTGTCGCAGCGTTTTTACAAAAAAAAAAGTCCCTGTGGTTTATGGTATTAAACCCGTAGTCTATATAATAACCCATAAGCCAAACGAACCGGTATGGACGAGATAAAAAGAAAAGAACCCTACCTCCCGATCCCATCTCGACCAGCTCCAGCGCGCCGCCACCTCGTGCCGGCTGCCCTCCGCCCCCACCCCACCCTCGGCGGCGCGCGCCGCCGCTGACGCCACGGCCGTTGGCGGCTTCCTCCCGCCCCGACCCCGACTCCCTCCAGCGCCGCCGCCGCCACCCCGGCAGCCCCTCTCGCCGACGACCACGGGTGCGCCTCCCTCTCCCTCGAGACTCCAGCTCCCGGCGGCCTTCCCTCCTCCCCCCAAGTCCACGACCACTGCTGCTTCGAGGCCAAGGAGGCCATCGGGTAGCAGCGAGCTTAGGTCGGGGTCGCAGTCCAGCAATGCAAGGAGCCAAGGAGGGTGGTCCAGCCGAGATAAGGAGGTTGCGAGAGGGGATGAAGCGGCAGTTGTGCGGCCGCGTTGACCCGAACTGGTTGCGAGAGCGGATGGAGTGGCGGCTGCACGGTTTCCTTATTGGAGGTGCCGGTATGCACGCAAGCCTTCTTGATTTTGTGCCTGCCTCTTTCCTGAGAGGATTCTGACTCTGCCTGGGCGTTCTTCTACTTTGTGTGTGTTCAGAACGATGCACTAATGCAGGTCTCGTATACACATGCTTTTCTTTTTTCTTCTTCGTATGCATATCTGTGAATCTTGTGAGCCATGATTGGCATGCTGCTGTGTATGTCATTCTGTCACTTAGAGGTGCTGCTACTACGTACTCCCTCCGTTCGGAATTACTTGTCACAAAAATGAATGTATCTACAACTAAAATACATCTAGATACATTCATTTCTTGAACGAGTAATTCCGAACGGAGGGAGTAATTTTTATGCTAGAAATAACTAACAAATACAGACAGAATGTACAAATTTATTACACATGATTGAGGGCAATAATCTATATATTTCCTGCAGTACCTGTGAGCCCTTTGACGAACTCGCGAAATATGGATGGAGCTGCAACCTGATCACCGGGGCCAAGAGGGAGCCCCAAATAAACCATTTTTACAAGGTGAGACACTTAATTTCTTGCCAAACATTTTTACAAGTGATGGAAATGCAGTGGATGTTTATTGTAGTTGAACAAAACCATCGCTGATGCCAGAGCGGATAAAAATGATGATAAGAGCATTACAAACCACCTCCATAAACAAAACAAAACTGCTTGTGCCATCCTTATACATCATCAAGTAGTAATGGAGGCAATGGTAAAAGATGCACGCAGTAATAGTTATAGTCTGCTAGACTGTCAGTACTTATGCCTACTAAAGTAGCAGCAACACCGGAGTTTTGTTTAGTGCCGTCTCTGCAGCCGTTCTATAATCCCGTTAGTTCGCTAAAATCTATTGCCAGTACCGAGTATTTACTACCCTTTCCTTACTGAACTTAGCAGCAGGCTTCTCCTCTCCTTGGTTTACTTTGTGGTTTGCTGAATGATGTTGGCCCAGGGCGTACAAGATGTGCTTTGTTGGTGACAACCATTAATAATATGTCTGTGTAACATACTATATAGGTGTGCAATTGTGATTTTAGCTCGCAGTGCACTAACGGACTGTCTAATTCTGTTGAACTCGAAGCTTGTGTGAGATGTGAGGAATGGCCATATTCTTATTCATCGTTTTTTATTTTTATCTGCTTGCCTGCACTGAATTATATAACCGCTTGAGCTTCTGATTATTATTGTGAAAGTTACATATGTCTGTGACCTGAATTAATTCATGTTAATAAATTGAATTATCGATGCAATTGCGAGGTTAAATAATGCAGTGTGTACTCTTGCTCTCCCGTTGCAACGCACGGGCACATTTGCTATCAATTTTCAAAGATTGACATGGCTATTGTTTTTGCTTTCCTGCTCAAGACAGAAAAGGGATTGTTCAGGCTGATTTGTGTTTGTGCAAGCAGAACTCAAAGGAACCTCCGCCGAAGATTTACGAGGTGAAGGACTCGAACTGTATCTCATGCCCACTTGGCCATACCTGGGTTGGCTGCCAGCAGCCCTCCGATTGCGCGTCTGGTCCGCCTCTCTGAGTCTCCGTCGGCCAGTTGTTCTTCTCGGACATCGCCGTACAGCTCCTCACAAGCAAACTCCTGTGCTTCTCCACCAGAATCAATTCCCGAGCTGTTGATATCCCCTACTCCTCGAAGGATATGCCCAAGGTAATTTGTTCCACAAGATGAGTGCTGCAGTATTTGTATGAACTGGAGTACTGTACTGTTGCAGTAGCGTGGTTCGAAAAACCTTTCTTTTTCAGTTATATATTAGAATGTAATTTGTACGGTTTGGTCTGCATTTTCACAATCAATATGTGGTGTTGAAATAGTGTAAATTGTTTAACTTGCTTTTTGGCCAGTATCCCTGTATATGTGGATGTATTGTTGCTTTTCACAATCAATTTGTGAAGTTGCTTAATGTACTGTTTGGTCTGCGTTTTTAGTCTGTATCCCTGAATCGCTGCCCTTAAGCTCTTTTTCATTTCTATAATTTGTGAGCACATATGAGCATGAAAAGAAAATATCCCATGATGAAACATGAGCAAGCCTTGGTGAACGAACTGATATTTTCCCTGCATTACAGGTGAAGCAAAAAAAAAAAAAAAACGTGCCCTATAAGCTCCGCGGCCTCGAGGCCAATCCCCAGGTTGATGCTACTGTGCTACTGACTTTGCCACATCCCTATTACAGTTTACAGTTTAATTTATCAGAGAAACTGGATCAGTGCTTGGGGCTGGTGTGCTACGGTTGGTTTAGGCATGTGTACGAGAAGGCGGCGGCCACTATAAGATACTCTCCTGATTTAGGACGGGTTTTTATTTTGCTGCTATTATGAGAAAAAATAAGAGAGAAAGGATTGTTATTTTTGCTGCTACAATATGATGCTCTGTTGTTACTATTTATTGTATCAACTATTTGTCGTGTGTTAAGTAATGAAATGCTTTCCCCCCGCAAAAAAAAACTATTTGTCGTGTGAACTACCTATCAGATTTAGGCTTGGATGATTCAGATAGGATGGAAGATGCGTAGGAATTCGTCCGTGACATTCTCAATGAATTCGATCCGTCGCCGACGAGCTTCACCATGTAAGGCCTTTAGTAATTTCATTCAAATTTATCCAGCAACAATTGCATGACTCTAGACCTGAACAATTGCACCCTATGAAAAATAATAATTACATACAATGTGGGGTTGGTTAGTTGTATCATTGTCTCCCAACACTGACACTATTTGACAGCCAGCCATGACCATCGATTTAATTCATTTTTTAGTTTCCTACTATTTTTCTAGCTAAGTGAAATATCTCTAAAGTTATGGAACTTACCTACGCCCATGACTTGACTCTTGGTTGCGAATTCTAAATGAAGTACATGCAACCAATCTTTTTGAATGAATTTGCTGATGGTTTGAATGGTTATTTTTCACTATGGGTGCATGGCTATTCTTGGGTTTGAGCCTTAGGCATGCAGCAATGAGATCTAATTGCATTGTTTGTTAACTATTTAAACCGAAATCATTCATCAATTTTGATCAGAAATCTTATCCCAATACTTTTGATACTGTACTTGGATTTCGATAACAAAAATTGTTTCAACTTGCCATGTGGAAAATCAAGTAAGAGCATATCCATGTTTACTTATTAGTTTGTTTTCTGAGAATGGTACGGGATTTTCAAACTGAAAAAGTAATTATTCTTTGAAAATTATTTTTAACAAAAATCATTTGAAAAATTTGTTATGATATGGCCGTTTGACTGATTGCAATGTTGTTTTAGTGGTAGTCTTTTTCAACTGTCTAACGTATATTTATTTTTTGTACACCCGGTGCAACGCACGGGCCCTTTTGCTAGTTAAAACTAAGAGTTGATATTGCTTTGTGTTGTCTATCATCCAATCCAAAGGTTCATATTCAATGTTCTGCCATGACCCCACACACGCCTTGCCACGTCCACCCTAACACAATCTTCCCCAATTAATTAATAGTATACTTAATATCAACGTATAAATAAGATCTCGTCAAATATTAGTGTGCATATGCAATTAATATATTGCCTAATACTGTTGTGCATTGCACGTACAAAATTAATGTGTAATGCAATTAATACATTGCTTAATATTAACGTGCATTGCACTGCACACTAATATTGCCTAATCTTTGATACTAAGAAAATCCTTCTCAAATACTATGTGTAATGCAATTAATATATTGCCTAATACTAAAGTTATTGCACGTACAAGATTAATATGCGATATAATTAATATATTGCTTAATGTTAACGTGCATTGTATTGCATATCAATATTGTCTAATCTTTGATAAGAAAATTCTTCTCAAATATGTATTAGTGTGTAATGCGATTAATATATTGTCAAATAGTAACGTGCAATGCACGTATGCAATTACTACTACAGTGTTTATGAAGAAAACAACTGACACCAGTTTAACAGACTAAGGTTCCTATATTCGCAAAAAGAAAAGAAAAACAGCGATCTATATTGCTCCAACCTCTGAGCCTCTGAGTGCCAAGCCCAGATCAAGAGCTTCCTGGTTTTTTTAGGGTATAAGAGCATTTACAACCGGACCCCTCAAATCTGTCTCAAACGTTCGGGCAGGCAGAGCAGTCGCTGCCTGGTCAGGAAATTTGAACCCAGACGGGCCCCTCAAATGGCCCTCAAGCGACCGGCCTGACCGGCACCCCCATATCCAGCCCAAATATGGGGCGGATATGGGGCGCCCGGGCACACCCGCCACGTCGGATCCGGCCCATGCTGGCCCACCCGACCCCACTTATATTCGTCTTCATCCTCTCGTCGGACCAAATCCTAGCCACTTCACTCCCCTCCCCTCCACTCCCCTCCGCCACCCAAGTTCACCTCTGGCGGTTTGCAACCTTCTCCGCCATGGCAGGCAGCGGATCGGACTCCGACTAGTCCGGACCCGCCCGGACCCGTCGACTGGGGTGTCATCCCGTGTGGGTTGGAGGAGGCAATGGCAGTCCGCACTGCACTCCACCGCTCCCGGGAGGACAATACCCGGCGGATGGACGGATCCGTCCGCCGCGACGCCATAGCGTCGGCTCATCGGGCGCACTGGTCCTCGGGTGCTGGATCCTCGTGGTCCCGGCCGAAACACCTCTCCTTCCCCGTCATCGGTCGGGCAGAGTACGAGGCCCCTCGGGAACGGGCGGCCCGCCTAGGGAAGGAGAGGATAAGGGCCGTCGAGGCCCGTCTCGCGACGGAAATGACGACGCGCGGGCGGCCGTAGAGGAGGAAGTCATCCGCGTCCGCATTGTGAAAAAACGACAGCAGAGTAACACGCGCACCCTCGCCCGTAAGCAGAATTGGGCGGTCTGTACCATGGCCGGACTGCCACCGAAGGAGGAGAAGGAGGACAGCTCCAGCGACGAGCAGATCCGGCTCGATCCGTACTGCGTCTTCGACCGGTACTTCCGGGAGAAGGACGGCAAGGGCCCGGAAAGGGGAAGTGCAAGGGCAGCCGTGGATGAACTCCACCATAGCCAAACGTGCCAAATTTTGGTAGTCTGATGGCATGTTTAGTGTAGTGTGATGGAATAGCCAGATGATGCGTGTGCGTCGATATAGTTGCATAAGTTTGTATGAATTTGAGATATGGTAATTGAGGTGTCCAGATATGGATTGTATTTTTTTGAGGAATGCCCGGTCAGTGTCTATGGACGCGCCCGGACGTGTCCACGGGCGTTTGAGTGCCGGATTTGCCGAGTCTGGCTTGGATGCTCTAAGAGCTTCCTGAATCGTGTACAGTCCTCAGTTGCGTGCTCTGTGAACCGTTCAGCTGGACTGTGTTACGATTTGAAGTCGGTTCGTTTCATCGCAAAGAAAGAAAGAAAAAAACAAAACAAGTTGGTTCTTTTTTTTGGTTGCAAAAAAAATCAATAAGTCGGTTCCTTAAATCTTGCTATAATCCATGGTTATATTGGAAAATTGAGATCTTGGAGGAGCTGTTTCCGTGTCGTGCTCGTGTTGAGTTTGGAAAGATTTTAGAGGTCGTATCCGTGTAGAACCTGTTAAAGCTGGATCCGATTATTTACTCTTCTGCAGTATAAATACAGAAGAGGGGACACGAAACATGAAGAGATTTATTTGTCTATATATTATTTTCTTCGTTTAATAATATAAGACGTTTTTTGACACTACACTAAAATGAAAAAATGTTTTACATTATAGGACAGAAGGAATATATTATAGTCCTTGTTAGCCATGGATTTCTTGCCAAAGACAAGCATGCATCGTCGCCGGAAGGGGCAGCGGTGGTGGATGCGTACAAGAAGGCGCTCGCCACTGCGGCCTCGGTGAGCGCGTACGCCATGCTGGCGCGCGGCATGGCGCGGGAGCTCCTCCCCGACGAGCTGCGCGCCGCGGTGCGCTGGGGCGCCGCGTTCGTGCGCTCCCGCTTCAGCGCCCCCGAGAAGGAGCGCCACACCATCGTCATCCGGCGCGTGCTCGGCGGCGGGTACAACGAGGACGACCTGTTCGACGCGGCGCTCACTTACCTGCCCCCCAAGATTAACCCGCAGTCCATGAGCCGGCTCTGCCTCGCGCGCACCCGCAAGAGGGAGCCGGACGGGAGCGGCAGCTGCAGCACGCTCCTGAGCATGGAGAACGGGGGCTCCACCACCTATACCTTCCAAGGCGTGGAGTTCCGGTGGACGTCCATCGAGAGCGGCGGCAACGACGGCAACAATAGGGGCAAGGAATGCCTGGAGCTCAGCTTTGACGCGGAGCACACGGAGACCGCGCTCCACAAGTACGTGCCCTTCATTACGTCCACGGCGGAGGAGCTGCGGTTACGAGACCGCGCGCTCAAGATCTTCCTCAACCAGGGCTCGAGTTGGAAAGGCATGAACCACCACCACCCGGCCACGTTCGACACGCTCGCCATGGACCCGTCCGTCAAGCAGGCCGTGATTGACGACCTCGACCGGTTCCTGAAGCGGAAGGAGTACTACCGGCGGATCGGCAAGGCGTGGAAGCGCGGGTACCTTCTCTACGGCCCACCTGGAACCGGCAAGTCCAGCCTGGTCGCCGCCATGGCCAACTACCTCCGGTTCAACCTCTACGACCTTGATCTCTCCGGGGTGTACGACAACTCGTACCTGCAGCGGCTGCTCATCGACATGTCCAACAAGTCCATCCTCGTCATCGAGGACATTGACTGCAGCTTCGACACCATGTCCAGGGAAGGCCGCAAGGTATCCCATGCGATGCCTACACAGACGACGAGGACGACGAGTACGACCACGCCCGAGCACGAGGATACCCCCCGGAGCGCGAGCGCAAGATAACGCTGTCAGGGCTGCTCAACTTCATCGACGGCCTGTGGTCCACATGCGGCGAGGAGCGCGTCATCGTCTTCACCACCAACTAACAAGGACCGCCTCGACCGGGCGCTGCTACGGCCGGGCCGCATGGACATGCACGTCTACATGGGCCACTGTGGCTGGGAGGCGTTCAGGACGCTGGCCCAGGAACTACCACCTGGTCCACGACCACGCGCTGTTCCCGGAGATCCGGGAACTGCTTTCGGTGGTGGAGGTGACACCGGCGGAGGTGTCCGAGATGCTGCTGCGGAGTGAGGACGTCGACGTTGCGCTACGGGTGCTTATCGAATTCCTCCAACAAAGAAGATGCAAAACAAATGAGGTAAATGAGAAGAACGGCCGCATAGCAGGATAGCAGAGACGGTATTTTGCAATGTTTCTTCAGTATTCGGACTACCTTTCGTGGCGAACGCAGATCTTCAACTTTTATCTTGCTTCGATGAGAAGTAGCAGGCATTTCTTTTATCTTGTTTCTTCATCCCTCTGCTGACGCACGATGCACGCAGCCATGAAAGTATTTACTGATATTCTGAATTTATACACTGATCTGACATTTTCTTCTTTATTATACAAACAATTGTTGAGCCTCAACTTTCTTTATAGTTTTGCTAAGTCCAAATCATTGCTATACTCGTCAAATCTTGAGCGAAAATCCGTGTGAAGTTTCTTTTAGCTTTCCTATTTACTAATGCATACTATGCTTGATTGAGTGACTAGCAAAGTCACTCTTTTTTTTTTGCGGGTGACTAGCAAAGTCACTCGATCAAGCATAGTATGTATTAGTATCATATGTATAATATTAATACATGATACTTCCGATTATGATCAATCTAAAGAAAAATGTTGCCTCAGATTAAACTACTAGTAATAATTTGCTTTCGATCAGACTAGTTAGGAACCATAAAATGAGAGGAATTCTAGTTGTCCGGTCTGCTACTAAAGCCCCGCTGGTTGTTTAGTTTCCTTCTTCAGTTGATTGCTTCATGATAACTGCTTCAGTGCTTCTATAATATTAGCTGCTTTCTTTTATTATTTTTGTTTTTGAAGGAAACAATGGTTGCTTCCTAAGGCTAACCATAGTGGGAAACATAGATAGTAACATAGATGTCATATAAATAAAAATAGTAAGGTGACAAGTAGTTAATGAGAAGACATGCAAATAGAGTAACATAATATATCACCATCACATAGCGCTTCTCAATGTAAAATGAGTCTACAAAGCAATAAATAAACAGTGGTATAATTTTTGCTCCTGCCGCAGTCGGTCTTGTTGGCTAAATTTATGGTCAAATTTAGATCTCGGGAAACGCGGACGCACTATATTATGGAATGGAGGGAGTACCATGCATATGACACTACCCACTATGAAGATAGTAATATAAACTAGTAAAATATCGAAATTGGATAGGAGCACACGGCGACGACACCCTCTGTGATCCTGCGCATCCAGTCGCATTGGGATCTGAACCCACTATAATAGATGCATTGTATTCTCTGATTTGCAGAATCGTATTATGTTTTACACTGTGCTGGATAGAAGTGGAGTCCACGCGTTCTGTACCTGTGTCAGATAGTTCCTGTCAAGTGAGGTTGATCCGGCCTCAACCACCAACTCTCAACCACACGCTACAATTAAATGCACACGCTCACCCATGTTCATGGCAACGGTCATCTTCTTCCGACAACCTGTTCACAAAACCGACCATCTTCTTCACCATAACATATTTCCCCCAAGTTGTTTGATTCTCAGCCCAGCTGTTCCTCAGCTACTCTCTATCCCATTCTTACATGGTTCTAATTGGCATGTCAAGCTCCCCTTATTATTTCCGACTCATAGCCAATTAGGGCGACAATGGCAAATTATTATATAATTGACCATTACAATTATTATCTAAACGTCTCGGAATGTTATTTCACTCCATACACGGCATTTCTACCACGGTAACAAACAAGATCCGACCTACAACTAAGACCACATACAATGTTCTGGCATTTGCCCATGAAGGCCACGTGCTCAAGTCTCCGACCCAGTCAATGTATATAAATGTTTGCTGACTTTTGCTGCCCAACTTAGTATGCCACCCCACCACGCTGCACAAATATATGAAGTGTCAACTACACTAAATGTCAAAGGACATGTACGCACTGCTAATCTATACAACTTGGTCATGTATTCACGCGTAAAAAACTAGTTCGGCTAAAGTGGCGCGAATCCCCAGGGGGCAGACGACAGGCCGTGATTCCGGAGGGCGTCGTCGTCGTGTGCTCCTAATCCTTCCAGTAACATATGCATGTTACTAGTCTAAGTTACTTTTCACTATGACCAGCCTAATCGCCAAGCCCCGGAAACTGCGATATGTTCCCTAAAATAGCCGACAGTGGGATTATTTCTCCCAATTATATCCAGCAATTAATTATAATATTTTCTACATTTGTTTCCTTACCAATGGCAACACCGATTTTTATACGGAAGCATCCTTTCATAAGGAATCATTCTTCTAGATGGACGGCAGAATTATTTTGGGAAGGCGTGAAATCCCTTTTTTAGGGAAATCATTTTGGGAAAGTACTGTTATTTTTCACAATTAATTATGAACAATATGTGTTCTTTTGTAGATGGCAACATGATTTTATAGCACAAAAGCATTATACTTGATGCATGGAAGCATCGTTTTCGATTGTGAACAAAACTCTCCACGATAGGAAAAACATAATTGTAAGTGCTTTAGAAGCATGTAATTTAGTACTAGCAAAAAAGCACGTGTGGAAGGACAATAAGCATGAAGAATTAAAAAAAGTCCACTTGTATAACCAACATTTTACAACTTCTTTATTTAACAAAGAATGTCACACTATTATAATGACACTATTTTGACTTCCACCCAACCCACATAGCAGCGATGCTAAATGGGCTAATTAAACGATAAGTAGTACACGTGCCGCGTTCTCCTTTTGTGAAACACAATAGTCATGGACGCATAATAGTGTTAAATCCCATTCGCATCATACTCAGCATCAACATAGCCTCGTTGGCATTATGTAGAAACATGAATCATAACTGGTGCGACGAAATACCTATAAGTAGAAATTTTTCTGAAACAAGGAAGCACACACTTGCATTGGAATGTATTATGATAAGAAAATTGTTAGTAGAATAAAATTTTACTTGTTTTTCAAGATAAACAATGTTCGTTAGGCACCTAATCTTTATGTCATAATAGACCCGAAGAAGCTATGCTCATAGTGGTTGAAGCACACGTGGTTAAGGGAAGTGTTTGTACAAAGAAGCATATAATGGCAACAGTTAATGCAAAATTTTGCCACAATTGGTACACATGTAAATAAAATAGTGAATCATAATTGCATGAAGTGGATATGTGAATAACAGTCTCAGCCTTACTGTCAGAAACATAGGAGTCATGAGAATTAAAGGAAGCACATACAACAGTTGAAGTCATAATTGGAAACCATGAAAACAAACGTGAGAAACAATGAGATAGTGTGCAAAATATTTGAAACAGATGACACACACAAGGCTATGTGCAACACATGAGAAATAAAAGAATCACATATTGGTAATGGTAGCAACACAATTTCATTGTCATATATAGCAAGATAAACACCTGAATCATAGAAACATGTCATGTCAGGAGAAGGAAGAATGTATGACATTGTGAGCAGCAAAACCTTTATACAAATAGAAGCATACATACAAAGCAATGGAAGCACGACCGTTGGAAACAAAGATGCAAGAAAGCCTAAAGCATGTTTGGTAGTGGGTGAAGCAAATTTATATGAAGCTAAACAATTATAAGATTGCATGGAAGCATGATGCAACTTTAGGGCTTTGATGGAATAAATGGAAGCACCTCCCAAACAAATTTGGCTTGTAATGAAAATAAATTTTGTTTTCAAATAAATGGCAGCTTGCATGTTCCGTGGAACAAGAAGATTGTAACAAAATCCAAGAATGAAAAAAGAAGTATAGTTTGAAAGCATGACAGAAGAAGTAACAAGCTACAACTTAGCAACCTCACTGTGACAATTAGAGAAAAATGTAATGTAGAATAGACTGACTAGAAGCATGTGAAACATAAATATGAGAGATGTAGGAAGCATGAATAGACTGACTAGAAGCATGTGAAACATATATATGAGAGATGTAGAAAGCATGAATAAACCGACTAGAAGCATGTGAAACATATATATCAGAGATGTAGGAAGCAATGAGGTAACACACGTAGGATGCTTAGGAAATACTCCCTCCGTCCGGAAATACTTGTCATCAAAATGGATGAAAATGGATGTATCTAGAACTAAAATACATTTAGATTCATCCATTTCAATGACAAGTATTTCCGGACGGAGGGAGTATGATATTTGGAAGCATAGAAGTTAAGCTATCTCAGGATAAGTATTACCATATAGAAGCATGGGAATTCGAAATGAGAAAATAAGGATATATGGAAAGAATAGACTTGAATCGTGAGCAACACATATATATGAAATGTAGGAAGCACGAAACTAGTGTTGAAAATAATGTTTGAAGCAATTTAAAACATCAAAATGAAAATTTTGATAAAAACACGGTTCTATTTACCGGAGCAAACTACAGTAAGGAAACAAATCTATGGTGCTTACGAGTCATGACTATTGGAGGCATCAATTTAGAACTACCACAACATCTGTCATACTGTATAGAAGCATAGGCATATGGACTAAGCAAAAATAAAAAAATAAAAAGCAAAGCTTCAGCCAACAGTTTGGATGCATAATCATGTGATGTGCAATTACATCATTGTTCATTCACCTAATTCAAAAGCCTGACGTGGCACTGCTCGCCAGCTTTAGTATTTGGGAGGCGAGATAGACGGCGATTTCAGCATTCAGGCTTAAAATGTAAAAACCAGACGTTCGGGCTGTATCATTTTCGTTAATTATATACTCCCTAATATCAACATGCAATTAAGATTTTGCCAAATGTTAGTGTGTGATGCAACTAATATATTGCCTAATATCCTATAAAAAAAATTACCTAGTATTAACGTGCATTGCAGATACACGGTTACTAATACTAGGTCATGAGCGCGCGGTCCTGGAGTATAAATGTATTTGGATGCATGAACATTTTTGGTAGGATATTAATTGCATGTGTATATTAGGTAGAATATTAAATTTAATTTGATATAATTGGTAGAAATTTAATTGCATGCGATACGCCTGATTTGGTAGCTTGCTTCACCCCGAAGGAAATGCCTATCGATGTGTAAACCGGCATTGAGTAAATACTACTTCGCCCCGAAGGAATGGTCACACGCTTCACCCAGCTATCCAAGATCCGAGACCGAGTAGAACCTCTGTTTCCTGGCGGTCTGCAGATCCGACGATCTAGCCTGCAATAGTACTATAAAATACACGGGGGTGGGGGTGGGGGTGTATGCCAGCAATGCAAAGCGACGGATACTGAAGCAAGAAACCAATCGAGTTCCTTGATTCACCTGCAGGAGAATTCCTTGCTGACGATGAGGACTATGGCGGCGCCGTCGGAGGCGGCGGTGGAAGCATTCAAGCAGGCGCTCGCGACCGCCGCCTCGGTGTCCGCGTACGCCATGCTTGCGCGCGGCATGGCGCGGGAGCTCCTCCCCGACGAGTTGCGCGCGGCCGTGCACTGGGGTGCGGCGTTCGTGCGCTCCCGCTTCGGCGCCCGCGACAAGGAGCGCCACACCATCATCATCCGACACTACGACAACGGGTCCAGCCAGAACAGCTTCTTCGACGCGGCGCGCACGTACCTGGCCACCAAGATCAATCCGCGCACCATGTCCCGGCTCTGCCTCGCGCGCTCCCTCATCACCGAGCCCGACGGGAGCAGCAGCTGGAGCACGCTCCTGTCTATGGAGGACGGGGGCTCCGTCACAGACCACTTCGACGGCGTTGAGTTCCGGTGGGCGTTCATGGAGGCTGGCGGCGATGACGGCAATAGGGCCAAGGGCGGGGGTGAGACGCTAGAGCTCAGCTTCGACGCGGAGCGCGCGGACACCGCTCTCGACAAGTACGTGCCCTTCATCAGCTCCACAGCGGAGGAGCTGCGACGCCAGGACCGCGCGCTCAAGATCTTCATGAACGACTACGGGTTTTGGCAAGGCATGAATCACCACCACCCGGCCTCGTTCGAAACGCTCGCCATGGATCCAGGGCTGAAGCAGGCCGTCCTGGACGACCTCGATCGGTTCCTCAAGAGGAAAGAGTACTACCAGCGGATCGGAAAGGCTTGGAAACGCGGCTACCTGCTCTACGGCCCCCCTGGCACCGGCAAGTCCAGCCTCGTGGCCGCCATGGCCAACCACCTTCGTTTCAACATCTACGACCTCGATCTCTCCAGTGTGCACGACAACTCGTGCCTGCAGAAGCTTCTCATCGACATGTCCAACAAGTCCATCCTCGTCATCGAAGATATTGACTGCAGTTTCGACACCATGTCGAGAGAAGATCGTAAGGACCACCCCGACGAGGACGACGGACGAGACAACCAATCGGGAGATGAGCGCAAGATGACGCTGTCGGGGCTGCTCAACTTCATCGATGGGCTGTGGTCGACCAGCGGCGAGGAGCGCATCATCATCTTCACCACCAACTACAAGGACCGCCTCGATCCGGCGCTGCTGCGGCCGGGGCGCATGGACATGCACGTCTACATGGGTTACTGCTGCTGGGAGGCATTCAGGAAGCTGGCCTGGAACTATCACCTCATCGACGACCACCCTCTGTTCCCTGGGATACAGGAACTACTTGCAGGGGTGGAGGTAACGCCCGCCGAGGTGTCCGAGATGCTGCTACGGAGCGAGGACGCCGATGTTGCGCTACGGGTACTTCTGGAATTCCTCCAAGAACGCAGAGGGGCAATAAAAGAGTCAAGAGGACAAGCACGATGCGTAGCATGGTAGCAGAGAAGACAAATGTTTTATGTACCAAAAGAAAAAAAGACAAATGTTTTGAGCCTTTTTCTTTGAGGTGAAAAATGTTGTAAGAACATCTCCAAAAGAAAGAAGACAATTGTTGTGTGTTAAAAAAAAAGACAAATGTCGTGAGCAGGTTAAAAAACACTTAATCCTAGTCTATTCGAGCAAGAGACGACCCTCTCGCGAAACCCTTCCCTCCCGCGGCTGAGCGGCACGCAGCCCCCTGGCGGGTGTGGCACTACGTGGCAGGCTGTGTGGTGGTGCGCGCCTCGCCGCGGCGGCTGGATCCATCCAGCAGGCGGCGCGGGCCGTGGGCGGCGGCTGGGGTCCGGCTTCGGGCTGCTGGCGGCTGCGTTGGTTCCTCTCCGTCGCGGGCGTGCGGCAGTGGTGTGGCTTGGCCGATGGCGGTCCAGCGACCTGGTGGTGGTGGCCGGCGGTGCGTGTGGTGGTGGTGCTTCCACTTGGCGGCTCCCTTTGCGGGAAGGCAGGGGAGCGTCTTGGACAGGGGCGGCGGCGCCGACAGCGTGCTGGCTGCAGCGCGAAGGCGGGAACTTTACGAGCCTCGGAGATCCTGACTGGGCATGTGCGGCCACGGGCTTGGTATGTTCCTGCTATTGCGTCCGGTCAGCTACCGTCTTCGACGGTGGAGGTGGGGCCCTCCCACGTGCCGACGGTGCTGCCGCCCGAGTCCCGACTCCTCTTCTTCATTGTGCAGGCCATGCTTCTGAAGGAAATATGCCCTAGAGGCAATAATAAAGTTGTTATTTATATTTCCTTATATCATATGATAAATGTTTATTATTCATGCTAGAACTGTATTAACCGGAAACTTAGTACATGTGTGAATACATAGACAAACAAAGTGTCCCTAGTATGCCTCTACTAGACTAGCTCGTTAATCAAAGATGTTTAAGTTTCCTGGCCATATACATATGTTGTCATTTGATGAACGGGATCACATCATTAGAGAATGATGTGATGGACAAGACCCATCCGTTAGCTTAGCATAATGATCGTTTAGTTTTATTGCTATTGCTTTCTTCATGACTTATACATGTTCCTCTGACTATGAGATTATGCAACTCCCGAATACCGGAGGAACACCTTGTGTACTATCAAACGTCACAACATAACTGGGTGATTATAAAGATGCTCTACAGGTGTCTCCGATGGTATTTGTTGAGTTGGCATAGATTAAGATTAGGATGTGTCACTCCGAGTATCGGAGAGGTATCTCTGGGCCCTCTCGGTAATGCACATCACTATAAGCCTTGCAAGCAATGTGACTAATGAGTTAGTTACGGGATGATGCATTATGGAACGAGTAAAGAGAATTGCCGGTAACGAGATTGAGCTAGGTATGAGGATACCGACGATCGAATCTCGGGCAATTAACATATCGATGACAAAGGGAACAACGTATTTTGTTATGCGGTTTGACCGATAAAGATCTTCGTAGAATATGTAGGAGCCAATATGAGCATCCAGGTTCCGCTATTGGTTATTTGCCGGATATGTGTCTCGGTCATGTCTACATAGTTCTCGAACCCGTAGGGTCCGCACGCTTAACGTCCGATGACGATTTGTATTATGAGTTATGTCATTTGATGATCGAAGTTTGTTCGGAGTCCCGGATGAGATCATGGACATGACGAGGAGTCTTGAAATGGTCGAGAGGTAAATATAGATATATTGCAAGGCTATATTCGGACATCGGAAAGGTTCCGAGCGATTCGGGTATTTTTCGGAGTACCGGAGAGTTAAAGGAATTCGCCGGGAGAAGTAGTCGGCCTTAATGGGCCATACGGGAAAGGAGAGAAGGGCCTCAAAGGATGGCCACGCACCCCCCATGGCAAGTCCGAATTGGACTAGGGAGGGGGCGGCGCTCCCTCTCTTTCCTTCTCCCTCTCTTACTCCTTCCCTGTCTTCCCTCTTGGAAAAGGAAGGGGACGCCAACTAGGATTGGGAATCCTAGTTGGACTCCCCCTATAGGTGCGCCCCTCCTAGGCCGGCCTCCTCCTCCTCCCTCCTTTATATACGTGGCCAAGGGGGCACCCCAAGACACACAAGTTGATCTTTAGCCGTGTGCGGTGCCCCCTCCACAGTTACACACCTCGGTCATATCGTCATAGTGCTTAGGCGAAGCCCTGCGCCGGTAACTTCATCATCACCGTCGCCACGCCGTCGTGCTGACGGGACTCTCCCTCGGCCTCAACTGGATCAAGAGTACGAGGGACGTCATCGAGCTGAACGTGTGCTGAACACAGAGGTGCCGTACGTTTGGTGCTAGGATCGGTCGGATTGTGAAGACGTACAACTACATCAACCGCGTTGATATAACGCTTCCGCTTTCGGTCTACGAGGGTACGTGTACACACTCTCCCCGCTCGTTGCTATGCATTGATGTCTACTACGCAACCTTCTTCTTGTAGACGTTGTTGGGCCTCCAATTGCAGCGGTTTGTAGGACAGTAGCAAATTTCCCTCAAGTGGATGACCTAAGGTTTATCAATCCATGGGAGGCGTAGGATGAAGATGGTCTCTCTCAAACAACCTTGCAACCAAATAACAAAGAGTCTCTTGTGTCCCCAACACACCCAATACAATGGTAAATTGTATAGGTGCACTAGTTCATGAAGAGATGGTGATACAAGTGCAATATGGATGGTAGATATAGGTATTTGTAATCTGAAAATATAAAAACAGCAAGGTAACTAATGATAAAAGTGAGCGAAAATGGTATTGAAATGTGTTGAAACAAGGCCTAGGGTTCATACTTTCACTAGTGCAAGTTCTGTCAACAATAATAACATAATTGGATCATATAACTATCCCTCAACATGCAACAAAGAGTCACTCCAAAGTCACTAATAGTGGAGAACAAACAAAGAGATTATTGTAGGGCATGAAACCACCTCAAAGTTATTCTTTCTGATCAATCTATTCAAGAGTCCGTAGTAAAATAACACGAAGCTATTCTTTCCGTTCGATCTATCATAGAGTTCATACTAGAATAACACCTTAAGACACAAATCAACCAAAACCCTAATGTCACCTAGATACTCCAATGTCACCTCAAGTATCCGCGGGTATGATATTACGATATGCATCACACAATCTCAGATTCATCTATTCAACCAACACAAAGAACTTCAAAGAGTGCCCCAAAGTTACTACCGGAGAGTCAAGGCGAAAATGTGTGCCAACCCCTATGCATAAGTTCACAAGGTCACTGAACCCGCAAGTTGATCACCAAAACATACATCAAGTAGATCACGTGAATATCCCATTGTCACCACACATAAGCACATGCGAGACATCCATCAAGTGTTCTCAAATCCTTAAAGACTCAATCCGATAAGATAACTTCAAAGGGAAAACTCAATCCATTACAAGAGAGTAGAGGGGAAGAAACATGATAAGATCCAACTATAATAGCAACGCTCGTGGTACATCAAGATCATGCCAAATCAAGAACACAAGAGAGAGAGAGAGAGAGAGAGAGAGAGAGAGAGAGAGAGAGAGAGAGAGATCAAACACATAGCTACTGGTACATACCCTCAGCCCCGAGGGTGAACTACTCCCTCCTAGTCATGGAGAGCACCGGGATGATGAAGATGGCCACCAGTGAGGGATCCCCCCTCCGGCAGGTGCGAACAGGTCCCGATTAGTTTTTGGTGGCTCTGAGAGGCTTGCAGGCGGAACTCCCGATCTAGGTTATGTTCTGGAAGATTGGGTATATATAAGAGGTGTTGGCGTCGGGAACAAGTCAGGGGGGGTCTCCGAGGCGGCCACGAGGTAGGGGGCGCACCCAGGGGGTAGGGCGCGCCCCCACCCTCGTGGTGGCCTCGGGACTCTTCTGGTCCATCTTCGGTACTCCGTGGGCTTCTTCTGGTCCAAAAACAATCTTCGTGAAATTTCAGGTCAATTGGACTCCGTTTGGTATTCCTTTTCCACGATACTCAAAAACAAGGAAAAAACAGAAACTGGCACTGGGCTCTAGGTTAATAGGTTAGTCCCAAAAATCATATAAAATAGCATATAAATGCATATAAAACATCCTAGATGGATAATATAATAGCATGGAACAATAAAAAATTATAGATATGTTGGAGACGTATCAAGCATCCCCAAGCTTAATTCCTGCTCGTCCTCGAGTAGGTAAATGATAAAACAAATTTTTTGATGTTGAATGCTACCCAACATAATTTTCAATGTAATCTTATTTATTGTGGCAAGAATATTCAGATCCAAAAGATTGTAGACAAAAGTTTAATATTGACATAAAAATAGTAATACTTCAAGCATGCTAACCAAGCAATTATGTCTTATCAAAATAACATAGCCAAAGAAAGCTTATCCCTACAAAATCATATAGTTTGTCCATGCTTCATTTTTGTCACACAAAATGCTCCCATCATGCACAACCCCGATGACAAGCCGAGCAATTGGTTCATACTTTTTAACCCTCACGCAATACATGAGCCAAGCCATGGACATGGCACTATGGGTGGAATAGAGTATGATGATTGGGGTTATGTGAGAAGACAAAAAAGGAGAAAGTCTCACATTGACGCGGCTAATCAACGGGCTATGGAGATGCACATCAATTGATGTCAATGCGAGGAGTAGGGATTGCCATGCAACGAATGCACTAGAACTATAAATATATGAAAGCTCATAAAAAAGAAACTAAGTGGGTGTGCATCCAAGTTGCTTGCTCATGAAGACCTAGGGCATTTTGAGGAAGCACATCATTGAAATATACAAGCCAAGTTCTATAATGAAAAATTCCCACTAGTATATGAAAGTGACAAAATAAGAAACTCTCTATTATGAAGATCATGGTGCTATTTTAAAGCACAAGTGTGGAAAAAGGATAGTAACATTGTCCCTTCTCTCTTTTTCTCTCATATTATTTTTTTTCTTTTTTTATTTGGGCTTCTTTGGCCTCTTTTCTTATTTGGGCTTCCTTGGCCTCTTCTTTTTCTTTTTCTTTTTTTTGTCCGGAATCTCATCCCGACTTGTGGGGGAATCATTGTCTCCATCATCCTTTCCTCACATGGGACAATGCTCTAATAATGGTGATCATCACACTTTTGTTTACTTATAACTCAATATTACAACTCGATATTTAGAACAAAATATGACTCTATATGAATGCCTCCGGCGGTGTACCGGGATATGCAATGAATCGAGAGCGACATGTATGAAATAATTATGAGGGTGGCTTTGCCACAAATACGATGTCAACTACATGATCATGCAAAGCAATATGACAATGATGGAGCGTGTCATAATAAACGGAACGGTGGAAAGTTGCATGGCAATATATCTCGGAATGGCTATGGAAATGCCATAATAGGTAGGTATGGTTGCTGTTTTGAGGAGGATATAAGGAGGCTTATGTGTGATAGAGCGTATCATATCACGGGGTTTGGATGCACAGGCGAAGTTTGCACCAACTCTTGAGATGAGAAAGGGCAATGCACGGTACCGTAGAGGCTAGCAAATTGCGAAAAGGTAAGAGTGTGTATAATCCATGGACTCACATTAGTCATAAATAACTCATATACTTATTGCAAAAGTTTATTAGCCCTCGAAGCAAAGTACTACTACGCATGCCCCTAGGGGGATAGATTGGTAGGAAAAAACCATCGCTCGTCCCTGACCGCCACTCATAAGGAAAGCAATCAAAGAACACCCCATGCTTCAAATTTGTCACATAACGTTTACCATACGTGCATGCTACGGGACTTCCCAACCTCAACACAAGTATTTCTCAATTTCACAATTACCCAACTAGCATGACTCTAACATTACCACCTTTATATCTCAAAACAACTATCAAGTATCAAAATTATCATAGTATTTAATGCACTCTATATGAAATTTTTTATTATACCCATCTTGGATGCCTATCATATTAGGACTAATTTTATAGCCAAAGCAAATTACCATGTTGTTCTAAAGGACTCTCAAAATGATATAAGTGAAGCATGAGAGATCAATAATTTCTATAAAAGAAAACCACCACCGTGCTCTAAAAAGGTATAAGTGAAGCACTAGAGCAAAATTTATCTAGCTCAAAAGATATAAGTGAAGATCAATGAGTAGTTGAATAATTATGTAACTATGTGAAGACTCTCTCACATTTAAGAATTTCAGATCTTGGTATTTTATTCAAACAGCAAGAAAAACTAAATAAAATAAAATGACGCTCCAAGCAAAACACATATCGTGTAGTGAATAAAAATATAGCTCCAAGTAAAGTTACCGATGAACGAAGACGAAAGAGGGGATGCCATCCGGGGCATCCCCAAGCTTAGCCTCTTGGTTGTCCTTGAATATTACCTTGGGGTGCCTTGGGCATCCCCAAGCTTAGGCTCTTGCCACTCCTTATTCCATATTCCATCGAATCTTTACCCAAAACTTGAAAACTTCACAACACAAAACTCAACAGAAAACTCGTAAGCTCCGTTAGTATAAGAAAATAAATCACCACTTAGGTACTGTTGTGAACACATTCTAAATTCATATTGGTGTAATATCTACTATATTCCAACTTCTCTATGGTTCATACCCTCCGATACTACTCATAGATTCATCAAAATAAGCAAACAACACATAGAAAACAGAATCTGTCAAAAACTAGGTGGAGAAGACAAAAAGGAGAAGATAGTCTCACATCAACTAGGCATATCAACGGGCTATGGAGATGCCCATCAATAGATATCAATGTGAGTGAGTAGGGATTGCCATGCAACTGATGCACTAGAGCTATAAGTGTATGAAAGCTCAAAAAGAAACTAAGTGGGTGTGCATCCAACTCGCTTGCTCATGAAGACCTAGGGCATTTTGAGGAAGCCCATCATTGGAATATACAAGCCAAGTTCTATAATGAAAGATTCCCACTAGTATGTGAAAGTGAGAACATAGGAGACTCTCTATCATGAAGATCATGGTGCTACTTTGAAGCACAAGTGTGGTAAAAGGATAGTAGCATTGCCCCTTCTCTCTTTTTCTCTCATTTTTTTATATTTTTTTATTTGGGCCTGTTCTCTTTTTTGTGGCCTCTTTTTTTTCGTCTAGAGTCTCATCCCGACTTGTGGGGGAATCATAGTCTTCATCATCCTTTCCTCACTGGGACAATGCTCTAATAATGATGATCATCACACTTTTATTTACTTACAACTCAAGAATTACAACTCGATACTTAGAACAAAGTATGACTCTATGTGAATGCCTCCGGCGGTGTACCGGGATGTGCAATGACTCATGAGTGACATGTATGAGAGAATTATGAAAGGTGGCTTTGCCACAAATACGATGTCAACTACATGATCATGCAAAGCAATATGACAATGATGAAGAGTGTCATAATAAATGGAACGGTGGAAAGTTGCATGGCAATATATCTCGGAATGGCTATGGAAGTGCCATAATAGGTAGGTATGGTGGCTGTTTTGAGGAAGGTATGTGATGGGTGTATGGTACCGGCGAAAGTTGCCGGCACAAGAGAGGCTACCAATGGTGGAAGGGTGAGAGTGCGTATAATCCATGGACTCAACATTAGTCATAAAGAACTCACATACCTATCCCAAAAATCTATTAGTTATCGAAACGAAGTACTACGCGCATGCTCCTAGGGGGATAGATTGGTAGGAAAAGACCATCGCTCGTCCCCGACCGCCACTCATAAGGAAGACAACCAATAAATAAATCATGCTCCGACTTCATCACATAACGGTTGACCATACGTGCATGCTACGGGAATCAAAAAATTTAGCAAAAGTATTTCTCAAATTCACAACTACTCACTAGCATGACTCTAATATTACCATCTTCATATCTCAAAACAATCATAAAGAATCAAACTTCTCATAGTATTCAATGCACCTTATATGAAAGTTTTTATTATATCCCTCTTGGATGCCCATCATATTAGGACTAAATTCATAACCAAAGCAAACTACCATGCTGTTTAGAGACACTCAAAATGATATAAGTGAAGCATGAGAGTTCATATATTTCTTCAAAATAAAACCACCGCCGTGCTCTAAGAGGATATAAGTGAAGCACTAGAGCAAATGACAAACTACTCCGAAAGATATAAGTGAAGGTCAATGAGTAGTTGAATAATTATGTAACTATGTGAAGACTCTCTAACATTTAAGAATTTCAGATCTTGGTATTTTATTCAAACAGCAAGCAAAACAAAAGAAAATAAAATGACGCTCCAAGCAAAACACATATCATGTGGTGAATAAAAATATAGCTCCAAGTAAAGTTACCGATGAACGAAGACGAAAGAGGGGATGCCTTCTGGGGCATCCCCAAGCTCAGGCTCTTGGTTGTCATTGAGTATTACCCTGGGGTGACTTGGGCATCCCCAATTTTAGGTTCTTGCCACTCCTTATTCCATAGTCCATCGAATCTTTTCCCAAAACTTGAAAACTTCACAACACAAAACTCAACAGAAAACTCGTAAGCTCCGTTAGTATAAGAAAATAAATCACCACTTAGGTACTGTTGTGAACTCATTATAAATTCATTTTGGTATAATATCTACTGTATTACAACTTCTCTATGGTTCATACCCTCTGATACTACTCATAGATTCATCAAAATAAGCAAACAACACATAAAAAACAGAATCTGTCAAAAACAGAACAATCTGTAGTAATCTGTATCATTGAATACTTATGTAACTCCAAAAATTCTGAAATAAATTGGTGGACCTGAGTAATTTGTCTATTAATCTTCTTCAAAAATAATCAACCTAAAAGCACTCTCCAGTAAAAAATGGCAGCCAATCTCGTGAGCGCTAAAGTTTCTATTTTTTACAGCAAGATCGCAAAGACTTCACCCAAGTCTTCCCAAAGGTTCTACTTGGCACAAACACTAATTAAAACATAAAACCACATCTCAACATAAGATAGATGAATTGTTTATTACTAAACAGAAACAAAAAGCAAGAAACAAAAATAAATTTGGGTTGCCTCCCAACAAGCGTTACCGTTTAACGCCCCTAGCTAGGCATGATGATTTCAATGATGCTCACATAAAAGATAAGAATTGAAACATAAAGAGAGCATCATGAAGAATATGACTAGCACATTTAAGTCTAACCCACTTCCTATGTATAGTGATTTCGTGAGCAAACAACTTATGGGAACAATAATCAACTAGCATAGGAAGTCAAAATAAGCATAGATGGAACTTGATATTATTGCAATTCCTACAAGCATATGTTCCTCCCTCATAATAATTTTCAGTAGCATCATGAATGAATTAAACAATATAACTGTCACATAAAGCATTCTTTTCATGATCTACAAGCATAGAAATTTTACTACTCTCCACATAAGCAAAATTCTTCTCATTCGGAATAGTGGGAGTATCATAAGAAACTCGAATTCTATAAATTGTTTCCACATTAAAAGAGTACTGTTCAGAAAAAGGGTAATCATAATCATGACAAGTTTTATAAATATAATCATCACTACTTTTTATAGCATAAGTGTCATCACAATAATCATCATAAGTAGCAACTTTGTTCTCATCATAATCAATTGAAACCTCTTCCAAGATAGTGGAATCATTACTAAATAAAGTCATGACCTCTCCAAATCCACTTTCATAATTGTGACAATAAGATTCAACACCCTCCTAAATAGTGGGATCATTACTTCCTAAAGTTGACACTCTTCCAAACCCACTTTCATCAATATAATCATCATAAACAGGAGGCATGCTATCATCATAATAAACTTGCATATCAAAACTTGGGAGGTTAAAAATATCATCTTCATAAAACATAGCATCCCCAAGCTTGGGACGAACATTAATTGCAGCAAATAAATTCTCGAACATGTCATTCTCATCAAAAATAGCATCCCCAAGCTTGGGCCTTTTCATATCATAAGCATAATCACTCTCATCATTAGGAGTATGGATAGCACCAATGATAGTATAGTAATTATCATCATCACAATGAGTAATAGAAGCAACATCATTTGGGAGGGATACCTTTTTACCTGTGCTTCTTCGTCTTTTCTTTTCCTTCTTCGCATCATGTGTGGGTTAATCCTCTTTTTGGAGCTCCTTATTAATGAGATTGGTTGAATAGAAAGCTCCTCCTCGTTACCTGATTCATCATAAGAAAGAATAGGAGGATATTGGGAAATCTCTTCCCTTTCATTAGTATTCTCTTCATCTTCTATTTGTTTTCTTGTCTTTATGTAATTGGCAATATAAGGATTTTCAATGCAATTCACGCACAATACATATAAATTTCCTCTAGATCAAAATCAAGAACTTTATCAAGGACAAATCCTGGCATATCCTTATTTATACGTTTCATTTCTTCAAAACCCACAAGCAAACTAAGTTCATTATGATACACAAGGGAAATCAAGTCATCACAATTTTTGGACACGATACGATCATGAAACAATTTGCATTGGGGATTTAAATGACCACGTTCATTGCAAAGTTCACGAGGATGGCAAAGAAATTTTAAATTTTCAGCACGGGCATCTAGCCTTTCTTGCAACCATTTAGTTTCTAAGTACTTATGCCTCTTGCAAAATCTATCTTCCCTATTTGGTGTGTACTTGCAAACTCTATGCACTCCACAAAAATTGACATGCTTATAAAAGACATTTTCATCATGACTAGTGCAATCATCATTAGTACTATGGATATTCAAAGAGATCATATTAATAACATTGCAATCATGCTCATCATTCAAAGATTTAGTGCCAAACATTCTAATGCATTCTTCTTCTAACACTTTGGCACAATTTTCCTTCCCATCATTTTCACGAAAGAAATTAAAAAGATGAAGCATATGAGGTACCCTTAATTCCATTTTTTAGTTTTCTTTTATAGACTAAACTAGTGATAAAACAAGAAACAAAAAAATTCGATTGCAAGATCTAAAGATATACCTTCAAGCACTAACCTCCCCGGCAACGGCACCATAAACTGCTTGATGTCTACTACACAACCTTCTTCTTGTATACGTTGTTAGGCCTCCAAGTGTAGAGGTTTGTAGGACTTCCCTCAAGTGGATGACCTAAGGTTTATCAATCCGTGGGAGGCATAAGATGAAGATGGTCTCTCTCAAACAACCCTGCAACCAAATAGCAAAGAGTCTCTTGTGTCCCCAACACACCCAATACAATGGTAAATTGTATAGGTGCACTAGTTCGGCGAAGAGATGATGATACAAGTGCAATATGGATGATAGATATAGGTTTTTGCTGAAAATATAAAAACAGCAAGGTAACTAATGATAAAAGTGAGCACAAACGGTATTGCAATGCTAGGAAACAAGGCCTAGGGCTCATAATTTCACTAGTGCAAGTTCTCTCAACAATAATAACATAATTGGATCATATAACTATCCCTCAACATGCAACAAAGAGTCTCTCCAAAGTCACTAATAGCGGAGAACAAACGAACAGATTATGGTAGGGTACAAAACCACCTCAAAGTTATCCTTTCTGATCGATCTATTCAAGAGTCTGTAGTAAAATAACACGAAGCTATTCTTTTCGTTCGATCTATCGTAGAGTTCGTACTAGAATAACACCTTAAGACACAAATCAACCAAAACCATAATGTCACCTAGATACTCCAATGTCACCTCAAGTATCCGCGGGTATGATTATTGTTGGAGAACGTAGCAGAAATTCAAAATTTTCCTACGTGTCACCAAGACCTATCTATGGAGAAACTAGCAACGAGGGGAAGGAGAGTGCATCTACATACCCTTGTAGATCGCTAAGCGGAAGCGTTCAACGAGCAGGGGTTGAAGGAGTCGTACTCGTCGTGATCCAAATCACCGGAGATCCTAGTGCCGAACGGACGACACCTCCGCGTTCAACACACGTACATCCCGGTGATTTCTCCCATGCCTTGATCCAGCAAGGAGAGAGGGAGAGGTTGGGGAAGACTCCATCCAGCAGCAGCACGACGGTGTGGTGGTGATGGAGGAGCGTGGCAATCCTGCAGGGCTTCGCCAAGCACCGCGGGAGAGGAGGAGGACTTGGGAGAGGGGGAGGGCTTCGCCAGGGGCAAGGGTGCAGCTCCCATGTGCCTCCCCACTATATATAGGGGTGGAGGGGGATTATTTCTTGCCCTCCAAGTCCATTGGGGCGTTGGCTGGAAGGAAAGAAATCCCATCCTTTCCTTTCCCCACCGATTGTTATCCCCCCTTTTTAGGGATCTTGATCTTATCCCTTCGGGATATGATCTTATTCCTTCTAAGGGGGATCTTGGTGCGCTTGACCAGGGGTGTGGGGCCTTGCCCCACTACCCACGTTCATGTGGGTCCCCCATGCAGGTGGGCCCCACTCCGGAACCTTCTAGAACCTTCCCGGTACAATACCGAAAAATCCCGAACATTTTCCGGTGGCCAAAATAGGACTTCGCATATATAAATCTTTACCTCCGGACCATTCCGGAACTCCTCGTGACGTCCGGGATCTCATCTGGGACTCCGAACAACATTCGGTAACCACGTATATCTATTCCGTATAACCCTAGCGTCATCGAACCTTAAGTGTGTAGACCCTACGGGTTTGGGAACCATGCAGACATGACCGAGACGTTCTCCGGTCAATAACCAACAGCGGGATCTGGATACCCATGTTGGCTCCCACAAGTTCCACGATGATCTCATCGGATGAACCACGATGTCAAGGACTCAATCAATCCCGTATAAAATTCCCTTTGTCTAGCGGTATTGTACTTGCCCGAGATTCGGTCGTCGGTATGCCGATACCTTGTTCAATCTCGTTACGGCAAGAAGTCTCTTTACTCGTTCCGTAACACATCATTCCGTGATTAACCCCTTGGTCACATTGTGCACATTATGATGATGTCCTACCGAGTGGGCCCAGAGATACCTCTCCGTTAACGGAGTGACAAATCCAGTCTCGATTTGTGCCAACCCAATGACACTTTCGGAGATACCTGTAGTGCACCTTTATAGCCACCCGATTCACGTTGTGACGTTTGGTACACCCAAAGCATTCCTCGGCATCCGGGAGTTGCACAATCTCATGGTCTAAGGAAATGATACTTGACATTAGAAAAGCTTTAGCATACGAACTACGATCTTTGTGCTAGGCTTAGGATTGGGTCTTGTCCATCACATCATTCTCCAAATGATGTGACCCCGTTATCAACGATATCCAATGTCCATGGTCAGGAAACCGTAACCATCTGTTGATCAACGAGCTAGTCAACTAGAGGCTTACTAGGGACATGGTGTTGTTTATGTACCCACACATGTATCTGAGTTTCCTATCAATACAATTATAGCATGGGTAATAAACGATTATCATGAACAAGGAAATATAATAATAACTAATTTATTATTGCCTCTAGGGCATATTTCCAACAGTCTCCCACTTGCACTAGAGTCAATAATCTAGTTCACATCGCCATGTGATTAACACTCACAGGTCACATCGCCATGTGACTAACATCCAAAGAGTTTACTAGTGTCACTAAACTAGTTCACATCATCATGTGATTAAGACTCAATGAGTTACGGGGTTTGATCATGTTTTGCTTGTGAGAGAGGTTTTATTCAACGGTGCGCAACATTCAGATCCGTATGTACTTCGCATAAATCTCTAGGTCATATTGTAAATGCTACTTCCACGCTCCACTTGGAGCTATTCCAAATGGTTGCTCCACTATACGTATCCGGTTTGCTACTCGAGTCATTCGGATAGGTGTTAAAGCTTGCATCGACGTAACCCTTTACGCCGAACTCTTTATCACCTCCATAATCGAGAAACATGTCCTTATTTACTCCAAGGACAATTTTGACCGCTGTCCAATGATCCATTCTGGATCATTCTTGTACCCTATCGACTCATGGCAGGCACACTTCCGTGCGGTACACGGCATAGCATACTATAGAGCCTACGTGCGAAGCATAGGGGCGACCTTCGTCCTTTCTCTCTCTCTTCTGCCGTGGTCGAGCTTTAACTCTTAACTTCATACCTTACAACTCAGGCAAGAACTCCTTCTTTGGTCGATCCATCTTGAACACCTTCAAGATTATGTCAAGGTATGTGCTCATTTCAAAGTACCATTTAGCGTTTTTGATCTATCCTCATAGATCTTGATGCTCAATGTTCTAGTAGCTTAATCCAGGTTTTCCATTGAAAACACTTTTCAAACAACCCTATATGCTTTCTAGAAATTCTACATCATTTCGATCAACAATATGTCTACAACATATACTCATCGAGAAATTCTATAGTGCTCCCACCCACTTCTTTGGAAATACAAGTTTCTCATAAACTTTGTATAGACCCAAAATCTTTGATCATCTCATCAAAGCGTACATTCCAACTCCGAGATGCTTACTCCAGTCCTTAGAAGGATAGCTGGAGCTTTGCATACTTGTTAGCGTCTTTAAGGATTGTCAAAAACCTTCTGGTTGTATCACATACAACCTTTCCTCAAGAAAACTGTCAAGGAAACAATGTTTTGACATCCTATATGCAAGATTTCATAAATAATGCAAGAATCGCTAATCCAATTCCAACAGACTCTTAGCATCACTACGAGTGAGAAAGCCTCACCGTAGTCAACTCCTTGAACTTGTCGGAAAATATCTTTAACGACAAGTCGAGCTTTCTTAATGGTGATACTTACCATCATTATGCATCTTCCTTTTAAAATCCATCTTTACCCAACGTCCCACGACCATCAAGTATTTCTTCCAAAGTCATGGATCCTCTCTCGGATGTTATGGCCTCGAGCCATTAAATCCGAATCCGGGCCCACCATCGCTTCTCCATAGCTCGTGGGTTCATTGTTGTCTAGCAACATGACCTCTAAGACAGGATTGCGTACCACTCTGTAGTAATCTGGCGTCCTTGTCGACCCACGAGGTCAGTAGTGACTTGATCCAAGCATCATGATCACTATCATCACTTCCACTTCAATTGGTGTAGGTGCCACATGAACAACTTCCGTGCCTGCTACACACTGGTTGAAGTGATGGTTTAATAACCTCATTAAGTCTCCACCATCCTCCCACTCAACTCTTTCGAGAGAAACTTTTCCTCGAGAAAGGACCCGTTTCTAGAAACAATTACTTTTGCTTCCGGATCTGAGATAGGAGGTGTACCCAACTGTTTTGGGTGTCCTATGAAGATGCATTTTATCCGCTTTGGGTTCGAGCTCATCAACCTGAAACTTTTCACATAAGCATCGCAGCCCCAAACTTTTAAGAAAGCGACAACTTAGGTTTCTCCAAACCATAGTTCAAACGGTGTCGTCTCAACGGAATTACGTGGTGCCCTATTAAAGTGAGTGCGGTTGTCTCTAATGCCTAACCCATGAACGATAGTGGTAATTCTATAAGAGACATCATGGTACGCACCATATTCAATAGGGTGCAACTATGATGTTCAGACACACCATCACACTATAGTGTTCCAGGCGGTATTTATTGTGAAACAATTTCCACAATGTCTTAATTATGCGTACAAAGCTCGTAACTCAGATACTCATCTCTATGATCATATCATAGACATTTTATCCTCTTGTCACGATGATCTTTAACTTCACTCTGAAATTACTTGAACCATTCAATAATTCAGATTTGTGTTTCATCAAGTAAATATACTCAACATCTACTCGAATCATCTGTGAAGTAAGAACATAACGATATTCACTGCATGCCTCAGCACTCATTGGAATGCACTGATCAAAATGTGTTACTTCCAACAAGTTGTTATCTTGTTCCATCTTACTGAAAACGAGGCTTTTCAGTTATCTTGCCCATGTGGTATGATTTGCATATCTCAAGTGATTCAAAATCAAGTGAGTCCAAACGATCCATCTGCATGGAGTTTCTTCATGCGTATACACCAATAGAAATGGTTCGCATGTCTCGAACTTTTCAAAAGCAGTGAGTCCAAAGATCCATCAACATGGAGCTTCTTCATGCGTTTACACCAATATGACTTACATGGCGATTGCCACAAGTAAGTGGTACTATCATTACTATCTTATATCTTTTGGCATGAAAATGTGTATCACTACGATCGAGATTCAATAAACCATTCTTTTAGGTGCAAGACCATTGAAGGTTTTATTCAAATAAATAGAGTAACCATTATTCTCCTTAAATGAATAACCGTATTGGGATAGACATAATCCAATCATGTCTATGCTCAACGCAAACACCAAATAACAATTATTTAGGTTTAACACAAATCTCGATGGTAGAGGGAACAGGCGATGCTTGATCACATCAACCTTTGGAAACACTTCCAACACATATCGTCAGCTCACCTTTAGCTAGTCTCCGTTTATTCCGTAGCTTTTATTTCGAGCTACTAACACTTAGCAACCGAACCGGTATCTAATACCCTGGTGCTGCTAGGAGTACTAGTAAAGTACACATTAACATAATGTATATCCAATATACTTCTATCGACCTTGCCAGCCTTCTCATCTACCAAGTATCTAGGGTAATCACGCTTGATGTCCGTTCCCTCATTACAGAAGCACTTAGTCTCGGGTTTGGGTTCAACCCTGGGTTTCTTCACTGGAGCAGCAACTGATTTGCCATTTCATGAAGTACCCCTTCTTGCCCTTGCCCTTCTTGAAACTAGTGGTTTCACTAACCATCAACAATTGATGCTCCTTCTTGATTTCTACATTCGCGGTGTCGAACATTGCGAATAGCTCAAGGATCATCATATCTATCCCTGATATGATATAGTTCATCACGAGGCTTCTAGCAGCTTGGTGGCAATGACTTTGGAGAAACATCACTATCTCATCAGGAAGATCAACTCCCACTCGATTCAAGTGATTGTTGCACTTAGACAATCTGAGCACAAGCTCAACGATTGAGCTTTTCTCCCTTAGTTTGCAGGCTAAGAAAATCGTCGGAGGTCTTATACCTCTTGACGTGGGCACGAGCTTGAAATCCCAATTTCAGCCCTCGAAACATCTCATATGTTCATAGCGTTTGAAATCGTCTTTGGTGCCTCAACTCTAAACCGTTTAACTGAACTATCACGTAGTTATCAAGGCGTGTATGTCGGATGTTCGCAACATCCACAGACGGCGCTCGAGGTTCAGCACACCGGCGGTGCATTAAGGACATAAGCCTTCTACTGTCCGCATAATTGCTACCTTGTCAACTTTCAACTATATTTTCTCTAGGAACATATCTAAAACAGTAGAACTAAAGCGCGAGCTATGACATAATTTGCACAGGGTTTTTGACTATGTTCAGGATAATTAAGTTCATCTTATGAACTCCCACTCAGATAGACATCCTCTAGTCATCTAAGTGATTACATGATCTGAGTCAACTAGGTCGTGGTCCGATCATCACGTGAGACGGACTAGTCATCATCGGTGAACATCTTCATGTTGATCGTATCTACCATACGACTCATGCTCGACCTTTCGGTCTCTTGTGTTCCGAGGCCATGTGTGTACATGCTAGGCTCGTCAAGTCACCCTAAGTGTTTCGCGTGTGTAAATCTGGCTTACACCCGTTATATGTGAACGTTAGAATCTATCACACCCGATCATCATGTGGCGCTTGAACGCAGCGAACTTTACATAACGGTGCATAGTTAGGGGGAGCACTTTCTTGAAATTTTAATGAGGGATCATATTATTTACTACCGTCGTTCTAAGCAAATAAGATGCATAAACATGATAAACATCACATGCAATCAAATAGTGACATGATATGGCCAATATCATTTTGCTCCTTTTGATCTCCATCTTCGGGGCTCCATGATCATCATTGTCACCGACATGACACCATGATCTCCATCATCGTGTCTCCATGAAGTTGTCTCGCCAACTAATTACTTCTACTACTATGGCTACCGGTTAGCAATAAAGTAAAGTAATTACATGGCGTTGTTCAATGACACGCATGTCATACAATAAATAAAGACAACTCCTATGGCTCCTGCGGTTGTCATACTCATCGACATGCAAGTCGTGATTCCTATTACAAGAACATGATCAATCTCATACATCACATATCATTCATCACATTCTTCTTGGCCATATCACATCACATAGCATACCCTGCAAAAACAAGTTAGACGTCCTCTAATTGTTGTTTGCATGTTTTACGTGGCTGCTATGGGTTTCTAGCAAGAACGTTTCTTACCTACGCAAAACCACAACGTGATATGTCAATTGCTATTTACCCTTCATAAGGACCCTTTTCATCGAACCCGGTCCGACTAAAGTGGGAGAGACCGGCACCCGCTAGCCACCTTATGCAACAAGTGCATGTCAGTCGGTGGAACCTGTCTCACGTGGAAATGCGTGTAAGGTCGGTCCGGGCCGCTTCATCCCACAATACCGTCGAAACAAGATTGGACTAGTAACGGTAAGTATATTGAACAATATCAACGCCCACAACAACTTGTGTTATACTCGTGCATAGAATCTACGCAATAGACCTAGCTCATGATGCCACTGTTGGGGAACATAGCAGAAATTCAAAATTTTCCTACGTGTCACCAAGATCTATCTATGGAGAAACTAGCAACGAGGGGAAGGAGAGTGCATCTACATACCCTTGTAGATCTCTAAGCGGAAGCGTTCAACCGAACGGGATTGAAGGAGTCGTACTCGTCGTGATCCAAATCACCGAAGATCCTAGTGCCGAACGGACGGCACCTCCGCGTTCAACACACGTACAGCCCGGTGATGTCTCCCATGCCTTGATATAGCAAGGAGAGAGGGAGAGGTTGGGGAAGACTCCATCTAGCAGTAGCACGACGGTGTGGTCGTGATGGAGGAGCGTGGCAATCCTGCAGGGCTTCGCCAAGCACCGCGGGAGAGGAGGAGGACTTGGGAGAGGGAGGGCTGCGCCAGGGCAAGGGTGCAGCTCCCATGCGCCTCCCCACTATATATAGGGGTGGAGGGATTATTTCTTGCCCTCCAAGTCCATTGGGGCGTTGGCAAAGGTGGGAGGAAAGAAATCCCATCCTTTCCTTTCCCCATCGATTGTTATCCCCCTTTTAGGGATCTTGATCTTATCCTTCGGGATATGATCTTATTCCTTCTAAGGGGGATCTTGGTGCGCTTGACCAGGGGTGTGGGGCCTTGCCCCACTACCCACGTTCATGTGGGTCCCCCATGCAGGTGGGCCCCACTCCGGAACCTTCTAGAACCTTCCGGTACAATACCAAAAAATCCCGAACATTTTCCGGTGGCCAAAATAGGACTTCCCATATATAAATCTTTACCTCCGGACCATTCCGGAACTCCTCGTGACGCCCGGGGTCTCATCCGGGACTCCGAACAACATTCAGTAACCACGTATATCTATTCCCTATAACCCTAGCGTCATCGAACCTTAAGTGTGTAGACCCTACGGGTTCGGGAACCATCTTGAACATGACCGAGACGTTCTCCGGTCAATAACCAACAGCGGGATCTGGATACCCATGTTGGCTCCCACATGTTCCACGATGATCTCATCGGATGAACCACGATGTCAAGGACTCAATCAATCCCGTATAAAATTCCCTTTGTCTAGCGGTATTGTACTTGCCCGGGATTCGATCGTCGGTATGCCGATACCTTGTTCAATCTCGTTACCGGCAAGTCTCTTTACTCGTTCCTTAACACATCATCCCGTGATCAACCCCTTGGTCACATTGTGCACATTATGATGATGTCCTACCGAGTGGGCCCAGAGATACCTCTCTGTTACACGGAGTGACAAATCCAGCCTTGATTCGTGCCAGCCCCAATGACACTTTCGGAGATACCGTAGTGCACCTTTATAGCCACCCGATTACGTTGTGACGTTTGGTACACCCAAAGAATTCCTACGACATCCGGGAGTTGCACAATATCGTGGTCTAAGGAAATGATACTTGACATTAGAAAAGCTTTAGCATACGAACTACAATCTTTGTGCTAGGCTTAGGATTGGGTCTTGTCCATCACATCATTCTCCAAATGATGTGATCCCATTATCAACGACATCCAATGTCCATGGTCAGGAAACCGTAACCATCTGTTGATCAACGAGCTAGTCAACTAGAGGCTTACTAGGGACATGGTGTTGTTTATGTACCCACACATGTATCTGAGTTTCCTATCAATACTATTATAACATGGGTAATAAACGATTATCATGAACAAGGAAATATAATAATAACTAATTTATTATTGCCGCTGGGGCATATTTCCAACAATTATATGATATGCATCGCACAATCTCAGATTAATCTATTCAACCAACACAAAGAACTTCAAAGAGTGCCCCAAAGTTTCTACCAGAGAGTCAAGACGAAAACGTGTGCCGACCCCTATGCATAAGTTCACAAGGTCACTAAACCCGCAAGTTGATCACAAAAACATACATCAAGTTGATCACGTCAATATCCCATTGTCACCACAGATCAGCACATGCAAGACATACATCAAGTGTTCTCAAATCCTTAAAGACTCAAGCCGATAAGATAACTTCAAAGGGAAAACTCAATCCATTACAAGAGAGTAGAGGGGGAGAAACATCATAAGATCCAACTATAATAGCAAAGCTCGCGGTACATCAAGATCGTGGCAAATCAAGAACACGAGAGAGAGAGAGAGAGAGAGAGAGAGAGAGAGAGAGAGATCAAACACTTAGCTACTAGTACATACCCCCAGCCCCGAGGGTGAACTACTCCCTCCTCATCATGGAGAGCGCCAGGATGATGAAGATGGCCACCAGTGAGGGATCCCCCCTCCGGCAGGGTGCCGAAACAGTGTCCCGATTGGTTTTTGGTGGCTACAGAGGCTTGCGGCAGCGGAACTCCCGATATAGGTTATGTTCTGGAAGTTTAGGTGTATATAAGAGGTGTTGGCATCGGGAACAAGTCAGGGGGGGTCTCAGAGGCGGCCACGAGGTAGAGGGGCGCGCCCCCACCCTCATGGTGGCCTCGGGACTCTTCTGGTCCATCTCCGGTACTCCATGGGCTTCCTCTGGTCCAAAAACAATCTCCATGAAATTTCAGGTCAATTGGACCCCGTTTGGTATTCCTTTTCTGCGATACTCAAAAACAAGGAAAAAACTGAAACTGGCACTGGTCTCTAGATTAATAGGTTAGTCCCAAAAATCATATAAAATAGCATATAAATGCATATAAAACATCCTAGATGGATAATATAATAGCGTGGAACAATCAAAAATTATAGATACGTTGGAGACGTATCAAGCATCCCCAAGCTTAATTCCCGCTCGTCCTCGAGTTGGTAATTGATAAAACAAAATTTTTGATGTGGAATGCTACCCAACATAATTTTCATTGTAATTCTCTTTATTGTGGAAAGAATATTCAGATCCAAAAGATTCTAGACAAAAGTTTAATATTGACATAAAAATAGTAATACTTCAAGCATGCTAACCAAGCAATTATGTCTTATCAAAATAACATAGCCAAAGAAAGCTTATCCCTACAAAATCCTATAGTTTGGCCATTCTTCATTTTCGTCACACAAAATGCTCCCATCATGCACAACACAGATAACAAGCCAAGCAATTGGTTCATACTTTTTAATGCGCTTCAGCCTTTCCAAACCTCACGCAATACATGAGTGCAAGCCATGGACATAGCACTATGGGTGGAATAGAGTATGATGATAGGGGTTATGTGAGAAGACAAAAAGGAGAAAGCCTCACATTGACGCGGCTAATCAACGGGCTATGGAGATGCCCATCAATTGATGTCAATGCGAGGAGTAGGGATTGCCATGCAACAGATGCACTAGAGCTATAAATATATGAAAGCTCATGAAAAAGAAACTAAGTGGGTGTGCATCCAACTTGCTATCTCACGGAGACCTAGGGCATTTTGAGGAAGCCCATCACTGGAATATACAAGCCAAGTTCTATAATGAAAAATTCCCACTAGTATATGAAAGTGGACAAAATAAGAAACTCTCTATTATGAAGATCATGGTGCTATTATAAAGCACAAATGTGGAAAAAGGATAGTTACATTGTCCCTTCTCTCTTTTTCTCTCATATTATTTTTTTTCTTTTTTTATGTTTTTATTTGGGCTTCTTCGGCCTCTTTTTTTATTTGGGCTTCTTTGGCCTCTCTTTTTTCGTCCAGAATCTCATCCCGACTTGTGGGGGAATCATAGTCTCCATCATCCTTTCCTCACATGGGACAACGCTCTAATAATGGCGATCATCACACTTTTGTTCACTTATAACTCAATATTACAACTCGATACTTAGAACAAAATATGATTCTATGTGAATGCCTCCAGCGGTGTACCGGGATATGCAATGAATCAAGAGCGACATGTATGAAAGAATTATGAGGGTGGCTTTGCCACAAATACAATGTCAACTATATGATCATGCAAAGCAACATGAAAATGATGGAGCGTGTCATAATAAATGGAACGGTGGGAAGTTGCATGGCAATATATCTCGGAATGGCTATGGAAATGCCATAATAGGTAGGTATGGTGGCTGTTTTGAGGAGGATATAAAGAAGCTTATTGAAGGAAATATGCCCTAGAGGCAATAATAAAGTTATTATTTATTTCCTTATATCATGATAAATGTTTATTATTCATGCTAGAATTGTATTAACCGGAAACATAATACATGTGTGAATACATAGACAAGCAGTGTCACTAGTATGCCTCTACTTGACTAGCTCGTTAATCAAAGATGGTTATGTTTCCTAACCATAGACATGAGTTGTCATTTGATTAACGGGATCACATCATTAGGAGAATGATCTGATTGACATGACCCATTCCGTTAGCCTAGCACTTGATCGTTTAGTATGTTGCTATTGCTTTCTTCATGACTTATACATGTTCCTATAACTATGAGATTATGCAACTCCCGTTTCACTGAGGAACAATTTTTGTACTACCTAACGTCACAACTTAACTTGGTGATCATAAAGGAGTACTACAGGTGTCTCCAAAGGTACTTGTTGGGTTGGCGTATTTCGAGATTAGGTTTTGTCACTCCGATTGTCGGAGAGGTATCTCTGGGCCTTCTCGGTAATACACATCACATAAGCCTTGCAAGCATTACAACTAATGAGTTAGTTGTGAGATGATGTATTACGGAACGAGTAAAGAGACTTGCCAGTAACGAGATTGAACTAGGTATTGGATACCGACGATCGAATCTCAGGTAAGTAACATACCGATGACAAAGGGAACAACGTATGTTGTTATGCGGTCTGACCGATAAAGATCTTCATAGAAAATGTAGGAACCAATATGGGCATCCAGGTCCCGCTATTGGTTATTGACCGAGATGTGTCTCGGTCATGTCTACATTGTTCTCGAACCGTAGGGTCCGCACGCTTAAGGTTTCGATAGCGGTTATATTATGAGTTTGTGTATTTTGATGTACCGAAGGTTGTTGAGTCCCGGATATGATCACGGACATGACGAGGAGTCTCGAAATGGTCGAGACATAAAGATTAATATATTGGACGGATATATTTGGACACGGAAAGGTTCGGAGAAGTTTTGAGCTCCGGGAGGTTACCGGACCCCCCCGGGAGGTATATGGGCCTTATTGGGCCCATGTAGGAGGAAGGGAGAAGGAACAAGGGAGGGAGGCGCGCCCAAGCCCAATCCGAATGGGGGGGGGCCGCCCCTTCCTTTCTCCTTCCCCTCTTCCTATTCCTACTACTAGTACTACTTCCTAATACTAGTACTCCTTCCTTCCCTCCAAATAAGATAAGGAAAGGAGAGGGAAACCTACTTGGAGTAGGTTTCCCCTCCTATGGTGCGCCCCTTTGTGGCCGGCCACCTCCTCCCTCCCTCCTTTATATACGGGAGGGGGGCACCCCATGGACACACAAGTTGATCCTTGAGATCGTTCCTTAGCCGTGTGCGGTGCCCCCCCTCCACCATATTCCACCTCGGTCATATCGTAGCGGTGCTTAGGCAAAGCCCTGCGTCGGTGAAACATCAAGATCGTCACCACGCCGTCGTGCTGACGGAACTCCCTCTCCCCGGAGCTTTGCTGGATCGGAGCCCGAGGAGCGTCATCAAGCTGAACGTGTGCCAAGAACTCGAGGCGCCGGAGTAACGGGCGTTGGGATCGGCTGGATCGCGAGGAGAACGACGACTACTTCCTCTACGTCATCATCGACTCGGAGGTGCCGAATGGCAACCTTTGGGATCGGCAAGATCGTGAGGAGAACGTCGACTACTTCCTCTACGTTGTGATCGCTTCCGCCACGGTCTCACGAGGGTACGTAGACAACACTCTCCCCTCTCGTTGCTATGCCATCACCATGGTCCTGTGTGCGTAGGAAATTTTTTGAAATTATTATGCTCCCAACGGTGGCATCGAGCCTGGTTTTATGCGTTGATGTCATATGCACGAGTAGAACACAAGTGAGTTGTGGGCGATACAAGTCATACCGCCTACCAACATGTCATACTTTGGTTCAGCGGTATTGTGAGATGAAGCGGCCGGACCAACATTACGCCAGACGCTTACGCGAGACTGGTTTCACCGTTACGAGCATTCGTGCTTAAAGGTGGCTGGCGGGTGTCTGTCTCTCTCACTTTAGTTGAACCGAGTGTGGCTACGCCCGGTCCTTGAGAAGGTTAAACGGAGTCTATTTGACGAAGTATCGTTGTGGTTTTAATGCGAGGTAAGAACGGTTCTTGCTCAGCCCGTAGCAGCCACGTAAAACTTGCAACAACAAAGTAGAGGACGTCTAACTTGTTTTTGCAGGGCATGTTGTGATGTGATATGGTCAAGACGTGATGCTATATTTTATTGTATGAGATGATCATGTTTTGTAACCGAGTTATCGGCAATCGGCAGGAGCCATATGGTTGTCGCTTTATTGTATGAAATGCAACGCCCTGTAATTGCTTTACTTTATCACTAAGCGGTAGCGATAGTCGAGAAGCAATAGATGGCGTAAACGACAACGATGCTACGATGGAGATCAAGGTGTCGCTACCGGTGGCGATGGTGATCATGGCGGTGCTTGAGATTGAGATCAGAAGCGCTAGATGATTATTGCCATATCATATATCTTTTATTGATTGCATGTGATGTTTTTCCTTTATGCATCTTATTTTTCTTGATTGACGGTATCATTTTAAGATGATCTCTCACTTAAATTATCAAGTAGTGTTCTCCACGAGTATGCACCGTTGCCAAAGTTAAATCGTGCCGAGACACCACGTGATGATCGGGTGTGATAAGCTCTACGTCCATCTACAACGGGTGCAAGCCAGTTTTGCACACGCAAAATACTCAGGTTATACTTGACGAGCCTAGCATATGCAGATATGGCCTCGGAACACGGAGACCGAAAAGGTCGAAAGCGTGAATCATATAGTAGATATGATCAACATAAGATGTTCACCATTGAAAACTACTCCATCTCACGTGATGATCGGTTATGGTTTAGTTGATTTGGATCACGTGATCACTTAGATGACTAGAGAGATGTCTGTCTAAGTGGGAGTTCTTAAGTAATATGATTAATTGAACTTAAATTTATCATGAACTTAGTACTGATAGTATCTTGCTTGTCTATGTCTGTTTGTAGATAGATGGCTCGTCTTTGTTGTTCCGTTGAATTTTAATGCGTTGCTTGAGAAAGCAAAGTTGAAAGATGATGGTAGCAATTACACGGACTGGGTCCGTAATCGAGGATTATCCTCATTGCTGCACGTAAGAGTTACGTCCTGGATGCACCGCTAGGTGCCAGTGCTCTGGCCGATGCAACCGACGACGTTAAGAACGTCTGGCGAGCAAAGGCGATGACTACTCTATAGTTCGGTGTGCCATGCTTTACGGCTTAGAACCGGGTCTTCAACGACGTTTTGAAAGTCGTGGAGCATATGAGATGTTCCAAGAGTTGAAGTTGATATTTCAGCAGAATGCCCGGATTGAGAGATATGAAGTCTCCAATAAGTTCTATAGCTGCAAAATGGAGGAGAATGGGTGCATCGGTGAGCACATACTCGTAATGTCCGGGTATTACAATCACTTGACTCAACCGGGAGTTGATCTTCCGGATGATTGTGTCATTGATGAATTCTTCAATCAACGCCACCAAGCTACAAAGGCTTCGTGATGAACTATAATATGCAAGGGTTAGTAAAGACTATGCTCGAGCTCTTCGCAATCCGAAAGCTGCGGAGGTAGAAATCAAGAAGGAGCATCAAGTGTTGATGGTCAATAAGACCACTAGTTTCAAGAAGAAAGGCAAAGGGAAGAAGAAGGAACTTCAAGAAGAACAGCAAACAAGTTGCTGCTCAAGGGAAGAAACCCAAGTCTGGACCTAAACCTGAAATCGAGTGCTTCTACCGCAAGCGCATCGTCCTTCGAAGCGGATCTGCCCCAAGTATTTGGCGGATAAGAAGGATGGCAAGGTGAACAAATGTATATGTGATATACATGTTATTGATGTGTACCTTACTAATTCTCGCTGTAGCACCTGGGTATTTGATTCTGGTTCTGTTGCTAATATTTGGTACTCGATTCAGGGACTACAGATTTTGCGATCACGGGCAAAGGACGTGGTGTCGATGCGCGTGGGAAATGGTTCGAAAGTCGATGTGATCGCGGTCGGCACGCTACCTCTAGATCTACCTTCGGGATTAGTTTTAGACCTAAATAATTGTTATTTGGTGCCAAGTTAAGCATGAACATTATATCTGGATCTTGTTTGATGCGAGACGGTTATTCATTTAAATCGAGAGAATAAAGGTTGTTCTATTTATATGAATAATATCTTTTATGGTCATGCACCCTTGAAGAGTGGTCTATTTTTAATGAATCTCGATAGTAGTGATACACATATTCATAATGTTGAAACCAAAAGATGCAGAGTTGATAATGATAGTGCGACTTATTTGTGGCATTGCCGTTTAGGTCATATCGGTATAAAGCGCATGAAGAAACTCCATCTTGATGGACTTTTGGAGTCACTTGATTATGAATCACTTGGCACTTAAGTAACCGTGCCTCATGGGCAAGATGACTAAAACCCCGTTCTCCGGTACTATGGAGAGAGCAACAGATTTGTTGGAAATCATACATACAAATGTATGTGGTCCAATGAATGTTGAGGCTAGGCTCGTGGCGGATATCGTTATTTTCTCACCTTCACAGATGATTTAAGCAGATATGGGTATATCTTCTTAATGAAACATAAGTCTGAGACATTTGAAAAGTTCAAAGAATTTCAGAGTGAAGTTGAAAATCATCGTAATAAGAAAATAAAGTTTCTTCGATCTGATCGTGGAGGCGAATATTTGAGTTACGAGTTTGGTCTACATTTGAAACAATGCGGAATAGTTTCGCAACTCACGCCACCGAACACCACAGCGCAATGGTGTGTCCGAACGTCGTAATCGCACTTTACTAGATATGGTGCGATCTATGATGTCTCTTACAGATTTACCGCTATCATTTTGGGGTTATGCTCTTGAGACAGCCGCATTCATGCTGAATAGAACACCGTCAAAATCCGTTGAGACGACACCTTATGAACTGTGGTTTAGCAAGAAACCAAAGTTGTCGTTTCTTAAAGTTTGGGGATGCGATGCTTATGTGAAAAAGCTTCAACCTGATAAGCTCGAACCTAAATCGGAGAAATGTATCTTCATAGGATACCCAAAGGAGACAGTTGGGTACACCTTCTATCACAGATCCGAAGGCAAGACATTTGTTGCTAAGAATGGATCCTTTCTAGAGAAGGAGTTTCTCTCGAAAGAAGTGAGTGGGAGGAAAGTAGAACTTGATGAGGTAATCTGTACCTTCTCCCTTATTTGAAAGTAGTTTATCACGTAAACCAGTTTCATGCGATATCGACACCAAATAGTGAGGAAGTTGATGATGTTGATCATGAAACTTCAGATCAAGTTACTACAGAACCTCGTAGATCAACCAGAATAAAATCCGCACCAGAGTGGTACGGCAATCCTGTTCTGGATTCATGCTACTAGATCATGATGAACCTACGAACTATGAAGAAGCGATGGTGAGCCCAGATTCCGCAAAATGGCTTGAGGCCATGAAATCTGAGATGGGATCCATGTATGAAAACAAAGTGTGGACTTTGGTTGACTTGCCCGAGGGTCGGCAAGCAATAGAAAACAAGTGGATCTTCAAGAAGAAGACCGACGACGGTAATATTGCTGTCTACAAAGCTCGACTTGTCGCAAAGGGTTTTCGACAAGTTCAAGGGGTTGACTACGATGAGACTTTCTGACCCGTAGCGATGCTTAAGTCTGTCCGAATCATGTTAGCAATTGCCGCATTTTATGATTATGAAATTTGGCAAATGGATGTAAAGACCGCATTCACGAATGGGTTTCGGAAGAAGAGTTGAATATGATGCAACCAGAAGGTTTTATCGATCCAAAGGGAGCTAACAAAGTGTGCAAGCTCCAATGATCCATTTATGGACTGGTGCAAGCATCTCGGAGTTGGAATAAACGCTTTGATAGTGTGATCAAAGTATTTGGGTTTATCTGAGACTTATGGAGAAGCACGTATTTACAAGAAAGTGAGTGGGAGCTCTGTAGCATTTACGATATTATATGTAGATGACATATTACCGATCGGAAATGATATAGAATTTCTGGATAGCATAAAGGGATACTTGAACAAGAGTTTTTCGATGAAAGACCTTGGTGAAGCTACTTACATATTGGGCATCAAGATCTATAGAGATAGATCAAGACGCTTAATTGGACTTTCACAAAGCACATACCTTGATAAAGTTTTGAAAAGTTCAAAATGGATCGTGCAAAGAAAGGTTTTTACCCAGACATAAGGTGTGAGATTGAGTCAGACTCAATGCCCGACCACAGCAGAAGATAGAGAGAAAATGAAAGAAGTTCCCTATGCTTCAGCCATAGGCTCTATCATGTATGCAATGATGTGTACCAGACCTGACGTATGCTTAGCTGTAAGCTTGGCAGGAAGGTACCAAAGTAATCCAGGAGTGGATCACTGGACAGCGGTCAAGAACATCCTGAAATACACGAAAAGGACTAAGGATATGTTTCTCGTATATGGAGGTGACAAAGAGCTAGTTGTAAATGGTTACGCCGATGCAAGCTTTGACACCGATCCGGACGATTCTAAATCGCAAACCGGATACGTGTTTTTGTTAAACGGTGGAGCATCGGTTGGTGCAGTTCTAAACAAAGCGTCGTGGCGGGATCTACATGTGAAGCGGAGTACATAGCTGCTTGGAAGCAGCAAATGAAGGAGTCTGGATGAAAGAGTACATTTCCGATCTCGGTGTTGAACCTAGTGCATCGGGACCAATGAAGATCTTCTGTGACAATACTGGTGCAATTGCCTTGGCAAAGGAATCCAGATTTCACAAGAGGACCAAGCATATCAAGAGACGCTTCAATTCCATTCGGGACCAAGTCCAAGTGGGAGACATAGAGATTTGCAAAATACATACGGATCTGAACATTGCAGACCCGTTGACTAAGCCTCTTCCACGAGCAAAACATGATCAGCACCAAGACTCCATGGGTGTTAGAATCATTACTGAGTGAACTAGATTATTGACTCTAGTGCAAGTGGGAGACTGAAGGAAATATGCCCTAGAGGCAATAATAAAGTTATTATTTATTTCCTTATATCATGATAAATGTTTATTATTCATGCTAGAATTGTATTAACCGGAAACATAATACATGTGTGAATACATAGACAAACAGAGTGTCACTAGTATGCCTCTACTTGACTAGCTCGTTAATCAAAGATGGTTATGTTTCCTAACCATAGACATGAGTTGTCATTTGATTAACGGGATCACATCATTAGGAGAATGATCTGATTGACATGACCCATTCCGTTAGCCTAGCACTTGATCGTTTAGTATGTTGCTATTGCTTTCTTCATGACTTATACATGTTCCTATAACTATGAGATTATGCAACTCCGTTTACGGAGGAACACTTTGGTACTACCAAACGTCACAACGAATCGGGTGATCATAAAGGAGTACTACAGGTGTCTCCAAAGGTACTTGTTGGGTTGGCGATTTCGAGATTAGGTTTTGTCACTCCGATTGTCGGAGAGGTATCTCTGGGCCTTCTCGGTAATACACATCACATAAGCCTTGCAAGCATTACAACTAATGAGTTAGTTGTGAGATGATGTATTACGAACGAGTAAAGAGACTTGCCAAGAACGAGATTGAACTAGGTATTGGATACCGACGATCGAATCTCAGGTAAGTAACATACCGATGACAAAGGGAACAACGTATGTTGTTATGCGGTCCGACCGATAAAGATCTTCGTAGAAAATGTAGGAACCAATATGGGCATCCAGGTCCCGCTATTGGTTATTGACGGAGATGTGTCTCGGTCATGTCTACATTGTTCTCGAACCGTCGGGTCCGCACGCTTAAGGTTTCGATGGCGGGTCTATTATGGGTTTGGGTCTTGTGATGTCCCGAAGGTTGTTCGGAGTCCCGGATAGGATCACGGCCCTGACGAGGAGTCTCGAGATGGTCGAGACATAAAGATTAATATATTGGACGGATATATTTGGACACCGGAAAGGTTCCGGAGAAGTTTGGAGCTCCGGAGGTTACGGAACCCCGGGAGGTATATGGGCCTTATTGGGCCCATGTAGGAGGAAGGGAGAAGGAACAAGGGAGGCGCGCCCCCAAGCCCAATCCGAATTGGGGAGGGCGGCCCCCTTTCCTTTCTCCTTCCCCTCTTCCTATTCCTACTACTAGTACTACTTCCTAATACTAGTACTCCTTCCTTCCCCTCCAAATAAGATAAGGAAAGGAGAGGAAACCTACTTGGAGTAGGTTTCCCCTCCTATGGTGCCCCCTTTGTGGCCGGCCACCTCCTCCCTCCCTCCTTTATATACGGGGAGGGGCACCCTAGGACACACAAGTTGATCCTTGAGATCGTTCCTTAGCCGTGTGCGGTGCCCCTCCACCATATTCCACCTCGGTCATATCGTAGCGGTGCTTAGGCGAAGCCTGCGTCGGTGAAACATCAAGATCGTCCTGCACGCCGTCGTCTTGTGAACTCCCTCTCCCGGAGCTTTGCCGGATCGAACTGAGGAGCGTCATCAAGCTGAACGTGTGCCAAGAACTCGGAGGCGCCGAGTAACGGCGCTGGGATCGGCTGGATCGCGAGGAGAACGTCGACTACTTCCTCTACGTCATCATCGACTCGGAGGTGCGAGTAACGGCACCTTTGGGATCGGCAAGATCGCGAGGAGAACGTTGACTACTTCCTCTACGTTGTGATCGCTTCCGCTTACGGTCTCACGAGAATGCGTAGACAACACTCTCCCCTCTCGTTGCTATGCCATCACCATGGTCCTGTGTGTGCGTAGGAAATTTTTTGAAATTACTGCGTTCCCAACACTTATGTGTGACAGAGCGTATCATATCACGGGGTTTGGATGCACTCGAGAAGTTTGCACCAAATCTCGAGGTGATAAAGCGAAATGCACGGTACCGTAGAGGCTAGCAAATTGCGAAAAGGTAAGAGTGTGTATAATCCATGGACTCACATTAATCATCAAGAACTCATATACTTACTGCAAAAGTTTATTAGCCCTCGAAGAAAAGTAATACTACACATGCCGCTAGGGGGATAGATTGGCAGGAAAATACCAGCGCTCGTCCCCGACCGCCACTCATAAGGAAAGCAATCAAAGAACAACCCATGCTTCAAATTATATGAATGCTACGGGACTTGCCAACCTCAACACAAGTATTTCTCAATTTCACAGTTACCCAACTAGCACGACTCTAACATTACCACCTTTATATCTCAAAACAACTATCAAGTATCGAAATTATCATAGTATTTAATGGACTCTATATGAAAGCTTTTATTATACCCATATTGGATGCCTATCATATTAGGACTAATTTTATAGCCAAAGAAAATTAGCATGATGTTCTAAAGGACTCTCAAAATGATATAAGTGAAGCATGAGAGATCAATAATTTCTATAAAATAAAACCACCACCGTGCTCTAAAAAGGTATAAGTGAAGCACTAGAGCAAAATTTATCTAGCTCAAAAGATATAAGTGAAGATCAATGAGTAGTTGAATAATTATGTAACTATGTGAAGACTCTCTAACATTTAAGAATTTCAGATCTTGGTATTTTATTCAAACAGCAATAACAACTAAATAAAATAAAAAGACGCTCCAAGCAAAACACATATCATGTGGTGAATAAAAATATAGCTCCAAGTAAAGTTACCAATGAGCGAAGACGAACGAGGGGATGCCATCTGGGGCATCCCCAAGCTTAGGCTCATTGTTGTCCTTTAATACTACCTTGGGGTGCCTTGGGCATCCCCAAGCTTAGGATCTTGCCACTCCTTATTCCATAGTTCATCGAATCTTTACCCAAAACTTGAAAACTTCACAACACAAAACTCAACAGAAAACTCGTAAGCTCCGTTAGTATAAGAAAATAAATCACCACTTAGGTACTGTTTTGAACTCATTATAAATTCATATTGGTGTAATATCTACTATATTCCAACTTCTCTATGGTTCATACCCTCCTATACTGCTCATAGATTCATCAAAATAAGCAAACAACACATAGAAAACAGAATCTGTCAAAAACAGAACAGTCTGTAGTAATCTGTATCATTCGAGTACTTCTGTAACTCCAATAATTCTGAAAAAATTTGTTGGACCTGAGTAATTTGTCTATTAGTCATCTGCAAAAAGAATCAACCTAAAATAACTCTCCAGTAAAAAATGGCATCTAATCTCGTGAGCGCAGAAGTTTCTGTTTTTTACAGCAAGATCGCATAGACTTCACCCAAGTCTTCCCAAATGTTCTACTTGGCACAAACACTAATTAAAACATAAAACCACATCTAACCAGAGGATATATGAATTATTTATTACTAAACAGGAGCAAAAAGCAAAGAACAAAAATAAAATTGGGTTGCCTCCCAACAAGCGCTAACGTTTAACGCCCCTAGCTAGGCATGATGATTTCAATGATGCTCACATAAAAGATAGGAATTGAAACATAAAGAGAGCATCATGAAGAATATGACTATCACATTTAAGTCTAAACCACTTCCTATGCATAGGGATTTTGTTAACAAAAAATTTATGGGAATAATAACCAACTAGCATAGGAAGGCAAAACAAGCATAACTTTAAAACTTTAAGCACATAGAGAGGAAACTTGATATTATTGCAATTCCTACAAGAATATGTTCCTCCCTCATAATAATTTTCAGTAGCATCATGAATGAATTCAACAATATAACTATCACATAAAGCATTTTTTCATGATCTACAAGCGTAGAAATTTTATTACTCTCCCCATAAGCAAAATTCTTCCCATTCGGAATAGTGGGAGTGTCATAATAGACTCGAATACTATAAATTGTTTCCAGCTTAAAAAAGTAATGTTCAGAAAAAGGGTAATCATAATCATGACAAGTTTTATAAATATAATCATCACTACTTTTTATATCATATGTGTCCTCACAATAATCATCATAATAGGAGGCATGCTATCATCATAATAAATTTGCTCATCAAAACTTGGGACGCTAAAAATATCATCTTCATTAAACATAGCATCCCCAAGCTTGGGACAAACATTAATTGCAGCAAATATATTCTCAAACTTGTCATTCTCATCAAACATAGCATCCCCAAGCTTGGGACTTTTCATATCATAAGCATAATCACTGTCATCATTAATAGTATGGATAGCACCAATAGTACAACAATTATCATCATCACAATGAGTAATAGGAGCAACGTCATTTGGGAGGGATACCTTTTTACCTTTGCTTCTCCGTCTTTTCTTTTTCTTCTTCACATTATGTGTGGGTTTAATCCTCTTTTTGGAGCTCCTTATTAATGATATTGGTTGAATAGAAGGCTCCTCCTCGTTACCTGATTCATCATAAGAAATAATAGGAGGATCTTGGCAAGTCTCTTCCCTTTCATTAGTATTCTCTTCATCTTCTATTTGTTTTCTTGTCTTTATGTAATTGGCAATATAAGAATTTTCAATGCAATTCACCGCACAATACATAAAATTTTCTTCTAGATCAAAATCAAGAACTTTATCAAGGAAAAATTCTGGAAGATCCTTAGTTATATGTTTCATTTCTTCATAACCCAAAAGCAAACTATGTTCATTATGATGTGCAAGGGAAATCAAGTCATCACAATTTTTGGACACGATTCGATCATGAAACAATTTGCATTGGATATTTAAATGACCACGTTCATTGCAAAGTTCACAAGGATGACTAAGAAAATTTAAATTTTTAGCACAAACATCTAGCCTTTCTTGCAACCATATGGTTTCTAAATACTTATGCCTCTTGCAAAATCTATCTTCCCTATTTGGTGTGTACTTGCAAACTCTATGCACTCACAAAAATTGACATGCTTATAAGAGACATTTTCATCATGACTAGTGCAATCATCATTAGTACTATGGATATTCAAAGAGTTCGTACTAACAACATTGAAATCATGCTCATCATTCAAAGATTTAGTACCAAATATTTTAATGCATTCTTCTTCTAACATTTTGGCACAATTATCGGAATCCTTGTTTTCATGAAAGATATTCAAAGGACGAAGCATATGAGGCAACCTTAATTCCTTTTTTTTGTAGTTTTCTTTTATAGAATAAACTGGTGATAAAACAAGAAACTAAAAGACTCGATTGCAAGATCTAAAGATATACCTTCATGCACTCACCTCCCCGGCAACGGTGCCAGAACTTGCTTGATGTCTACTACGCAACCTTCTTCTTGTAGATGTTGTTGGGCCTCCAAGTGCAGAGGTTTGTCTGACAGTAGCAAATTCCCCTCAAGTGGATAACCTAAGGATTATCAATCTGTGGGAGGCGTAGGATGAAGATGGTCTCTCTCAAACAACCTTGCAACCAAATAACAAAGAGTCTCTTGTGTCCCCAACACACCCAATACAATGGTAAATTGTATAGGTGCACTAGTTCAGCGAAGAGATGGTGATACAAGTGTAATATGGATGGTAGATATAGGTATTTGTAATCTGAAAATATAAAAACAGCAAGGTAACTAATGATAAAAGTGGGCGAAAACGGTATTGCAATGTGTTGAAACAAGTCCTAGGGTTCATACTTTCACAAGTGCAAGTTCTCTCAACAATGATAGCATAATTGGATCATATAACTATCCCTCAACATGCAACAAAGAGTCACTCCAAAGTCACTAATAGCAGAGAACAAACGAAGAGATTATTGTAGGGTACGAAACCACCTCAAAGTTATTATTTCTGATCAATCTATTCAAGAGTCCGTAGTAAAATAACACGAACCTATTATTTCCGTTCGATCTATCATAGAGTTCATACTAGAATAACACCTTAAGACACAAATCAACCAAAACCCTAATGTCACCTAGATACTCCAATGTCACCTCAAGTATCCGCGGGTATGATGATATGATATGCATCACACAATCTCAGATTCATCTATTCAACCAACACAAAGAACTTCAAAGAGTGCCCCAAAGTTTCTACCGGAGAGTCAAGACGAAACGTGTGTGCCAACCCCTATGCATAAGTTCACGAGCGGAACCCGCAAGTTGATCACCAAAACATACATCAAGTAGATCACGTGAATATCCCAATGTCACCACAGATAAGCACATGCAAGACATACATCAAGTGTTCTCAAATCCTTAAAGACTCAATCCGATAAGATAACTTCAAAGGAAAAACTCAATCCATTACAAGAGAGTAGAGGGGGAGAAACATCATAAGATCCAACTATAATAGAAAAGCTCGCGATACATCAAGATCGTGCCAAATCAAGAACACGAGAGAGAGAGAGAGATCAAACACATAGCTACTGGTACATACACTCAGCCCCGAGGGTGAACTACTCCCTTGTCGTCATGGAGAGCGTCGGGATGATGAAGATGGCCACCGGTAGGGATCCCCCTCCGGCAGGGTGCCGGAACAGGGTCCCGATTGGTTTTTGATGGCTATAGAGGCTTGCTGCGGCGGAAATCCCTATCTAGGTTATGTTCTGGAAGTTTGGGTATATATAAGAGGTGTTGGTGTCAGGAACAAGTTAGGGGGGTCTCCGAGGCGGCCACGAGGTAGAGGGGCGCGCCCCCACCCTCGTGGTGGCCTCGGGACTCTTCTGGTCCATCTCCAGTACTCCGTGGGCTTCTTCTGGTCCAAAAACAATCTCCGTGAAATTTCAGGTCAATTGGACTCCGTTTGGTATTCCTTTTCTGCGATACTCAAAAACAAGGGAAAAACATAAACTGCACTGGGCTCTAGGTTAATAGGTTAGTCCCAAAAATCATATAAAATAGCACATAAATGCATATAAAACATCCTAGATGGATAATATAATAGCATGGAACAATAAAAAATTATAGATATGTTGGAGACGTATCATGCATCACCTAGATAGATCTTGCGTGATCATAGGATTTTTTTTGAAATTACTGTGTTCCCCAACAGCTTCACGGTGCCATGTTGAGACAGCGTGGGAAGCTTCGTGACCGGGTTGGCGCAGGGTGGGGGTCTGTTTGGTGGCGAGCTCTGGAGTGCCTGAGGTGGAGATTGGGATCGGGAGAAATCCCTGTTGGCTTGGCCGACACGGACGCGGTGGCGCGTGTGGATGCCGCCGGACCTTCCTGGAGGGCGTCGGGGCTACCCTTCCTCTATCCTCACCGCATACCGAGGGAAACCCTTGGCAGCAGCGTCATCATCATCATCGCGTCCCTTCTTGGAGGTGTTGATTGGTACCAGTGCTTCGGAGGCTCGGAGCTTGGTGGGCGATCTCCGGTGGGTGCAGCGGCCACGAGACTTCTTTGTTTTTTGTCTATCTGCCATTGTCGGCATTTATTTCTCTTGTATTTTCTCTTTCGTTTATTTTGGGCGTGACTGTGTTGCTTCCTCCCCAGCACCTATCGTTGGATGTCTCTGTTGGTTGCTTTGTATACAAAGCGGGAGAACTCTTTTTGGTAAAAAAACACTTAATCATCATTTATTGGAGACCTCCAATAACGTTTTTCTGGTATTGAGAATGAACGCTTTGCAGATCCTCACTGACCTCACCCCTAATACTCTCTCTCTCACGACAGACGATAGAAGGCGGACCCACACCCTGTTGGAGATGCTCCAAGTTGGTAGTTGTTATATTTCTTTTTTAGACAAATTTGGAGGCTCACGTCGTACAAATAGTAGAAAATCAGGCTTTGAAGGCGGTTCTGATACATGGGTCGATGTCGGTTACTCCCGCCACAAAGCATGTGTACTTGCTAATAATCACGGCGGCGCAAGCGGTTTCCTAAGACCATCTGCACTATTCACATAACGCAATTCCTTCCTGACAACCGTATGCAATGATTTTGTACCGGAGGCGGTTAGGGCGTGTTTGGTAGCCTGCATGAGGCCCATACGACTTCATGTGAGCGAAAATGGGCCGATTGGTTGCATGCTTTCATTGTTCATCCCGCATGGCACGAACCTTAAAGCACTCCTGGGTCTGGCTCCCTGGGAATGCACGAATCGACAGTTTCTCCAGGGCCAGGCCCGAGTGGTGCACGTGGGCGGCGGTGGCTGAACGCGCGCGGCCACGCTCGAGAAGCCGCGTTGCTTCCCGAAGCGCCGGTAGTTATTAGCCTCACCGCCCCTCACCGCTCCCTCTCCCCACTCTCCCAACTCTCACCGGCGGCGGCAGATCAGAGCGGAGCAAGAAGACCACCAGACTCCATTACCGGCGAGCGGATCATCACTTGGACCGCGACAATGGCGGTAAGAACTTCTCTCTGTTCGACATTCATAACTTTTTCCCGTTTGATCCGGTGATATATTCGATCCACGGTGAGGGGAATGGGGAATAGAGGTATATAAGCATGTAGAGGTAGTTCATACTAGTTCATACGAATTCATACGAGTTCATAGTACTTCAAACTAGTTCATGCAAGATCGTAATAGAGGTAGATGCGGATGCAGAAGGGGGATTGGGGGATTGGGGGTACACAACGGACACCCGCTCACCGCGGCGGCCGTCACGGGCGTGCGGAGCAGCGGGTTGAGCCGCTGGCCTTCATCTTCTTCTTCATCGCCGTGCGGGGCGGCGGGTCATCGTCGTCGTCCTCGGTGGAGTCGAGGTCGATCTGCCAGGTACGACAGCCTGGCTCCGGTGCCCTTGCTGGCATCTGCACCAGTTCTTCCTCCTCCTTAGGCTCCCCACCGATGACCGCCGGCGACGATTTACCGCCTCAAAGACATCTTGACGGGCGGTCATTAGGAGCCCAGTAGTTCTTGTACTTGCACCACTTCTTCCTATGTTTAGCGTCGTCGGAGACGGCCTGATTCATGGCCCAGCGAATGATGTCAACTGCCATATCGCCCTTTGTTGGGCCAGGAATCAACGTCTTTAGCTCTTGTGCAGTGGCCCTCATGAGCACTGCATTAGATTCCTTCTGCATGTCAGTCATGGATCCGAAGTTCGAGCACACCTCCATCATGTTCTCAAACTTGGTGCGGTCACCAACTGACCACCCGAGGAAGAAGGCCCTCCAGCCAATCCCCAAGGGAAGGGGTTGGCATTGGAGCTGGAGCTAGAGCTCATGGCGATGGGGAGGAGGAAGGTTAACAGTGAGAGAAGAGAGGGGTGGGTAATTAGTGGTGGGCAGGGTGACTAAATATAGGGGGGATGGAGAGGAGGAGAAGAGTGACAGTCATGCCGTTTTAACTACATGCTCTTCAAAAAGCTATGAACTCATTGTTGCGCCTGACTCAATGAATTGTGTGCGATCGAGGAGAGCAATGAGATGGGCACGTAGGTGCTCCCGGCCGTTGACAACAAGGGCAAGCAGCCCCTTCACCCAATGCCCGACGAGGTTGTGCTGCCGCCCACCACCGAGGAAGACCCGAAGACGCCTAAGGGTGGCGACTACGAGCGCATGGAGGAGCCCCCCAGCAACAAGCGCCGCAACTACGGCCACTACCATCAGGAGGATGGCCCAACTCACTTCTGCAAGTTCATCCTTGCACCGAAGCTTGAGTGCATCCCCATGCCCCTGGACTTCACAAGCACTTCATCGCGGTGCCGATGGAGTTCAAGCTCAGGAACAACACCGGCTGCTCCTGGAAGGTGATGGTGAAGCTGATGAACGGCAGGGTGACCCTGGATCAGGGTTGGGCCACCTACACACCCGTTCATCAGATCAAGATCGGCTACATGGTGACCTTCAAGCTCCTCACTCCCGACACCCTCAAGGTCATCATCTTCGATGATGATGGAATTGAGGTCGTCAACAAGTGCGGTAAGCACGACGAACCCTTTGCCACCAAGGAGTAGGGTCGGGGCCTCCCTAAGTACTATCGAGTCTGCTTTGAACTGTTTATGTTTATGGTTTATGCGTAGAACTGTTATGAAGTGTGGTACTGCTTATCTGAAATATGCTCTTAAGTAGTTGATACTCTGTTTATACTCTGCTCTGCTTATGATTTGTGATACATGGTTGTGCCGAAGTGTGCTGGTAACCTCACCAACTAGCCAAAGAGGTTACCACACACCAGGCGTTGCATACAACCAAACACCATGCCTTGGGTTTATCCACTAACATGCAGGCAACCAAACACCAGGTAGTGTGGTTCTGCCCATGCAGGCAATAGGGCATGCAGGCAACCAAACAACATGCGGATGGTGCATTTGAGGCTGCATTTGCATATCCAGGCTGAATTGAGAAGGCTATGCAATGCAGCTATTGTTGGCTACGGCAACCAAACACGCCCTTACTAACTACTTACATAACTCTACGATGTGGAGGTGGTTTATCTTTTGAACCACGTGTAATACAGATCAAATCATTATATAAATTTCTTGTTGCTGTAACCATCTTGCAAATAAGTTATCTGATTTAGCAATCAACACTTACAAGAGCAATCAACAGAAGCATGATATCATATACTCCAAAACTAAATGAAGAAGATCAAGTACAATAACTAAATTATAAATGATAAGTGCCACACGTGTGGCATGAAGCAATCCGGTGCTGACTTTTTTACAACTAAAATTGTCATACGAAAAGAAAAAACAAACAAAAAAACTAAAACTTGCCATCCGAAAAGAAAGTTGTCATGCATGACAAGTAAAGTTGCCATCCTCGCGTCACTAAACTTACCGTAAAACATGTTCGGAGTCACTGGCGGAGCGTAGTGGAGATGAAACTAGGCTACGACCCCCCCCCCCATTTCCGAAGTGAATTTTTTTATTAGGTATGCTTGCGGTCTGGCCCAGCCCATCAGGAGATATGTCCACTGTCCACAAGCCGCAGCCCATTTGCAGCACCGCTCGACAACATAGATCGAGACACCAACACCTTGTTATGAGTCAATGAGTCATTCCCCAAATCCCCAATCCCCACCCTGCTGCCTCCCTACCTCTGCGGCCGGCGTCGCTGCATCGGCAACTTGATTCCTCGACGACGGCGGTTGGCGGCGGCAACTGAGGAAGGCAGTCGGCGGCGGCAACTGACGACGGCAGTCGGCGGCGTTCCCCTTCTCAGTCGGCTGCTCAAGCGGCTGCACCCGCGAGCGGCACGCCCAGTGGCCAGCAGCCACACGCCCACACCCAGTTCACCTATGTCCACAGCGGCTCCTCCTCCTCTGCTCGTGTTGTTCACAGCGTCTGCTCGTCCGCTTCTTGCTATTGCTAGGTATAGTGACTGATTTACGGCTTTTGTTGATTAATTGGATGCAAATCAACTTCTGCTACTCACTGCTTCTGTTAGTTCCGACGAGTTGAGATGTTGTGGTAACTTTGGTGTCTACCAATTGATTATTTGATAGAATATTTGATGTTGTATAAATATTCATTCAGGTAGCAATGGTGAAACAACAGAAGATGCAGTCTTTTTTTAAAAGAAAATGGGATGAGGGAATATTTAAATCTCCATTAGCTCTAGATTTTCTAGCATTGGTGCCATATATGGATGGAAGACATGCTGAAGATGCACAAGAAGGTAAAATGGAAGGCGATAATGTGCAAGAAAATCAGATGCAAGACGATGATGTATAGGATGTAGAACAAAGAGCAAACGAACATGTCTCTTTCCGAGGCATTGAGTTGTTGGAGCGAGATCCTGCACTACGTCCACAAATTTGGCAGTACCCCCCAAACCAAAGAGATGAAGTACGAAGAGCTTACTTGAGGCTAGGTCCCAATCAACCTAAACGAAAGAAATATAAAGTATTGGAAAACCAGGACACAAAACACATTTTTAGTACAGTTATTTTCGTGATTTTCCATCATGGCTGGGGTATTCATTGACCTCTCATTGTGCATATTGTCTGTATTGCTTTCTCTTTAGCAAAAATAGAAAGAAAAGAGGTGGGTTTGATGTCTTCACAACACAAGGTTTTAATAATTGGAAGAAAGTTCATGATGGACAGAAATGTGCACTTTTAGTTCACATGGGATCAAGTCCTTGCTCACAAGATAACAATGCAGTGAGAGATGGCCATGCTTTATTGGATCAGTCAAACCATTTGGCAAATATCTTTGAGGTGAAGACCATGGGGATAAAGAAAAGGATCGTTTAAGGCTGAGAACTACGATTGTGGTTGTAAAGTGGCTCACATTTTAGTCTTGTGCTTTAAGAGGCCATGATGAGAGGTCGGAATCGAGAAGAGGTAACTTTCTTGAGATGTTGAAGCTTCTTGCAGAATTCTACCATGTTGCTCAAGCTGTAGTTCTTGGGAATGCTCCACAAGTTTGCAAATGCACATCACCCGAAATTCAAAATGAGATCTTGAGCATTTATGCTATGAAAGTTAGGGAGCATATTCGAGCAGAAATTGAGGACTCAAAGTACTTTGTTCTTGTGGATGAAACATGTGATGTGTCCAAGAGAGAGCAAATGGCACTAGTTTTCAGATTTGTTGATAAAGATGGTTATTCCCAAGAAAGATTCTTTCATATCATACATGTAGCCAACACAAAAGCACTGACACTAAAGATGGAGTTGTGTAAAGTATTATCCAAGCATGGATTTGATGTACAAAATCTTTGAGGCCAGAAGTGCGATGGGGCAAGCAACATGAGGGGAGAGTTGAATGGATTGCAAGCTCTATTCATTAAAGATTGCCCCTATGCATATTATGTTCATTGCTATGCTCATCGGTTGCAACTCTCCCTTGTTGGTGCAGCAAGAGATGTGGTTCCAGTCACCCAACTTTTTCAGAAACTTCACTTTGTTATAAACACAGTTGACTCCTCTTCAAAGCGACATGATGAGTTGCATGACGCCCAGGTGGTTGAGATTGCACGCTTGCTCGCTATCGATCAGATTGAAATAGGCAAAGGAGCCAATCAAATACGCTCATTGAAGCGACCAGGAGAGACTAGATGGGGTTCCCACTTAGGTTCGATTTCTAGTCCTATGCATATGTTCAATCCAGTGAGAGTTGTTCTAGAATATATAGCCGCAGATTCATCAGCTGGAGCAAACCGGGTTGATGGTAATACTTCTTTCACTTACCTGACCTCTTTTGAGTTCGTATTTATCCTATGCATGATGAAAGAAATATTGGAAACTAGCGAAGATCTTGGGAAGGCTTTACAGAAGAAAGCACAAGACATAGTAAATGCAGTTCGTCTAGTGCATTCCACAAAAGTACTTCTAGAAGAGAAGAGATTAGATGAAGGATGGGAGTTGTTCATTGGAAATGTTGTTGAGTTCTGTGTGGAGTATGATATAGATATTCTAGACATGGAAGAACTATACATTCTGCATGGTGGGCGTGCTCGTCATCAACTTGATCACTTTACTAGAGAAAGGTATCTACGAGTGGAGATATTTCGAGCAACAATTGACAACCAACTAAATGAATTGAATCTTAGGTTCAACGAGAAAGTGATGGATCTCTTATCCATTAGTGTTACATTGATACCAAGAAATGGATTTACATCATTCAATGCTAAGGAAATATGTTCAATGGTGGAGAAATAGTATCCGACTGATTTTACACAACAAGAGAGATATGGGTTGGAGATTCAGCTCAACCATTTTGCTGCAGATGCTAAAAAAAGTGGAGACTTGAAGAAGCCCATCATCATAACTTCTTTATGTCGATGCCTTGTTGAGACAGGACGAGCTAGAATTTACAATTTGCTTGATAGGTTGCTTCGATTTCTTGTTACTCTCCCGGTTTCCACTGCAAGTGTTGAGGGTGCTTTCTCGAGCTTGAAGATTATCAAGTCAAGGCTACGTAATCGAATGGAAGATGATTTTCTTGCAGACAGTTTGTTGCTACAAATTCAACGAGAAATTGCATCAAAAATTCCTTGTGAAGATATAATTGCTGATTTCAAAAGTAGGAAGAATAGAAGATCATATCTTTAATTGCAGTAGTGCAAGTTGGTTGGCAGCACTACTGGTTGGCAGTAGTGCTAGTTGGTTATGTTTATTTGTCTTTTGGTCATTTGGTGTCACTACTGTTTGGCGTGGTGTGTTCTTTTGGAGCACCAAAATTTACCTATCAACAATGCTCAGGTATGTGTGAACCTGCTGTATATATATATATATATATATATATATATATATATATATATATATATATGTATATATATATATATAGGGTGGGTCTATTATGATAACACCCCTTAAGACCTTATTCTAATATAACCTAAGCCTTATTCTGATAACACCCCGATCCGAAACAGAACCAACCACTCCCAACCCCACCTCCCGCACGACACCAATCTCCCTCCTGCGCCGATCCAAACCCCCACCTCTCGTTCCCTTCTCTCTCCACCGGAACGCACCTTCTGCCACCCCACCCTCCCCACCTTCTCCGGCGCGCCATGGCCCACCCGAGCCGCCGCCCAAACCCTCCCCACCTTCTTCGGTGCCGTCTGTCCCACCCCAGGCCGTCGCCCCATCGTCCCCACCTTCTCCGACGCGTCATGGCCCACCCCTAGCCACCGTCCCCAACCCTCCCCACCTTCTCCGACGCCGTCCATCCCGCCCCGGGCCGTCGGCCCACCCTCCCCACCTTCTCCGTGCCAAGCAACTCCTCCGCCAAGCTCGCGCTTTCCGTCCCGTCGGCATCGCAACCGCCGGAATCCTCATTCTCCCAGGACACGCCTCCTCGCCTCCCCGGACCACGCTGGCGCCAAGATCCCGTCTCCGGCCGCGGCTTCGAAAGAACTCAAGGCGGCAAGGCCTCGCCCGTCGATCTTCAGGGAGGGGTCGACGGCCACCCAACCACATGCCACGACAGCTTCCTTTGAAGACGGCGACGACGGGCTCTGGATTCACGGAGTCCAGCTCCTCACTCTCACCCTTTTGCAGTGTGCACCATCTATTTTGCAGTACACGAGAGCACCGGGCATCAACAACCGCCTGCCGGATGTGCGAGCCCCTACTGAAACCGCCGCCATCGACCTACTGGTGCTAGATCCAGCGGCCCCATCCACCTCTCCCTCCCACTCTGCCATGGAGTACAAAGGGCATGTTGCTCTCTCTGCAGCTAACTCGTGTTCGGGGTGCAGCTCACCGACATTCGGGGTGCAGCTCGCTGGCTGAGACAGTGCAGTTCGAGCGACCCCGTGAGTGACGTACGTCCAGCGAGTGCCTGCGGTTCGGCAGGGCAAGCACCTCGTTGTGTCATTTGCGTGCAATTCAGTGCATTTCGTGTGTGATGGGGAACAGAAGAAAGGAAAGGATCCAATTTTGTTACACTGCATTGTGGGGTTTACTCCGTCTGTAAAATCTTTTCTTTGTAAAAAGCAGTGCGCTCGGTGAACTGAAGAAGTACATTTTTCATAATTATTGTAATTCATTGTTAAAAAGTTTGTGGTTCCCTTATTGCAGTGCACACGAAAGTAAAATTGCATCTAAAATTGCATCAGGAGTTGCAGTTCACTTCGTTTTCGCGTACACACGATGATTTTCACTCTGTTTAATGCAGTGTGGTTTCGGTCTGAAGTAGTGCACTGATCCATCTGATGCAGTGCACTTCGTTGTCGCGTACACACGATGATTTTCAGTACGTTTTGATGCAGTGCGGTTTCGGTCTGAAGCAGTGCACCCATCTGTCTCAAGCAGTGCACTTCGTTCGTCGTGTACGCATGACAATTTTCAGTCTGTCCGGATGCGATGCGGTTTTCAGTCTAAAGCGATTGCACTTTCGTTTATGCGATCACGGTGCACCACGGCGATTTGGGTGTCGCAAATAAAGGCCCGTGATTTTGTCAAATCAAAACTGCTCTTAAACCATAAGGAATTAGCGGAAGTGTTCTACATGAAAAAGTTGCGCCTCATCGATATCTTTACGACGGCGTATAATTTGAATCATTTCGACCAGCGGTTTGTGAAAAATTCGCGAAAAACGGCTGCTGCCACTCGTCGTTCGCCGCATGATTTTCAAAATTAACTTCAAACCACAAGAAATCTCAAAAACATTTCAACATATGAAAGTTGCGCCTTGCCCATAGCTTTTCAACGGTATATTACACGCCTTGTTTCGACAAACGGTTAGAAAACTGGAGTGAAAACAGTACCAAAAATTTGAAATTTTTTGAAAAACAGAATTCCGCAATTTAGTAAATATGAATCTGCTCTTAAACCGTAATGAATTAGAGAAAATAATAGTTATGAAAAAGATGCGCCTCGATGATATCTATCCAAAGGTGTATAGTTTGCTTCATTCCGACAAGCGGTTTAGAAAAAAGCGCGAAAAAACGCTCGCTGCCACTCGTCATCGGCCGCACCATTTTCATAACTGCTCTTAAACCGTGAGGAATCTCGAAAAGTGTTCAACATGGCGAAGTTTCGCCAAATCCATAGCTTTCCAACGGTATATCATACGCCTCGTTTTGATAAACGGTTAAAAAATTAGAGCAAAAACAATACAGAAAAAACACTGCATACAGTTTTTTACGACACAAAGTTCACTAGTCTCTGCAATGCAGTGCTCTTGCTAAAGAAAGTGCAGTGCCCTCGCATTGAGCATGCAGTACGGAAGTGTTATCAGAATAGTTATTCTGATAATATTATCAGAATAAACCGGCTGTATATATATATATATATATATGTATATATGGTCCTCTAATTATCCTTGCATATGTTCTACAACTTAGTGGTTTTTTATGCATATGGTGTGTTCTTATATGAAGTCGGCCCCCTCTTGAGATTTGGTCACGCTCCGCCATTGTTCAGAGTTGCCATGTGTCCATGTCACACATGGCAATTAGCATGGTTCAACTAGAATGATTGACATGAAATCTGAATATCAAAAGTAGGATATTTTACAATGTTCAAACAACAATTTAAAGTATTATGAGTTATCATAATTCACGGGTGCCAAAAAGTCATCATTACTCATAGGCATGGTGGTGAAACTCTTCTAAACTGTGCAACCACTTTGTATTCTTGGCCTAAAGTGTACAACCATTAATCAAATAAACAAGTTATATCATTAGTGAATTGCATCATTAGTCCATTACCTCAAAGTGGTTGCACTCTTTACGCCAAGGACTCGAGAACTGATCAAATTTAGTTCATAAACTCGTTTATTCGATAAAAAAAGTGAGAACCGATATGAAAGGGAGAGAAAAAATTGTCAACATGGCGAGAATGTTATTGTTTCTTGAACCGCTCGGCAACAAAAAAACTAAAATTTGCCATCCGAAAAGAAAGTTCTCATCCTCGCGTGTTGCGTTACTAAACTTGCCATAACAAATGTTTGCAGTTGCCATGTGTCTGTGTCACACGTGTGGTACTTATGAGGGTCCAACTAAAATAACACTATTTTGATATGAACCTGAAGATCAAAACTAGGACATTTTACAATGTCCAAACAACAATTTAATCTATTATGAGTTACCATAATTCACAGGTACCAAAAAGTCGTTGTTACTCAGAGGCATGGTGGTGAAACTCTCCTAAACTATGCAACCACTTTGTGTTCTTGTCCTAAAGTGTACATCCATTTTAATCAAATAAACACGTGCACTTTTGGTTAGGATGGGATTCGAACACGTGGACTGAAGAGGCACCAAGCGGCTTGCTTGCCACTAGAATATTAAGTAACCTGTGTCAATTGAGTTACAAACTACAGTAATACATACTGTGTGCTTGAGAGCTTACATGCGCTCAAACATTAAAGCCTAAAAATATAGTAAATACATTATGAAAATCTGAATTTTTTGTGAATAAATGTTCTAACAACACGTAAACTTCCACCTAGATAGGACATGTGTGGTGGTCTGTACAAAAAAAATCTTGATGTTCATCCATTAAACAAAATCTGGCACAGTGCACCACGGATGTCTTCTCTAGATGAATCTGTACATGATGTTAGATATTTGTTGATGTTCATCGACAAAAAAAGATATTTTTTAAAATTTTATTTACTACTCTACCTTTGTTTCTAAATATAACACTTTGTGGTAGTTCAAACTCCCTCTGGTCCTTTTTTACTCCAGCGTATTAGATTTTTCATCAAATTTATATTAAAAATATCAACATCTACAAAACCATATATATATATATATATATATATATATATATATATATATATATATATATATATATACACACACATTATGAAACTACATTTCATAATGGATCTAAAAATATTGATTTGGCATTATGAATGTTGATACTTTTTTTCTATAAGTATGGTCAAAGTAGAGATCCTTTGACTCTAGACAAAACTGGCTAAAAAGGACCGGAGAGAGTATTTTCTAAATTTACTACTATTCATGTACATGTATTTAAACTTGAGAGGAGAGAGTATATAGGGTTTTGTAACACAATCGACTTAAGATCCTAGTGGTCCGCTAGCCATTTGTCCCTTCTTAGAGCATCTCTAACAGCCGTCCAACACGCGGCGCGCTAAAAAACAATTTGCAGCACGCCGATCGCCTGGTTTGGCGCCGCGGGGAGCGCTGGCTCCAGCAGCCGCGGTAAAATGCAGCGCGCGCGAGAAGCCGGCGCATGCCATATGTTGCATTTTGGACACAAAATGAATTTCAAACATCTCAAAACAAAGACATGGCATAATTTAAATCATACATACAAGTTGATGACATAAAAGTTCATGCCCACGACATTATCCAACCAAGTTCAAAATCCAAACCAAGTTCATGACACAAAAGTTCACATCAACGAAAGGCACATCAACAATCAAGCCTTGTCCTCGTCTTCATCCTCATCTTCCTCCAATTCATCCAATTCCTCCGAAGACGATTCTTCCTCCTCCTCTTCATTGCCGCACGCCGCATCATCATGTGAAGCTCGGAAGGTGTTGGCAAGATCTTCAACGGTATCTTCATGCGAAGGTGTGTGAGGCACACCGGAAGACATTCCGGCCATGACGCCCGGAGGTGCACCCATGCCTCACATGAGAGACGCAAAACTCATGCCTCCCATGCCGGCCATGCCGCCTGGAGGTGCTCGGAGGCCACCCATGCCTCCCATGGTCTCCATGGTAACTCCAAAGCCACCCATGGCACCCATGCCGCCCATGGTAGCTCCGAAGTCACCGATGCCTCCCATGCCGCCAAGGCCACCGCCACCCTTGCCACAAATCCTGGCTCTTTTTTGGATCAAGACTTCTTCACGGGCAAGATTGACATACTCCTTTTGCGCCTCATTGAGGATAGATGTGTTCAAGAAGAACAAGTACTTCCCCCAATCCAACAATCTAGATCGGTTCTTCATGCCCACCTTCCTATCCTCGAATGCCACCTTCCGCTCCTCGGCCGTCACCCTCCTCTCCTCAGCTGCGGCATCTTGGTTCCTTGCCATCTTCCTCACCTTGTTGACTTCTTTTCTTGCCTACACAATAGCTTCCATAGCATTTTTTAGCTCATCATCTCCTTTCCTCTTCTTCTTTTCTTTTGCGTCTTTCTTGGTCCCATCCAGTCGGTTTGGCTTCGAGTATGAAACCGAGATTGGTGTGGGGCTTCTCTTGTCGTCAACACTTGATGCCTCCTCCTCATCATCATCCAAATCAATTGTTCGCTTGAGTTTGTTTCTCAAATCCAAATCATCCATATCATCACGCTTCTTCCATTTCTCATCATCCTTCAATGCTTCATAGCAATGAGGCAAGGTAAATGGTCTTCCTTTCTTGATCTTCCCCTTCTTGCTCTTCTTCTCCTCTCCTTTGAACAAATTTTGTGCAATATTCAACTACACAAAACAAAACAAGTTAGCACTACAAACATCAACAACAAGCATGATGAACATTATCGAACATGGATGAAATGGCACTTACCCTATCTTCATCATTAGTGCCACTTGGGTTCAACTTGTCAACCGCCTTTTGTGCGGCCGCCCACTTTTGACAATCCTTGTTGATTGTCGAGCACCAGGAGCGAAGAGATCGAGCGGAGCGGTCAATTCCACTCTCATTGCGTAGATCAAAGTGTTCCTTCATCTGGTTCCAATACGCATCTCTACTTTGATCACCTCCAACGGATGGATCCCTCGACACTTACAACCAAGCATTGCATAGCAAAACGTCTTATTCGTTGGTGTAGTTGCCTCCTCTACCTTTCGGTGCGTCGACAATGCCCTCACCATCCTCGTCCACCTCGAACTCATGGTCATCGAAATGCATGTCATTAGTTTGAGACCAATGCGAATTGTTGGAGCCAACACCCATAGTTGACATGTATGCCTCATTGTTGACACTACAAAGTATATAGAACAATGCAAATAAGCTATCTATTTGTATGCATTCAAAAAATAACAAAAACAAAAAAGTTGGCGAAATTTTATACCTTTGGGGCATTTCCTCGAACACCTTGTGCGCGTCGGCCGCCGGCTCAACAAGTGAGCTCGCCGACGCTTTGGTAGTCGCCGCGCCCGTCACACGCCCTGCAAGCTTCTTCATCGATGGCTTCGGGGAGCCGGAGCCGTCCGCCGCCTTGTTCTTCTTCACGGATGCCTTGCCCTTCTTCGGCCACGCCGCATTTGGGAGCTTCGAGAGGGGGGCACGTGGCTTCAAGGCGGGCGCCGACGCGACGCCACCCGCCGCCGAGGTCATCCGTGGCGGCATGAAGAGGCTGCACGCGATGCCGGTGCTTGGAGGAGCTCCGGCGGAGGCGAAGCCAAAGCTCCCCGCGCTAGGGTTTGCGGCGGCGGTGGCGGAGGGGTCGCGGGTGTGGGAAGGGGTGAAGGGGGTGCCGGGGCGGGCGTCCATCGGGTCAATTCACCGGCGGCGGTGCTGTGACACCCGGATAATAAAGCTACAGTAATATCTTGCTAATGATGCCATGTCACCATCATTACTGATGCTAATCTTGCTTTGGTTCAAAACCAGTTCGAATTCAAACTTAAAATAAAGTCTAATAATAAAACTTTTCAAATGTTAAGACTAAAATGTTAAAAATGTATCACATAATCGATAGAAAATATTGGTGAAGGAACCACATTCTTATAAACTATTTAATTGCCCTATAATAAGTAAATAGTGGCTAAAGCAATAATTTAAATGCCTTTTGAATTATAAAAATTACCAAGCATTTGTATTAAATACCAAACCATTTTATGGCAATGCTAAATAATGCAAAGTAATTATGTGGCACCATTCCATATTTTACAAAAGTATTTTTATGTCCTAACAATTTGCAAAACAGAACAGATTGATGAAATTAAAAGAAAAAAGAAAAACTAAAAAGAAAGGGAAAGAAAAGGCCAAGCTGCACTGTGCACTTGGCCTAGCCGCGCAACACCACAACCCAGCCCAACTTACCCCCTCCATCGTCTTCCCTGTTCATGGAGCGCGCTGGACGTCGGCCGTGCATCCATGCCGCGAATCCGCTGCGTGGCGGCCATCCAGAACACCCGCCACCCTACAAGGTCGTCGTCGACCCCCCTCGGTCAAACCCTAGCACACCCAGATCCCCCTGCCTCTCGCTCCCTCTCCCTCTCGGTTCCCCTCACCCGCCATGGCCGCCGTCGACCACGCTACCACCGTCGCCCCCGCGCCGAGCTTGGGAGCACCACGGATCCGCCTAGATGTCCTCTTTCTCCTCCCCAACGCACGAGAGACCAGGAGCTCTACATCGTCGCCATCGACTTCGTCTTCTTCATCAGTGCCTGGAGCTCGCCACCGACAATTCACCATCTTCTGCAGCTACTAAACTCCCACCGGCCTTTCTTGCGCCTCGCGGTGAGCTCCCGGTCGAAAACCTCTCCTCTGGGCTTGTTTTGTTGTTTCCTACTGTTACTACCATCGCCACCGTAGCCCGCTGCTGCCACCGCATGCTCCTGTTCGGCTACTGTTACTGCCGAAGGCCCGCGAGCGCCGCGTCGGAGCCACCCACGCCGGCCCTCCGCTGCCCTGCTTCACACTGCTGCTACGCCCAGCGGCCTCCGCGTCCAACCCACACCCGTGCGCCCCATCGCTGGTCGCCGAAGTCGCCAGCGCTTACCGCGCTTGCCGCGCGCTTCGCCACTTCCGCCGCGCGACAGCTCGCGACGCCTTACCACCACCTGACGCACGATGTTTACGCCGCGCTTCGCTTCGCCCTCGCCACCATCGCCGCTTCTCAGATCGCCGGAGGTTGCCGACGCTTATCCCACACGCACGCTGCCGCCTCGCCGCGCCTGGGCCGCTTCGCTTAGCTGCCGCGCATCAAGGTTCGCCGCTTCGCAGCCTACTTCGCCAACCGTCAGAATCGCTGTTTCGCCGGCTCCCGCCTGCGAAGCTCCGCTCGTCGATCCCCATGGCCGCGCATTCCGGCAACGGTCTACGCCGTCCGCCGCTCGCCGCGCCGGCCGTGCCCCGTTCCTGACCCACTCCCGCGCGCCCCTGCTCCGTTGTGCCCACCGCTATTGCGCACCGCGTTGGCCCCCTGTTTAGCGCCCCGCGCTCCGCCCTCCGCCGGCGCCGCCCTTCACCGGTGTCGCCCTCCGCCGGGCCACCCGCTGCCGGCCGAGCCCGGCCCCGCCTGCTTCTCGCCATGGCCGTCGGTCCTCCTCTGCGAGGCCGTGCGTGCCTCCAGCCACTAGAGGCCGACTGTGCCTCTGGCCAGTGGCTTGGCCCTAGAAAAAGGAAAATTAAAAGTAAAAAAATGAAATAAAATAAATGAGTAGTTAATTAACCGAAAATAGCTAATTAGCTAAACCCAACAGACTATGACATAGGGATGAAAACGGAGCGGAAACGGACGGAACTGAGTGCTACCATATTTGTTTTCATATATTTTTGCAGAAGCGGAAACGAATACAGAAACCCCGGAAATGAATACGGAAACAGATACTACCGGAAACGGACACAGAGCGAATACAAAGCAGACACGGAAACAGAAGTGGGCGTTGACCGGAAATTAAAAAAACCTTGAATCGAAGAGAAATACGTGCAAAGCAGACACAAATTTAATGAATTGTTAACATGGCTACAAAAAAGCATTATGTTAGCAACTTAGTGTAATCTTGTAGTAATGCAGGACAATTGTTTATATGGTCAAGCTGAGTACGTATGTGGTAGTACAAGTTGGGCTCAAATGATCCATTCTACTCATTGTATAATTGTGTGTTGTTTGGTGGTTGGACTACAAAGCAGCCATAGGTCTATAGTAAAAACGGAAATTCCATATTCACGGAAATGGAAAGTTCCGTTTCCACGCCTATGCCACCGGAAAACACCGTTCTGTTTTTGTTTCTGTTTCCGCATAAAAAAATTCCACTTCCACTTCCGTTTTGCAAAATTCCATTTTCGTTTTCATATTTCCTCTCCATTTCCGTTTTTCCTCCGAAAATACGGAAAGTTTCCATTCCCTTTTCATCCCTACTATGACATGTGGGTCCCAAGACCCAGTTGACCAGTCAAATTTTGACTGGTCAACATGTTGATTGGACCCCTCGGACCCCACCAGTCAACCTCTGTGGCTAGCACATGGCTGAGTACACCTAGTATTTTCTATTTAATTTCGAATTAATAATAATCCTATAAAATGATTAAATCTTTATAAAATAATATAAAATAAACCGTAACTCGGATGAAAATACTTTGTACATGAAAGTTGCTCAGAACGACGAGACGAATCCGAATGCGCGGTTCGTTCGTCCGCACACATCCCTAGCATAGCGAACACGCAACTTTTCCCCGCCGGTCCGTTTGTCCGAAAACGTGAAACACCGGGAATACTTTCCCGGATGTTTCCCTCCTTCGCCGGTATCACCTAATACCGCGTTAGGGCATACCTAGCACTGCACATTGTCATGTCATGTATCGTCATGCTTATGTTTGCATTATATTTATTGTTTCTTCCCCCTCTTCTCTCGTTAGACACCGAGACCGACGCCACCGCTACCCAGTACGACTACGGTGTTGACGAGCCCTCCTTCTCGGCTGAGCTTCCAGGCACGCCCCCCTTTATCACCAGATATCGCCTATTCTCCTCTCTCGCTTGCATTAGAGTAGTGTAGCATGTTCTTGCTTCCGGTTAATCCCATTCTGCTGCATAGCCTGTCATTGTTGCTACAATTGTTGATACATTTACCTGCAATTCTACATGCTTAGTATAGGTTGCTAGTACTTCATCAGTGGCCCTGCATTCTTGTCTGTCTGCCATGCTATACTATCGGGTCGTGATCACTCGGGAGATGATCGCGTGTATATACTTACATACATATTATACATGATACATGTGGTGACTAAAGTCGGGTCGGCTCGTAGAGTACCAGCAAAGTGGTTTCGATGAGGGGGTTGAAAGGACAGGTGGCTCCATCCCAGTAGAGGTGGGCCTGGGTTCCCGACGGCCCCCGACTGTTACTTTGTGGCAAAGCGACAGGGCAGGTTGTGACCACCTAGGAGAGAGGTAGGCCTCGCCCTGGTAGGCGTCCGCGGTTACATCAATTAACACGCTTAACGAGATCTAGGTATTTGATCTGAGTCTGGCCACTGGCCTATACGCACTAACCAACTACGCGGGAATAGTTATGGGCACTCGACGTCGTGGTATCAGCCGAAGCCTTCTTGACGTCAGCGACCGAGCGGCGCGCCGGATTGGACTGTAAGCCTGCTCTTGTATTAAGGGGGCTAGGTCTGCTTCCGGTCGCCCATGCAACGTGCAGGTGTGCAATGGGCGATGGACCCAGACCCCTGCGCCATAGGATTTAGACCGGCGTGCTGACCTCTCTGTTGTGCCTAGGTAGGGCTGCGACATGTTGATCTTCCGAGGCCGGGCATGACCCAGGAAAGTGTGTCCGGCCAAAGGGGATCAAGCGGGTTGTGTTATGTGGTGCACCCCTACAGGGAAGTTTATCTATTCGAATAGCTGCGTCCCTCGGTAAAAGGACGACCCGGAGTTGTACCTTGACCTTATGACAACTAGAACCGGATACTTAATAAAACACGCCCTTTCAAGTGCCAGATGCAACTCGGTGATCCCTCTCTCATAGGGCAACGAGGAGAGGATCGCCGGGTAGGATTGATAACCCGCAAGTATACGGGATCGCAACAGTTTTCGATAAGTAAGAGTGTCGAACCCAACGAGGAGCTAAAGGCAGAATAAATATTCCCTCAAGTTCTATCGACCACCGATACAACTCTACGCACGCTTAACGTTCGCTTTACCTAGAACAAGTATGAAACTAGAAGTACTTTGTAGGTGTGACGGGATAGGTTTGCAAGAAAGTAAAGAACGCATAAATATAAACTAGGGGCTATTTAGATAAAGAAGCAATAAAGTAAATATAGCGAGTGTGGAAAAGTGGTGATAGGAGTTGTGAAATTGCGCCTAAGCAATTGACTATGTTACTAGACCGGTAATCACTATTGCAATTCTATTTGAGGGAGAGGCATAAGCTAACATATCATCCCTTACTTGGAATTCTATGCACTTATGATTGGAACTCTAGCAAGCATCCGCAACTACTAAAGATTCATTAAGGTAAAACCCAACCATAGCATTAAAGCGTCAAGTCCCCTTTTATCCCATACGTAAACAACCTACTTACTCGGGTTTGTGTTTCTGTCACTCACGCAACCCACCATAAGCAAATCATAAACATATTGCAAACCCTACAGCTGAATCCCTCACGCTATGCCGACACGGAGGGCACAATAGGACAACACCAATAATAAAACATGCAACTCAAACCAATCATAGCAATTCATCAATCACCGATAGGACAACGAAAATCTACTTAGACATAATAGGATGGAAACACATCATTGGAAAATAATATGAAGCATAAAGCACCATGTTCAAGTAGAGGGTACAGCGGGTTGCGGGAGAGTGGACTGCTGAATATAGAAGGGGGAAGGTGATGGAGATGTTGGTGAAGATGACGGCGGTGTTGGTGAAGATCGCGGTGATGATGATGGCCCCCGGTAGCGCTCCGGCGCCACCGGAAGCAAGGGGGAGAGAGGCCCCCTTCTTCTTCTTCTTCCTTGACCTCCTCCCTAGATGGGAGAAGGGTTTCCCCTCTGGTCCTTGGCTCCCATGGCTTGGGAGGGGTGAGAGCCCCTCCGAGATTGGATCTATCTCTCTGTTTCTGCGTTCTCTCATGGCTCTGTTTCACCGTTTCGTGTATATATGGAGATCCTAACTCCGATTGGACTGAAACCTTCGCCCAGATTGTTTTCCAAAAATTAGCTTTCTTGCGGCCAAAGAAGGGCATCAACCGCCTTACGGGTGGCCCACGAGATAGGGGGCGCCCCCCCTTAGAGGGGTGGCGTGCCCCTATCTCGTGGCCAGCTCGGGCATCGTCTGACGTTGATTCTTCCTCCCAAAAATCACAAATATTCCAAAATAATTCTCCATCCATTTTTATCCCGTTTGGATTCCGTTTGATATTGGGTTTCTGCGAAACATAAAACATGCAACAAACAGGACAGCCTTTGAGCCTTTGGATCAATATGTTAGTCCCAAAAATAGTATAAAAAGTTGCCAAAAGTATATGAAAGTTGAATAATATTGGCATGGAACAATCAAAAATTATAGATACGACGGAGACGTATCAGCATCCTCAAGCTTAATTCCTGCTCGTCCTCGAGTAGGTAAATGATAAAAAAGATAATTTTTGATGTGGAATGCTACCTAGCATAATCTTGATCATATGTCTAATCATGGCATGAATATTAAGACATGAGTGATTCAAAGAAATAGTCTATCATTTGACATAAAAATAATAATACTTCAAGCATACCAACCAAGCAATTATGTCTTATTGAAATAACATAGACAAAGAAAGATCATCCCTACAAAATCACATAGTCTGGCTATGCTCCATCTTCACCACACAAAATATTCACATCATGCACAACCCCGATGACAAGCCAAGCAATTGTTTCATACTTTTGACGTTTCTCAAACCTTTTCAACTATCACGCAATACATGAGCGTGAGCCATGGATATAGCACTATAGGTGGAATAAAATATAACGATGGAGGTTATGTGGAGAAGACAAAAAAGGAGATAGTCTCACATCAACGCGGCTAATCAACGGGCTATGGAGATGCCCATCAATTGATGTCAATGTGAGGAGTAGGGATTGACATGCAACGGTTGCACTAAGAGCTATAAGTGTATGAAAGCTCAACAAAAGAAACTAAGTGGGTGTGCATCCAACTTGCTTGCTCATGAAGACCTAGGGCATTTGAGGAAGCCCATCATCGGAATATACAAGCCAAGTTCTATAATGAAAATTCCCACTAGTATATGAAAGTGAAAGCATAGGATACTCTCTCTATGAAGAACATGGTGCTACTCAAGCACAAGTGTGGTAAAAGGATAGTAATATTGCCCTTCTCTCTTTTCTCTCATTTTTTGTTTTCATTTTTTCATTTTTGGGCCTTCTTTTTGGCATTTCTCCTTTTTTATTTTTTTATTTTTTATTTTTTCGTCCGAGTCTCATCCCGACTTGTGGGGGAATCATAGTCTCCATCATCCTTTCCTCACTGGGGCAATGCTCTAATAATGATGATCATCACACTTTTATTTACTTACAACTCAATTTTACAACTCGATATCTAGAACAAAGATATGACTCTATATGAATGCCTCCAACGGTGTACCAGGATGTGCAATGATCTAGCGTAGCAATGACATCAAAAAACGGACAAGCCATGAAAACATCATGCTAGCTATCTTACGATCATGCAAAGCAATATGACAATAAATGCTCAAGTCATGTATATGATGATGATGGAAGTTGCATGGCAATATATCTTGGAATGGCTATGGAAATGCCATGATAGGTAGGTATGGTGGCTGTTTTGAGGAAGATATAATGAGGCTTATGTGTGATAGAGCGTATCGTATCACGGGGTTTGGATGCACCGGCGAAGTTTGCACCAAATCTCGAGGTGAGAAAGGGCAATGCACGGTACCGAAGAGGCTAGCAATGATGGAAGGCTGAGAGTGCGTATAATCCATGGACTCAACATTAGTCATAAAGAACTCACATACTTATTGCAAAAATCTATTAGTCATCGAAACAAAGTACTACCCGCATGCTCCTAGGGGGATAGATTGGTAGGAAAAGACCATCGCTCGTCCCCGACCCCCACTCATAAAGAAGGCAATCAATAAACACCTCATGCTCCGACTTCGTTACATAACGGTTCACCATATGTGCATGCTACGGGACTTGCAAACCTCAACACAAGTATTTCTCAAATTCACAATTACTCAACTAGCACGACTCTAATATCACCACCTTTATATCGCAAAACTATTGCAAGGAATCAAACATATCATATACAGCGATCTACAAGTTTATGTAGGATTTTATGACTAACTATGTGAATGACCAGTTCCTGTCATCTCTCTAAATAGATATAAGTGAAGCAAGAGAGTTTAATTCTTTCTAAAAAAGATATGCCCACGCTCTAACAAATATAAGTGAAGCAAAAGAGCATTCTACAAATGGCGGTTGTCTATATGAAGAGAAACAGACAATCCAAACTTCAAATGATATAAGTGAAGCACATGAAGCATTCTATAAAGCATACTCAAAAGATTTAAGTGAAGTACAATGAGCATTCTATAAATCAACCAAGGACTATCTCATACCAGCAAGGTGCATAAAAGAAAAATAAAAACTAAATGCAAAAGACACTCCAAGACTTGCACATAATGCATGAACGAAACGAATTCGAAAACATACAGATACTTGTTGAAGAAAGAGGGGATGCCTTCTGGGGCATCCCCAAGCTTAGGCGCTTGAGTATCCTTGAATATTTACTTGGGGTGCCTCGGGCATCCCCAAGCTTGATCTCTTGCCTCTCTTCCGTTTCCTCATATCGAGACATCCTCGATTAGACACTACATCCACACAAAACTTCAACAGAAAACTCGGTAAGATCTGTTAGTATAATAAAGCAAATCACCACTCTAAGTACTGTTGCAAACCAATTCATATTTTGTTTTTGCATTGTGTCTACTGTAACATAACTTTTTCATGGCTTAATCCACTAATATAAATTGATAGATTCATCAAAACAAGCAAACTATGCATCAAAAACAGAATCTGTCAAAAACAGAACAGTTTGTAGCAATCTGAACATCCACCATACTTCTGGTACCCCAAAAATTCTACCAAAATTAGGAAAAATAAACAAGTTGTATAGAAAGACAGTGCAAAAGGAATCAGAACCAATTGACGTTCCAGTTAAAAAAAAAATTCGCGCACTACAGCCAAAGTTTCTGTCCTGCACCGTACAAACCAACAAGCATTGTGAACATCCTAAAGGCAAACCTTGGCACATTATTTTTATAATACAATGGAATTTTACAAGGGGATAATTATTTTTGATGAAAAGTTTCTGTAATCAAGATTCACAAAGTTTCCGTGAGCATGAACAAAGTTCAAGGAGCTCTCCCACTTCAACAATGCTTGTCTTTCTCACTTTCACTTTCCTTTTGAAAAGTTTTAGGTTCCCCTCTTTATTTTTTTGTTTTTAAACTATATGAAAGCACTCAACATAAATAAATGACTCTCTAAAACTTCCGGGTTGTCTCCCTGGCAGCGCTTTCTTTAAAGCCATTAAGCTAGGCATTTAGTGCTCAAGTAATGAATCCACCTGGATCCCAAGGTATATCAAAGCCAATTTTAATTAACAATGATTTGCAATTTAGTAGTGAGCAAAAAGTAACATATATCATGCAACAACAAAGTATAACTATCTTCCTATGCATCAGCATGTCATAAAAGAACAATTCATGCACACATAGTAAAGGCCAATGCATAGTATAAGCAGTTTCTTGCAATTCTATCGTGTTGGAAACATAGAGAGGTGGAGATAGAGTTCCTCTCTCATAATAATCGCAAGTAGGAGCAGCAAGCACATGCATATTATATTCATCAAAATCATCATGTGCAATGGTAAAAGGCAACCCATCAATATAATCCTTAATAAGCACAAACTTCTTCGATATAGTGTAGTAGGGAGAATTCAAAAAGATAATAGGACTATCATGCGTGGGTGCAATAGCAACAATTTCATGTTTAACATAAGGAACTATAGAAAGTTCATCTCCATAAGCATAATTCATATTGGCATCTTGGCCACAAGCATAGCAAGCATCATCAAAAAGGGATATTTCAGACAAATTCAAGGGATCATAGCAATCATCATAGCAATCATCCTTCAGTAAGCACGAAGGGGATTAAACAATGTATGAGTTGGACGGTTACTCTCATTATAAGGTGGGCACGGGTAGCTAATCCGCTCTTCCTCCTTTTGTTCTTCGCTCTCCTCATCATCTTTTTCATCCAATGAGCTCACAGTTTCATCAATTTCTTCTTCCATAGCTTCCTGGAAAATATTAATCTCTTCTTGGACAGCGGAGAATTTCTCAATATATGGTTTAACATTGGCATTAGAAGCATAATTATCGTAACAATATTCAAGTATGGCAAAACTTTCAGATTTGTAAAGAGTAGCATCATACTTTTCAATCAAAGAAGCAATTTCAAAAGCACCCTTAAAAGCAACAAATTCTTCAATTTGTTGAACATCATAGTAATTATAAACACCCTTAGCATATGAAGATACGATTCCATTATCACTAAACAAGAATTGATAGGGTAGGTGTAGGGTCTTTAGAACAACAAGTAACATCATATATTTCACATAAAATCCAAGCATAGCATTGCAAATGTTGAATTTGATCCCATAATAGTTTCCCTTTTTCAGATATACGGTTTACTTTACATAACAAGCATGCTCATCTAAAGATTTTCCCTCAACTAAACTAGTGGGGGTTTCAAAGACGAGCACAAAGGGATCGAAGATGATCCAAGTAAAAAGCTTCAGGAGTGTGGTAGATTTTGAGTGGTTCTCCAACCATTGGAGCAGTAGGTACAACTAATTGTTTTGGTATTTTGTGTTTCCTACCCATAACTAAAGATAGAAAACAACTAAGAACAGCAAATAAAAATTACTTAGTGATAAAGAAAACAAGCACACACGAGAATATTCACCCCACGCTATGACCCCGGCAACAGCACCAGAAAAAGGTCTTGATAACCCGCAAGTATACGGGATCACAACAGTTTTTGATAAGTAAGAGTGTCAAAACCAACGAGGAGCTAAAGGTAGAATAAATATTCCCTCAAGTTCTATCGACCACCGATACAACTCTACGCACGCTTAACGTTCGCTTTACCTAGAACAAGTATGAAACTAGAAGTACTTTGTAGGTGTGACGGGATAGGTTTGCAATAAAGTAAAGAACGCATAAATATAAACTAGGGGCTGTTTAGATAAAGAAGCAATAAAGTAAATATAGCGAGTGTGGAAAAGTGGTGATAGGAGTTGTGAAATTGCCCCTAAGCAATTGACTATGTTACTAGACCGGTAATCACTATTGCAATTCTATTTGAGGGAGAGGCATAAGCTAACATATCATCCCTTACTTGGAATTCTATGCACTTATGATTGGAACTCTAGCAAGCATCCGCAACTACTAAAGATTCATTAAGGTAAAACCCAACCATAAGCGTTAAAGCGTCAAGTCCCCTTTATCCCATATGCAAACAACCTACTTACTCGGGTTTGTGTTTGGTCAATCACGCAACCCACCATACGCAAATCATAAACATATTGCAAACCCTACAGTGGAATCCCTCACGCTATGCCGACACGGAGGGCACAATAGGACAGCACCAATAATAAAACATGCAACTCAAACCAATCATAGCAATTCATCAATCACCGATAGGACAACGAAAATCTACTCAGACATCATTGGATGGCAACACATCATTGGAAAATAATATGAAGCATAAAGCACCATGTTCAAGTAGAGGGTACAGTGGGTTGCGGGAGAGTGGACTGCTGAATATAGAAGGGGGAAGGTGATGGAGATGTTGGTGAAGATGACAGCGGTGTTGGTGAAGATCGCCGTGATGATGATGGCCCCAGCAGCGCTCCGGCGCCACCGGAAGCAAGGGGGAGAGGGGCCCCTCTTCTTCTTCTTCTTCTTCCTTGACCTCCTCCCTAGATGGGAGAAGGGTTTCCCCTCTGGTCCTTGGCTCCCATGGCTTGGGAGGGGCGAGAGCCCCTCCGAGATTGGATCTATCTCTCTGTTTCTGCGTTCTCTCCTGGCTCTGTTTCACCGTTTCGTGTATATATGGAGATCCGTAACTCCGATTGGACTGAAACCTTCGCCCAGATCGTTTTCCAAAAATTAGCTTTCTTGCGGCCAAAGAAGGGCATCAACCGCCTTACGGGTGGCCCACGAGATAGGGGGGCGCGCCCCCCTGGAGGGGTGGCATGCCCCTATCTCGTGGCCACCTCGGGCATCGTCTCGCGTTGATTCTTCCTCCCAAAAATCACAAATATTACAAAATAATTCTCCGTCCGTTTTTATCCCGTTTGGATTCCGTTTGATATTGGGTTTCTGCGAAAGATAAAACATGCAACAAGCGAGGCGGCACTTTGAGCCTTTGGATCAATATGTTAGTCCCAAAAAATAGTATAAAAAGTTGCCAAAAGTATATGAAAGTTGAATAATATTGGCATGGAACAATCAAAAATTATAGATACGACGGAGACGTATCAAGGATTATGCTATGCGATGCTGCTTGGTGAACTTACCATCTACTCTCTTCTACTTGCTGCAAGATGGAGGCTGCCAGAAGCGTAGTCTTCGACAGGACTAGCTATCCCCCTCTTATTCTGGCTTTCTGCAGTTCAGTCCACCGATATTGCCCCTTTACACAGATACCCATGCATATGTAGTGTAGATCCTTGCTTGCGAGTACTTTGGATGAGTACTCACGGTTGCTTTGCTCCCCCCTTTTCCCTTTTCCTTTCTTCATGGTTGTCGCAACCAGATGCTGGAGTTCAGGAGCCATACGCCACCATCGACGACGACTCCTACTACACCGGAGGTGCCTACTACTACGTTCAGGCTGCCGACGACCAGGAGTAGTTTAGGAGGATCCCAGGCAGGAGGCCTGCGCCTCTTTCGATCTGTATCCCAGTTTGTGCTAGCCATCTTATGGCAACTTGTTTAACTTATGTCTGTACTCAGATATTGTTACTTCCGCTGACTCGTCTATGATCGAGCACTTGTATTCGAGCCCTCGAGGCCCCTGGCTTGTATTATGATGCTTGTATGACTTATTTATGTTTTTAGAGTTGTGTTGTGATATCTTCCCGTGAGTCCCTGATCTTGATCATACACGTTTGCGTGCATGATTACTGTATGATTGAATCGGGGGCGTCATAAGTTGGTATCAGAGCCGACTGCCTGTAGGAATCCCCCTTCCACACTCCTTGGCCGAAGTCGAGTCTAGACATTGCAAAACTTTTACTAACATGGCTGTGCGGCCCATGGGCCCACGTCGCCATTAGGTGGTATTATGATCTTTTATTCCTCGTCTATACTCTGGGACTCTAATCTCTTTTTTATTCGGGTTAAATGAATTTGCTAACTCTGACATTAGGATCTCGTGATCGAATCCACCCGGAGATCCCCTTATTGCAGAGGATCGCCTGCTGCAACAGAAGATTCCGAAGATACTCTACAATGTTCTCTCGATACTTTGTGCCATTGCTTTTGCAATTCCCATTCATCGATAAAACCCCCATGGATAACCATGTACACTTGCCATTCATACAATCATTCCCCGTTGATCTTGTTATTACAAGATACCCCGGAATTCTCTCTATTGTTCCGGGAATACCCTGTGCGTACTGCCTTGCAGTTCCTTGCCACATGAATACCCCTACTCCTTGTACTTACCGAGCATCCGTTCATCCCCAATTGTTTATGTGTTTCACAAAATTCTTCAGAATGCTATTCGATCTTTTGAAATCCTCGGTAGCCTATTGCTCCTGATCTTCCTTACCTGCTTGCAATATGGTTTATTCCATATGACTAGCGATATTCATTAGCATCCTTTGACATCATCATAATGAGCATTTGATTCGATATGTTTGCGAATGCCCGCAATCATCGTTGATCCTTATAAATTACTTTTCCGACTGAACTGCCATTCTTTTAACTGGAATTGGTTCTCGACCAATCAAATCATCGTCGATTGTACCCCTAAGGCTATTCAACTTATCCATTCCTAATCAGAGCATTGCTTCTGATCCCTTGTCTTGGAATTCATAATTCCTTTGCATTTGAGCTTTGAGTTAGTCAGTTGTTTCTATAATCTGATCTCCTTGCATTATTTCTTCCTCTGGTTGAGTACCAATTCTCACATCAGATCCCTTGTGGACCACCAAACCTTTTGTCAGAATCTATCCGACAACGTCCTTCATATTCAATAAGCTTGAGAGCCTTTCCTCGGATACATAATGCCTTTGGTAAATTGTATCCTCTGCTTTATCAACCATGTGCTGCTTTTGAGCTTGTATGAATTACTCACAGGTTGTGGTATATGTTTCTAAGATGCCGATGGGTTGAACATATACCTTCCTTAATTTGTGTGAACCCAAGAGTCTTCATGGGTCATAACCTACAGTATTCCATGATTAAACTTTCAAACTCTAAACATTCTTAACTGAGAGCAGTAAATGAGAAGTTGTGTATTGGAGAAGCGGGAGTCGACCTTGAACCTTGCATTCATGCCCATGGACATGATTTTGATCTTATCATGGATGCTTATCTTAAACCCTCTTTGGTATAAGTTCATCTTATATATGGGAATTGGTCTTTTGCAACCGTGGTTTCGACCATATTGTTCTTCCTTGGTCCCATTTCTTGGACAAGATTAAGTACTTGCCTTCTGCAAATGATACACCATTCCAACCTTTACTTTCATATTTCGTTGAGTATTACACCCGGTTATCTCGATATTATCACGACACTGCATAACTTCTTATGAGTTCTCCATCAAGTACTACATTCTCACTGATTCCAATTTTTTTTCACGGGCTCTGAGTCATTAAACACTCAAGGACACCGATAACTGAATCGAGTCCGCATCGTGATTAAACAACTATTAATAATCTTCTTTACCTACGAGTTTGTGCTACTCCCTCCTCGTCATGGAGAGCGCCGGGATGATGAAGAAGGCCACCGGTGAGGGTTCCCCCTCCCAAGGGTCTTAACAGGGTCCGAGAGGTTTTGGTGGCTCTGAGAGGCTTGCGGCGGAACTCCAGATCTATTCTGTTCTTCGACCGTTTTAGGGTATAAGGGTATATATAGGAGGAAGAAGTACGTTAGGGGAGCCACGAGGGGCCCACGAGGGTGGAGGGCGCGCCCTAGGGGGGTGGGTGATACGTCTCCAACGTATCTATAATTATTGATTGTTCCATGCTATTATATTACCTCTTTTGGATGTTTATGGGCTTTATTTTACACATTTATATCATTTTTGGGACTAACCTACTAACCGGACGCCTAGCCCATATTGCTGTTTTTTTGCCTATTTCAGTATTTCGAAGAAAAGGAATATCAAACAGAGTCCAAACGGAATGAAACCTTCGGGAACGAAATCTTTGGAACAAACGTGATCCAGACGACTTGGAGTGCAAGTCAAGAAGCACCCGAGGCCTCCACGAGATAGGAGGGCGCCCCCCATAGGGCGCGCCCCCTGTCTCGTGGGCCCCTCGGGCGGCCACCGACGTACTTCTTCCTCCTATATATACCTACGTACCCCGAAAACATTCAGGAGCACCACGAAACACAATTTCCACCGCCGTAACCTTCTGTATCCGCGAGATCTCATCTTGGAGCCCTTAGGCACTTTCTGGGAGGGGGAAGGAACCACGGAGGGCCTCTACATCAACATCCTTGCCCCTCCGATGAGTTGTGAGTAGTTTACCACAGACCTCCGGGTCCATAGTTATTAGCTAGATGGCTTCTTCTCTCTTTTTGGATCTCAATACAATGTTCTCCCCCTCTCTTGTGGAGATCTATTCGATGTAAACTCTTTTTTGCGGTGTGTTTGTCGAGATCCATGAATTGTGGGTTTATCATCAAGTTTATCTATGAATAATATTTGAATCTTCTCTGAATTATTTTATGTATGATTAAGTTATCTTTGCAAGTGTCTTCGAATTATCAGTTTAGTTTGGCCTACTAGATTGGTCTTTCTTGCCATGGGAGAAGTGCTTAGCTTTGGGTTCAATCTTGAGGTGTCCTTACCCTGATGTGAAAAGGGTTGCAAGGCACGTATTGTATTGTTGCCATCGAGGATAACAAGATGGGGTTTATATCATATTGCATGAGTTTATCCCTCTACATCATGTCATCTTGCTTGTCGTTACTCATTCTTATGAACTTAATACTCTAGATGCATCTTTGGATAGCGGTCGATGTGTGGAGTAATAGTAGTAGATGCAGCGAGTCGATCTACTTGTTATGGGCGTGATGCATATATACATGATCATGCCTAGATAATCTCATAACTATGCGCTTTTCTATCAATTGCTCGACAAGAATTTGTTCACCCACCGTAATACTTATCTTTGTCTTGAGAGAAGCCACTAGTGAAACCTATGGCCCCCGGGTCTATCTCTTATCATATTTGCTCCCAATCTACTTTTATTTGCATCTTTACTTTTTGCATCTATATTATAAAATACCAAGAATATATTTATCTTATCATACTATCTTTATCAGATCTCACTTTCGCAAGTGGCCATGAAGGGTTTGGCAACCCCTTTATTGCGTTGGTTGCGAGTTCTCAGTTTGTTTGTGTAGGTGCGTGGGACTTTTGAGAAGCCTCCTCTTTGGATTGATACCTTGGTTCTCAAAAACTAAGGGAAATACTTACGCTACACTTGCTGCATCACCCTCTCCTCTTCGAGGAAAACCAACGCAAGCTCAAGGCGTGAAAGAAGGATTTACGGCGCCGTCGCCAGGGAGGTCTTCGCTCAAGTCAAGACATACCAAGTACCCATCACAAACCCATCTCCCTCGCATTTACATTATTTGCCATTTGCCTCTCGTTTTCCTCTCCCCCACTTCACCCTTGCCGTTTTATTCGCCCTCTCTTTCCCAATATCCTCCTCTCTTTTCGCTTGCCTTCTTTTGTGTGCTTGTTTGCTTGTTTGACCTTATGGCTGCGCCTAAGGGTCCTGACCACCTTCTCAGAAGGATGGACTTGATTGAATCAAATATTAGAAGCTTTATGAATTTGCAATTTGAGCTTAATAATTTCTTTAGAAAAGAGCTTAAGGAACAAAAAAGTTTTTTGGGGTTCATGAACAAAGAGCTTGATGATATGAATAAAGAATTCTTTGGTGTTAACGCTCAAATCACCCAGCTTGAAAATGCTATAGCCAAAATTTCTAACAAGCAAGCCACCTTAGTCAATAAGATGGCCGCTAAACCAGAAAAATTACATGAAAATAATGATGAGGATCTTAAAGTTATTGATGCGTCTCCGATTAGATCTATGTTTTGCAATATGAATTTTGATGATTATGGGAATGATGATGAATCAACTTTGCCTAGAAGGCGTCCCAAGAATTCGGAATCTTTAGATCTTAATGTTAAATTTGGTAAAAGTGAGATTGAAGAATCTTCAACTTTTAATAATGTTGAACCTACTATCTTGGATTTCAAGGAATTTAATTATAATAATTGCTCTATAAAAGGTTGTATTTCCTTGTTGCAAGCCGTTGTTAATTCTCCTCATGCTTATAGTCAAAACAAAGCTTTTACCAAACATATTGTTGATGCCTTGATGCAATCTTATGATGAAAAACTTAATTTGGAAGTTTCTATACCTAGAAAACTTAATGATGAGTGGGAACCTACTATAAATATTAGAATTAAAGATTATGAGTGTTTTGCTTTGTGTGATTTGGGTGCTAGTGTTTCCACGATTCCGAAAACTTTATGTGATATTCTAGGTTTCCATGATCTTGATGATTGTCCTTTAAATTTGCACCTTGCGGATTCCACCATTAAAAAGCCTATGGGAAGGATCAATGATGTTCTTATTGTTGCAAATATAAATTTGGTGCCCGTAGATTTTATCGTTCTTGATATAGATTGCAATCTTTCTTGCCCTATTATTTCTTGGTAGACCTTTCCTTAGAACGATTGGTGCGATTATTGATATGAAGGAAGGGAATATTAGATTCCAATTTCCATTAAAGAAAGGCATGGAGCACTTTCCAAGAAAGAAAGTTAAATTACCTTATGAATCTATCATGCGTGCTACTTATGAGTTTAGTGCCAAAGATGGCACTCGTTAGATCTATCTTCGCTTTTATGCCTAGCTAGGCGTTAAGCGATAGCGCTAGTTGGAAGGCAACCCAATTTTCTTTATGTTTTTTGTTTTGTTTCTGTTTAGGAATAAATAATCCATCTACCTTCTGTTTAGATGTGGTTTTATGTTTTAATTAGTGTTTGTGCCAAGTAGAACCTATAGGATCTTCATGGATGATAGTTATTTGATCTTAATGTAATTTCCAGAAACTTCCGGCTCACGAAAATAATTGTTGAAAATCACCAGAACGTGATAAAATAGTGATTCCAATTGCTGCTGATCAATACACAAATTTCCTAGGTCGTCCTATTTTGGCTGAAGTTTTTTGAATTCCAGAAGTTTGCGTTAGTTACAGATTACTACAGACTGTTCTGTCTTTAACAGATTCTGTTTTTCGTGTGTTGTTTGCTTATTTTGATGCATCTATGGCCAATAAAATAGTTTATAATCCATAGAGAATTTGGAATACAGTAGGTTTAACACCAAATTAAATAAATAATGAGTTCATTTCAGTACCTTATGTGGTGGTTTTGTTTTCTTTTCGATATGAGCTTATAAGATTTCTTGTTGAGTTTTCTGTTGTGAAGTTTTCAAGTTTTGGGTAAAGCTTTTATGAACTATGGAATAAAGGGTGGCAAGAGCCTGAGCTTGGGGATGCCCAAGGGACCCCAAGATATTCAAGAATAGCCAAAAGCCTAAGCTTGGGGATGCCCCGGGAAGGCATCCCCTCTTTCGTCTTCGTTCATTGGTAACTTTACTTGGAGCTATATTTTTATTCACCGCATGGTAAGTATTTTGCTTGGAGCATCGTGTATGATATTAGCCTTTTCTTTTTAGTTTACCACAATCATCCTTTCTGTACACACCTTTCGGGAGAAGCCTATTTGATTAGAATTTGCTAGAATACTCTATGTGCTTCACTTATATCTTTTTAGCTTGATAGTTTTTGCTCTAGTGCTTCACTTATATCTTTTAGAGCACGGTGGTGTCTTAATTTTGAAGAAATTGCTAGTATATCATGCTTCACTTATATTATTTTGAGAGTCTTTTAGAACAGCATGGTATTTGCTATGGTCATAAAATTTGTCCTAGAATGGTAGACATCCAAGTTGGGTATAATAAAAACTATCATAGGAAGTGAATTGGATGCTATGATCAATTTGATACTTGATAATTGTTTTGAGATATGGAGGTAGTGATATTAAAGTCATGCTAGTTGGGTGATTATGAATTTAAATAATGCTTGTGTTGAAGTTAGCAAGTCCGTAGCATGCACGTATGGTCAAAGTTGTGTAACAAATTTGAAACATGAAGTGTACCTGGCTTGTGCATCCTTATGAGTGGCGGTCGGGGACGAGCGATGGTCTTTTCCTACCAATCTACCCCCCTAGGAGCATGCGTGTAGTACTTGATTTTTGATGACTTCTAAATTTTTGCAATAAGTATATGAGTTATTTTGACTAATGTTGAGTCCATGGATTATACGCACTTTTACCTTTCCGCCTTTGCTAGCCTCTTGATGCCGTGCATTGCCCTTTCTCACCTTGAGAGTTGGTGCAAACTTCACGGTGCAACCAAACCCGATGATGCGATCGCTCTATCACACATAAACCTCCCTATATCTTCCTCAAAACAGCCACCATACCTACCTATTATGGCATTTCCATAGCCATTCCGAGATATATTGCCATGCAACTTTCCACCGTTCCGTTCATCATCATCATGACATACTTTACTTTTGTCATATTGCCATTGCATGATCATGTAGTTGACATCGTATTTTTGGCAAAGCCACCATGCATTATTTTTCATACATGTCACTCTTGATTCATTGCACCATCCCGGTACACCGTCGGAGGTATTCATATAGAGTCATATCTTGTTCTAGTTTCGAGTTGTAATCCTTATGTTGTAATCAATAGAAGTGTGATGATCATCATTATTAGAGCATTGCCCAATCAAAAAAAAAAAGAAAAAAGAAAAAAAGAGAAAGGCCAAAAAAGAAAATAAAATAACGGCCCAAAAAAAAGAAAATAAATAAAAGGGCAATGTTACTATCTCTTTTTCCACACTTGTGCTTCAAAGTAGCACCTTGTTCTTCATGTAGTGAGTCTCATATATTGTGCTTCAAAGTAGCACCATGTTTTTCATATAGCGAGTCTCATAAGTTGTATTTTTCATACTAGTGGGAATTTTTCATTATAGAACTTGGCTTGTATATTCCTACGATGGGCTTCCTCAAATGCCCTAGGTCTTCATGAGCAAGCAAGTTGGATGCACACCCACTAGTTTTCTTTTGTTGAGCATTCATAGCTCTAGTGCATCCGTTGCATGGCAATCCCTTCTCCTCATGTTGACATGAATTGATGGGCATCTCCATAGCCCGTTGATTATCCTCGTCAATGTGATACTTTCTCCTTTTTTGTCTTCTCCACACAATCCCCATCATCATATTATATTCCACCCATAGTGTTATATCCATGGCTCACGCTCATGTATTGCGTGAAGGTTGAAAAAGTTTAAGATTATTTAAGTATGAAACAATTGCTTGGCTTGTCATCGAGGGTATAGAAGTTGGGAACATCTTTGTGTGACGAAAATGAAGCATAGCCTAACTATATGATTTTGTAGGGATGAACTTTCTTTTGCCATGCTATTTTGAGAAGACATGATTACTTTGATGTAACATCCCAAATTTTCAATTTGGAATGTTATACATAGGTCATCTATGCATATCATATTTTATTGCATCTTCGTTCCGCAATCCTCGAAATCCTAAGCAACTCAAGGACCCTCGGAGAGAGTTGGGGATTTTAGATTTTCATATTTGATTTTTATCAAATCGAGAAAAAGGATTTTTATTTTAATTATTCTTCTCTCTAAAATATTTCATATTAAAAATAAATGATGGGAGATAATATGACTTCTCCAAAATAATTGAAATATTGGAGGGAAAATGTTAAAATCATTATTTGGATTTTATTTGATTTTATTTGGAATTTTATTTGCCCTAGAATAATTTGCATGTTTTAAAAATTGCATTTTAGGGGCCAAGAAAATGTTCATCTCGTTCTAAATATTCCATTTAGACGGTGAAAATTTATTTTGGTATTTTTAGATTTTTATTTCATTTTATAGGAATTTTTCTGTCAATGAACTATTTAAAAAATCCTTGACCGTGGGCCTAAGGCCCACTGAGCAGGCTGGCCACGCCGCCCCAAGACCGCCTCCTCGCCGTGCTTGGCACGGACGCCGAGGAGAGTCCGCTCGGACTCCTCCCCGGCGCCCCCTCGCCCAAGCCAAGCCCCCCCTTTAAATCTCCGCCGCCCGAGCCCCACCACCACCCACCTTGTAGAAACGCCGCCGTCATTGCCGTCGCTCGCCGCCATCGCACCACCCGACCTTGGAGCCCCGCCCTTGCTAGCCCACGGAGCCGCCCCGCCGGAGGGCCTCGCCGGAGGTACCGCCCGAGTCGCCGTTTTTTTAGAAAAACCACTTCGGTTTTTTTAGAAAACCCTAGTTTCGTTTTTTTAATAGATCGGTTTTTTTCTCTGGTTTATTTATTTAGCGAGCATTCACTCGTTCGTTCGTTTTAACGAACGCGTTCTTCCGTTAGGTTCAATTAACGAACGTTCGTTCGTTAAACTGTTCGTCGTTTTTCTTTTTATCGGATTTATTCCGCGATTTTCCTGATCGCGATTTCCGATCCGATGTTCGAACTAGTATAACTTTTCGCTCGTTTATCAGAATCAGGCGATTCAAGCGCCTGGAGTTTCATCTCGAAACCCTCTTTCCAAATAACCAACTGAAACAAGTTTTTGCCTCTGTAAAATTTGACACTAGTTCAGATTAGTAAATGGATCTTATTTCTTTCGTCGTTTGAGTTTCGTTGCTCGGTTTGGTTTGATTCTTTTTGCGAACCGGAGTTCTTAAGTTGAGCTTTCTGGTCAGCCTCCTTCAGTTGAAGTTTTTCTTGTGCATATTTTCATGTTGCTTATGTATGTTATTGTTTGCTTGCGATAGAATTCCCGGAGTGCGAAGCGTGTTACTACGAGTCTCTAGGATTCACGGATCGTCAGCAAGGCAAGTAACACATTGATCATACTCTTTTCATACCCAGTTTTTATGCATTAGTTCCAATCCTCAAACATTGCATTGATTAGGATGTCATTAACTTGTGGGTTTGGAAGTAGTAGTTGAGGTAGAACCTATTGCCATGTTACTATCAAACCCTTGGGAGTTACTTCTACGTGTCGCTTATATTTCTATGCTATGCTCGTAGACGTGGTTTGGGTTTGAGTGTATTCCATGACAGATGTGAGATTTTTAATTAATGGTTTAACTTAAGGTGGCAACTTTAATACACATCTGGGTGGATTGAGGCACCTGGGGAACCCAGTGTTGTCTGTTTTATCTTTGGAAATCCCGGGGTACCCGTGTGATCTTCCTATGGACCGCCACCCAGGCTCAAAGGGAACTGAGTTTATTCATGCTAGAAACTTCCGTGTGCAGCCACAAGCTACTATGGGCTCTAGCATAGTTGAGTAAGTTATGTGAAGCTCTTGAAGAGGTAGATCAGCAGGTAGTGGGTGTTGTAGGTTTGGTATGGTCTACCGGAGTAGAGAGTTAATGTTTACGAAGACCGTGTCTCGGTCATCCGGTTCTCAAACACCATGTAGTGCGAGAAATCAGCGGAGGCGATCGAGTCTTGTGGGGAAAAGTCATAAACCTCTGCAGTGTACAATCTAATCATGGTTAGCCGTGTCCCCGATTATGGACAATTCGAGTATCTAGTACTTGAGTATTCGCATGTATCTCATCACTCTCGATTAATATTGCTGGGTGTTAATTATCTTAATTGGGATTGAGTTGGGGTTATACCTTCTCAATGATGTTTCAACCACCATGATAGTTAAAATAAAGTATATTCCTTTGTTGTAGGGAAAAATTGGCTTTTCGCAAAACTATAACCATAGAGCTTTCCACCAGCCAAATATTGCATATAGTGATAGTATTATTCTTGCTCTACTGTGTTATATTGCCAGCATATTCCATGTGTTTGCCCGTTTTCGGGCTGCAACGTATTATGTTGCAGACTTTTCAGACGAGGAGTAAGGTTCGATAGGTCGTTGCCGTGCAGCTCAGCTATGCCGTTGGAGTTGATGGACTCACTTTATCTTGCAAGCCTTCATTTGTTATCGCATTAGATGGCCTTAAGCCATATTATTGTAATAAGTTCTCTTTTGAGACATTCGATGTAATAAGTGTGTGATTGCTACTCTGTTATAAATCCTTCGAGTGCGTAAAGGCCAAGATTACCGATCCAGGGATGACACTTTGAAACACGAGAGACTTGACCATCTCGAGGTCGGGTCGCTACAAGATGGTATCGAGCACACTGCGAGTGTAGGACACGACCACTTAGAGAAACCATAGGTCACTCTTCTCTACTCATTTCGACTCCTCTCCATTTTCCACTCTTTAGGATGTCGGAGATGAAGAACAAGTTTGCACAACCGGATGAAGACACACCTTTTGGGCGCCACTTGAAGGAAGTCACTAGGTACTTGAACATTGGAATACCAAGCTTCACCGGGACGTACAACGCCACATTACCAGAAGAGGAGCGCTGGATGATTCAAGTACAAGTTCCAGGAAGGACGTTCTCACCAACTTCTAAGTCCATAGAGTTTTCTTTCGAAGCACCCACCTGGAGTCTTGGTAAGAGTATGGCAGCTCACATTACCATGGGACGTATTGGAGAAGTCTACAACAGGGAGCTTAAGGACACATTCTACCAAATATGTGGGCGCCGAGACGAGCAATGGGAAGTAATCAGCACCAAGAAGGATAGATCCATTGCAGCTTTCGTCCAGGAGCTAAACCAGCACATTCGACGTCAGGAGAACCAGATGTGCGTAGACATGATGGAGTTGAAGAAGGCGAAGACCAGAATCATCGAGGTGGAGGAAGAACTCAAGTTTACACGCGATGGATATGAGGAGGAAATCAAGATACTACTGGAGAAGAACGACGATCTAGTCAAGAAGATCGGAGTATTCAAGGGAGGACCCGCACCGGAAGAAGAGGAAGAAGATCCCACTTGCCCGGATAACTACATCATCATCGACGACACCGATTCCGATCCAAGTGATGATGACTACGAAGATGAAGTTGAGCTGACATCATGGAGTCTTCCACCGATCAAAATTTCTAGATGACCACCATATATTAGTAGTATTCCCCCATGTAACTAGTAGTAGTTGAGCTCTTTTGCGATAGTCCTAGATCGTTGGTATGCCCTTGATTGATTGATTGAGTGAAATGATTGTGTTTGCCTCATATGCATATGGGTAGTGTTTTCTCACTAGACCTTTTTTCTATTCTAATCTCTTCCATCTAAACCCTCAGATGCCTCCGAGACGTGACCCCGGTTTTGTTTTCCACCGGAGCTCACCCAGTTGATCCAAAGACAAAATGCCTTGATGCAATTGCTAGTTCGTAACCAGGCAACAACAACAACAATAACAACCCGCCGCCCGGTGACAATTTAATACGTTTCTGAGGTTACAACCACCGGTGTTTTCCAAGAGCACCGAGCCAATAGTTCTTGATGATTGGCTACGCCGTATTGGAAGGGAGTTAACCACCGCAGGATGCACGGATGCTGAGAAGGTGCGCTTTGCCGCACATCAATTGGATGGACTAGCAGCCGCATGGTGGAAGAATTACACGGCTACTTTTCCTATAGCCTATGTCACTTGGGACCAGTTTCAACAAGCTTTTCGCACGACCCATGTCTCAACTGGAGCCATGCAGATGAAGAAGCGTGAGTTTCGCAACTTACGCCCGGGGAACCGTCTTGTGGCCCAAAGACGTGGATGAGTTTAGCAATTTATCACGCTATGCCCCTGATGATGTGGCCACAGATGCCGCGAAGCAGGAGTAGTTTATGGAAGGGTTGAATGATGAGATGAGTATGCAGTTGATGGTGGCAACTTTCAAAAACTACCAGGAGTTGGTAGACAAGGCCCTTATGATTGAAGGAAAGCAGCAGCAAATTGAGAGCCGTAAGAGGAAGTATGGACAAGGGAAGTACAACTCAGGAGCTCACCAGAAGCCTCGCTTAACCCCGAACTCGGGAGGACTTGTTCATAACCATGGAGGTCATAACCATACTAGAGGAGGATCACATAACCAAAATGGTGTGAAGAATGGGAATGGGAACGGAGTCAATAACAATCAGAACCGCTCTAACCCATCTACACCCGCCAAAAGAGACCTAAGTCAAGTCACTTGCTTTCAGTGCGGGAAGACAGGGCACTATGCCAATGATTGCCCTGAAGGGAGGAATGGAAACGGAAATGGGAGCGCTGGGAAGAAGCCAAATCCATTCAACAAAGGACAAGTGAACCACGTTACCGTGGAGGAAGTTGAAGAGCAGCCAGACGCGATAATAGGTAAGTTTTTGGTTAAGTCATTTACCGCTCTTGTTTATTTCGATACTGGTGCATCACATTCATACATATCAAGGGGATTTGTGGATAAGTTTAAGTTACCAACCCAAACCCTTAGGACCCGTCTTTTAGTGAGCTCGCCTGGAGTAGAGTACAGGGCTAGCAGATGGTGCACCCAGATACCCCTAACCATTGGCACACATGTTTTTCCGTCTGACCCAATTATCTTGGAGTTGCAAGGATTGGATATGATATTAGGTATGGACTGGATGTCAAAGTATGGAGGAAGCATTGACTGTGCTAGCAAATCAATTTATCTTACCACCCCGGAGGGAAAAAGGATTAAGTATGTATCTAGGCATGTGCCGAATAGGAGCCAAGTGAATGCCCTCACAGGAGTTGTACAAGAGGAAGTGCCTGTAGTAAAAGATTTTCCGGATGTTTTCCCAGAGGAGTTACCACACATGCCACCCGATCGAGACATCGAGTTCTTGATAGAGCTATTGCCAGGTACAGGGCCAACATCCAAGAGACCCTATCGGATGCCCGCAAATGATTTGGAGGAGATTAAGAAGCAGATCAAGGAGTTATTGGAGAAAGGTTACATTCGAAGAAGTTCGTCACCTTGGGGAGCACCAGTACTTTTGGTCGAGAAGAAGGATAAATCCCTGAGGATGGTCGTTGATTACCGAGCCTTGAACGAAGTAACGATAAAGAACAAGTATCCCTTACCGATTATTAACGATCTGTTTGATCAATTGCAAGGAGCTAAGGTGTTTTCGAAGATCGATCTACGATCAGGATACCATCAGTTGAAGATTCGAGAGAAGGATATACCAAAGACAACATTCACCATGCGGTACGAATTATATGAGTATATGGTCATGTCGTTTGGACTGACTAAGGCCCCGGCCTATTTCATGAGCATGATGAACAAGGTGTTCGTGGAGTATTTGGACAAGTTTGTTGTGGTGTTTATTGATGATATTACTGTATACTCGAAGAACAAAGAGGAGCACAAGGAGCATTTGCGTTTGGTTCTCGAGAAACTCAGGGAACACCAGTTATACACCAAATTCAGCAAGTGCGAGTTTTGGTTGAAGTAAGTTGGATTTCTTGGGCATGTTATATCAGGAGAAGGTATAGTAGTAGATCCCAGTAAGGTTCAGTCAGTCACTGAATGGTTGGCACCCACTTCAGTTGGCGAGATCCGCAGTTTCCTTGGACTCGCAGGATATTATCGGAGATTCATTGAGAATTTTTCCAAGATTGCTAAGCCAATGAATGAATTGCTAAAGAAGGATACTAAGTTTAAATGGACAGAAGATTGCGAGGCAAGTTTTCAGGAGTTGAAGAAACGTTTGACTACAACCCCAGTGCTAACATTGCCAGATATACATAAGGAGTTTCAAGTGTATTGTGACGCCTCACGCTTGGGGACTGGGATGTGTGCTTATGCAGACGGAAAGGTTGTTTCGTATGCCTCACGACAACTGAAGCCTCATGAGTTGAACTATGCCACGCATGATTTGGAGCTAGCAGCGGTAGTGCACGCATTGAAGACTTGGAGACATTATCTTATTGGAAACCGTTGTGATATGTACACGGATCATAAGAGTCTGAAGTACATTTTCACTCAAAAGGAGTTGAACCTTAGGCAGAGGAGATGGTTGGAACTTATAAAGGATTACGATATAAAGCTGCACTATCATCCAGGAAAGGCCAATGTCGTAGCAGACGCTTTGAGCCGGAAGAGTTATGCTAATATCCTTGAAAGTAAAGGATTGCCAAAGGAGTTAGCTGAGCATATAATGGAACTTCGGTTGGAGATTGTCCCAAGAGGTTTCATTGCAACAATGGAGGTTCAGTCGACATTGTTGGACAAGATTCGAGAAGCTCAGAAGGAAGACAAAGAGATTGCTGAGAAAAAAGAGAAGATGAGAAAAGGTAAAGCCAAAGGTTTTCGCGAGGATGAGCACGATACCTTGTGGTTTGAGGACCGAGTTTATGTGCCCAATAACCCAGATCGTGAAGTTAATACTTCAGAGGCCCATGACTCACCATACTCGATACACCGGAAACACCAAGATGTATTTGGATTTGAAGGAACGTTTACGGTGGACTAGTATGAAGAAGGATATTGCCGAGTATGTAGCCGTATGTGATGTATGTCGAGAGTGAAGGCAGAGCATCGAAGCCAGCATGGTATTCTGACCTATGCAGATACCCGAATGGAAGTGGGATAAACTTGGCATGGACTTTATCACTGGATTACCCAGAACCAAAGCAGGATATGACTCAATATGGGTAGTAGTGGATCGTTTGACCAAAGTAGCTCACTTCATCCCAGTGAAAACAACTTATACAAGTGCAAAGTTGGCCAAGATATATATGTCCAGGATCGTATCTTTGCATGGAGTTCCGAGGACCATTGTATCAGATAGAGGAACACAATTTACTTCAAAATTTTGGCATCAGCTACACCAGACCTTGGGTACCAGATTGGAGTTCAGTATCGCATTCCACCCGCAGACGGATGGACAGACAGAGAGAGTCAATCAGATTCTGGAGGACATGTTGAGAGCTTGTGCGCTAGATTATGGCTCTAGTTGGGATGACAATTTGCCAGTTTGAAGATGACACCGTTTGAAGCTCTGTATGGACGCAGATGTAGAACACCTCTGATGTGGGATAAGGTAGGAGACCGTCAGTTGTTTGGACCAGATTTGATCAAAGAATCAGAGGAGAAGGTTAAACTGATCCGAGACAGATTGAAGATTGCTCAGTCCAGGCAGAAGAGTTATGCAGATTCAAAACGCAAGGAAGTAGCTTATGAAATTGGAGACAGAGCCTATCTGCGGGTATCACCCTTGCGAGGAGTGAAACATTTTGGAGTTAAGGGAAAGTTAGCTCCAAGATTTGTGGGACCGTATCGTGTTTTGGAACGGATGGGAGAAGTTGCCTACAAGCTGGAATTACCTGAAGGATTGTCAGGAGTTCATGATGTGTTCCACGTATCGCAGTTGAAGAAGTGTCATGCTGAGATGGCCGATATACCGTTAAGAGATGCTGATTGCCTGGAGGCGATTCGGTTGGATAGTAATCGACCTATGAGGAGAAGCCAAGTAAAGATTCTTGACTTTGACACCGAGTCACTCGCTGACAAGGTTATCAAGTTTTGCAAAGTTGATTGGATCCACCATACGGAGGAAGAAGCCACACAGGAACGAGAAGATGATATTTGCAAGGACCATCCGCACCTATTTTCTAGCCAACCCGAATCTCGAGGACGAGATTCATCTTAAGGGGGGTAGGTTTGTAACATCCCAAATTTTCAATTTGGAATGTTATACATAGGTCATCTATGCATATCATATTTTATTGCATCTTCGTTCCGCAATCCTCGAAATCATAAGCAACTCAAGGACCCTCGGAGAGAGTTGGGGATTTTTCGGTTTTCATATTTGATTTTTATCAAATACTGAGAACGAGGATTTTTTATTTTAATTATTCTTCTCTCCGGAAAATATTTCATATTAAAAATAAATGAGGGGAGATAATATGACTTATCCAAAATAATTGAAATATTGGAGGGAAATGTTAAAATCATTATTTGGATTTATTTGATTTTATTTGGAATTTTATTTTCCTTGAAAAATTTGCACGTTTTAAAAATTGCATTTTAGGGGCCAAGAAAATGTTCATCTCGTTCTAAATATTCCATTTAGACGGTGAAAATTTATGTTGGTATTTTTAGATTTTTATTTTATTTTATAGGAATTTTTTGTCGTGGAACTATTTAAAAAAAATTCATACTGACCGGGCCTAAGGCCCACTGAAAGCGAACCGCCAAGACCGTCTCCCCTCGCGCGCGCCGCCGTGCTTGGCCCAGATGCCGAGGAGAGTCTGGCTCGGACTCCTCCCCGGGCGCCCCCTCGCCCAAGCCGAGCCGCCCCCCAGATTTAAATCTCCGCCGCCCGAGCCCCACCACCACTTGACCCATTGTGGCCACAGCGCCGCCGCCGCCGCCCGTTCTGTCATTGCCGCCGCCGTCGCACCACCCCACCCCGTCGCCCCTCGCTAGCCCGCCGGAGCCGCCCCGCCCCGCTGGAGGGCCTCGCCGGAGGTACCGTCCGAGTCGCCGTTTTTTTAGAAAAACCACTTCGGTTTTTTATAAAACCCTAGTTTCGTTTTTTTAATAGATCGGTTTTTTCTCCGGTTTATTTATTTAGCGAGCGTTCGCTCGTTCGTTCGTTTTAACGAACGCGTTCTTCGTTTAGGTTCAGTTAACGAACGTTCGTTCGTTAAACTGTTCGTCGTTTTTCTTTTTATCGGATTTATTCCGCGTTTTTCCTGATCGCGATTTCTGATCCGATGTTCGAACTAGTATAACTTTTCGCTCGTTTATCGGAATTAGGCGATTCTAGCGCCTGGAGTTTCATCTCGAAACCCTCTTTCCGAATAACCAACTCAAACAAGTTTTTGCCTCTGTAAAATTTGACCTTAGTTCAGATTAGTAAACGGATCTTATTTCTTTCGCCGTTTGAGTTTCGTTGCTTGGTTTGGTTTGATTCTTTTTGCGAACCGGAGTTCTTAAGTTGAACTTTCTGGTCAGCCTCCTTCAGTTGAAGTTTTTCTTGTGCATCTTTGCATGTTGCTTATGTATGTTATTGTTTGCTTGCGATGGAATTCCCGGAGTGCGAAGCGTGTTACAACGAGTCTCTAGGATTCACGGATCGTCAGCAAGGCAAGTAACACATTGATCATACTCTTTTCATACCTAGTTTTTATGCATTAGTTCCAATCCTCAAACATTGCATTGATTAGGATGTCATTCACTTGTGGGTTGGGAAGTAGTAGTTGAGGTAGAACCTATTGCCCTGTTACTATCAAACCCTTGGGAGTTACTTCTACATGTCGCTTATATTGCTATGCTATGCTCGTGGACGTGGTTTGGGTTTGAGTGTATTCCATGACATATGTGAGATTGTTAATTAATGGTTTAACTTAAGGTGGCAACTTTAATACACATCTGGGTGGATTGAGGCACCTGGGGAACCCAGTGTTGTCTGTTTTATCTTTGGAAATCCCGGGGGACCCGTGTGATCTTCCTATGGACCGCCACCTGTGCTCAAAGGGAACTGAGTTTATTCATGCTAGAAACTTCCGTGTGCAGCCACAAGCTACTATGGGCTCTAGCATAGTTGAGTAAGTTACATGAAGCTCTTGAAGAGGTAGATCAGCATGTAGTGGGTTTTGTAGGTTTGGTATGGTCCACCCGGAGTAGAGAGTTAATGTTTCTGAAAGACCGTGTATCGGTCATCCGGTTCTCAAACACCATGTAGTGCGAGAAATTAATGGAGGCGATCGAGTCTTGTGGGGAAAAGTGCGCAAACCTCTGCAGAGTGTACAATCTAATCATGGTTAGCCGTGTCCCCAGTTATGGACAATTCGGAGTATCTAGTACTTGAGTATTCGCATGTATCTCATCACTCTCGATTAATATTGCTGGGATGTTAATTATCTTAATTGGGATTGAGTTGGGGTTATACCTTCTCAATGATGTTTCAACCACCATGATAGTTAAAATAAAGTATATTCCTTTGTTGTAGGGAAAAATTGGCTTTTCGCAAAACTATAACCATAGAGCTTTCCACCAGCCAAATATTGCATGTAGTGATAGTATTATTCTTGCTTCATCTTGGTTATATTGCCAGCATATTCCATGTCTTGACCCGTTTCGGGCTGCAACGTATTATGTTGCAGACTTTTGAGACGAGGAGTAAGGTTCGATAGGTCATTGCCGTGCAGCTCAGCTATGCCGTTGGAGTTGATGGACTCACTTTATCTTCCAAGCCTTCCGATGTTATCGCATTAGATGGCCTTAAGCCATATTATTGTAATAAGTTCTCTTTTGAGACATTCGATGTAATAAGTGTGTGATTGCTACTCTGTTATAAATACTTCGAGTACTGTGTGTGTCAGCATTACCGATCCAGGGATGACAATGAAACACAGAGACTTGACCATCTGAGGTCGGGTCGCTACATTTGATTAGTATGCTTGAAGTATTACTATTTCTTTTATCAATATGAACTTTTATTTTGAATTCATTTGGATCTGAACATTCATGCCACAATAAAGAAAATTACATTATGAATTGTGCTAGGTAGCATTCCACATCAAAAATTCTCTTTTATCATTTACCTACTCGAGGACGAGCAGGAATTAAGCTTGGGGATGCTTTTACGTCTCCAACATATCTATAATTTTTATTGTTCCATGCTATTATATTACCTCTTTTGGATGTTTATGGGCTTTATTTTACACATTTATATCATTTTAGGACTAACCTACTAATCGGAGGCCCAGCCCATATTGCTGTTTTTGCCTATTTCATATTTCAAGAAATGGAATATCGACGGAGTCCAAACGGAATGAAACCTTCGGAACGAAATTTTTGGAACAAACGTGATCCAGAGGACTTGGAGTGCAAGTCAAGAAGCGGTGAGGCCTCAACGAGATAGGAGGCGCCCCCATAGGGCGCGCCTGTCTCGTGGGCCTCGAGTGCCACCGACGTAATTCTTCCTCCTATATATACCTACGTACCCCGAAAACATTCAGGAGCACCACGAAACACAATTTCCACTGCCGTAACCTTCTGTATCCGCAAGATCTCATCTTGGAGCCCTTGCCGGCACTCTGCCGGAGGGGGAATCAACCATGGAGGGCCTCTACATCAACATCCCTGCCCCTCCGATGAGTTGTGAGTAGTTTACCACAGACCTACGGGTCCATAGTTATTAGCTAGATGGCTTCTTCTCTCTTTTTGGATCTCAATACAATGTTCTCCCCCTCTCTTGTGGAGATCTATTCGATGTAAACTCTTTTTTGCGGTGTGTTTGTCGAGATCCATGAATAGTGGGTTTATCGTCAAGTTCATCTATGAATAATATTTGAATCTTCTCTGAATTATTTTATGTATGATTAAGTTATCTTTGCAAGTGTCTTCGAATTATCAGTTTAGTTTGGCCTACTAGATTGGTCTTTCTTGCCATGGGAGAAGTGCTTAGCTTTGGGTTCAATCTTGCGGTGTCCTTACCCAAAGGATGTAAAGGGTTGCAAGGCACGTATTGTATTGTTGCCATCAAGGATAACAAGATGGGGTTTATATCATATTGCATGAGTTTATCCCTCTACATCATGTCATCTTGCTTAATGCGTTACTCTGTTCTTATGAACTTAATACTCTAGATGCATGCTAGATAGCGGTCGATGTGTGGAGTAATAGTAGTAGATGCAGGTGAGTCGATCTACTTGTTATGGACGTGATGCATATATACATGATCATGCCTAGATAGTCTCATAACTATGTGCTTTTCTATCAATTGCTCGACGATAATTTGTTCACCCACCGTAATACTTATCTTTGTCTTGAGAGAAGCCACTAGTGAAACCTATGGCCCCGGTCTATCTCTTATCATATTTGCTCCCAATCTACTTTTATTTGCATCTTTACTTTTTGCATATATATTATAAAATACCAAAAATATATTTATCTTATCATACTATCTTTATCGGATCTCACTTTACATGAAGTGGCCGTGAAGGGATTGACAACCCCTTTATTGCGTTGGTTGCGAGTTCTCGCTTGTTTGTGTAGGTGCGTGGGACTTTTGAGAAGCCTCCTACTGGATTGATACCTTGGTTCTCAAAAACTGAGGGAAATACTTACGCTACACTTGCTGCATCACCCTCTCCTCTTCGAGGAAAACCAACGCAAGCTCAAGACGTAGCAGTGGGCGCGCCCCCCTACCTCGTGGCTCCCTTGTTTCTTTCCTGACGTGCGCTCCAAGTCTATCGGGTAGCTTTCGTTCCAAAAATAACTTCTCCAGAAGGTTTCATTCCGTTTTGACTCCGTCTGATATTCCTTTTCTTCGAAACACTGAAACAAGGTAAAAAAACAGGAACTGGCACCGGGCTCTGGGTCAATAGGTTAGTCCCAAAAATAATATAAAAGTGTTTAATAAAGCCTATAAACATCCAAAACAGATAATATAATAGCATGGAACAATCAAAAATTATAGATACGTTGGAGACGTATCAGCATCCCCAAGCTTAATTCCTACTCGTCCTCGAGTAGGTAAATGATAAAAACAGAATTTTTATGTGGAATGCTACCTAGCATATTTTTTAATGTAATTTCTTTATTGTGGCATGAATATTCAGATCCACAAGATTCAAGACAAAAGTTTAATATTGACATGAAAATAATAATACTTCAAGCATACTACAAAGTAATCATGTCTTCTCAAAATAACATGGCCAAAGTAAGCTATCCCTACAAAATCATATAGTCTGGCTATGCTCTATCTTCACCACACAAAGTATTTAAATCATGCACAACCCTGATGAGAAGCCAAGCAATTGTTTCATACTTTTGACATTCTCAAACTTTTTCAATCTTCACGCAGTACATGAGCGTGAGCCATGGACATAGCACTATAGGTGGAATAGAATGGTGGTTGTGGAGAAGACAAAAAGGAGAAGATAGTCTCACATCAACTAGGCGTATCAACGGTCTATGGAGATGCCCATCAATAGATATCAATGTGAGTGAGTAGGGATTGCCATGCAACGGATGCACTAGAGCTATAAGTATATGAAATCTCAACAAAAGAAACTAAGTGGGTGTGCATCCAACTTGCTTGCTCACGAAGACCTAGGGCATTTTGAGGAAGCCCATCATTGGAATATACAAGCCAAGTTCTACAATGAAAAATTCCCACTAGTATATGAAAGTGATATCATAGGAGACTCTCTATCATGAAGATCATGGTGCTACTTTGAAGCACAAGTGTGGTAAAAGGATAGTAACATTGTCCCTTCTCTCTTTTTCTCTCATTTTTTTTGTTTGGGCCTTTTCTTTTTTTATGGCCTCTTTTTTTATTTATTTTTTTTATTTTTATTTTTCGTCCGGAGTCTCATCCCGACTTGTGGGGGAATCATAGTCTCCATCATCCTTTTCCTCACGTGGGACAATGCTCTAAAAATGATGATCATCACACTTTTATTTTCTTACAGCTCAAGAATTACAACTCGATACTTAGAACAAAATATGACTCTATATGAATGCCTCCGGCGGTGTACCGGGATGTGCAATGAATCAAGAGTGACATGTATGAAAGAATTACGAACGGTGGCTTTGCCACAAATACGATGTCAACTACATGATCATGCAAAGCAATATGACAATGATGAAGCGTGTCATAATAAATGGAATGGTGGTAAGTTGCATGGCAATATATCTCGGAATGGCTATGGAAATGCCATAATAGGTAGGTATGGTGGCTGTTTTGAGGAAGGTATATGGTGGGTGTATGATACCGGTGAAAAGTGCGCGGTATTAGAGAGGCTAGCAATGGTGGAAGGGTGAGAGTGCGTATAATCCATGGACTCAACATTAGTCATAAAGAACTCATATACTTGTTGCAAAAATCTATTATTTATCGAAACAAAGTACTACACGCTTGCTCCTAGGGGGATAGATTGGTAGGAAAAGACCATCGCTTGTCCCCGACCGCCACTCATAAGGAAGACAATAAATAAATCATGCTACGACTTCATCACATAACGGTTCACCATACGTGCATGCTACGGGAATCACAAACTTTAGCACAAGTATCTGTCAAATTCACAACTACTCAACTAGCATGACTCTAATATCACCATCTTCATATCTCAAAACAATCATAAGGAATCAAACTTCGCATAGTATTCAATGCACTTATATGAAAGTTTTTATTATACCCATCTTGGATGCCCATCATATTAGGACTAGTTTCATAACCAAAGCAAACTACTATGCTATTCTAAAGACTCTCAAAATAATATAAGTGAAGCATGAGAGTTCATCTATTTCTTCAAAATAAAACCACCGCCATGCTCTAAAAGGATATAAGTGAAGCACTAGAGCAAACAACAAACTACTCCAAAAAATATAAGTGAAGATCAATGAGTAGTTGTATAATTATGTAATTATGTGAAGACTCTCTATCATTTAAGAATTTCAGATCTTGGTATTTTATTCAAACAGCAAGCAATGAAAAAAGAAAATAAAATGACGCTCCAAGCAAAACACATATCATGTGGTGAATAAAAATATAGCTCCAAGTAAAGTTACCGATGAACGAAGACGAAAGAGGGGATGCCATCCGGGGCATCCCCGAGCTTAGACGCTTGGTTATCCTTGAATATTACCTTGGGTTGACTTGGGAATCCCCAAGCTTAGGCTCTTGCCACTCCTTATTCCATAGTCCATCGAATCTTTACCCAAAACTTGAAAACTTCACAACACAAAACTTAACAGAAAACTCATGAGCTCCATTAGTGAAAGAAAACAAAACACCACTTCATGGTACTGTAATGAACTCATTCTTTATTTTTATTGGTGTTAAACCTACTGTATTCCAACTTCTCTATGGTTTATAAACTATTTTACTAGCCATAGATTCATCAAAATAAGCAAGCAACACAATGAAAACAGAATCTGTCAAAAACAGAACAGTCTGTAGTAATCTGTATCAAACGTATACTTCTGGAACTCCAAAAATTCTAAAATAAATTGGTGGACCTGAGGAATTTTTCTAGTAATTATCTGCAAAAATAATCAACTAAATAGCACTCTTCAGTAAAAAGTTTTAGCTAATCTCGTGAGCGCTAAAGTTTCTGTTTTTTACAGCATGATCATAAAGACTTCACCCAAGTCTTCCCAAAGGTTCTACTTGCCACAAACACTAATTAAAACATAAAACCACATTTTAACAGAAGCTAGATGGGTTATTTATTCCTAAACAGAACCAAAAACAAGAAACTAAAATAAAATTGCCTAGCTAGGCATGATGATTTCAATGATGCTCACATAAAAGATAAGAATTGAAACATAAAGAGAGCATCATGAAGAATATGACTAGCACATTTAAGTCTAACCCACTTCCTATGCATAGGGATTTTGTGAGCAAACAACTTATGGGAACAATAATCAACTAGCATAGGAAGGCAAAACAAGCATAACTTCAAAACTTTAAGCACATAGGGAGGAAACTTGATATTATTGCAATTCCTACAAGCATATGTTCCTCCCTCATAATAATTTTCAGTAGCATCATGAATGAATTCAACAATATAACCAGCACATAAAGAATTCTTTTCATGATCTACAAGCATAGAAATTTTATTACTCTCCACATAAGCAAAATTCTTCTCATTCGGAATAGTGGGAGCAAACTCAACAAAATAACTATCATATGATTGAAAATTAAGATCAAGATGACAAGTTTCATGGTTATCATTATTCTTTAAAGCATACGTGTCATCACAATAATCATCATAGATAGGAGGCATGCTTTCATCATAGTAAATTTGCTCATCAAAACTTGGGGGACTAAACATATCATCTTCATCAAACATAGCATCCCCAAGCTTGTGGCTTTGCATATCATTAGCATAATGGGTATTCAAAGAATTCATACTAACAACATTGAAATCATGCTCATTATTCAAATATTTTATGCCAAGCATTCTACGTAATTCTTCTTCTAGTACTTGAGAATAATTTTCCTTCCCATCATTTTCACGAAAGACATTAAAAAGATGAAGCATATGAGGCACCCTTAATTCCATTTTTTTGTAGTTTTCTTTTATAGACTAAACTAGTGCTAAAACAAGAAACAAAAAGATTCGATTGCGAGATCTAAAGATATACCTTCAAGCACTCACCTCCCCGGCAACGGCGCCAGAAAAGAGCTTGATGTCTACTACACAACCTTCTTCTTGTAGGCGTTGTCGGGCCTCCATGTGCAGAGGTTTGTAGGACAGTAGCAAATTTCCCTCAAGTGGATGACCTAAGGTTTATCAATCCGTGGGAGGCGTAGGTTCAAGATAGTCTCTCTCAAGCAACCCTGCAACCAAATAACAAAGAGTCTCTTGTGTCCCCAACACACCCAATACATGGTAAATTGTATAGGTGCACTAGTTCGGCAAAGAGATGGTGATACAAGTGCAATATGGATGGCAGATATAGGTTTCTGTAACCTAAAAATATAAAAACAGCAAGGTAACAAGTGGTAAAAGTGAGCGTAAACGGTATTTCAATGCTAGGAAACAAGGCCTAGGGTTCATACTTTCACTAGTGCAAGTTCTCTCAACAATAATAACATAATTGGATCACATAACTATCCCTCAACATGCAACAAAGAGTCACTCCAAAGTCACTAATAGCGGAGAACAAACGAAGAGATTATGGTAGGGTACGAAACCACCTCAAAGTTATTCTTTCCAATCAATCCGTTGGGCTTTCCTATAAGTGTCACAAACAGCCCTAGAGTTCGTACTAGAATAACACCTTAAGACACAAATCAACCAAAACCCTAATGTCACCTAGATACTCCAATGTCACCTCAAGTATCCGTGGGTATGATTATACGATATGCATCACACAATCTCAGATTCATCTATTCAACCAACACATAGAACCTCAAAGAGTGCCCCAAAGTTTCTACCGGAGAATCAAGACGAAAATGTGTGCCAACCCCTATGCATAAGTTCATGGTCGGAACCCGCAAGTTGATCACCAAAAAATACATCAAGTGAATCACGTGATATCCCATTGTCACCACAGATACGCACGGCAAGACATACATCAAGTGTTCTCAAATCATTAAAGACTCAATCCGATAAGATTACTTCAAAGGTTAAACTCAATCCATTACAAGAGAGTAGAGGGGGAGAAGAAACATAAGATCCAACTATAATAGCAAAGCTCGTGATACATCAAGATCGTGCCAAATCAAGAACACGAGAGAGAGAGAGAGAGAGAGATCAAACACATAGCTACTAGTACATACCCTCATCCCCGAGGGTGAACTACTCCCTCCTCGTCATGGAGAGCACCGAGATGATGAACATGGCCACCAGTGAGGGTTCCCCCCTCCGGCAGGGTGCCGTAACAAGGTCCCGAGAGGTTTTTGGTGGCTACAGAGGCTTGCGGCGGCGGAACTCCAGATCTATTCTGTTCTTCGATCGTTTTAGGGTATAAGGGTATATATAGGAGGAATAAGTACATCAGGGGAGCCATGAGGGGCCCACGAGGGTGGAGGGCGCGCCCAGGGGGGTGGGCGCGCCTCACCTCGTGGCTCCCTCGCTTCTTTCTGACGTGCACCGCAAGTCTATCGGGTAGCTTTCGTTCCAAAAATAACTTCTCTAGAAGGTTTCATTCCGTTTTGACTCGTCGATATTCCTTCTCTTGAAACATCAAACAAGGGAAAAACAGGAACTGCTTGGGCTCTGGGTCAATAGGTTAGTCCCAAAAATAATATAGAAGTGTTTAATAAAGCCCATAAACATCCAAAACAGATAATATAATAGCATGGAACAATAAAAAATTATAGATACGTTGGAGACGTATCAGATATCTATTGAATTCTTGATGAGAAATACCATCCTTTGCCCTCGGTGATTTGGGTTATCATCGACAACATTATTGCATTGCCTCCAACACAAAACTTGTTCTTGTTTTGTGTTGTACCTTGAGTTCCTTGCTATCCAACTTGTGTTATGTTCTACCGTGGAGTGTTACCATCTTTTATGTCCAGAATGTCGTGAGAATTTCACCACCTCTGAAGAATTCTTGATACAAGTGATACTTCTTGCCATTTCATACATTCCTTGGACCCCGTGTTGTTTCTAACTGGAAAACCAACAATTGAACTATGTGGTGTGAATTCAAAACTTCTAGCAACCCTATTGCTTTGAAGATTAATGGTCGACAGTTCATTCTTAGACTATTGGTTATTAAATCGCCATTCTAACATTGGTCGTGCAACCCAACCCATATTCCGGGTGCACCTTTCAACCAATGTTTAATTGAGTATGTTTTCCTCGAGCATACCTCATTATATCATTTGATCTGACAAATGTTATCTCCTTGTTCACATAATTGTGGAAATCCATCTTTTGGAAAATTCGATGAATTGTCGCTGAGTTCATCAACCATCTCATCATCCTCTCCATGGTTTACTGATGAACTCTTGTTTTTGGAACTCGCTTCCATAGTTCATTTCCCAAGAATCTTACGATGTCTTCTTGTCAATTGGTGTTGCACCTTTTCTTCTCTGGCATCCTGAGTCTGAGGTATCCTGACACCAATCACATCTGAAACTCGGTTAGATATGATGGTTGGAACATTTTCCAAGAGTCATAGCAATGATGTTGTTATAACCCAGTAAGGTGACGTCTGATACGTCTCCAACGTATCTATAATTTATGAAGTATTCATGCTATTATATTATCCATCTTGGATGTTTTATGGGCTTTACTATGCACTTTCATATTATTTTTCGGACTAACCTATTGACCCAGAGCCCGGTGCCAGTTCTTGTTTTTTCCCTTGTTTCAGTGTTTTGAAGAAAAGGAATATCAAACGGAGTCCAAACGGAATGAAACCTTTGGGAGAGTTATTTTTGGAAAGAAAGCAATCCGGGAGACTTGGAGTGCACGTCAGGGGATCAACGAGGAAGGCACGAGGCAGGGGGGCGCCCACCCCCTGGGCGCGCCCTCCACCCTCGTGGGCCTCGTGGCTCCCCGACGATTTCTTCCTCCTATATATACCAATATACCCTAAAACCATCGAGGAACAGAATAGATCGGGAGTTCCGCTGCCGCAAGCCTCTGAGCCACCAAAACCAATCGGGACCTGTTCAAGCACCTCACGGATGGGGGATCCCTCACCGGTGGCCATCTTCATCATCCCGGTGATCTCCATGACGAGGAGGGAGTAGTTCAACCTCGAGGCTGAGGGTATGTACCAGTAGCTATGTGTTTGATCTCTCTCTCTCTCGTGTGTCTTGAGGTGATACGATCTTGATGTGTCGTGAGCTTTGCTATTATAGTTTGATCTTATGATGTTTCTCCCCCTCTACTCTCTTGTAATGGATTGAGTTTTCCCTTTGAAGTTATCTTATCGGATTGAGACTTTAAGGATTTGAGAACACTTGATGTATGTCTTGTCGTGCTTATCTGTGGTGACAATGGGATATCACGTGATCCACTTGATGTATGTTTTGGTGATCAACTTGCGGGTTCCGCCCGGGTTGGCACACGTTTTCGTCTTGACTCTCCGGTAGAAACTTTGGGGCACTCTTTGAAGTTCTTTGTGTTGGTTGAATAGATGAATCTGAGATTGTGTGATGCATATCGTATAATCATACCCACGGATACTTGAGGTGACATTGGAGTATCTAGGTGACATTAGGGTTTTGGTTGATATGTGTCTTAAGGTGTTATTCTAGTACGAACTCTTTAATAGATCGATCCGAAAGAATAACTTTGAGGTGGTTACGTACCCTACCATGATCTTTTCGTTTGTTCTCCGCTATTAGTGACTTTGGAGTGACTCTTTGTTGCATGTTGAGGGATAGTTATATGATCCAATTATGTTATTATTGTTGAGAGAACTTGCACTAGTGAAAGTATGAACACTAGGCCTTGTTTCCTTGCATTGCAATACCGTTTTTGCTCACTTTTGTCATTAGTTACCTTGCTATTTTTATACTTTCAGATTACAAAAACCTATATCTACTATCCATATTGCACTTGTATCACCATCTCTTCGCCGAACTAGTGCACCTATACAATTTCCCATTGTATTGGGTGTGTTGGGGACACAAGAGACTCTTTGCTATTTGGTTGCAGGGTTGTTTGAGAGAGACCATCTTCATACTACGCCTCCCACGGAATTATAAACCTTAGGTCATCCACTTGAGGGAAATTTGCTACTGTCCCACAAACCTCTGCACTTGGAGGCCCAACAACATCTACAAGAAGAAGGTTGTGTAGTAGACATCAACGTCATGCCTAGCACACCTGGCCGGAGGACCTATTGCAATTGTATCCTTTTAGCAAGGTTAGCCATTCGTCCATGAGGAAATTGTAAGACTTACTCTATAAGTTGTTCCTGATGGATCCTTTGTGTATCCAGAGTTTGATCTTTACCCAGTGACCATGTGTAGCGACCCGACCTCAGACGGTCAAGTCTCTGTGCTTAAGTGTCATCCCTGGATCGGTATGCTGACACACACAGTACTCTAGGATTTATAACAGAGGTAAATCACATGTATAAAGTAACGTAAATACTATTACCTCAATCCAAATAGCGGAAGTAACAACAAGGTTGTGGATTCCCATCAACACCAATGGCAAAGTTGAGTGTAGAAATCGTAACTTTAACGTATCACTTACTCGTCGTAAGATTCCTGCAACATGAGGCGTTGTAGCCACAAAGGGTCAGTACATTGAATGTACTGGCAAATTCACACCATAGAGCAATGATGAATAATAGCTATCACTACATGCATATTTGGCTGGTTGAGGCTCTATGGCTAAAATATTTTTGCGAAAAGCCAATTTTTTCCTACAGCGAAGGAATATATTTTATTTAACTACAAAGTTTGTTGAAAATATTGAGAAGGTTCCTCCAAATCAATCCCTAATTAAAAGTAATTATCAACCCAACAAATTAAATTAGAGTGATGAGATCCATATGAAAATCCCAGAACCAGATACTCAAGATGTCCATAACCGGGGACACGGCTAATCATGATTAGTTTGTACACTCTGCAGAGGTTTGCGCACTTTTCCCCACAAGACTCGATCTCCTCCGTTGGATTTCTCGCACTACATGGTGTTTGAGAAACGGATGACCGAGACACAGTCTTTCAGGAGCATTTACTCTCTACTCCGGGCGGACCGGTACACCTACAATCCCCCTACATCTGCTAGTCCACCTCTTCGAGAGCTCACGCAACTTACTCAACTATGCCAGAGCCCATAATGGCTTGTGGCTGCACACGAAAGTTTCTAGCATGAATAATCTTATGATCCCTTTGAGCCTGGGTGGCATTCCATAGGGTGATCACACGGGTCCTCCGGGGTCCCCTTGGGCAAGCACTGGGTTCTCCAGGTGCCCGGGAAAACCACTGGGTGCTCCAGGGTGCCCCTAACATTCCACGCAGATGTGTATTAAAGTAGCCACCTTAAGTTAACCATTAATTAAAAACTCTCACATCTGTCATGAATTCAATCAACCAATCCACATCTACGAGCATAGCAGAGCAGTATAAGCATAACATAGTAGTAACTCCCAAGGTTTGAATGCAGGGCAATATGTTCCTACCTCATCAACTACTTCCCAATACCCACATGTCATCAATCCTACTCATGCAATGTTTGAGGGTGAAACTAATGCATAAAAACTGGGTATGAAAGGGATATGATCAAAGTGTGAACTTGCTTGTACTGTTGATGAAGATGATTCGCACTCATAACTCCTGATAGTTCTACTCGTCACACTTCGGTCAATCTATCGTAAGCAAGCAATAGTAACCACACATAAGCAATCATGCAAAAGAATCGAAGAAAATAGCTCGGAAAACTTTGAAAACAAGCAATTAACTCTTGCAACAGAAAACAATTTCTAACAGTACCAAAATTATTTGAATTTGATCTTATCAGAAAGTTTAGGTCAAGAGCTTCGATTTGCAAAAAGAATTAACTCAAACGGAGTTATAAAACAAAAGTTACGAACAAAAGAAGTTTGAATACAAATCTGATTGAAAAACAAATTTGAAATTTTCAAAAACATGGTTAAGTTGATTATCTGGATAGATGGGATCATAACAAAGAAGTGGGCGTTGGTTTCGTTGGATTTGGACAAACGGGTAAAAAGTAGTGGTCATTTGAAAAACAGGGGCCAATCTATAAATAAAAATATTCACAAAGGAGTCCCAGGTAGAAAACTAAAATAAAAAAGAAAAATCCTACCAAACGAACGTTCACTACGAAATCCTAACGAACGGATTCATTCGCTGCGAAGAGATAAGCAGCGAACATTCGCTAAATAAACTAACCTAATAAGATTAAACCGATCTAAAACGAAAAACCGAAACTAGAAAAGAACCGGGGCGGGTTTTCGGCGGTTAATACCAGTTCACGGCGGTTAGCGGTTTTCGCGAGAAAACCATCGGCGGCAAGGACGAACTCCGGCGAGAAGGAACGGCGGTGCTGCGGCTCCTGCGAGGTGCGGGCGGCGGCTGTGTGGGCGGGCGGGCAAGGCGCATGGCGACGATGGGCGCGGCGGGCGGACATAAGCGGCGATAAAGAAGCGGCGGCGAAGGCGCTGGCGGCGGCTGCAGATCTGGCAGCGGTGGCGGCTGCAGATCTGGCAGCGGCGCGGCGGTGCGGGCAAGGCGAGATGCGGGAGAGAGAGAGAGAGACGGGGGTCGGGGCCGGTATTTAAGGGCGCGGGGCCAGATGGTGGCGTGGGCGAGGGGGCAGAGGAGGCCGGAGGCGGCACGGCGTCCATGGCGACGCGGCGGGGACTCGGGAGGAGTCCCGGTCGGGGACGGGAGGAAGGCGGCGCGCTGGGTTGGGCATGGCTGAGGAGCTGGGCCGGCCCAGTTCGGCGGAAGGGATTTTAAAGAAAAAGCATTTTTCCTGACAAACAAAAGTAATAAAAACACAATAAATAAAAATATTATATAGGTATATAATATATCGAAATTTTCAGAAAATTATTTTCTACAACCTGAACATTTTACTAACGTCAAATAAAATCCACAAAAATTCAAATAAAGCAAAGAGTGCTACTGCTCTAATAAAATCCAATAAATCATTTTAGAAATACCAAAAAAATTCAAATTTATTTCTCTCCAATTTTCTATTGTAAGGAATCATTTTACCCTAATGTCCATATATTTTATTTCTGGAGAAAAATAATTTGAATAAAAACCAAATAACTCCAAATTAAAAATAATTTCAAAAGGACTTCAAATTTGATCCTTTTAAACTTCCAACTCATATTTCATATGTTTTGAAGAAGTTATTTTATCTTCTCTCATGAAAATCATTGAGTTGCTTAAAGTTTTCGAATTGGAAAATATTTCCAAGTGAAATTCAAATATTTTCAAAAAACCCTTTTCATTTATTTAAATGGAAGAAGTCATATCATCTTCACTCAAGGGTTTTGTACTTGAAAAGAATTTGAATGCATGAAGGTCAAAATGCAAAATGAAAGTTTGGGAAAGTCCTTTTATTCCCTCTCATTTAACTTTCAAAAGGTTCCGATTTCCACTCAATTTCACTCATCAAAATCAAGCAACAATCAAATCTATCTATTTAATATAACATTCCAAAATTTAGAATTTTGGGATGTTACAAACCTACCACCCTTAAAATGAATCTCGTCCTCGAGATTCGGAGAGGCTAGAAGGAAATAGGTTAGGTTTGGAGTCTTCTCAAAATCCATCGATCATCACAGGGGGTCTGGGGTGCTACCACCCTTAGAAACATGGTTATGGTTCCATCAAAACTTATATACTCCATCCTTATCGTTGACAGGGTCGGTCTTCTCAGATTCTCGGGGAAATTCCTTCTCTGGGCTCTTCTGGTAGTGGCATAACCTTCTTCCTCAATTCTTCTGTCCTTTTATCTTGGTATGGTCCTTCAGAGACTGGGTCTTCTTAGCTGGTAGGTCTGGCGCCAATACTAAACAACTATCGATATCTCATGGTGGTCAACAATTTATGGTTTCTCCTGCAGGAAATGGGTCTGGGTTGAACCTCACCATATATCCTACGATTGGCAAAAACAGCCTTGTACCACGGAAAATACTTATACCATTCTAAGGTTCAAACAAGGTTTTGATCGTCGCATCTCTACTATAGGTAAGTCACTCAGATTTACCATCCCATATAGCAAGGCGAATAATAAGAATAAGTCGGTATGGTGATCAATCCATCCCGCACCCAAATCATTACCTTGTATATGGTTTAGCGAATCTCGCATTCTAACACTCGGTCATCCTCACAAGCATTGCTGAATTTCTCTTGTCGACGAACTGGGTTCGGATAAATCCATGGATTCTGCAAGCCAAACAAACATCTATCGTTCCTTCACAACTCTCAGGTTTTGCGTAAACTCCTATAAGATCGTCTATCGATAAACGTAACTTCTTTCAGGGTTTTTCCTTCAGCAAGAGTGTGCTTGCTTCTTGGCAGGTCCTGGGGCCTGTGGGTTATAGCCCATTTCATCACTTTCAAACCTTGAAATCATCATCGGGGCCAACTGACCATTATCTCAACATCTAGCTTCCTAGCATTCTTAAACCCATCCAATTGTACGGTCTCCCTTCCTTCTATTGGTACCAAACTAAGATGTGATTACTCAAACTCGTCATGGAGTTACAATTGCTCCTTATTACCAACATCATACCTCTTTTATATCCAATAGTACTTCATCCCTTCATATCCTTGGGGTATCCATCATATCGAGATAAAACTCATAATTATTTTGTCCAAAGTCCATTTTCTGGAGTAGCGTCATCCTTTCCAGGGGTCAAGTGTCCTCACAGGGTACTACCACCCTTAAAATGCACAACTTCATCCATAGACCATATTTCCCATATCCTCGAAAATGGTCAAAAATCTTTCTTCATAGAGTAACAACTCATAAAATCCAAATTAGTACCAAACGATGCTATCTTCATTGATTCTCAAATTATTAAAAACTCCTGCATTTCCATTACATGCGTCAACTCAACACCTCAATATAAAAGAAATGTTCCCACTACTACTACTATACTCCTCACAGACTCAAGTTATTTAGCACAAGCATCCTTCTCTTTGGGCCAATCTCTGGCAAAGTGACCTCCTTCATTACAGCAGAAATAATTACTTCTAACAAGTCTCGTGGTTTCCTTGTGACTACATAGCCTCCTTGGGTCCTCGGCTTCCTTTTTGGTCAACTGCTGAAGTAGTGCCCTGACTCCTTGCACCTGAAACAGGTGATATGACTCAGGTCCTTCCTGGAATCCAATCTACTTCTCTTCCTGGACTTTTCCATTCCAATCAGGGCTTCTATTTCCTGTGGGTCATACTCTACTTCCTCTTTCAGGAATTCTACTAGATCCCCATTCAGACAATTCTGGGTGTAACATCCCAAAATTCTAAATTTTGGAATGTTATATTACATAGATAGTTTTGATTTATTGTTTGATTGATTGATAGAAAGTGGGTGAATTCGAAACTTTTTGAAAGTTAAACGTGAGGGAATAAAAGGACTCCCCAACTTTCGTTTTTGCTTTTATGATCTTCGGGAATTCAAATTCTTTTCATCACAAAACCCCAGAGAGAAGATGACATGACTTCTTCCATTTATTTAAATAACAAGGGGTGTTGAAAATATTTGAATTTCATTTGGAAAATATTTCCAATTCTGAAACTTTATGCAACTCAATGATTTTCACGAGCAAAGATAAAATGACTTCTTCAAAACATATGAAATATGAGTTGGGAGTTTCAAGGAATTAAATTCAAAGTTCTTTTGAATTTATTTTCAATTTGGAGTTATTTGAGTTTTATTCAAATTATTTTCTCCAAAAATAAAATATATGGAAAATAGGGTAACATGATTCCTACATCGTAAAAAAATGGAGAGAAATAAATTTGAATTAATTTTGGTATTTTTAAAATGACTTTTATGAGGTTTTGTTGTAGCAGAATCACTCTTTGTTTTATTTGAATTTGGGTGTATTTTATTTGAAGCTATAATAATGTTCATCTTGTAGAAAATCTTTTTCTGAAAATTTTGATATATTATATGCCTATATAATATATTTGTTTTATTCTGTTTTTTTATTTATCTGAGAAAATGTTAAAACTCTTCGACCGACCGGGCCGAAGCCTACCTGCCCAACGCTGCCCATCCTGTGTCGTCCCGATCTCCGGCTGGAGACCGAACTCAAGACGAGACGCCGCCGCCGTCCCTTCCCGAGTCCGCCTCCCGCCGCCTTTGGCTTGCCCTCCTCCACGCCTTGCGCCCTCCCTCCTCCTAAATAGCGGCCCTGCCCCGCCTCTCTCTCGGGCCAGCCGCCTCCCACATCTCGCAGCCAAAACCCCGCCGCCGCCACCGGCGACGACCACCGCCGCCACCACTGCACCACGCGCCGCCGCCTCCTCGACGCCGCCGCCTCATGACGACCGGAACCACCGTCCCCAAGTTCACCGGAGCCGCCGCCGTTCGCCGTCCCGTTTCGCCGGCGGTTTTCTCCGCCTAAACCGCCGAGTCGGCCGAACTAGTAAAAAACCGCCGAACCCTAGGTTGGTTTTTTTAGTTTTTCTTTTAAAAACCCGGTTTAGTTTTTTTTAGTTAGGGCTATTCAAAGAACGTTCTCTGTTTAGAACTAGTTAGCGAACGTTCATTATTTAGTTTTTATTTTTCTGTTAGTTTTAGTCAAGGACCTATCTGTGATTAGTTTCTTTACAGTTTAGCCCCTGATTTTCAAAACCCCGTAACTTTTACTCGTTTGTCCAAATCCAACGAAACCAACGCCCACTTCTTCGTTACGATCTCCTCTATCCAGTAATCCAACTCAAACATGTTTTTGAAAGTTTAAAATTTGAATTAGATCATATTTGAATTTGAACTTCGTTTGATCATAACTTGAGTTTTATAACTTCGTTTGAGTTGATTCTTTTTGCAAATCGAAGCTCTTGACCTAAACTTTCTGATAAGGCCAAATTCACATAATTTTGGTACTGTTAGAAATTGTTTTATGTTGCAAGAGTCATTTTCTTGTTTTGATGTTTTTTCGAATCGTTTTCTTCGTTCGATCCGATCTTTTGAGTGATTGCTTATGTGTGGTTACCATTGATTGCTTACGATAGATTGACCGGAGTATGACGAGTAGACCTATCAAGAGTTATGAGTGCGAATCATCTTCATCAAGATTCGAGATAGACTGAAGGTAGCTCAGTCCAGGCAGAAGAGTTATGCAGACTCAAAAACGCAAGGAGGTAGTCTATGAAATTGGAGACAGAGCATGTCTTCATGTGTTCCCTCTGCGAGGAGTTAAACAATTTGGAATTAAGGAAAGTTAGCCCCGAGATTGTAGGACCATACCGAGTTTTGGAGCGTATGGGAGAAGTGGCTAACAAGTTGGAGTCACCCGAAGGACTCTCAGGAGTTCATGATGTGTTTTCACGTTTCCCAGTTGAAGAAGTGCCATGCAGAGATGGCCAATATTCCCTTGTAAGGACGCTTGACCCTGGAAAGGATAATGATGTTCCACGAAGTGGAGTATGGATTTCATAAGTATAAGTTTTTATCTCGGTATGTGGGACATCCCACGAGGATGAAGAGATAAATTACTATTGGACATAAAGGAGGTATGATGTTGGAAATATGGATCAATGGAAATTCCATGATGAGTCTGAGTAATCACGTCTTAGTTTGGTGCAAATATAAGGAAAAGAGACAATACAATTGGATGGATTTTAAGTATGCCAGGAAGTTGGATGTTGGAATAATGATCAGAAGCCCGAGGATAAGTTCAAGGACTACAAGTGATGAGATGGGCCTTAACCCATGTGCCCTGTGGACTCGCCAAGAAGCCAAAGACATTCTTGTCAAGGAAAACCTGGAAGAAGTTACGATTTCATCAACCGACGATTCTATAGGAATTTACGCAAAACCTGAGAGTGTTAAGGAACGATAGATGTTTGTTTGGCTTACAGAATCAATGGATGTTCCGAACTTGGTTCGTCGACAAGAGAAATTCTGCAATGCTTGTGAGGATGACCGAGTGTTAGAATGCGAGATTCGCTAAACCATATACAAGAAAATGATTTGGCTGCAGGATGGATTGATCACCATACCGACTTACTCTTATTATTCGCCTTGCTATATGGGATGGTAAATCTGAGTGACTTACCTATAGTAGAGAGACGACGATCAAAACCTTGTTTAAACCTTAGAAGGGGTATAGGTATTTTTCCCCCTTGTACATGGCAGTTGTTGCCAATCGTAGGATATACGGTGAGGTTCAACCCAGACCCATTTCCTGCAGAATAAACCATAAATTGTTGACCACCATGAGATATCGATAGTGGTTTAGTTTTGGCGCCAGACCCGTCAGCTAAGAAGACCCAATCTCGGAATAACCGTACCAAGATGAAAGGACAGAAGTATTGAAGAAAAGTTATGCCACTACCGGAAGAGCCCAGAGAAAGAATTATCCTTACAATCTGAGAAGACCGACACTGTTAGTAATAAAGATGGAGTATATGAGTTTGATGGAACCATAACCATGCTTCTAAGGGTGGTAGCACCCGAGACCCGGAGACGATCAATGGATTTTTGAGAAGACCCCCAAACCCTAACCTATTTCTTGCTAGCCTCTCCGAATCTCGAGGACGAGATTCCTTTTAAGGGTAATAGTTTTGTAACATCCCAAAATTCTAAATTTTGGAATGTTATATTACATAGATAGTTTTGATTTATTGTTTGATTGATTGACTGAAAGTGGGTGAATTCGAAACTTTTTGAAAGTTAAACGAGAGGGAATAAAAGGACTTTCCCAAACTTTCATTTTTGCTTTTATGATCTTCGGGAATTCAAATTCTTTTCATCACAAAACCCTGGAGAGAAGATGACATGACTTCTTCCATTTATTTAAATAACAAGGGGTCTTGAAAATATTTGAATTTCATTTGGAAAATATTTCCAATTCTAAAACTTTATGCAACTCAATGATTTTCACGAGCGAAGATAAAATGAATTCTTCAAAACATATGAAATATGAGTTGGGAGTTTCAAGGAATTAATTTCAAAGTTCTTTTGTATTTATTTTCAATTTGGAGTTATTTGAGTTTTATTCAAATTATTTTTCTCCAAAAATAAAATATATGGAAAATAGGGTAACATGATTCCCTACATCAGAAAAATGGAGAGAAATAAATTTGAATTAATTTTGGTATTTTTAAAATGACTTTTATGAGGTTTTATTGTAGCAAAAGTACTCTTTGTTTTATTTGAATTTGAGTGTATTTTGTTTGAATCTAGAATAATGTTCATCTTGTAGAAAAAAAATTTCTGAACATTTTGATATATTATATGCCTATATAATATATTTGTTTTATTCTGTTTTTTTATTTGTCTGAGAAAATGTTAAAAAAACTCTTCGGACCGACTGGGCCGAAGCCCAACCGGCCCAACGCTGCGCCGCCCACCCTGTGTCGTCCTCGATCTCCGGCTGGAGACCGAACCTCAAGACAAGACGCCGGCCGCCGTCCCCTTCCCGGAGTCCGCCTCCCGCGCGGCCTTGCCTTGCCCCCTCCTCCACGCCTTGCGCCTCCCCTCCCCTCCTTAAATAGCGGCCCCGGGCCCCGCCTCTCTCTCTGCCGGCCGCGCCGCCCTCCCGCATCACGCAGCCGCCCGCATCAAGAACGCCATGGCCGCCGCCCATGACCTCGACGACCACCGCCTCAGCCGCCTCGACGCCCGCCGCCTCAAGAACGACCGAGTCACCGTCCCCAAGTTCACCGGAGCCGCCCGCCATCCGCCGTTCACCGTCCCGTTTCGCCGGCGATTTTCTCCGCCTAAACCGCCGAGTCGGCCGAACTAGTAAAAAACCGCCGAACCCTAGGTTGGTTTTTTTAGTTTTTCTTTTAAAAACCCGGTTTAGTTTTTTTAGTTAGGGCTATTCAAAGAACGTTCTTTGTTTAGAACTAGTTAGCGTACATTCATTATTTAGTTTTTCTTTTTCTGTTAGTTTTAGTCAAGGACCTATCTGTGATTAGTTTCTTTACAGTTTAGCCCCTGATTTTCAAAACCCCGTAACTTTTACTCGTTTGTCCAAATCCAACGAAACCAACGCCCACTTCTTCGTTATGATCTTCTCTATCCAGTAATCCAACTCAAACATGTTTTTGAAAGTTTAAAATTTGAATTAGATCAGATTTGAATTTGAACTTCGTTTGATCATAACTTGAGTTTTATAACTCCGTTTGAGTTGATTCTTTTTGCAAATCGAAGCTCATGACCTAAACTTTCTGATAAGGCCAAATTCACATAATTTTGGTACTGTTAGAAATTGTTTTATGTTGCAAGAGTCATTTGCTTGGTTTGATGTTTTTTCGAATCGTTTTCTTCGTTCGGTCCGATCTTTTGAGTGATTGCTTATGTGTGGTTACCATTGATTGCTTACGATAGATTGACCGGAGTATGACGAGTAGACCTATCAAGAGTTATGAGTGCGAATCATCTTCATCAACATTGCAGGCAAGTAACACTTTGATCATACCTCTTCTCATACCTAGTTTTTATGCATTAGATCTATCCTCAAACACTTGCATGATTAGGATCTAATTAAATTGCGGGATGGGAAGTAGTTGAGGTAGTACCTATTACCTGTTTATTTTCAAACCCTTGGGAGTTACTTCTAAATTTGCTTATTATGCCATGCTATGCTAGTAGACGTGGATTGGGTGAGTGAATTCCATGACAGATGTGAGATTGTTATTTAATGGTTTATTTAAGGTGGCAACTTAAACACACATCTGGGTGGATTGAGGCACCTAGTTTCTATCAGGACTTGCCTGTATTTCTTCGGACCGCCACCCAGGCTCAAAGGGATCAGGAGATAATTCAAACTAGAAACTTCTGTGTGCAGCCACAAGCCATTATGGGCTCTGGCATAGTTCATTAAGTTGTGCGAACTCTTACGGGTAGACTAGCAGATGTAGGGGTTGTAGGTTGGTACGGTCTACCCACATGTAAGGTGCTAGTGCTTCTGAAAGACTTGTCTCGGTCATCCGTCTCTCAAACACCATGTAGTGCGAGAAATCAAACGAAGGTGATCGAGTCTTGTTGGGAAAAGTGTGCAAACCTCTGCAGAGTGTATAAAATAATCATGGTTAGTCGTGTCCCCGGTTATGGACATCTTGAGTATCTAGTACTTGGATATCATGTGAATCCCATCATGTTACTCTAATTAATATTGTTGGGTTATTAATGAGTACTTTTAATTGGGATTGAGAATGTTGTCAACCATTCTCAATGTTTAACAACCACCATGATAGTTAAATAAATTTATTCCTTTGCAGTAGGGAAAAATTGGCTTTACGCAAAAATTGTAACCATAGAGCTTTCCACCAGCCATATATGCATGTAGTATAGCTTATTCTTTCATTACTCTATATGTGTTACATTGCCAGCATATTCCATGTGCTGGCCCGTTTTCGGGATGCAACTTTTCATGTTGCAGACTTTTCAGACGATGAGTAAGTGATACGTTAGGGTTACGATTTCTACACTCAACTTTGCCGTTGGTGTTGATAGGAATCCACAACCTTGTTACTTCCGCTTTTTGCATTGAGGTAATAGTATTTACGTTGTTTATACATGTGATTTACCTCTGTTATAAATCCTCGAGTACTGTGTGTGTCAACATACCGATCCAGGGATGACACTTAAGCACAGAGACTTGATCCATTCGGGTCGGGTCGCTACACTGGGAGATGTGTCCTTCTTCTCCACATGAATAGTATGACTTGGTGCCAGGTCTAATTGGTTCTTCTTTAGGTGTGTCCTCCACCTCTTCCCCCAGCACAGGTTCTTGTAAAATTTCCATGAGGGCTCCTTTCATTACTTCTTTCTTCTACTGGATGGTTCGTTGTACCATGGGGTAAATGTGACACTAAGCAGGGTAGTGGGTAGTCCCTTCACACATGAAACAACTTACCTGCCTAGTGCGGCATTCTTCCTCTGGGTGACTTTCTGTAGGACCTTGAAGTATGTCTAGAGGGGGGGTGATTAGACTACTTGACCAATAAAAACCTAACCTTTTCCCAATTTTAGACTTTGGCAGATTTTAGCTATCTTTGAACAAGTCAAGCAATCTTCACACAATTCAAGAAAGCATGCAAAGAGTATATTGGCAGCGGAAAGTAAAGCATGCAACTTGCAAGAATGTAAGGGAAGGGTTTGGAGGATTCAAACGCAATTGGAGACACGGATGTTTTTGTTGTGGTTCCGGTAGGTGGTGCTATCGTACATCCACGTTGATGGAGACTTCAACCCACGTAGGGTAACGGTTGCGCGAGTCCACGGAGGGCTCCACCCACGAAGGGTCCACGAAGAAGCAACCTTGTCTATCCCACCATGGCCGCCGCCCATGAAGGACTTGCCTCACTAGCGGTAGATCTTCACGAAGTAGGCGATCTCCTTGCCCTTACAAACTCCTTGGTTCAACTCCACAATCTTGTCGGAGGCTCCCAAGTGACACCTAGCCAATCTAGGAGACACCACTCTCCAAGAAGTAACAAATGGTGTGTTGATGATGAACTCCTTGCTCTTGTGCTTCAAATGATAGTCTCCCCAACACTCAACTCTCTCTCATAGGATTTAGACCTGGTGGAAAGAAGATTTGAGTGGAAAGCAACTTGGGGAAGGCTAGAGATCAAGATTCATGTGGTTGGAATGGAATATCTTGGCCTCAACACATGAGTAGGTAGTTCTCTCTCGTAAATAGGATGTCGGAAGTGTAGGCTTGTTACGATGGCTCTCCACGAATGAAGAGGAGGTGGAGGGTATATATAGCCTCCACACAAAATCTAACTGCTACACACAATTTACCAAACTCGGTGGGACCGAATCATCAAACTCGATCGGACCGATTTAGTAAACCTAGTGACCGTTAGGGTTTTCGGTGGGACTGACATGCATCTCGGTAGGACCGATATGGTTAGGGTTAGGGCATAACGTAATGTCGGTGAGACCGATTACACAAACTTGGTGAGACGGAATTTGGTAATTAGCTAACCAGAGAGTTGGTCACGTAAACTCGGTGGGACCGATTTGCTCTTTCGGTGAGACCGAAAAGCTACAAAAGGGAAATAGAGAGTTTACATTGTAATCTCGGTGGGACCGATCGCTCACTTCGGTTAGACTGGAACTTTACGAAGGGAAACAGAGAGATTACAATCTCATCTCGGTGAGACCGAGATACCTATCGGTGAAACCGATTTGCCTAGGGTTTGTGGCAGTGGCTATGACATTTGAACTCGGTGGCGTCGGATAGAAAGAATCGGTAGGGCCGAGTTTGACTTTGGGTTTAGGTCATATGTGGATGTGAGAAAGTAGTGGAGGGTATTGGAGCATATCACTAAGCACATGGAGCAAGAGGCTCATTAAGCAACACCTCATCCCTTCTTGATAGTATTGGCTTTTCCTATAGACTCAATGTGATCTTGGATCACTAAAATGTAAAATGAAGAGTCTTGAGCTTTTGAGCTTGAGCCAATCCTTTGTCCTTGATATTTTGAGGGATCCACTTTCATCATCCACGCCATGCCAATGATTGAGATTTCCTGAAATATTCATCTTGGAATAGTATTAGCTCAATGAACTATATGTTGTTATGAATTACCAAAACCACCTAGGGATAGTTGCACTTTCAATCTCCCCCTTTTTGGTAATTGATGAAAACATATAGATCAAAGCTTCGACAAATGATAATAAAATTGAAAACCATCGTCACTTTGAGAAGTATGTGATAAGCAAGAGCTCCCCCTAAATTTGTGCATATCTTAAGATTTGCCTTGGACTGCAAATGCACAAGAAATTAGGCTCATGGGTTACTCTTCCATGTCACATACATCTTGGTGGAGCGCTCAAAATAATAACGGTTGAATACATGCACTCATCACCAAGCACAGTGAATGATGATATAAGGATAAATAAGATAATATCATAAAAACATAAGTGTAGCTTATGATCAGACACATGATCATCAATGTCTCATGTGTAATGCATAGTATCTCAAGCAATCAAACGCAAATAAAGTTCAACCAAAAAGACAAGAGAGAACAAAAGCAAATCTCTCTCTCGAAGTTTATGGTCTATACATTTTCTCCACCTTTGGCAACAAGTTACCAAAAAGTTCCTAGAAAATGCATAGCACTATGTCGCCTCTCGTGCTTGGTCTTCGGTGGTGGTGTAGACAGGACTCCAAGGATGAACGCATCAAGAGACATGGTAGGAGCTGAAGAAGTTGGAGCTGGAGCTGGTTGAGCTGGAGCTGTAGCCGGAGTCAAGAAGTGGCTCGTGTCCGGACTTGGCACCGCTGCTGGCGACCTCTCGAGCTCTAGGCACTCTGGCAAATGCATCGCTTGTCGTCTTGCCCTTCCTCTCCTCGCATATCATCTTGTAATCGCTTCCACACCGATCAATCTCGCCACTTTGACATCAAGATCATAGAATTTTTGTTCCATGATTCTCTCTAGGCTCTCCTGGTTTTGAGTTAGGGTTGCCAACCCTTCTCAATCCGCAAAGTTGATGCTATCAAGCAACCAAGCTGCTCCCGCTTGTTCTTCGAAAGTAATCAGATGCCTCGCTTGAGTTGGCATCTTTGCAGCTTTCTTGCCTTGCCTTCTCCTCTCTCTCCGAGCTTGCAATCGATGATGGTTCATTCTCAGTCATGACAACTCGATGTCCTCAAATTCAGGATAGAGAACCATGTGTTCCTTTATCCAATAGATACTTTCTCGTGCCCATCTTCGAGTTTATCAACTCCTCAATCTGTGGGCATAACCACAGCCTCCTCTTCTCGATCCGCTGTCCTTTTAATTGTCTCGACTATGAGGCTCATGACCTTGAATTTCTGAGGCACATCAAAAACATGAAGCAATTTGATTGCGTGCTGTCGGTGTCAAAACCGGCGGATCTCGGGTAGGGGGTCCCGAACTGTGCGTCTAGGCGGATGGTAACAGGAGACAAGGGACACGATGTTTTTACCAGTGTTCGGCCCTCTCGATGGAGGTAATACCCTACTCCCCGCTTGATTAATATTGATGATATGGGTAGTACAAGAGTAGATCTACCACGAGATCAAGGAGGCTAAACCCTAGAAGCTAGCCTATGGTATGATTGTTGTTCGTCCCCACGGACTAAAACCCTCCGGTTTATATAGACACCGGATAGGGTTAGAGTTACACAGAGTCGGTTACAATGGTAGGAGATCTACATATCTGTATCACCAAGCTTGCCTTCCACGCCAAGGAAAGTCACATCCGGTCACGGGACGAAGTCTTCAACCTTGTATCTTCATAGTCCAGGAGTCCGGCCAACGGTGATAGTTCAGCTATCCGGACACCCCCTAATCCAGGACTCCCTCAGTAGCCCCCGAACCAGGCTTCAATCGCGATGAGTCCGGCGCGTTGATTGTCTTCGGCATTGCGAGGCGGGTTCTTCTCCAAATTCCATATACTTGTCGAATAGTGTCCGGCTTCTGATAAATGCTGCGCTCCTTGGCTTCTACGCCCACTAACGGCCATCTTCCACGTGTTTGAATGAATGCTAAAAGCCGTGGTATTTTACACTTACCCCCTAGCTGCGCAAATGAGCCGACTATAAAAGGGACGAGGATCTAGATCTGAGTCACACCATCCCCCCTCCGCGAGCTTTCATCGGAGCGCCTCTGACAAAAATCCATTCCACCATGGACAGTCGACGCGGCTCCTTCCGTGCTCCCAAATTTCACCGAAATTGGGAGAGATGCTCAGTCCGCAAGATAGCGAGCTAGTGATACTCCAAACCAAGGGATTTCTTCCCCCGGCCTTCATGGTTCCGGTTCGAGCCAGACTTGCCACCTACAAGGGCGGAAAGCAAGCGGAGAGTGTCCCCGATCCCTCTAAAGGAGAGCGGGTGTCCTTTATCTCTTATCTAGTAAGTGGACTCGGATTTCCAATTCAAATGTTTCTCCGGGGGCTCTTGTAGTTCTACGGCCTCCAGTTGCACCACCTTACGCCTGCCTCCATTTTGCACATCGCGGGCTTCGTGGCCCTTTCCGAACTGTTCTTGGGCATCGAGGCTCATTTTGCGATGTGGAAGAGATTATTCTGCCTTGTACCCCGTTCTCATGAGGGGTCAATATATCAAGTGGGCGGAGCCGAACTGGCGCATCGCCGGACCGGATATCTATCCGGAACCTCAAGAAGGCGTCCCAAGACCGGCCTTCGTAATGGTTTTACATGGAGGACGCCCCGCTGCGGATCCTGTTCGGATCGGCCTTCCGGAGTTTAGCAACACCCCTCAAGAAGCGCCTAAGCCGGGCGCCCAAGGAGCCCAGAGGGAAAATGACCGACGTCCTTTACTTGATGAGCCGAATAAGATTATCGCTCATGCCGGATTGACCATGATTGGAGTCATGGCAATCTGCATTATGAGGGGAGTGCAGCCGCCCAATATAGGGGCCACCCATGTGGGACTTCAACGGGGAGGACGATGCCACCCGCCATGGCCGCAAAGGGCCGGATCGGTCACCGAATCGGTGAAGACCTTGTCCGCCATGTACAAAGGGGAAGAGGAGGATTTTCTCCGCCAATCCATCGAGCGGGTTTTCTTGAATAATCCTCGAAGTTGGGTAAGCAAATATCTTTGTGGCCTGTCCGATCCATGTTCCGTGGTTAAACATCTCATTCCATGGTTTCTACGCAGAACTGCGCGGGCCGTGGAGAAGATACACAGCCCGCCCCACAACCCGAGGATCCGGAACGGTCTCTCGATCCGGCCTCCGAAGAGGACCCGGATATAAAGGTGGAGCTGATCGACGGGGTGTTCCACCAACTTAGCATCGACAATGCTTTGGTCGCCATTACGGCCGACTACCCCGGATTATTTCCGGCCTCCCAGGTAACCATGACCGAAATCCGGATACCATGACCCACCCGTGCTTTACCTCTAATTACCACGTATTTGATGGTGTTTCGCAGGGGGTGCCTTCGAGGCAGGAGGCCGAAGTCATGGGCGGTTAGCCAACAGGGGCGTGACGGCCCGCAGTTAAAAAAGAAGTGCGGTCCGGATCAAAACTCCGCCGCAACGGTATGGCGTGTCACCATATTCCCAGGATTGATTCCTGGAAGGCGTACTAACGCTGGTGCTCTTTTCAGGAAAAAGAGCGCTTGCCGGACCGAGTCCGGAGAGGTTGCCAATCGAACCTCCGCCAGCCAGGCTCCAAAGCCGGGTCCAAAAGCGGAGGCGAGCACGAGGCGTGCGTCGGATGCTCCTCCGACGGAGGATGCCGACAAATTGTCCGCCACCAACTCCGAGGTGGAGAGCGCCACGAATCACAGGCGCCACCGGACAGTTCTTCGTGACGCATGTTTCTCCCAAGAGGCCTTGAATGCCTTCAATTCGGGAGATGTGCACCTCCGTGCCGCTCAAGATGGTCTAGCCAGAGCCACGAAGCAGTATGTAAAGGACATACGGGTGAGGAAATTTGATGATTATATATGCCAAGAGTCCCGAGACTTAAAATAGTTTAGAATAATTGATTTAAGGATCATTTGTTATGCAGGATCTTACAAAAAGGAATACCCGACTGTCCCAGGAGCTTGAAGAATGCAAGGCCCAACTTGAGGCCGCACTAGCCGCTACAGGGGGAGCCACAGAGACCCCCTCTGGTAATATATGCTTCAAAGGATAAATAGTTTATGAAGTGCGGCGGGTGTGTAAGTCTGACAATAATATTGCAGATGGCGCCGGACTAGATCCAGACAAGCAACAGCTCCTGCGCCAGCTAAAGGCTGGCGAGAGCGTGCTTACGAGGGTGTGGCAGGAGAAAAATAATCTCCAAGATGCCAACACCCAACTGGGTGAGGAACTAAAGGATGTTCGTGCCCAGTTGTCTGACCAGAAGGAGAATCGACGGCTTCGCCGCGGCATTTTCAATAAGTGCTTGAACGAACTTTGAAAGAGTTCGGGCGAGGAAGGCGACTAACATAAACATGTATGTAGGTTTGCTCACTGTGTCGCCCCGAGGAGGAGATGCACAGTTCTTGGTGATCTTCTTCCCGAATCAAGCCGGGCTGCATTTAACGAGTTCGGCAGTGATGAAAGGTGTCGCCTGTGCCTTGTGGCCATCTATCTCCCCGCCTCAATGCATTGGGGAGCTGGCAGAGCGGCTTCAAGGAGCACGGCGGCGCCCGACTATGGAAGATATCGGCTTGCCGTCAAGGCGCCAGGAGGCCTGGGCCATGGTAAAGACGCGGTACACGGTTGTTGACCCAAACCACATGGCCGAGGTCGGACCTGTGGGGCCTGATGGGAAGGAGATCCTGTAAGCTTAGTATACGACCAAGTAGAATTGGCCGCCAAGTATTCCCAGCAAGATTGTAAATTAGATAGCCTATTAGATGGCATTGAGGAGGAATACAATGAGTCGAGTTGACTATGTAATTGAATATGACATGAAAAATGTCTTCTAGCCGGATTGTAGATCGTTTGTCATAGCGGACATTTCCGCTTCGACCTCGGGACCCAATAGTCTAGAGTGTGTCCGAATACCCTCGCGGTTATATAAGAACCGGGGCATGCATGGAGATAAGGCGTAGGGGTCATTATTGCTGTATCAGACAAGTGCCCAACTAGTTATGTTATATTACATGGATAGTAAGAAACATCTTCCAGGAGAATAGTTCCATTAAGGGTTCCTTTTCGCTGGGAGGCATGCCCTAAAGTGCATGTCCAAACTGCTAAGAAAGCAGAAAATCATCCGGGGCAGATGGATAAATAGTTAAAAATCATCTTTTAGTTCACCGACCGAATATTCCCTTAAGAACGCTTAGCTTTCGCTTCACCCGCCTCGAGGTACACATCCGGCTGACCCGGCAAAGAAGAGTCGCAGAGGTGCTCCCTTTACCGCCTAGCCGAACTATCGGGAACGAGGGGTAAGCACAGAGCCGTGCAACCCAGCTTGGCCAAAACTTAAGTCATATCGATGCATATAATGGTGAGTAAGAGGTACATGCGGAAGTTTGACGCATGTGTTGGGCATGAAGCCCGTATAAATAAGCTTCTGTTAAAGAAGCCCCCAGGTATAATGAGCGCGGACGGCGCGTCAAGTATGTGCAGACAAAGCGCAAACGAGCCTCTAAAGGCTTCAAGAAGAAGGAGGAGGAAGGAGAGAAATAAAAGACAACAAAAATAGAAAATGTGGACGGAGGAAGGAGACGAACTTGGAGTCCGGCGCTTAGGCGTAGAATCTTCAGAGACGGGCTGCGCTCCATGGGTTCGGCTCGAGTCGGTTATCCGATGCGTCAGAAGCGGTATGCTCCGCCGGTCGACCTGGTCGATGATGAAGGGACCTTCCCATTTGGGCTTGAGTTTGTCCTTTTTCTTGTTCGGCAGCGTAGAACTAGTTCGCCAACGTTGTAAGCTTTGGCCCGCATTTCCTCGCTTTGATATCTTCGAGCTCGCTGTTGATAAAATGCGGAACGAAGCTTTTGCCACGCCGCGCTCCTCCTCCAATGCGTCCAACTGTCCCGCCGATCGAGCTCGGCTTCTCTTTCTTCATACATGCGCACGCCGAGGTGAGTCATGAATTATGTCGCAGGCAAGACTGCTCTTCATACCGCACCATAAAAATGGTGTGAATCCGTAGTACGATTCGGGCGTGGTCCGCAGCCCCTAGAGTACGTAGTCGAGCTCCTCAACCCGGTCGTGTTAGATTCCTTGAGGACCGCACTAGTCTGGGTTTAATGCCGCTCATGATTAGACCGTTTGCTCGCTCGACTTGGCCGTTGGTTTGAGGGTGATAGAATGAGGCATAATCGAGCTTGATGCCCATGTTTTTGCACCATAATTTGACCTCATCGGCCGTGAAGTTGGTGCCGTTGTCAGTGATGATACTGTGGGGGACACCGTAACGGTGCACTACCCCTGATATGAAGTCTATCACCGGTCCGGATTCGGCCGTTTTAACAGGCTTGGCCTCTATCCATTTGGTGAATTTATCCACCATGACCAATGGGTATTTTTGCTTGTGGGTTCCTCCCTTAAGGGGTCCAACCATGTCAAGCCCCTGACCGCGAACGGCCAGTGATGGGTATAGTTTTGAGGGCGGTGGGTGGCATGTGGCTTTGGTTAGCAAAAAGTCGGGCAACCGACGATCGTTGGACTAAATCCTCAAGATCCGCCTCGGCCGTCGGCCAATAAAATCCTGTATGGAAGGCCTTGCCTACAAGGGCCCGGGCTCCGGCGTGGTGCCCACCCAGTCCGGCATGAATTTCAGCCAGGAGGTTTCACCCTTCCTCTTTGGAGATACAGCTTTGAAGGACTCCTGTTGTGCTTTTCTTATAGAGCTCTCCCTCATGGACTTTATAGGATTTGGATCGTTGTACTATGCAGTGAGCCTCATTTTGGTCTTCGGGGAGTTCCTGCCTAGTTAGGTAGGCTAGGAATGGTTCCGTCCACGGGGCGATGACCGCCATTATTTCGTGAGCGGAGCGTGTTATCTCGGTGGCAGAGCCTCCGATTGTGTCAGAGTGTTCGGTGTCAGCAAAGGCGGTTGGGTCCGGATTGTTATTTCGGACTCTTCCCATAGTACGGATGGCTTGAACAGCCGTTCTGTGAAGATGTTGCGCTGACGGCATCGCTTTTGCACCGATGCGTGCCAATACGTCCGCCACCTGGTTGTTATCCCGGCTATATGATGAAATTCGAGCCCTTCAACCATGCCGACATTTTTAGGACCGCATTGCGTACGCTGCCATTTTCAGATCTTTGGCATCAAAGTCTCCGTTTATTTGAGATATCGCGAGGTTTGAATCGCGCACCTCTAGGCGTTTAATGCCCATGGAGATCGCCATCCAGAGGCCGTGCAGCAGGGCCTCGATTCGCCGCGTTGTTGGAGTCCGTATACATTATCTCGAAGGGCGATTGGACTGTCCCCGGTTGGGGAGACGTCGGACGACGCCAAATTTCGCCGCCGCCAACATTTTGGAGCCGTCAAAGTGCATGATCCAATTGGAGTATGCGCCGTACTCTTTAGGGAGTTCGGCTTCGGTCCATTCGGCCACGAAATCGGCAAAACCTGCGACTTAATAGCTTGTCGTTGCTTATAGGTTATGTCGAATGGAAGGAGCTCTATGGCCCATTTAGCAATCCGGCCCGTCGCGTCGCGGTTGTTTATAATGTCGTTAAGAGGTACTTCGGAGGCTACGGTTATCAAACACTCTTGAAAGTAGTGTCGCAGCTTCCGGGATGCCATGAACACCGCGTATGCTATCTTTTGATAATGTGGGTACCGAGACTTGCATGGAGTTAGGAGAGTGGACACATAGTAAACCGGTTTTGAAGAGGAAACCGTGTCCGTCCGCTTCGCTCGACGACGAGCACCGCTACCGACAACTTGATGTGTTGAGGCGATATATAATAGCATTGGTTCGCCCACGTTGGCGGCGAGGACCGGATTTGTTGCCAATATGGCTTTTATTTCTTCGAGTCCGGCCGCGGCGGCATCCGTCCACTCGAAGTGTTCGGCGCGCCGGAGGAGGCGGTAAAGGGGTAACGCCTTTTCTCCCAAACGGGAAATAAAGCGGCTTAGAGCTGCTATGCATCCGGTCAATTTTTGTATTTGTTTGAGGTCTTTTGGAATATCCAATTGTGACAGAGCTCGGATCTTGGCTGGGTTTGCTTCAATTCCTCTACCGGACACAATGAAGCCCTAGAGCTTTCCGCCTGGAACGCCGAAGACGCATTTTTCCGGATTGAGCTTGATGTCATATTTTCGGAGGTTGTCGAATGTGCACCTCAAGTCGTCTACTAGAGTTTCGACATTCTTGGATTTGACGACCACGTCATCTACATATGCTTCCACTGTTTTGCCGATCTGGTTTGCCAGACATGTCTGAATCATGCGCTGATATGTTGCGCTGGCGTTTTTGAGCCCGAAAGGCATTGTGTTGAAGCAGAATGGGCCGTATGGAGTGATGAATGCTGTTGCTGCTTGGTCCGGCTTCGCCATCTTGATTTGGTGGTAGCCGGACTACGCGTCGAGGACGCACAATGAGTCGTGGTCTCGTCAGAAGCGCCGATAATTTGATCAATGCGAGGGAGGGGGAAGGGATCCTTTGGGCAAGCCTTATTAAGGTCTTTGAAATCAACACATAGGCGCCAGGATTTATCCTTCTTTGGTACCATCACCAGATTTGCTAGCCAGTCCGGATGTTTTATATCTCTGATGAATCCGGCTTCCGTAAGTTTGGCTAGCTCCTCTCCCATGGCCTCGCCTCTTGGGTTTGAAAGCAATCAAGAGCCTGTTTGATCGGCTTGAATCCTTTAGGATATTTAGGTCGTGCTCGGCGCCAAACGTGGGATTCTGGCATGTTTGAAGGGTGCCAGCAAAATGTCCCGCTTTTCTCAGAGAAATTCTCGAAGTGCGCGTCTACATCGGGGTTTAATTGTGCCCCAATGGAGGCCGTCTTTGCGTGGTCCGTTGGTGGACTTGGAATTTGACTATTTCATCCGCTGGTTTAAAAGAGGTGGACTTGGATCTTTTATCAAGTATCACATCGTCCCTATTCACCGTGGAGCGATGATCGCAGTTGAGTTCCTCGGCCGCTAGGGCTTTGGATAGTGCCTCGAGGGCTAGTGCGGCTGTCTTGTTTTCGCCATGAGTGCTATGTTCGGATCACTAGCGAGAGTGATGATTCCGTTGGGTCCGGGCATTTTAAGCTTCATGTACCCATAGTGGGGTATAGCTTGAAAAATTGTGAATGCCTCTCGCCCTAATAAAGCATGATATCCGCTGCTAAACGGGGCCACTTGAAATGTGACCTCCTCCGACCTGTAATTGTCCGGCGAGCCAAACACTACGTCCAGTGTAATTTTTCCTGTGCAGCATGCTTCCTGGCTAGGTATTATTCCTCTAAAGGTTGTGCTGCTTCTCTCAATGCGGTTCCAGTCTATTTCCATTTTTCGGAGGGTTTCCTCGTAGATGAGGTTTAGTCTGCTGCCGCCATCCATGAGTACCTTAGTAAGGCGAAAGTCGTCCACTATTGGACCGAGGACCAATGCGGCCGGTGCTCGGGCTATTCGAATTTGGGTTAAATCCGGCATTAAAGGTAATAGCCGTGTCACCCATGGATTTATTGTTGCTACTTGGTAGACTTCGCAAGGTTATGGAGTGTTCGCTTCAGATATTATTTGATGCGAAAGTCTCAAGACTATTAACACCGTATTGGTGTTGCTGGGCTGGGATTCTCGAGGCTAGAAGCTCTTCGCCACTTTTGGCCACTGCCGTAGTATCCAACATGCTCAAGGCTATGAGTTGGAGTGGCGCGCCTGTGCTATGAATTTTGCAGGTCCGCTTAGCTAACCCTCCAAAGACGGTTCCTGCACCTTTTAGGGGTTTTTGTTTTTTGATGTTTAATCCAGGTGCTTGGTGATGATGCACCCTTTTATTTCGGACTAGGGATGTATTCGGGGCCGGATTATCCCAAAATTTACTTTCGGTTTTCCAAGCACTCTCCATCGCACAGTACTTTTGTACTATGGTCACCAAGTCAGCAAAGCGTGTAATTTCGCGACGACTTATGGCGTTTAGGATTCCCTTGTCCGTGCAATTATTGCAGAGAAGTGAGATTGCGTCCTCCTCTCGGCACTCCTTTATCCTGTCCATAACCAGGAAGAATCTGGCCCAGTAATGATGTCTTTGTTTCAATGGGCTCTTGCCAATTCGGGATAGATCGCTAATGTTTGGGTGGGCGGGTGGTACTAGATCCGGAACCCGTCAAAATTAAGACTCGGGGCCGAGAAGTTTCCGAACTTGGAAGTGTGGATTTTGAATACTATCCGATGAATCCAACCCGCTACCGACTTTAAGTTCGTGGCTTGATCGACATCCGTCCCTCCGGGAATCCGGCATGGAGGGATCGGGAATCCGGACGTAGCTAGTCCTTAAGATAGAAGAAGAATCGTTGTATTGCTCCTCTATCACAGCAACATGATGGGTAGCCTGGGGAGAGTTGATCTCTCTCAGATCGGTTTTAGGCCCGATCTGGTCGTAGTCTGTGGCGACTCCCAGGGCAGCGATGCGATCCAAGAGCTCATTTACGGAGGAGGGCTCGATCGGATCTAACTGTTCGGCAAGTTCCAAATTAACGTGAAGATTGGTTTTGATGACTCGAGAAGTCATCGTCTGCGCGGTGGCCGGACTGGCGGTCATAAGAAAACCACCTAGCCGAAGAGTCTGACCAGTGGCCAAGGCTCCTTTGGTGATAGTATCGTCTTTAAAGACGGGATGAGGCATCCTTCCTGACGGCGACGACACAGAGGAACTCTCAATGAAAGCACCAATGTCGGTGTCAAACCGGGCGGATCTCGGGTAGGGGGTCCCGAATCGTATGTCTAGGCGGATGGTAACAGGAGACAAGGGACACGATGTTTTTACCTGTGTTCGGGCCCTCTCGATGGAGGTAATACCCTACTCTGCTTGATTAATATTGATGATATGGGTAGTACAAGAGTAGATCTACCACGAGATCAAGGAGGCTAAACCCTAGAAGCTAGCCTATGGTATGATTGTTGTTTGTCCCACGGACTAAAACCCTCCGGTTTATATAGACACCGGATAGGGTTAGGGTTACATGTAGTCTGTTACAATGGTAGGAGATCTACATATCCGTATCGCCAAGCTTGCCTTCCACGCCAAGGAAAGTCCCATCCGGTCACGGGACGAAGTCTTCAACCTTGTATCTTCATAGTCCAGGAGTCCGGCCAACGGTGATAGTTCGGCTATCCGGACACCCCCTAATCCAGGACTCCCTCACATGCCCTCTAATCATGTTATGGTCACCTGATTTGGGAAATAGAGTATGCCTTAAGATCCAGTTGATCGTAGGCAGCCCTGACAGCAGAAAATGGACTGGTCCAAACTTGAAGGTCTCAAGTGCATCATCTGGGATCTCCTTGTACATGTGTGACATAGAGTTATGATCCATTTTCTTCTTACCATAAATGTTCAGGTCATCCTCACTTTCCTTTGGGGCATTGATCAAACTTGCCCATTCCTCTATGGTAGACTGATATCTGGTTCCTTCTGACATCCACATTATCCTGCCATCTGGATAGAAATGTGCTGTGGAGTAGAATTGCATGATGAGTTCATCGTTCCAGTTGGTGAGCTTCTGCCCAACAAAATCAGCAACTCCACACGCACTGAAGTTGTCATATAATCCAGGGTAGTGTTCTGTGTTCTCCTTCATGTAGGTCCAGTCGACCCATCTCATATCGCAAACTATGGGCTTCTTATCCAGCAAGATAGTCTCATAAAAGTCCTGCTGCTCCTTGGTGTGGAACACAGAGTCCATAGTAGTCCTTCTCCTCGTGGCATATGGATCTGTCTCTCTCCATAGCCTCAACCCATGATCTCTCCTGATCTTCATGTTTTCAGCCACAGGATGAGCATCACAGTGGTCTGGGATCTTGGGTTTGAGCTTCCTTAGGACCTGCCCTTCTTCATCTTCCTCAGGCATTGGGGACTTGTTCTTTTTAGTTGCTGGTATGCTCCTGGTATTCCTCTCAGGTGCATTCTTGGGCTTGGGGGCAGCTTTGGGCTTGGAAGTTGCAACCCCTGATTTGATAGCATCACCCATCAGCTTTTGTGCCTTGGGTGTTGGTTTTGCAACCTCTTCTTCTTCTTCCTCTTCCATCATGGAAGGCTTCCCAATCACTCTTGCCATGGTCTTCTTGACCCTTTCTTTCCTTTTCTTTCCCTCTGCAGCAACAGTCTCTTTGGGTTGAGATTCCAAAGGAGCTTGTGTAGACACTCTGGCTTTGGACATTGGTTGTCTACCTGCTGGCCTTTTGATTTTCAAACCAGGCTTCACTGCAGATGAGCTGAACTCCCTATTGAGCACTTTCTTCTTGGAGCTTGCCTCATCCTCAACTGCCACATAATCCTCATCCTCAGACTCTGAGGTCTTCTTCTTTCTTGTCCTTGTGGCAGCCTTGGGAAAATTGCTCGGAGTGCTTATGATCCCCTCATCTGAGCTGCTTGAGGGACTAGTGCTCTCGCTCAATTGGATCTGCTCTTCAGATTTGTTCTGGCTATCACTTTGATCTGACATGCTGTTCAACTGACTGCTGGCCCTGTGAATAGTTATAGATGAGGTAGAGTGGATGAGCATCACAAAATGCAGAGATTTTTGCAGAAGAATGATTCAAAAAAACTTGGTTTAAGTTTCCCACTGAAAACATTTCGGATCTACCGATTTTCAAACTCGGTGATACCGAAGCAGTTTTGGAACCTAAACTAGTGAACTCGGTCAGACCGAGTCACAGTTCGGTGGCACCGAGACGGCTAGGGTTTCACAAAGTTCTGAAATCGGTCACACCAATTAGCAATTCTCGGTCAGAGCGAGACTTACTAGTGCAATGGCATTAGCCAAATCGGTGGGACCGAGTTTTTCAACTCGGTGGGTCCGAGATGGTTTCGGCGGAAACCTAACCCTAAATTTTCGAATCACAACTATTCTAAGGATTGATTTGTTGGATAGGAGTGTTTCAATCGTGGAAATATGCATAATGAACACAATGTGCTGAGAATCGGACGAGGAAAGCATTGTGATCGAGTTCATACCCTAGTTCGGCGGGAACTCGCTACGGCGGCAACGGCGGAGGAGAATTCCGTTGACGACGGCGGAGACCAGCGACAGGAGGCAGCTGGCGACGAAGTCGATGATCCATAGACCAAGTTGGCAGAGCGAGCTATGCGCGGGGGAGAAGATTCGGAGAAAGTTTTCCAAATTTTGCCCGTGCGTATATATAGCCCGACCCTGTCGGTGTGACCGAGTGGTACAACTCGGTGGCACCGAGATGCAAAACTATGAACAATTATAGCAACTCGGTGTGACCGAAAAGTACAAATCAGTTGCACCGAGATGAAAACCTAGATCGACTTAGTAATCTCGGTATGACCGAAATGGAGGAATCGGTCAGACCAAAAATCACAAAGAAGTTTTGGAAGAAGTCTATGACTTAATCGGGACTCGAAAGTGCTCCTCACACGTAGTGGTTCGAATCTGACTTGATCAAATTTTGTGATGTAGCATGAATAGATTTTGAGACGAGAAAAGCATAGATAGCTAGAGAAGGTTCTTAGGCATTCTTGTCCATCCACTTGGCCAAAGAAAAAGAAGCCAATCAATCAAAACAACAAGTGGATGTCCTTGAATGAGTAAATATGCAACCAACATGCTCACACAATAAGATGACAAATCAAATATGTGACAAAGCATGCACGACCAATTTTAGCATCTATCAAACAATTGGCGATGACTAGGTCATCTATATATATGAGTATATTGACTTAGGAGTCAAATGAGAACATTTGATCATAGGTCATACTCATCGTTTAAGCTCAAGTGGGATTTCCACTTTTACATAAAGCATTTATGTGTTCACATCATTAGAGTTGCTTTGACTCAATTCTTAGAGTTAAGCTCCCCTAGATGTGAGATCCCCCTTAGAGGGATAAACTAACCTTGGGTTTTGTCGATGATGACTTCATGTAGGTGTTGAAGATGTGGATGCTCAATGTTGATGTAGATCGCTTGGAGCAATCCTTTGGAGTGAGTTGCACTTTCAATACCTACATGGGTTAGTCCCACAAGGAACAAACAAGAATATCCATATACATAGAGTGATGCACACACAAAATGATGTCCATGAAAACATTAGGTTACCTTGTCCCTTGCCTTTCCAACATGAGGGTTTGTGACTCCTTGAACTAGTGCAAGATATGGAAGTTGATTGCACTTGTCCTTGCCATAATGATATGAGTGAAGAATGTTGGCGAGTCACCCTCAAGAACTCTCTAGTTCTTCTTCTTCGGGATCCACATCATCTTGATGGGAATTCTTGGTGTAGTAGTTGTACTTGATGAAGTAGAACTTGACGTAGTCTTGGGAACCCACTTGACCAAGGCCTTAGGTGCTTCTTCAAATGCATCAATTTCCTCTTGAAGCTTGTCCTTGCCTTTGTTCTTGTGGTCTTGTGGTGGAAGATCATCTTGTGCTTGTGTTCCCTTGAAGGAAGTAGGATCATACATCTCTTGTTGAGGAACAAACTTCGTCTTGGGCTATTGATCTTCTTCCCACTCAACTCCATTGGCATTGAACTTTCGTTCAAATCCAACACCTTGATTCTTCCGGTGCCTTCCTTGCTTGCGTACAATTTCCTCAAATTGCTTACTCCCGGCAAGGCTCTTGTATACACCTTTCTCTATAATTCCCTTCAATAAGTTGTTTTCTTGCTCAAGTGTAACTTGGCTAAGAGGATCATTAGTGGAATCAAGAGAACTACTAGAAGCAACAATATTGGATTTAGCATTATTATTGTTACTACTAGAGGAAGAATCTTTCTTGTTCTTGTTACTAGACTTGACTTGAGGCATGTAAGTAGACAAGAGTAAACGCTTGGCAATGTAAGAAGAACTTTTCTTACGAAGATCATCATTGACCGCTTTAAGGAACTCATGCTCTTGCTCAAGATTGAGCTTTTCAAAGCGTAACTTCTCATGAGCCCTTAAAAGTTCTTGATGATCTTCAAAGATAGTTTCATGAGCTAACTTAAAAGTGTTTAGTTCTTTAGTTAGACGCTCAATTTTCTCCTTATCATTGTCATTCATTTCAACTTGATTAGCATGATTAATTGATGTTTCATCATAGTATTCATCACTAGAGTTGTCAACAAGTAAATCATCATCACCTAGCAAGTCATCTTCATCAACATCAAAATCAACATACTGGGTGTGTTACCTTAGGACCTTTGGCCATGAAGCATCTACCAATTCCTTCATTTGGTGATTCAAATATGTCGTAGGAGTTGGTTGACACAAGTGCTAGACCGGCAACACCTTCATCTTGAGTGTATTCGAGTCGGAGTGATAGCTTCTCTCGTGAGTGATGGTCGGAGTTGGAGCGGATACCCATTCACCAACATGAGCTTGATGTGTCTCGCTTTGTGTAGCTCTTTGATGACTTGTCCTTCCTTTCTGAATCCTTGCTTCTCCGTGAGGGTCTTCGCTCATAACGATCATCTCTACTCCTTCTCTCTCTTGGTGGTGATTCTTCTCTTCTACTTCTTCTCTTGGGAGAATCTTCTCTTCTTTTGTAGGGTGTCGTACACTCATTGGAATAGTGTCCGGGTCTCCCACAATTGTAGCAATTGCGCTCTCGACTAGAAGATCTTTTGTCATTGTAGGACCTTGACTTAGAGCTTCTTTCTTTGCTTCTACTCTTGTATAATTTGTTGAAGTTCTTCAGCATTAAGCTCAATTCTTCATTGAAGGTTTGTTTCTCACTTGATGATGTGGGGGCTTCACATGAGGCTTTGTAAGCACCACTCGACTTGTTGTGAAGTTCCTCCTTATCCTTGAGTGACATCTCATGAGCAACAATTCTTCCAATGACTTCAGATGCTTGAGATCTTTGTAATTGGGCATCATTTGGATCAATGTGCACACAGTATCATATTTTCCATCCAATGCTCTTAGGATCTTCTTGATGATCAATCTATCGGTCATCTCTTCACTTCCTAAGCCGGCAATCTCATTTGTGATAAGAGCAAGCCTAGAGTACATTTCAGCGACACCTTCACCATCCTTCATTTTGAACTTGTCAAGATGACTTTGGAGCACATCCAACTTGGATTCCTTGACGAAGTCGGTACCTTCGTGCATATCAATCAAAGTATCCCAAATTTCCTTTGCATTCTCAAGACGGCTGATTTTTTTGAATTCTTCGGGGCACAATCCATTGAAGAGGATATCACAAGCTTGAGAGTTGTATTGCAACATCTTCAACTCTTCCGCACTAGCTTCACGGTTCGGTTCTCTCCCATCAAAGAATTCACCTTGCAAACCAATACACACAATAGCCCAAACGGCGGGGTTATGTTCGAGAACATGCATTTTCATCTTATGCTTCCAACTAGCAAAATTAGTGCCATCAAAGTAAGGACCTCTACGATGATAATTTCCCTCGCTAGACGCCATACTCTCCTAGGTTGTGAAACCAAGGCTATGACCACCAAAAGCTATGGAAATCAAAGCAAATGGAGACCAAAGCTCTGATTCCACTTGTAGGACCTTGAAGTATGTCTAGAAGGGGGGTGATTAGACTACTTGACCAATAAAAACCTAACCTTTTCCCAATTTTAGACTTCGGCAGATTTTAGCTATCTTTGAACAAGTCAAGCAATCTTCACACAATTCAAGCAAGCATGCAAAGAGTATATTGGCAGCGGAAAATAAAGCATGCAACTTGCAAGAATGTAAAGGGAAGGGTTTGGAGGATTCAAACGCAATTGGAGACACGGATGTTTTTGTCGTGGTTCCGATAGGTGGTGCTATCGTACATCCACGTTGATGGAGACTTCAACCCACGTAGGGTAACAGATTGTGCGCGAGTCCACGGAGGGCTCCACCCATGAAGGGTCCATGAAGAAGCAACCTTGTCTATTCCACCATGGCCGTCGCCCACGAAGGACTTGCCTCACTAGCGGTAGATCTTCACGAAGTAGGCGATCTCCTTGCCCTTACAAACTCCTTGGTTCAACTCCACGCCTTGTCGGAGGCTCCCAAGTGACACCTAGCCAATCTAGGAGACACCACTCTCAAGAAGTAACAAATGGTGTGTTGATGATGAACTCCTTACTCTTGTGCTTCAAATGATAGTCTCCCAACACTCAACTCTCTCTCATAGGATTTGGATCTGGTGGAAAGAAGATTTGACCGAAAGCAACTTGGGGAAGGCTAGAGATCAAGATTCATGTGGTTGGAATGGAATATCTTGGCCTCAACACATGAGTAGGTAGTTCTCTCTCGTAAATAGGATCTTTGGAAGTGTAGGCTTGTTCTGATGGCTCTCTCCACGAATGGAGAGGAGGTGGAGGGGTATATATAGCCTCCACACAAAATCTAACCGTTACACACAATTTACCAAACTCGGTGGGACCGAATCATCAAACTTGGTCGGACCGATTTAGTAAACCTAGTGACCGTTAGGGTTTTCGGTGGGACTGACATGCATCTCGGTAGGACCGATATGGTTAGGGTTAGGGCATAACGTAATGTCGGTGAGACCGATTACACAAACTCGATGAGACCGAATTTGGTAATTAGCTAACCAGAGAGTTGGTCACGTAAACTTGGTGGGACCGATTTTCTCTTTGGGTGAGACCGAAAAGTTACAAAAGGGAAACAGAGAGTTTACATTGTAATCTCGGTGGGACCGATCGCTCACTTCGGTTAGACCGAAACGTTACGAAGGGAAACAGAGAGATTACAATCCCATCTCGATGAGAACGAGATCCCTATCGGTGAAACCGATTTGCCTAGGGTTTGTGGCAGTGGCTATGACATCTGAACTCGGTGGTGCCGGATAGAAATAATCGGTAGGGCCGAGTTTGACTTTGGGTTTAGGTCATATGTGGATGTGAGAAAGTAGTGGAGGGTTTTGGAGCATATCACTAAGCACATGGAGCAAGAGGCTCATTAAGCAACACCTCATCCCTTCTTGATAGTATTGCCTTTTCCTATAGACTCAATGTGATCTTGGATCACTAAAATGTAAAATGAAGAGTCTTGAGCTTTTAAGCTTGAGCCAATCCTTTGTCCTTGATATTTTGAGGGATCCACTTTCATCATCCATGCCATGCCAATGATTGAGCTTTCCTGAAATATTCATCTTGGAATAGTATTAGCTCAATGAGCTATATGTTGTTATGAGTTACCAAAACCACCTAGGGATAGTTGCACTTTCACTTTCTTCACAATCAGGGCATTCATCCTTGTGTTATATGTTGTTATGAGTTACCAAAACCACCTAGGGATAGTTGCACTTTCACTTTCTTCACAATTAGGGCATTCATCCTTGTGTTCCTTATGGTTGTGCCCTATTTCTCCATAGAGCTTGCATGCACAAAGTTTCTTCATATCCATTCCATAAGGCTTCAACTTCTGGGACACAAGCTGAGACTTTAGCAGAGTCAACTTAAATTCTTTCCAAGTGGTTACTCTTTGCCATCCATTGATGGTTTGGTACATCCTCCACCAAGTAGCAGCACCTCTTTCAAAGCACTGAAGAGCATGCTGGGTCATATCCTTTCTGAATATAGGGTTATTCTTCATGTGATCCTCCATGTTCTGAATTCATTGGTCCATTTCCTTGACTTATCGGCCCAGGGAAATATAAGCTCATCTCCATTCGTCCTCTATTGGGTCCAGGGGTTTTGGGGTGAGATAAGAGAGATAGAGAGGGATACACACAATGCAAACAATAGTTTTGAAAAGATAGATTTTATTTTGTGGCTGTCGGTAAAACATCAAACAAATGACAGCTCACAATCGTCGCATCTAACGTAAGTATATAATAGGGGTTTGGTCTTCTAAGGTCAATAAATCTTCAAGGTCGCCAAACTCTGCAAGTCTTGTTCATGTCTCCAATGGCTTCTTCCGATCATGCTTGTCCTTCTCAAGTCCTTTTGTCATATCATCGCTGTTGATGCGAAGTCTCTCATGACGTCCTTTAATATTCTGGAGTTGCGTTTCCAAACTTCTGGGTTTCAACATCCTTGGCATGAACCATGGTCCTACTGTCCTTCAGTCCCTGATGAATCTCCTGTATCTCGAGGATTTTGCTCCTCCAACTTGGCTATTTTCAGCTTCTGGGTCCTGAGTTCTTCACGAAATGCTTCCTTATAAAAATAACGCTTCCTAAAGGTTCATCTTAAACTTCCTGATGTGGTACTTCAGATCCTGGCGATACACCAGCTAAGATTAAAACTTCATCTCTTGCTGATAGGTGCTCCATCATCCTTCTACCATCCAATCCTTCCGAAGAAATGCATGCTTAACTCAGCACGGTGATAATAGCATAAGCGGGCGATAACATCTTGTATATCCTGTTTCTGCCCATGTCCTTGCCATGAGATAATCATTCCATAATTGATATCTCCTGTCTTAGGGTTTTCTTGACAAAAACTTTGAGTTTTTAACTCTCCGTGTTCCGGTCTTTCTCCGATACACCTTGATCTCGGGTATTGACAGCTTCAATAGTCCGACAAATTCCATAAGGGTAGTCTTCCTAGGTCATACAAATCTGGGAATTCTTCAGAGCCTTCAAATCCTCCTAGTCTTCGGAGTCTTCATCCATTGTAGTTTCCATTCTTCTAATGCCCACTAAAATCCTCTTTATTCCAAAGTGGTCTTAGTTGTCTTGTACTTCTTGGAATGGTCTCATCAGTCGAATCTTCGAGTGGTCAAAAGGGAAAAGGGGTATGGTCTCACTAAAAGGGAATATTTGAATAAGCTCAAAAGAGAAGAGAGGTAAAAGATCCTTTTGAAAATGATGTTGTAGAGAAAAATCTTTCCTATGGGCTTGCCAGTTTCTGGGGGTCACGTCCTACAGTCAACATGTGCTCTGATACCATCTTGTAGTGACCCGACCTCAGACGGTCAAGTCTCTGTGCTTAAGTGTCATCCCTGATCGGTATCTTTGACACACAAGATTTCGAGGATTTATAACAGAGGTAAATCACATGTATAAAGTAACGTAAATACTATTACCTCAATCCAAATAGCGGAAGTAACAACAAGGTTGTGGATTCCCATCAACACCAACGGCAAAGTTGAGTGTAGAAATCGTAACCCTAACGTATCACTTACTCGTCGTAAGATTCCTGCAACATGAGACGTTGCAGCCACAAAGGGTTAGTACATTGAATGTACTGGCAAATTCACACCATAGAGTAATGATAAATAATAGCTATCATTACATGCATATTTGGCTGGTGGAGGTTCTATGGCTACAATATTTTTGCGAAAAGCTAATTTTTCCCTACAGCAAAGGAATATATTTTATTTAACTACAAAGTTTGTTGAAAATATTGAGAAGGTTCCTCCAACTCAATCCCCAATTAAAAGTAATTATCAACCCAACAAATTAAATTAGAGTGATGAGATCCATATGAAAATCCAAGAACCAGATACTCAAGATGTCCATAACCGGGGACATGACTAATCATGATTAGTTTGTACACTCTGCAGAGGTTTGTGCACTTTCCCCCACAAGACTCGATCTCCTCCGTTGGATTTCTCGCACTACATGGTGTTTGAGAAAGGGATGACCGAGACACAGTCTTTCAGGAGCATTTACTCTCTACTCCGTGCACTCAAGACACCTACAATCCCCTACATCTGCTAGTCCACCTCTTTGAGAGCTCACGCAACTTACTCAACTATGCCAGAGCCCATAATGGCTTGTGGCTGCACACGGAAGTTTCTAGCATGAATAATCTTATGATCCCTTTGAGCCTGGGTGGCATTCCATAGGGTGATCACACGGGTCCTCCGGGATCCCCTTGGGCAAGCACTGGGTTCTCCAGGTGCCCGGGCAAACCACTGGGTGCTCTAGGGTGCCCCTAAAATTCCACCCAGATGTGTATTAAAGTTGCCACCTTAAGTTAACCATTAATTAACAACTCGAACATCTCTCATGAATTCAATCAACCAATCCACGTCTACGAGCATAGCAGAGCAGTATAAGCATAACGTAGTAGTAACTCCCAAGGTTTGAATGCAGGGCAATAGGTTCCTACCTCATCAACTAGTTCCCAATACCCACATGTCATCAATCCTACTCATGCAATGTTTGAGGGTGAAACTAATGCATAAAAACTGGGTATGAAAGGGATATGATCAAAGAGTGAACTTGCCTGTACTGTTGATGAAGATGATTCGCACTCATAACTCCTGATAGTTCTACTCGTCACACTCCGGTCAATCTATCGTAAGCAAGCAATAGTAACCACACATAAGCAACCATGCTAAAGAATCAAAGAAAAGATCTCAGAAAACTTCGAAAACAAGCAATTAGCTCTTGCAACATAAAACAATTTCTAACAGTACCAAAATTATTTGAATTTGTCCTTATCAGAAAGTTTAGGTCAGGAGCTTCGATTTGCAAAAAAAATTAACTCAAACGGAGTTATAAAACTCAAGTTACGAACAAAAGAAGTTTGAATACAAATCTGATTGAAAAACAAATTTTAAATTTTCAAAAACATGTTTAAGTTGATTATCTATATAGATGGGATCATAACGAAGAAGTGGGCATTGATTTCGTTGGATTTGGACAAACGAGTAAAAGTAGTGGTCGTTTGAAAAACAGGGGCCAATCTGTAAATAAAAATATTCACAAACAAGTCCCTGGTAGAAAACTAAAATAAAAAGGAAAATCCTACCGAACGAACGTTCACTACGAAAACCTAACGAACGGTTTCGTTCGCTGCAAAGAGATAAACAGCGAACGTTCGCTAAATAAACTAACCTAATAAGATTAAACCGATCTAAAACGAAAACCGAAACTAGAAAAGAACCGGGGCGGGTTTTCGACGGTTCATACCGGTTCGCGGCGGTTTGGCGGTTTTCGCGAGAAAACCGTCGGCGGCGAGGACGAACTCCGGCGAGACAAAACGGCTGGCTCTCGCGAGCGGCGGGTGTGTGGGCGGGGCGTTAGGCGTTGTCATGGGCACATGAAGCTGGGCGACAAAGGGCGACAAATGGGCAGCGGCGGTGAGGCGCAAGGCGGGCGGTGAAGTGGCAAGGCGAGAGAGAGAGAGAGAGAGAGAGAGAGAGAGAGAGAGAGAGAGAGAGACGGGGCCCGGTGCCGGTATTTAAGGGCGGCGGGGCGAGATGGTGGTGTGGGCGAGGGGGCAGAGGAGTGCTACGTCTTGAGCTTGCATTGGTTTTCCCCGAAGAGGTGAGGATGATGTAGCACAGTAGCGTAAGTATTTCCCTCAGTTTTTGAGAACCAAGGTATCAATTCAGTAGGAGACCATGCACAAGTCCCTCAGACTGCACAAAAGCGATAGCTACTCGCAACCAACGCGATTAGGGGTTGTCAATCCCTTCACGATCACTTACGAGAGTGAGATCTGATAGAGATAATATTTTTGGTATTTTTGGTATAGAGATGCAAAGTAAAAAGTAAAAGCAAAGTAAAGCAAAGCAAGTAAATAAAGTGATATAGATTGATATGATGAGAATAGACCCGGGGGCCATAGGTTTCACTAGTGGATTCTCTCAAGAGCATAGATATTCTACGGTGGGTGAACAAATTACTGTTGAGCAATTGACAGAATTGAGCATAGTTATGAGGTTATCTAGGTATGATCATGTATATAGGCATCACGTCCGAGACAAGTAGACCAAACGATTACGCATCTACTACTATTACTCCACTCATCGACCGCTATCCAAAGCATGCATCTAGAGTATTAAGTTAAAAAGCAGTAACGCCTTAAGCAAGATGACATGATGTAGAGGAATAAATTCATGCAATATGATAGATACCCCATCTTGTTATCCTCGATGGCAACAGTACAATACGTGCCTTGCAACCCTTTCTATCCTTTGGTAAGGACACCGTAAGATTGAACCCAAAGCTAAACACTTCTCCCATTGCAAGAACTACCAATCTAGTTGGCCAAACCAAACGGATAATTCAAGAGACTTGCAAAGATAACTCAATCATACATAAAAGAATTCAGAGAAGATTCAAATATTATTCATAGAAAAGCTGGATCATAAACCCACAATTCATCGGTCTCAACAAACACACCGCAAAAAGAAGATTACATCGAATAGATCTCCACGAGAGAGGGGAGAACATTGTGTTGAGATCCAAAAGAGAGAAGAAGCCATCTAGCTACTAGCTATGGACCCGAAGGTCTGAAGTAAACTACTCACACTTCATCGGAGAGGCTATGGTGTTCATGTAGAAGCCCTCCTGGTAGATGCCCCCCTCCGTGAGCTCGAACAGGCCCCAAGATGGGATCTCGTGGATAAAGGAAGTTGCGGCGGTGGAATTAGGTTTTTGGCTCCTGTCCTGATCGTTTGGGGATACGCAGGTATATATAGGAGGAAGGAGTACGTCGGTGGAGTGTCAGGGGGCCTACGAGGTAGGGGGTGCACCCAGGGGGGGCGCGCCCTCCACCCTCGTGACCTTCTCTGGCACTTCTTGGAGTAGGGTCCAAGTCTCCTGGATCACGTTCGGTTGGAAAATCACGTTCCCGAAGGTTTCATTCCGTTTGGACTCCGTTTGATGTTCCGCTTCTTCGAAACACTGAAATAGGCAAAAAAACAGCAATTCTGGGCTGGGCCTCCGGTTAATAGGTTAGTCCCAAAAATAATATAAAAGTGGAAAATAAATCCCATAATAGTCCAAAACAGTAGATAAAGTAGCATGGAGCAATCAAAAATTATAGATACGTTGGAGACGTATCAGGCATCCCCAAGCTTAATTCCTGCTCATCCTCGAGTAGGTAAATGATAAAAAGATAATTTTTGATGCGGAGTGATACTTTGGCATAATTTCAATGTAAATCTTCTTAATCATGGTATGAATATTCAGATCCAAAAGATTCGACACAAAAGTTCATATTGACATAAAAAATAATAATACTTCAAGGATACTAACTAAGCAATTATGTCTTCTCAAAATAACATGGCCAAAGAAAGTTATCCCTACAAAATCATATGGTCTGGCTATGCTCCATCTTCCTCACACAAAGTATTTAAATCATGCACAACCCCGATGACAAGCCAAGCAATTGTTTCATACTTTAACATTTTCAAAACTTTTTCACTCTTCACGCAATACATGAGCGTGAGCCATGGATATAGCACTATATGTGGAATAGAATGGTGGTTGTGGAGAAGACAAAAAGAGGGAAGATAGTCTCACATCAACTAGGCGTATCAACGGGCTATGGAGATGCCCATCAATAGATATCAATGTGAGTGAGTAGGGATTGCCATGCAACGGATGCACTAGAGCTATAAGTATATGAAAGCTCAACAAAAGGAACTAAGTGGGTGTGCATCCAACTTGCTTGCTCACGAAGACCTAGGGCATTTTGAGGAAGCCCATCATTGGAATATACAAGCCAAGTTCTATAATGAAAAATTCCCACTAGTATATGAAAGTGATATCATAGGATACTCTCTATCATGAAGATCATGGTGCTACTTTGAAGCACAAGTGTGGTAAAAGGATAGTAACATTGTCTCTTCTCTCTTTTTCTCTCATCATTTTTTTATTTGGGCCTTTTCTCTTTTTTATGGCCTTTTTTTAGTCCGGAGTCTCATCCCGACTTGTGGGGGAATCATAGTCTCCACCATCCTTTTCTCACTTGGGACAATGCTCTAAAAATGATGATCATCGCACTTTTATTTAGTTACAACTCAACAATTACAACTCAATACTTAGAACAAAATATGAATCTATGTGAATGCCTCCGGCGGTATACCGGGATATGCAATGATTCAAGAGTGACATCTATGAAAGAATTATGAACGGTGGCTTTGCCACAAATACAATGTCAACTACATGATCATGCTAAGCAATATGACAATGATGGAGCGTGTCATAATAAACGGAACGGTGGAAAGTTGCATGGCAATATATCTCAGAATGGCTATGGAAATGCCATGATAGGTAGGTATGGTGGCTGTTTTGAGGAAGGTATATGGTGGGTGTATGATACCGGCGAAAAGTGCGCGGTATTAGAGAGGCTAGCAATGGTGGAAGGATGGGAAAAGGTGCGTACGATCCATGGACTCAACATTAGTCATAAAGAACTCATATACTTATTGCAAAAATCTAGAAGTTATCAAAGCAAAGTATTACGCGCATGCTCCTAGGGGGATAGATTGGTAGGAAAAGACCATCGCTTGTCCCCGACCGCCACTCATAAGGAAGACAATCAATAAATAAATCATGCTCCGAGTTCATCATATAACGGTTCACCATAAGTGCATGCTACGGGAATCACAAACTTCAACACAAGTATTCTTTAAATTCACAACTACTCAACTAGCATGACTCTAATATCACCATCTTCATATCTCAAAACAATTATCAAGCATCAAACTTATCTTAGTATTCAACTCACTCAAAAGAAAGTTTCACATATCTTGAATACCAAGTATATTAACATTAAGCAAATTTCCATGCTATTAACGACTCTCAAAATAATCTAAGTGAAGCATGAGAGATCAAGTTTCTTTAAAACAAATCCACCACCGTGCTCTAAAAAATCTAAGTGAAGCACTAGAGCAAAAATTATCACGCTCAAAAGATATAAGTGAAGCACTATGAGCAAAACTATCAAGCTCAAAAGATATAAGTGAAGCACATAGAGTATTCTATCAAATTCCAATTCATGTATGGCTCTCTCAAAAGGTGTGTACAGCAAGGATGATTGTGGTAAACTAACAAGCAAAGACGCATAAATAATACAAGACGCTCCAAGCAAAACACATATCATGTGGTGAATAAAAATATAGCTCCAAGTAAGTTACCGATGGAAGTGGGCCGAAAGAGGGATGCCTTCCGGGGCATCCCCAAGCTTTGACTTTTTGGTGTCCTTGGATTATCTTGGGGGTTCCATGGGCATCCCCAAGCTTAGTCTCTTGCCACTCCTTGTTCCATACTCCATCAAAAGAATTCACCCAAAACTTGAAAACTTCACAACACAAAACTCAATAGAAATCTCGTGAGCTCCGTTAGAGAAAGAAAACAAAAGACTACTTCAAGGTACTGTAATGAACTCATTATTTATTTATATTGGTGTTAAACCTACTGTATTCCAACTTATCTATGGATCATAAACTATTTTACTAGCCATAGATTCATCAAAATAAGCAAACAACACACGCAAAACAGAATCTGTCAAAAACAGAACAGTCTGTAATAATCTGTTACTAACGCAAACTTCTGGAACCCAACAAATTCTACGAAAATTAGACGACCTGGACAATTTGTTTATTGATCAGAAGCAATTGGAATCAATATTTTATCACGTTCTGGTGATTTTTAACAATTCGGGCACTGAGCGCAAAGATTCTGGAAATTACAGCAAGATCAAATAACTATCACCCAAGAAGATCTAATAGGTTTAACTTGGCACAAACACTAATTAAAATATAAAACCACATCTAAACAGAGGCTAGATGGATTATTTATTCCTAAATAGAAGCAAAAAAACACAAAATAAAATTGGGTTGCCTTCCAACAAGCGCTATCGTTTAACGCCCCTAGCTAGGCATAAAAGCAAGGATAGATCTAGGTAGTGCCATCTTTGGTAGGCAATCCATAAGTGGCTCTCATGATAGATTCATATGGTAATTTAATTTTATTCCTAGGGAAGTGTTCCATACCCTTCTTTAAGGGAAATTGTAATCTAATGTTTCCTTCCTTCATATCAATAATTGCACCAATCGTTCTAAGGAAAGGTCTACCAAGAATAATAGGACATGAAGGATTGCAATCTATATCAAGAACGATAAAATCTACGGAAACATAATTCCTATTTGCAACAATAAGAACATCATTAATTCTTCCCATAGGCTTTTTAATAGTGGAATCCGCAAGATGCAAGTTTAGAGAGCAATTATCAAAATCACGGAAATCTAGCAAATCGCATAAAGTTTTGGGAATAGTAGAGACACTAGCACCCAAATCACACAAAGCATGAAACTCATAATCTTTAATTTTAATTTTAATAGTAGGTTCCCACTCATCATAGAGTTTTCTAGGGATAGAAACTTTCAACTCAAGTTTTTCTTCATAAGATTGCATCGAGGCATCAACAATCTGTTCGGTAAAGGCCTTATTTTGGCTATAAGCATGAGGAGAATTTAGCACGGATTGCAACAAGGAAATACAATCAATTAAAGAGCAATTTTCATAATTAAATTCCTTGAGTTCCAATATAGTAGGTTTAGCAACATCTAGATTTTTATTTCTTTCAATCCCACTTTTATCAATTTCATCATCAAGATCTAAAAACTCCGAATTCTTAGAATGCCTTCTAGGTAAAGGAAGATCATATTCAGTTTCATCAAGATTCATATTGCAAAACAAAGATTTAATAGTGGACACATCAATAACTTTTAGATCTTCATCTTGATTTTCATAGGGATTAGAAGAACACGCTTTAATAAAGGCATCTTTGGAAGCACGCATCCTAGCGGTTCTTTCCTTGCACTCATCAATGGAAATTCTCATGGCTTTGAGAGACTCATTGATATCATGCTTAGGAGAAATAGATCTAAGCTTTAAAGAATCAATATCAAGAGAAATTCTATCAACGTTCCTAGCCAAAACATCAACTTTAAGCAATTTCTCTTCAAGCAAAGCATTAAAATTATTTTGTGAATTCATAAACTCTTTAACACTACTCTCAAATTCAGAGGGCATATTATTAAAATTTCCGTAAGAGTTGTTGTAGGAATTTCCATAATTATTAGAAGGATTACTAGGATAAGGCCTAGGATTAAAATTCCCTCTATACGCGTTATTTCCAAAACTATTCCTACCAACAAAATTCACATCCATAGATTCATTATTATTCTCAAGCAAAGTAGATAAAGACATATCATTAGGATCAAGAGGAGTATTTTTAGGAGCAAACATCTTCATAAGTTCATCCATCTTTTCACTCAAAACATTGATTCCTTCTATAGCATGCACTTTTTTACTAGAAGATCTTTCGGTGTGCCACTGAGAATAATTAGCCATAATATTATCAAGCAATTTGGTAGCATCTCCTAATGTAATTTCCATAAAAGTGCCTCCCGCGGCCAAATCTAAAAGGTTTCTAGAAGCAAAATTCAATCCGGCATAGAAATTTTGTATGATCATCCATAAATTCAAACCATGAGTAGGGCAATTGCGAAGCATTAATTTCATTCTTTCCCAAGATTGGGCAACATGCTCATGATCAAGTTGTTTAAAATTCATGATATCGTTCCTAAGAGTGATAATCTTAGCGGGAGGAAAATACTTAGAGATAAAAGCATATTTGCACTTGTTTCAAGAATCAATACTATTTTTAGGCAAAGATGAAAACCAAACTTTAGCACGATCTCTAAGTGAAAACAAAAATAACTTCAGTTTGACAATATTGTTATCCGTATCTTTCTTCTTTTGCATATCACACAAATCAACAAAATTGTTTAGATGAGTAGCGGCATCTTCACTAGGTAGGCCGGCGAATTGATCTTTCATAACAAGATTCAGCAAAGCGGTATTGATTTCACAAGACTCATCATTATTGAGAGGAGCAATCGGAGTACTAAGGAAATCATTATTATTGGTATTCGAGAAATCACACAATTTGGTATTATCTTGCGCCATGGCAACAAGTAATCCAACACACAAGCAAACAGAAAGGCAACGGGAAAAAGGCAAACGGAAAAGAGAGGAGGAGATTGGGAAAGAGAGGGCGAATAAAACGGCAAGGGTGAAGTGGGGGAGAGGAAAACGAGAGGCAAATGGCAAATAATGTAATGCGAGAGATAGGGATTGCAATGGGTACTTGGTATGGTTGACTTGTTTATGCGTGAGCCTCCCCGGCAACAGCGCCAGAAATCCTTCTTGCTACGTCTTGAGCTTGCGTTGGTTTTCCCCAAAGAGGAGAGGATGATGCATCACAGTAGCGTAAGTATTTCCCTCAGTTTTTGAGAACCAATGTATCAATCCAGTAGGAGACCACGCACAAGTCCCTCGTACCTGCACAAAAACGATAGCTACTCGCAACCAACACGATTAGGGGTTGTCAATCCCTTCACGGTCACTTACGAGAGTGAGATCTGATAGAGATAATATTTTTGGTATTTTTGGTATAGAGATGCAAAGTAAAAAGTAAAATCAAAGTAAATCAAAGCAAGTAAATAAAGTGATATAGATTGATATGACGAGAATAGACCCGGGGGCCATAGGTTTCACTAGTGGCTTCTCTCAAGAGCATAGATATTCTACGGTGGGTGAACAAATTACTGTTGAGCAATTGACAGAATTGAGCATAGTTATGCATGTATATAGGCATCACGTCCAAGACAAGTAGACCAAAACGATTCTGCATCTACTACTATTACTCCACTCATCGACCGCTATCCAGCATGCATCTAGAGTATTAAGTTAAAAACAGAGTAACGCCTTAAGCAAGATGACATGATGTAGAGGAATAAATTCATGCAATATGATAGATACCCCATGTTGTTATCCTCGATGGCAACAATACAATACGTGCCTTGCAACCCTTTACATCCTTTGGGTAAGGACACCGCAAGATTGAACCCAAAGCTAAACACTTCTCCCATTGCAAGAACTACCAATCTAGTTGGCCAAACCAAACGGATAATTCGAAGAGACTTGCAAAGATAACTCAATCATACATAAAAGAATTCAGAGAAGATTCAAATGTTATTCATAGATAAGCTGGATCATAAACCCACAATTCATCGGTCTCAACAAACACACCGCAAAAAGAAGATTACATCGAATAGATCTCCACGAGAGAGGGGAGAACATTGTATTGAGATCCAAAAATAGGGAAGAAGCCATCTAGCTACTAGCTATGGACCGAAGGTCTGAAGTAAACTACTCACACTTCATCGGAGAGGCTATGGTGTTGATGTAGAAGCCCCGTGGTAGATGCCCTTCCCGTGAGCTCCTAATGTGCCCCAAGATGGGATCTCGTGGATACGAGGAAGTTGCGGCGGTGGAATTAGGTTTTGGCTCCTGCCCCAGTCGCTTGGGGATACGTAGGTATATATAGGAGGAAGGAGTACGTCGGTGGAGCGTCGGGGGCCCACGAGGTAGGGTCCAAGTCTCACGGATCACGTTCGTTGGAAAATCACGCCTCGAAGGTTTCATTCCGTTTGGACTCCGTTTGATATTCCGTTTCTTCGAAACACTGAAATAGGCAAAAAAACAGCAATTCTGGGCTGGGCCTCCGGTTAATAGGTTAGTCCCAAAAATAATATAAAAATGGAAAATAAAGCCCATAATAGTCCAAAACAGTAGATAAAGTAGCATGGAGCAATCAAATTTTTTAGATACGTTGGAGACGTATCAAGGAGGCCGGAGGTGGCACGGCGTCCATGGCGGGCGCAAGATGGACTTCATGGGAGTCCTTGGCCGACGGAGGAGGAAGGCGGCTACTGGGTTGGGCCTGGCTGAGGAGCTGGGCCGGCCCAGTTCGGCGGAAGGGATTAAAAAACATTCTTCCAGACAGACAAAAGTAATAAAAACAAAATAAATAAAAACATTATATAGGTATATAATATATCAAAATTTTCAAAAAAAATATTTTCTACAACCTGAACATTTTACTAACGTCAAATAAAATCCACAAAAATTAAAATAAAGCAAATAGTGCTACTACTCTAATAAAATCCAATAAAAATCATTTTAGAAATACCAAAAAAATTCAAATTTATTGCTCTCCAATTTTCTATTGTAGGGAATCATTTTACCCTAATTTCCATATATTTTATTTTTGGAGAAAAATAATTTGAATAAAAACCAAATAACTCCAAATTAAAAATAATTTCCAAAGGACTTCAAATTTGATCCTTTTAAACTTCCAACTCATATTTCATATGTTTTGAAGAAGTCAATTTATCTTCTCTCATGAAAATCATTGAGTTGCTTAAAGTTTCCGAATTGGAAAATATTTCCAAGTGAAATTCAAATATTTTCAGAAACCCTTTTCATTTATTTAAATGGAAGAAGTCATATCATCTTCACTCAAGGGTTTTGTATTTGAAAAGAATTTGAATTCACGGAGGTCAAAATGCAAAATGAAAGTTTGGGAAAGTCCTTTTATTCCCTCTCATTTAACTTTCAAAAGGTTTTGAATTCCACTCAATTTCACTCATCACAATCAAGCAACAATCAAATCTATCTATTTAATATAACATTCCAAAATTTAGAATTTTGGGATGTTACACCATGTCAATGCTATCTCGAAGCATGTCTGTGGTACTCCGATTTCCAACAAGAATATTTGAAGCACAATGCTAAATTTTCTTTATCAAATTATCCACACCGTTGAATGGGTAATGTCATGAAATTTCTTCGCCCTTTCCTAAAGGGTTTTCTACATTATATCCTGTCATGGATATCTTGCTCTATTTGTCCTTGGGAAGGATATACCCCTGAAGAATGTGTTTAAACACATTTTCCTTTCCATTGTTCTATTTAATCTGATGATCACCTTTTCCTTTCCATTGTTTTGTTTAACCTTTCTGGTGATCTGTATGATCTAAGTAGTAATATTCTTCTGCTTAAGTAAACACCTAGGTGTACAATCGTGTCGGTAAGACCCTATTACTATTGTTGATGACACTCCGGTAACACCGCTGGACGAGAACTTTGCCTATTGGTTCGCCTCGTTCAACGAGCAGGAGAATGGTTCTCTTCGTCCCTCGCCCTTGGTACCGACGTTGTTGCTGACATAACTGACGGGCTACCGTCTGACAAGCCTTGCTATCATGACCGTGCAAGATGTCACCACTCCTTCCACCTTTATCCCGTATGGTGGGCCAATAACCCACAGTTCCACAGGATCGAAACCTGACTCTCCTGTACACCCCCGGTTTCCAAAGTTACTCCTTGCGCGTGGCCTCGTATATAATTCTCGAGCCACCTCCCGAAAGATCATCAAGTCTGGGATCAGACACAATGCTTATTCCCGATTGCTCAACCCCATTCACACTCTCGCCATGCGTTAAATGATTACCCATCCGCTTAAAACTTCTCACGCCTTCTTTTATCTCTCTCGGTGATTTTCCCGAGTTTCAATTCGAGTGATACTTTCTACCACATCCCTGGAGTTAACTACTAGATAAGCAACCTTGTAGAGTTTCATTCTCCCGGAATACCCACCCTTTATTCTTTCGTAAGTACGACGGAGTTCCCGAAGAAAGGATGTCGGCTTCATCATGATAACTGAAGCACAGGAATGAAGACATCATTGTAATGGATCGGCCTTTTTGAGAAGAGCAAGCCAGAATGAGAAGACCCGCTAGATTCGTCACCAAACCTTCCCCCCTTTCACTACCTCTTAAATCTCGGGACGAGATTTCTTGTAGTGGAGGAGAATTGTGACGCACGGATAATTAAGCTACAGTAATACCCTGCTAATGATGCCATGTCACAATCATTACCGATGCTAATCTTGCTTTGGTTCAAAACCAGTTCGAATTCAAACTTAAAATAAAGTCTAATAATAAAACTTTTCAAATGTTAAGACTAAAATGTTAAAAATGTATCAAATAATCGATAGAAAATATTGGTGAAGGAACCACATTATTATAAACTATTTAATTGCCCTATAATAAGTAAACAGTGGCTAAAGCAATAATTTAAATGCCTTTTGAATTATAAAAATTACCAAGCATTTGTATTAAATACCAAACCATTTTGGCAATGCTAAATAATGCAAAGTAATTATGTGGCACCATTCCATATTTTACAAAAGTATTTTTATGGCCTACCAATTTGCAAAACAGAACGGATTGATGAAATTAAAAGAAAAAAATAAAAACTAAAAAGAAAGGGAAAGAAAAGGCCAAGCTGCACTATGCACTTGGCCCAGCCACGCAACACCGCAGCCCAACCCAACTTACCCCATCCATCGTCTTCCCTGTTCATGGAGTGCGCTGGACGCCGGTCGTGCGTCCATGCCGCGGATCCGCCGTGTGGCGGCCATCCAGACCACCTCGACACCCTACAAGGTCGTCGTCGACCCCCCTCGGTCAAACCCTAGCACACCCCAGACCCCCCTGCCTCTCGCTCCCTCTCCCTCTCGGTTCCCATCACCCGCCATGGCTGTCGTCGACCCCGCAACCACCGTCGCTGTAACGCCCCGGATTCGATGCGTCAGGTGTCTGCCAGTTATTCGCCGTCGTTGCCATGTCATGTGCTTGTGTGTCGCTCTTTGCCATGTCATCATCTGCATTTTATATTATGTCGTCATGTGCATCGCATTTGCATACGTGTTCGTCTCATGCTTCCGAGCATTTTCCCCATTGTCCGTTTTGCAATCCGGCACTCCTATGTCCCCCGGCGTCCCCTTTTACGTTTTTCCGTGAGCGGGTACTAAACGTTCTCGGAATGGACCAAGGTTTTTCAAGTGGCCTTGGTATACCACCGTAGACCACTGTCAAGTTTCGGGTCATTTGGAGCTCGTTTGGTACTCCAACGGTTAACCGCACTCGCAAAGGCCTCTTTTAAGTTGCATCCCAACATCCTTTCAAAACAGCCCAATAACCCATCTAAGTCACTTCCATGCTCTCCGTCGTTCGATCACGATCGTGTGGGCGAAAACTACACCTCATTTGGACTCTCCTAGCTCCCTCTATGCCTATTTAAACACCTCCCCCGTCCAAATCCGGGTCCAAACCCTAGCCATCTTCATCCCCGCGCCACCGGACTAAAACCCAGACGTACGGACGCGTCCGCCCCGCCCGCGCCGCCGCCGCCCGGCGAACCAGGGCGCGACACGTGGCACCCGGCCACCGCGCGCCGCCCGGCCGAAACCAGCAGCGAGCCCATGACCCGTCGCCGCCAGCGCCGCGCTCCGCCTCCCGGCCAGCGTCGCCCGCTCCGCACGCGCCGGCGCCTTTCTCGCCGCCGCCACGGGCCCAGCCCGGCCCGCCGCCGCCGCCGACCAATCTCCGGGCGCCCGTCGCCGCCTCACGCCGGCCGGTCGCCGGCGCCCTCTCCGTCGGCCGGGTCCGTCTCCCTCCTCCGTCGCCGTCCCGGCGAGCGCGCCGTCGTCCTCGCCCTCGGTCGGGCCGGATCCCGATCCGGATATGGGTTGACTTTCTCCCCCCCCCCCCCAAATCGTCCAAGTTTTTATTCCGTTGATTAATTTGCGGCATTTTCAACGCATCATAACTTTGCATCCTTAGCTCCATTTCATGCTTGTAATATGTCAAACTGTTCGCCTCGAAGAGTAGATCATTTCATCTCATTGCGTCATTTTCAGTTGAGCTCATCTTGATGCCGGAAATGCTGTTGGAAGAAGGCTATGTGATGTTAGTTTCTGTTTCTTAACAGAACATGCACTTTTGTTATTTTTGCTATGATTGACGTGTGCACCCTATGAATTTGAGTCCTACATGTGTTTTGTAATATGCCATGCCATCTTTACAGTGGTGTATGCCATGTATTTTTGTGATCTATGTGGTGATTATCACAAGCATGCAAACAAGGCTTCATGATGTTGCTGATTTCAGCCCCAGTTTCGCTGATATTTTGATGCCATGTTAACTTGATGCTACCGAGAGATCCATGCATATTTTGAGATACTTCAGTAAGGATGTTTTGAACATATGATTATGCTCTATCCATCCATTCCTTTGTTTGCAATTATGGAGTGCCATAGCTTGAGTCAATCGAGCTCTACTTTTGCTATAAAATGTTTCCTGGCAGATTGTTTACATGTTATTCAATTTTGCCAAGGTTGTTGTAGTTGATCCGTGTATGCTATGATGTTGTTCTTGCCATGTATATCTTCTATGCCATGTCTTCTTGATGGATGTATGCTTAGTTTATCATGAGATGCTCTGTAGTGAGTGCATCGAGCTCTTAAACATGCCTACTTGTTATCTGTTTTTTCCATGCCCTGTTGCTGAATCTGTTAACGAAACTTGCTATGTTTACATGGGTGTTAATATATTTTCTGATCCTTTTTGGCTTATGGTCAGTAAGGGACATTTGTTATATGCTTTGAGTAGATCCATGCCATGCCTTGCTTTGCTATTATAAGTTCCTGTAACATGTAGTTGTCTTGCTCTGAACATTGTTACCTGATGCTGTTTTTGCCATGTTCAGTAATTTCACTAAGTCTGTGAAGCTGATATATTTTGCTCTTTTGCCATGCTTGTTTGAACCTGTTATGGTGTGATTAGCCGTAGCTCAGTGTTCATCTTTTGTCAAGCATCTTGAGTAGATCACTGCCATATACTTTGTTGGTACGTTTGGGTGCAGTAGCTTAATTTCTTGTTACTTGCTATGTGGTATCATGCTGTTAATGGCAGATTTGTGCCATTCTTGTTTTGCTTGTCATTTGCAAACCGTGCATCCGATTCCGGTTATCTTTATATCATTTTCAACCGAAATCATCTCATCTTTCCAGCGGCATACTTGGTTTGCCAAGTTGATGCCTGGTTCATCATTCTCCTTCCGGAGCGCGCATACGCATTGCATATCACATCTCGCATATCATGTCATGTTTTGCATCATGTTGCTTGTGCATTGCACCGTGATTTATTGTGGTTCCTTTGCTTGTGTTCTTGCTTTGGGTAGAGCCGGAGACGAGTACGTGAATGAGGAACCTGTTGAGAACGCTTACGAGGATCAAGCTTTACGACAACTCGAGAACATTGCGAGCAAGATGACCATACCCTCGAAATCACTTCTATCTTTGCTATGCTAGATGCTCGCTCTTTTGCTATGCCCATGCTATGATGCCTATCACTTGCTTATCATGCCACCCATATTGCCATGTCAGCCCCTAACCATCCTTTTCCTAGCAAACCGTTGATTGGCTATGTTACCGCTTTGCTCAAATTTCTTATAGCATTGCTAGTTGCAGGTGAAGATGAAGTTTGTTCCTTGTTGGAACATGGAGATGTTGTTCCTTTTTGGAACATGTTTACTTGTTGGGGATATCACATTATATATCTGCTATAATTAATGCATATATATACTTGGTAAAGGGTGGAAGGCTCGGCCTTATGCCTGGTGTTTTGTTCCACTCTTGCCGCCCTAGTTTCCGTCATACTGGTGTTATGTTCCTTGATTTCGCGTTCCTTACACGGTTGGGTGATTTATGGGACCCCTTGACAGTTCGCTTTGAATAAGACTCCTCCAAAGAAGGCCCAACATTGGTTTTATCATTTGCCACCTAAGCCTTTTTTCCCCCGGGTTTTCGCGAGCCCGAGGGTCATCGTTATTTTTAACCCCCGGACCAGTGCTCCTTCCAAAGGTCGGGCCAAACGAGCAGATCATGGGGCCACCACGGGAAACTTCGAGGTTTGGTTTTACTCAGAGGATGTCTCATCCGGATGTGCTCGAGAACGAGATATGTGCAGCTCCTATCGGGATTTGTCGGCACAATCGGGCGGCTTTGCTGGTCTTGTTTTATTCTTTGTCGAAATGTCTTGTAGTCCGGGATTCCGAGATTGATCGGGTCTTCCGGTAGAAGGAATATCCTTCGTTGACCGTGAGAGCTTATAATGGGCTAAGTTGGGACACCCTGCAGGTATTATCTTTCAAAGCCGTGCCCGCGGTTATGAGGCAGATGGGAATTTGTTAATGTCGGTTGTAGAAAACCCGAAGTTGACCTCAATTAAAATACACATCAATCGTGTGTAACCGTGATGGTCTCTTCTCGTGAGTCCGGGAAGTGAACACGATGTTGGAGTTATGTCGGCGTAAGTAGTTCAGGATCACTTCTTGATCGCTACTAGCTTCACGACCGTGCTTTGCTCCTCTTCTCGCTCTCTTTTGCGTAATGTAGCCACCATATATGCTAGTCGCTTGCTGCAGCTCCACCTCACAATCTGTCCTTCCTATAAGCTTAAATAGTCTTGATCTCATGGTGTGAGATTGCTGAGTCCCCGTGACTCATGATTCTACCAAAACAGTTGTGTGCCGACGATGCCGCAGGTGACGATCCGAGCTCAAGTGGGAGTTCGATGAGGAACGTGGTCGTTACTATGTGTCTTTTCCTAATGATCGATGAGTGGAGCCCGGTTGGGACGATCGGGGATCCGTGTAGCATTTGGGGTATCTTCTTTTATTTTGGTTCCGTAGTCGGACCTTGAGTGTATTCGGATGATGGATGTTTATTTATGTATTGTGTGAAGTGGCATCGAAAGCCAACTATGTATCTCTTTCCCTTATGTATTACATGGGTTGTGTGAAGATTACCTCACTTGCGACATTGCTTTCAATGCGGTTATGCCTCTAAGTCGTGCTTCGACACGTGGGAGATATAGCCGTCTCGAGGGCGTCACAGTCGCCCCCGAGCTGAGCTTGGGAGCACCGCGGATCTGCCTCGACGTCCTCTTTCTCCTCCCTAACGCACGAGAGACCAGGAGCTCTACATCGTCGCCATCGACTTCCTCTTCTTCATCAGCGCCTGGAGCTCGCCACCGACGATTCGCCGTCTTCTGCAGCTACTAAACTCCCACCGGCCTTTCTTGTGCCTCGCGGTGAGCTCCCGGTCAAAACCCTCTCCTCTCGGCTTGTTTCGTTGTTTCTTACTGTTACTACCATCACCACCGTAGCCTGCTGCCGCCCCCGCTTGCTCCCGTTCGGCTACTGTTACCGCCGAAGGCCCGCGAGCGCCGCGTCGGAGCCACCCACGCCGGCCCTCCGCAGCCCCGCTTCACACCGCTGCTATGCCCAGTGGCCGCCACGTCCAACAGCCCGCGTGCTTCGCTGCCGTCAGCCGAGTCCGCCAGCGCCCCACCGCGCCTGTCGCGCCCGCCACTTCCGCCGCGACAGCCTGCACGCTCCTACCACCACCCGCACGCATGCCTACGCCCGCGCCCGCCTTGCCCTCGCCGCCCGCTGCCGCTCAGACCGCTGCAGCCTTCTGCTGCCGCCGGAGGTCAGCCGACGCTATCCCACACGCTGCCGGCCGGCCCCTACCCGCACTCCGCCTCAATCGCCCGCTTCCACTGCCGCCATCGCGCCCGCCGCCCGCAGCCTACTCGCCAACTGTTGTAACTGCTTGCCTCGCCGGCCCCCGCTTCTGCAAGCTCCCGCTCGTCGCTCCCCAAGGCCGCACACTCCCGCAAGGGTCTATGACGTCCGCTGCTCGCCGCGTCGGTCGTGCCCCGTTCCTGACCCACTCCTGTGCGCCCTGCTCTGTTGTGCCCGCCACTACCGTGCACCGCGTTGGCCCCCTGGTCGTCACCCCGCGCTCCGCCCTCCGCCGGTGCCGTCCTTCACCGGTGTCGCCCTCCGCCGCCGCCCTGCTGCCGAGCCCGCCCGCCGCCAGCCATGGCCGTCGGTCCTCCTCTGCGAGGCCGTGCGTGCCTCCAGCCACTAGAGGCCGGCTGTGCCTCTGGCCGGTGGCCCGACCCTAAAAAAAGGAAAATTAAAAGTAAAAAAATGGAATAAAATAAATTATTAGTGAATTAACCGAAAATAGCTAATTAGCTAAACCCAACAGACTATGACATGTGGGTCCCAAGACCCAGTTGACCAGTCAAATTTTGACTGGTCAACATGTTGACTGGACCCCTCGGACCCCACCAGTCAGCCTCTGTGGCTAGCATATGGCTGAGTACACCTAGTATTTTCTATTTAATTTCAAATTAATAATAATCCCAGAAAATAATTAATTCTTTATAAATTAATATAAAATAAACCGTAACTCGGATGAAAATACTTTGTACATGAAAGTTGTTCAGAATGACGAGACGAATCCGAATACGCGGTCCGTTCGTCCGCACACATCCCTAGCATAGCGAACACACAACTTTTCCCCGCCGGTCTGTCTGTCCGAAAACGCGAAACACCGGGAATACTTTCCCGGATGTTTCCCCCCTTCGCCGGTATCACCTAATACTGCGTTAGGGCATACCTAGCACCACGCATTGTCATGTCATGTATCGTCATGCTTATGTTTGCATTATATTTATGGTTTCTTCCCCCTCTTCTCTCGTTAGACACCGAGATCGACGCCGCCGCTACCCAATACGACTACGGCGTTGACGACCCCTCCTTCTCGGCTGAGCCTCCAGGCAAGCCCCCCCTTGATCACCATATATCGCATATTCTCCTCTCTACTGCTTGCATTAGAGTAGTGTAGCACGTTACTACTTCCGGTTAATCCCATTCTGCTGCATAGCCTGACATTGTTGCTACAATTGTTGATACCTTTACCTGCAATTCTACATGCTTAGTATAGGTTGCTAGTACTTCATCAGTGGCCCTACATTCTTGTTTGTCTGCCATGCTATGCTATCGGGCTGTAATCACTCGGGAGGTGATCACGGGTATATACTTACTTACATATTATACATGATACATGTGGTGACTAAAGTCGGGTCGGCTCGTAGAGTACCCGCAAGTGGTTTCGATGAGGGGGCTGAAAGGACAGGTGGCTCCATCCCGGTAGAGGTGGGCCTGGGTTCCCGACGGCCCCTGACTGTTACTTTGTGGCAAAGCGATAGGGTAGGTTGAGACCACCTAGGAGAGAGGTGGGCCTGGCCCTGGTCGGCATCCGCGGTTACATCAATTAACACGCTTAACGAGATCTTAGTATTCTATCTGAGTCTGGCCATTGGCCTATACGCACTAACCAACTACGCAGAATGCTTATGGGCACTGACGGCGTCGTGGTATCACCGAAGCCCTCTTGACGTCGGCCGATCGAGCGGCGCTACCGGATTGGACCGTAAGTTCGCTCTTGTATTAAGGGGCTAGGTCTGCTTACGCCGCCCACGCAACGCAGTGTGTGCAATGGGCGATGGGCCTGCACTGCGCCATAGGATTTAGACCGGCGTGCTGACCTCTCTGTTGTGCCTAGGTAGGGCTGCGACGTGTTGATCGTCCGAGGCCGGGCATGACCTAGGAAAGTGTGCCCGGCCAAAGAGGATCGAGCATGTTGGGTTATGTGGTGCACCCCTGCAGGGAAGTTTATCTATTCGAATAGTCGTGTCCCTCGGTAAAAGGACGACCCGGAGTTGTACCTTGACCTTATGACAACTAGAATCGGATACTTAATAAAACACACCCTTTCAAGTGCCAGATGCAACTCGGTGATCACTCTCTCACAGGGAGACAAGGAGAGGATCGCCGGGTAGGATTATGCTATGCGATGCTGCTTGGCGAACTTACCATCTACTCTCTTCTACTTGCTGCAAGATGGAGGCTGCCAGAAGCGTAGTCTTCGACAGGACTAGCTATCCCCCTCTTATTCTGGCTTTCTACAGTTCAGTCCACCGATATTGCCCCTTTACACAGATACCCATGCATATGTAGTGTAGGTCCTTGCTTGCGAGTACTTTGAATGAGTACTCACGGTTGCTTTGCTCCCCCCTTTTTTCCTTTTCCTTTCTTCCTGGTTGTCGCAACCAGATGCTGGAGCTCAGGAGCCAGACGCCACCGTCGACGACGATTCCTACTACACTGGAGGTGCCTACTACTACGTTCAGGCTGCCGACGACCAGGAGTAGTTTAGAAGGATCGCAGGCAGGAGGCCTGCGCCTTTTTCGATCTGTATCCCAGTTTGCTCTAGCCATCTTATGGCAACTTGTTTAACTTATGTCTGTACTCAGATATTGTTGCTTCCTCTAACTCGTCTATGATCGATCACTTATATTCGAGCCCTCGAGGCCCCTGGCTTGTATTATAATGCTTGTATGACTTATTTATGTTTTTAGAGTTGTGTTGTGATATCTTCTCGTGAGTCCCTGATCTAGATCGTACACGTTTGCGTCCATGATTAGTGTACGATTGAATCGGGGGCGTCACAGACGCGGGCGGGGCGAAGGTGGCTCGACGGCAAAAGTGCGGCGCGAGCGCCCGAGTGTGCGGCGCACGGTAGCGGGCGCATCAAATACACAGCGTCCGATGGTGAGACCGCATGCCCAACTCTATATGCCGCGCACGCTTGTTGCGCGTCCGCTGGAGCCCTTTTACCGATTGTGCGTGCTAAATAGGACAAATTTGTGGCGCGGGGCTTATTTAGCGCGATAGTTGGAGATGCTCTTAGGGCGTGATTTTGAATCCCACCCATCCACCCAATGCAACGTGCCAACGTGGGGCATTGCACAACCCTTATTTTTGTATACACGGCAACATCAATGTTTATGTTCAGTTTAGAATAAAAAGCAAAAAGGCCCATGCAATAATTACTTAATTTGATCAGTTTTGAGTCTTATATGATCAAATGAACGAGTTTATGAACTAAATCTACCATTCTTAAGAAATTGCTTCCCACTTCTCTCTATTCTCTCACCATGCACGCTATCCACATCAGCGATGTGCCACGTCATTGTTTTGTTTCCAATAGTGGCCAATCAGTCTTATTCCCAATGCAGCCACGTCATGTCTCTGTTTGCAGTCCGGCTCTCCCTGAAAATAAAAACAGAAAAAACAAAACGCTCGAGACCTCTCTGTAAACCGATCGACTCCTCTCCTCCTCATCAATAGAAATCAATCTTTTCCCTGGCGGCTGGATGGCGATTAAATCTGATAAAAGTTTAAGAACTAAACCGTACCTCAACCAAACCTGCATGAATAAACACGGCAACCTAAACCAAACTAAACTCAGTTTGTATATATATGTCAGCCCAACCAAAACCAAACCAACTTGACTTTCCACCCAAATTGAAATGAAACCGAGTGCTTAACTGTGGTTGAAAGCAGTTGCCGAAATGGTTTGAAAACCATTCGAGTAGTAAATAATAACCATTGTCCTACGGCACATCCCCGCCTCTTCTTCAACTCCCTTATCGCCGCCGCCTCCTCCTCCTCGCACCCCTTCCTCTGCTCCCTCGTCCCCCCGTCCTCGCGCTCACGCAACGCGGCCCCGCTGCCGCCAGCCCGCTTGACTCCTACGCGCTGTGCTCCGCGCTCCGCCACGCCTGGCCCAAGCGGGTCCCCTAAGCATGCTCGCCGCGAGGTCCGGGTGGCTCGGCAGCGTCTTCGTGTTCTGCGCGCTCACCGCGTCCTATAGTGGGTCTGGCTTTGGAGTTCGCGAAGAGGTTTCGGGAGTTTGGGCTGCCGGCTGATGGGTACACTGCGACGGCCGTAGGATGGGCCTGTGGAGAGATGACAAATGCTAATCTGGGCGGCGGGCGGCCGCGGAGGCCAGTCTGATTAGTGGCACGACGACAGTGACCGCGGAGACGGGGACGGGGAGCTGAACGTGAGCGACGCTTGAAGGCAGCGGCTATGGAGGCAAGCCGTGTGCGATGATGGCGGCCACGGAGGCAGGTCCAGAGAACCGCGCGCGAGCGGCACTCCGACAACGGCCGCGGCGGCAGGTCTAGAGCCGCACGTGAGCGGCACTCGATGACAGTGGCCGTGGAGGCCAGTCTGGCAAGCCGCGTGCGATGGTAGCTCAGGCAAAGGCGGGGCTAGCGAGCTACGGACGAGTTTCTCCTGCGAAGGCGAGGCCAACGTGCCAAGCGCGAGCGGCAGCAGTTGAGGTCTGATGGGTTGAGAAGAATGGGCTCGAGATTTACGAACAGAACCAACATCAACAATCGGGCATGAACTACGGGTCTAAACTTTTTGGAGCTGGACCTGTTCATGCCTATAACCGACCATACCCAACCATTTGCTATAAGAAACCAAACTGAACCAAACTCTTTTCAGAGTCAGCCTATTAACACTTGAACCAAACGAACCCGTCAGCAGAAATCAAACCGATCCACCCGGTTAATCCAAAACTATTCTCAGATTTAATGGCGATCTCCCCGTGAGGGGACTCCTCGGCTCCTACCGCTGGCGTGCTCGCCTCCGACGGCTCTTCGGATCAAGCACGGCCACCGCTCTAACTGCTCATCCGGCTACGCGCCTCCGACGGCTCTCCTGCTCTTCGCCGTTTCGCGATTCTCTGGAGCTTCGGTCCCTCGCCATTGGGCTCCTTCGGCACGACCGCCGGTGTCCTCGCCTCCCACTGCTCTCCCACCGAGGTACGACCTCTGCTCCGCCTGACCCACGGTGTTGATTTTCCTTTTGTCGTCACCTGGCCGAAGCTAGCTCCATCGCCACCGGGGAGGCGACCTTTCTTTTCGGTCTGGAAGGAACTGGCTGGTGGCCAAGCCAGTAAGAGCCTTAGGCATGGCATGGAGGTTGACAACCACTGCTCGGAGAAGGGAAGTGCAAGTGCTCGATCGGTAGTGGGGCAGTTGAATATTCAACGACGACTTTGTCTCACTCTAACCGCGACCTTCTGCTATGGAGATGATAACCTTTTGTTGCAAGCTGACCTTCTGCAAATGGGGAGAAGCTGGCATAGTCATTCGGTCCATCATTCTGTTAATCATGGCATGCGGGCAAGGACGTCCAATTTCAGACTACATCGACGAGTTCTGCAATTTGAAGGTCATGTACTCTATTCTCTTCAGTACTGTTTTGTAACTGTCCCTCGGCCCTTATGCAGCAAGCAGCTCAAACCGTCTAATACTGTTTATCTTCCCCATTGCCGTGTACATCCACTGAACGTCCTGATTCTCCTAACAAAGAAAAAACATATGCTGTAGGTACCAAATAATTGGCGTTTGTTTGACGCTCCATCTTCAAATCTGCACGATGGCGTTCCACTTCCTGCCCCTATTTTATCCACAAGAAACTGTTGGACGGCCTTTTAAAGTCTCCGCTCAGCCTCACCTAATTGCGCTCCCATTGTCCTCCAGCGTTTGTTGGTGTCTGCCACACCACTCATATTGCCGCGGCTGGTAATACCCTCCCCTTCTGATGTTTGAATATGCACAGATTTTTATCTATGTCAGCAAGGTCTGATGGAAATGGAAGCAAAATGCAGTTTGAAAATAAATCTTGGTGATCTTTATTCTCCACTGTTTACAGAATATGTTTCTTTGAAACTTTGCTGCCATCAATGATACAAGTTCGCTAGATGTTTGTTTATGCAGACTTCTAATTATATGTTGGCAAGGTCTGATGAAAACGGAAGCAGATTGCAGTTTGAAATTAATTCCGGGTAATCTTTATGCTCCATTGCTTACTGAATATGTTGAACCTTTGCTGCAGTGAGTGATAACAAGTTCATTATTTCATATCCCTCGAAAAAATGTTCATTAGTTCATATAGCAATTCATAATTTGCAATTTGGAACATAATAAGTTCAATAAGTGTATGATCCTAATTATCTTATGGATTATAAGTTATCTATCTAGCATCATAGTAATAATATCCGGTGTCTCTTCTTGACAGGTATGACCTATTGCTACTCTTTTTCTCAAATACGCATATCATGCGTATCATATATTATGTAGAAAGAAGGGTGGATCTTGGTACCAAATCCACCACGTGGTGAAACAAAGTTCTACACCACACTGTACTCCACGTTCTAATACAAGAAAAGGATTTCTCTTGCCTAATCCACGTAGCCACCACTCCCGTTGCTACTCATAATCTGCATTATAATTGCTTAAAAGCTAGCATACAATAGCATTGCACTGCAGTCCTCTCTCCTTCACCTCTATGTTTCTCTTAGATCCATAATGCCCCATTCCTTTTACATTACTGAGTCAGAAGGTCATTTTGATTATTGATGAAATTTCTGATTGATCTTGAACCAATATCTATCCGAGATTTAGACTGAACATTCAGTACCGCCACAATTCGCGATCCATACATATATTTGATGTTGTTGTGAGTATCTTTGATCTATACTTCTATTATTGATTTACATGTCGTTTGTGCAACTTTTTTTCCATTGTCTATCAACAAGTTGTTACTGAGTCAGAAGGTCATTTTGATTATTGATGAAATTTTTGATTGATCTTGAACCAGTATCTATCCGGGATTTAGACTGAACATTCAGTACCGCCACAATTCGCGATCCATACATATATTTGATGTTGTTGTGAGTATCTTTGATCTATACTTCTATTATTGATTTACATGTCGTTTGTGCAGACTTTTTTCCATTGTCTATCAACAAGTTGTTTGATGAAACGAAAGGAGGGCAACAATCTTCTATGTCTTACAATCTTCTATGTCTTATTCCAGCTAATCTATGGTTATCTTCTTCTTACTTTCATGTACTAAGGTCATTTCTCTTTTGTATAACCTATACACGTACCCTATATCTCCTTCACATCAACATTATAGGTGAGATTCAAACAAAGATTGAAATGTGCATGCAGCCTTGCCAAACATTTTTTTTTGTATGTACAGTCTTCCAGGACAGTACTTTTTATTATTATCCTGGTTGTTTATTGTAGATATACTTACAGCCTAAGACCTGGAGCGAATCTCGCCATGGAAAACATTATGCATGTTAAATTGATTTGTAAGTATGGAATTTTGTTGTCCCATTCAGTTTATTTAAATTTTGCCATTGGTTGTACAATCATCTTCTGATCATTGCGAGAGAAGTATTTTTTTTCATTTGGGTCTGTATATATCTTTGTGAAATATATCAAGTATCCTTGATCTGATTTCATTGTTTATACACATAGTTAAAGTTAGCCAGATTGTCCGCATATCGTGCTGTAATTGTACTTGCATGGCCAAGATGTTCTGGTCCACAAAGTTAATTATTATCCATAAGCCATACATCTAATTATTGTCGGGAACTTCTTCTGAAACTTTGAAGAATGAATGCATTACTACAATTGTTTCATTTGTTTAATAAGCTTACTAGAAATTGCAAGATTAACTGAAACAACATAGAACTATCATGTAAGCATGATGGTTACTTATACATTGTGCAGCTGTGGTAGCTCACAAACATCGTACTAAAGTCATAAAATGCATTTCCTTATCATCTCTTAGTTGTCCTCTAAGAATAAACCTTAGAATTTGTGTAGTGTGGCATGCTAATATTCCGCAGCAACGCGGGGGGTATTATCTAGTTTAATCAGTTTTAGAGTTTTTTAGTATGCAGCCACTTTTAGTTAATGGACTAATAACGCATTTCATTGCGAAATAATCCACTACTCCCCTTCAGTTCCCAAACATTTGGAGACAAACAACTGCTACTGGGTAAAGAACGACAGAGCAGCGGTTAACACAGCAGGTACCGATGCTTGCCAACAGGATAAAGATCACTAGGACTAACAACTAAACATAGAAATTAGTAGGAGAAGATTCGTCCACACTGCAAATTACTCGCAAAACAGAAAGCATTGATCCTTTTCCTTTCACTGGCTGGTACTTGGTGCCCGTGAATGCACTGCTCCCCTTCATGCCTTGACTGAATCTTTCTTCCCCTGCTTCTTGGCTGTGAGAAACTCAACTAGCCCGAGGAGCGCGATGTCGGCGTCCTCGTTCCGCAGCAGCATCTCGGACACCTCGGCTGGCGTCACCTCCACCTCGGCAAGCAGCTCCTGTATCTCCGGGAACAGAGGGTGGTCGTCGACGAGGAAGTAGTTCCGAGCCAGCGTCCTGAACGCCTCCCAGCCACAGTAGCGCATGTAGATGTGCATGTCCATGCGCCCAGGACGCAGCAGCGCCGGGTCGAGGCGATCCTTGTAGTTGGTGGTGAAGATGATGACGCGCTCCTTGCTGCTCGCCGACCACAGCCCGTCGATGAAGTTGAGCAGCCCCGACAGTGTGATACTCTGCCATTCCATGTTGGCATTCAGAGACAGAATGTTCAGACACTCATCAGAAAATAATGTGTGTGTTCACCAATCAAAGATCGATGCTTCTTGTGTTCCTATGCTATGCAACGTACCTTGTTCGAGCAATCGTCAGAGTCATCGTCGCCATGGCCATAGTCGGCCCGCGCCAGCGTCTTGCGCTCCTTGCCACCTTCCCTGGACGTGGCGCTGAAGCAGCAGTCGATGTCCTCGATGACAAGGATGGACCTGTCGGGCATGCCGATGAGCAGCTTCTGCAGCGCGGCGTTGTAGCACACCGCGGAGAGGTCGAGGTCGTAGAGGTTGAACCGGAGGTAGTTAGCCACGGCGGCCACCAGGCTGGACTTGCCGGTGCCGGGCGGGCCGTAGAGAAGGTAGCCGCGCTTCCATGCCTTGCCGATCCGCCGGTAGTACTCCATGCGCTTCAAGAACCTGTCGAGGTCGGCGATGACGGCCTGCTTGGTGGACGGGTCCATGGCGAGCGTGTCGAACGTGGCCGGGTGGTTGTGGCTGATCCCGCGCCACGACAAACCCTCGTTCATGAAGATCTTGAGCGCGCAGTCGCGACGCCGCGTCTGCTCCACCGCGGCCGTGATGGAGGGCACGTACCTGCCCAGCGCCATGTCCGTGTGTTCCGCGTCGAAGGTGAGCTCCAGCGAGTCCGGCCCTTTGCGGCCATCCCCCGAGACGGACGTCCATGTGAACTGGACGCCCTCGAAGACGTCGGTCATGGAGTCGCCGCTGTCCATGGACATGACCTTCCTGGCGCCGCTGCCGCTGAGGCAGAGCCGGCGCATGGACTGCGGGTCGATCCTGGTGGCGAGGTACTCGTTGGCGTCGTCGTAGAAGGAGTTGAAGTTGGCGCAGTTGATGGCGTAGCCGTCCAGGCGCTTGACGACGATGGTGCGGCGCTGGGCGGGCGGGGGCTGGAGGTGGCCGCGCACGAGCGAGGCGCCCCAGCTGACGACGGCGCAGAGGTCCGGCGGCAGGAGCTCCCGCGCCATGCCGCGCGCCAGCACGGCGTACGCGGTCACGGACGCCGCCGTGGCCGCCGCCTTCTTGTACGTGTCCACCAGCTTGTAGGTGGAGGGCGAGGAAGCCGCGGATGGGAGCTCCATTGGCAACGAGCAGCCAAGAGAAGACGAGGCAGTGTAGGAGGAAGTGTGTGCGCGTGTAGCTTCCTCTGCTCTGCCGAGAGGTAACTTTATCTCCACAGCGCGCTCACTGCGGTGTCGTTGTTCCATTGACCGTTGAATTTACCGTGCGCGGCAGTAAAAACAAGAGGGGTCGGACGGGCAGGTTTTGGACTAAAAATGGGAAGCGATTCGATTCAGATGATAGTTTGCAGGCCTTCCAGGGTTCCAGTTTGGTGATTGGCCTCGTCGGCGAGCGCGAGGAAAGCAGGAGGAGCTCTGGAAAGCATGCATGGGGTTCATGTCATCTTCTATCAGGGCATCTCCAGCCGTTCGGCCCCCCAGGGCGCCTAAATAGAGCGGCCTGGCGTGGCGCTGCAGTTCGGCACTGGGGCGAAATTTCAGCCACGCCCCCACGCGCCGGCCCTGTGGATGCGGGAAATTTAAACTTGGTCGTTCCGCTCTCAAAAGACGCCGCAAATCCGCAATCGGACGTAGTCTGGCGTTACAAAAAAGCGAGCGCCGCCGCCGCAAGTTCGCGGCGCAAAAGATTCACTCGGCGGGCCGGCTCCAGCGTTGGCGGAGTCGGCGTCGCGGGCTCGTCGATGTCGGAGCTGCCGGTCTTTGGGCTGCGTCGGTAGCGGCCCGGCCTTCTTGGCGGCGATGTAGAGGCGTCGTTCGGGCTTGGCGTCCGTGTGGTCGTCGGCGTTGCCGTCGGCAGCTCGTTCGAGATGAGGCTGCACGCACTGTGTACCACGCCTTTGAGCTTCGTCGTTGCTCCGGAGCATGTCCGCCCGCCCATCGGAAAAGCCATGTCGGTGTTCCTCTTCTTCGCGCGACGCTCGTCCGGAGTGTGTCGAGCTTGATGGCGTTATTCTTCATTAGCGACGACCACCGCGCCTCGGTCTTCTCTTCGCGTTGGACGGCCCGGCTCGGGCGTCGGCGAGGCAATGCTCGATGGACTCCTGCAATCGCGCGGTTGCCGCGTCGGCGCTTTTTCCCCTTCTTTGCCAATTTGTGGGCCGTCCGGCCGCTTCTCCGACGCGCCGGAGTCGTCGCGTCCGCTTGTATGTCTCCTTGGCCTTGTCGAGGGCACGCCGGACTTTCACCCACTTCTCGCACTTGTCAATGCGCTTTGTAGACGTGGAGGTGCTTGAAGTCGGCGTCTTGGTTGTCGCCCGATACATGGCGAACATACGCAGCAGCTGCGCGAGGGACGAACAGATTGGCGGCGGCGGCGTGAGGGACGAAGATATGCGGCGAACGGCGTGCGTACTGATCCTCAACGCCGGGCGCCACTCTCTGGCGAGCCGCGACCTCCTCGACGATTCCATGCCATTTGTTGCACGCCAACCGGATACGCCCCAATGGTTCGCCATCGCTTTGGAGCCGTCTTTGCATGTAGACGCCTTTTGAAGTAGGGTCGACGAGCTTCCGCTCGTCGAACTTCGCCTTGATGCGGTCCCAAAGACGTCTCAAGCTCGGTTCGTGCCGGTGGTCGGGTCGAGGCGACGACTTTTCATGCTTCGCGAGGCATTCCTCCTCCTTGGACGTCCACTTGATGCGCGGTTCGCCTGACCTATCCGCCCGCTTCTTCTTCTTCCGGCGCCCCTTCGTCGGAATAGGAGCCGGCTCCTCCTCCTCCTCGTCCTCCTCCTCCTCGGGTTCTCGCTGCCGCCGCCAGACGTAGCCGAAGCTCGGCCTCCATGTCGCCGCCGAGGTCCACTACCTCATCCCGGTGGCGAACCCGGAGACGCGGGCGCCGCGGGTCGATCCTGTCGCGATGATGTCGCCCATGTCGGCTCCGTGTCGCCGGGCGCCGCCGAGGTGCGAAGGGTAGCGGTCCACGGTAGAGATAGGGCGCCGGTGTGGACGCCAGAGGCGGCGGGCGGCGAGTAGTTGTATGGAGGGTACCGCACGCCGACGGCGGCGGGCGAGGGCGGCGCCAGAAGCGGGTGACCATGAGGGAAGGTCACGTTTGGGTTGAACCCATCGTGCGGCGTCGCCGTCGGCGTGGCCGGGCGACGATGAACCCCATGGAGATCCGGCGCCTTGCTGTCCCTGTATGCCAGATCGGGCGTGGTGACGACGGGTGGATTCATCCCACCGGTCGACCGATGAGGAAGACGCCGCCGCTGCTGCCGCGTTGTCGCGGGCCTTCTTGGCTATGGTTCGTTTCACTGTCGGCGGTGACTGCTTCGCGCCGCTGAACTTCCACCCTCCACTCGGCGTTCGACAGGCCCGGTGGCTTCGATGGCGGCGCCCTCGGCTTCCTCTGCTTCGGCTGGGCCACGGCGCCAGTCGCGGTTGCCGCCGTGCGCGGCATGGCGTACTTCTTCAGCGGCATGGCGTACTTCTTCGCGGCGAGCGGGAGGGGGTTTGGTGGGAGAAAGGGAGAGAATGGCGGGAGGAAGGCGAGCGAGCGGGAGAGATGCGAGGGAAAAGCGTCAAGAACGGCGGAAAGGCCTCGGTCGCCTCCACGGCGGGCCCACGCGCTTTTTTCGCTTGTGCCGGCTCCCCAAGCGCCCCAGTGGCGCTGGTTCGCTCGGGTCCGCGGCACCAGTTTTGGCCCGAGCCGGCGAAAACGGGCTTCCGGGCGCGACTGGGCCTTTTTTACGCCGCAGCAAAATCGCTCGGGAGTGCTGTGGGGGCGCGGTTGGAGATGCCTTGGCCAACTCCGCCGCACGATCCCAAACGGACGTCCGTTTTATCCGGTTTCTGTCCGTTTGGGTAGGAATTTGGGGTCGTGTCCGGGCCTGTCCCGGGATGCGGTGGCCGTGCGCCCAGTGCGCTACCGCATCCATTTGCCACATCCTGTCCGCCAGGGCCAAAAATACCCAAATTTGCATCAAAACTAGTTTCCAACCCAAATATTTGTCTGAAAATTAAAATAGTTTTACAACCCAATTGAATTGTCTTTAATAAAATAGTTTTACAACCAAATCGAAATTGTCTTGACTGAACATAAAATGGACCAATACATCTATTGGTTGTCAATGTGATCCCACACGTGCTCAACCAAGTCATTTTGAAGATTCAAATGAGTGTGCCAATCACGCATCTCGCGGTTGAATTAGGCAAACTGTTCAAATGTGGTCGGGTCTTGGTGCAGGGCTCATTATTTTCACCTTGATAATCAAATCCTTGGTCGAAGATACTCTCATCATGCTCGTCCTCGACGATCATGTTGTGCATGATCACACAAGCAGTCATCACCTCCCAAAGCTTCCTTTCATCCCATGATAGTGCAGGGTTTCGAACGATACCCCACCGGGATTGAAGCACACCAAAAGCACGTTCCGCATCCTTTCTAACACTCTCTTACATTTGGGCAAATCTCTTTCTCTTCTCACCTTGGGGTTTCAAGATTGTCTTCACAAAAGTTGACCACTGAGGATATATACCATCTACTAGATAGTATCCCTTGTTGTAATGGTGGCCGTTGATCTCAAAGTTGACAGGTGGGGAGTGGCCTCTGCAAGCCTCGCGAAGACTGGAGAACGCTGCAGCACGTTGATATCATTGTGAGAGCCTGCCATGCCGAAGAAAGAATGCCATACCCAAAGATCTTGCGATGCCACCGCTTCTAATATGACAGTGCACCCGTTAACATGCCCCTTGTACTAGCCCTGCCAAGCAAATGGAGTTCTTCCACTCCCAATGCATACAATCTATGCTGCCAAGCATGCATGAAAAGTCTCTAGCTGCGTTGGTCGCCAACAATCTCTCTGTATCAGCGGCAGTTGGCTGCCTCAAGTACTCTGGGCCAAACACCTCGATCACAGCTTGGCAAAACTTGTACATTGACATCAGACATGTTGTCTCACTCATACGCACATACTCATCCACCAGATCACTTGGAATTCCATATGCAAGCATGCGGATGGTCATGTGCATTTCGGTAAGAGGAGAATCCAAGCTTGCCAAGGGCATCCGTCTTGCACTCGAAGTATGGGTCATGAGCAACCACTCCCTCTCGGATACACGATTGAACACATGCCTTGCCATACGAAACGGGCGATGAAATTTATCCGCTTGAAGAGCGGGTGTTGGCAAAGTAATCGGCATAGAGTAGGGCGTGGCCTCTCTCCCTGCTATGTTCAGGTTGGGAGCACGGCGAGGGAGTGACCCTGCATCGAGGAAGCTGCCGTTGAATATGGTCATGAACGAGCAGTGCAGCCACCACAAGATTTTCATCATCTGACGACGAGTCGTCCGATGAACAAAGGAAGTGATGGAAGAAAAACTCGTCTCCACTGTCCATACCTTTGTTGGCAAAAGGTCGAACACCTTGCGGTCGTGGTGGCGGAGAGGCCGCGATGATCACCTCGACACAGCAGGGGTGGTTGCCGGCCGCTCTGGAGCTCTCGTCGGAATCTGCCTCGGCCGCCGTGGTACGTCGCTGGTAGTCGTGTCCCCTCTGCCACCGGCAAGGACGGCGACGGCCAAACCTCCTCCGATCGACGGCCAAAACTACGGCGAAAGCGCGGGCGTGGTGGCGGCCATGTCGAGACGTGGTTTGGTATGGACGGCGGGGGGCTGCGCGGTGAGGAGGCGGCCGGAGAATAGCGGCGGCGACGGCGGTGAGGCGGGGCGGGGAGAGAGGGTGAAGCGTTGGGAGCAGAGGGACTGCTAGTGTCCACGACAGGCGGGCCACGGGAGGGACAAGGGCGTGCGTCGAGGCCGTCCGCGCGCGTCCGTTTCACCTCAAACCGAGCGCAAGTTTGGGCCGGAGATGGGTTGAAAACGGACGGAATCCGGACATTTGTCCGTTTAAGGCCGTGCGCTGGGCCATGCTATTCGTCTGTTTTACCTCAAACGGGCAGGGCCGGACAAGATAGGGTCACGCGGTGGAGTTGGCCTAAGCTCCCCTATGGAGGCCTATAGCCTTTGTTGCAGTGTACGAGTCGTGAGGCCAACTCCACCGCGCGACCCTATCCTGTCCGCCTCGTCCGCTTGGGGGGTAAAAGGACAAAGAGGCGTGCCCAAATACAAGGCCTCAAAGGGAAAAATGTCCGATTCCGTCTGCTGACCCATCCCGGCCCAAACTTGCACTCGGTTTGGGGTGAAACGGACAGCGCGCGGACGGGCGGGACGCGCGCGCTTGTCCTCCCCTGGCCCGCCTGTCGGTGGGAGAAACCTTAAACCCCCCACGCCCATTTTGCGCCATTTGCCCCAAACCCTCCCATGTCCCTCCCGCCGCCCCCTCTCTCCCCCGTCCATGGCCGACGCCCCGCAGGGTTCCGGCGGCCTGGCCGTCGACCCGCCCGCAAAGGTGAAGAAGAAGGCGCCAAGGAAGCCGCGGTCGGAGTGCACGCCGGAGGAGATCGCCAAGTTGGACGCGGAATCGACGAAGAGGAGGGAACGGAGAGCGGTCGTCAAGGTCAATGCCGCCGCGGCCAAGTTCGCCGCCCAGCGAGGAGTTAGAGGTCAGCGGCGCAAGGTCACGCCGACGAGAAGGAGGACCTCGTCAACAAAGCGCACGCCATCCTCATGCTTGGCATCGCCGCCCCGCCGGGTTCCTCGCAGTTGCCGTCGCCCGGCGAAAGCACAGCTCGTCGGTCGCCCGCCCACGACCGCCAGCCGACGTCGCGCACCGCGCCCATGTCGCCCTGCTTCCCTCCGCCAAGGCACGACGGCCAGACCCGTTTCTTGGGGTCGTCGGACGTGGGCTTGTTCGCGCCGTCCACACCGTGCCCCGCGGCCGTCATCGACCTCAACGTCACGCCTGGGTCCAGCAGCGGCGGGCGGCCGTCCGTCGAGATGCTAAGAAAGGTGCACGGGCACCGCTTCACGGGCACCATGCCGCCCTCGCGTCTTGTTTGACGAAATGCCAACCCTAACGCCAGCCGGGTCGATTTACCCTTCTACAACCGCTACATGGAGGACGTGATCTTCGACGGTGGGCATGGCTGCGTTTACGACCCGATGAGACCCAAAGTCAGGATGGCCGCGCCGAGTACGTCCCCGATGAAGGGGGCGACGACCGTGCTGACTACGACCATGGTGACTCGTGGCATGACGACGATGACATCTATGTCGAAGGTGATGATGAAGAAGAAGAAGGCAATGACGTTGATATTAGTGGTGCGCCATTGTTCATCGACGAGCTCACCCAAAGAGCGGAGGCACAAAAGAAGAGGAAGAGCATTCAGCACGGGTTCATATACACAAGATGAGGACAAGTTGATTTGCCAAGCTTGGATGGAGATTAGCCAAGCTCCGAGGACCGGGCGCCAAGAACAAAGGGCATTGTTTTTTGACGAGAGTCCACAAAACATTCCACGAAAGGAAGATGTTTGAGCCCTTCCAAATTACAAGCAACTGTGGCATCGGCTCGATTCAAAAAAGATGGTTGTTCATCCAACAAGAGTGCAACAAGTATTGCGCCGCATTTGAGAGAGTTGAAGCACGGCCCGTAAGTGGTCTCGGCGTTGGGGACATGGTATGATATCCTCTTTCTAGCCCTTTCCTTGCTACGGCCATGAGACTTCGGCCGTGTATATGTTTGCATGTTCACTTGTTGTTGATCATGTTGTGTAGGCATTCCAATCTTTGGAGGCATTCAAGGCCCGGCACAATGACAAGTCATTCACTCTTACGCATTGTTGAACGCTCATCAACATGTGCCCTAAGTTCAAGGACCAATACCGTGAACTACAAAGGAAGAGAGGACTGAAAACGGCCAAGTTCGCGGAGGTGGAGATGGCGAGGCGTTGAAGAGGCCGAGGGCAAGACCAACTCCAAGGTGGACGACATACGTGACGCCTCATCCATGGCCTTGCAAGAGACTTTGCATGGCATGATGTCTCAAAAGGATGTGAGGGACGAGAAGAAGCGGCAAAGAAAGGACGAGCAAATGAAGCAATACCTAGACCTTCAAAGATGTAAGCTTGAGATGGAGGAGGCGGCCAAGAGGAGGAAGATCGACATGGAGGAGGAGGCCCGGCAAAGGCAGCTCGACATGGAGGAGGCGGCCCGGCAAAGGCAGCTCGACATCGAGGCCGACGGCGTCAAGGCCAGGCAGAGGCAGCTCGACATCGAGGCCACCAATGCCGCCACCAAAGCGAAGGAGGTCGCCCTTGCGATCAGAGCGTGGACTTGTCGAAGATGAGCGACAAGATGAGGGCCTGGTTCGAGGCCAGGCAAAAGGAGATGCTCAACGCCGAAGGCCTGAACTAGGTCGTCCGATCAGCGTGGCCGTTCTTTTTTAGGCTGGCATGGAAGCCGCCCCGCCTGGCCGGGTCACCGGTAGTGTGCGGCGAAAACATTCATTTTGGAGGCCACTGTGTTGCCGTGAGGAGAACTATTCATTTTGGAGGCTGGCTGTGTTGCCGTCACCGGCCGATGCCCCGATGGACGTGTAGGCCGCTGGCTCTGTTGCCGGCGTGATGAACCGGGGCCGCTGGCCTGAACTAGGGCTTGGCATTTGAAATGTTTCTTTTAGTTTTTTAAGTATACCCGGACAGGATGGGGCAAATGGATGCGGCCGCGCGCTGGGCGCACGGCCACCGCATTCCAGGACAGGCCCGGACACGACCCCAAATCCCTACCCAAACGGACAGAATCCGGCCAAAACGGACGTCCGTTTGGGGTCGCGCGGTGGAGTTAGCCTGAGGCCCGTGGAGCTATACTTTGCTGTGCAGCAGCAGCGGCAGCAGGCTAAAACTGTGAAACTAAAAGCAAGGACAGGCTTTTGTTGGTGCCATATTGTTGCGTTCTGGAGGCATGGGTGAGCGATGCACGCTACCCTACCCACATCTCTCTATTTTATCCTTGTCTCCTTGTCAATGGAATTTAATTAATTACAAAAAGTTTGGAACCAAAAAAGAAATAACACGAAGCAATTCTCAGAAATCTCACTAGGTATTGTAACTGCGAAATGTAAAAAACCTTTGGATTCCTGACTTTAGCCCATGTTTAGGGGATTCTCATCACTAGTAAAGTACTCCCTCCTTAAACTAATATAAGAGCGTTTAGATAACTAGTTTAGTGATCTAAACGCTCTTATATTAGTTTACAGAGGGAGTAAAGTAGTATGTTGAAATCATGCACACAAATATCGTTGGGCCAGCTTTTCATTTTGCACTTTAGCCCATGCTTCCGATTCTTACGTGATTTTAGTTATCGGTTTTGCTAAGTCCCAGTCGACTGAGACTTTGTTATGTCTCAGTCGATGCTATCTATCTTTGATTTTGCAGTCTCAGTCGACTGAGACTTTGTTATGTCTCAGTCGATGCTATCTACCTTTGATTTTGCATTGAGATTCGTACAAAAAAGCTGAGACCCCTGCAACATGTAGTTGCTTTGTCATCCAGAGAAGCCGAGTTCATGTCAGCGACATAGATGGTGAAGGAAGCTATTTGGATGCATGGTTTTCTTGATGATTTTGGCATTGAACAAGTTGATCGTGTTGTGATTTGTGATAGTGAAAGTGTGATTCACCTTGCAAAAGATGAAAAGTTCAATGAGAGAACCAAGCATATTGATGTGCTTAAGTTTTTCATTAGGCATCATGTGAGAGAGAAGACTTTGTATATTGAGAAGATTGGTGCAAAATATCTTAACCAAGGCAGTCCCAAAGGCTAAGTTTGGACTTGGTGAGCATTTGTGCATGCCCAAGCTAGCTCCCATGTGGAGCATTAGAAGCGGTGAGTATGTCACTATTGATTTGTTCATATGGAGATGAATCTTTGGAGATTGGGCTTTTGGCGTCATGAACCTTGTTGTGTTTGTTCTATGGTTCAATCATCGTCAAGGTGGAGAATTGTGATAAACGTTGAGCTATTATTTCACCATTTGGAAGCCATTTTGGCCATTCTAACATGCAAAACAGCACAAGGGCATGTTGTAGGCTGACATAGGGGTTGTTTGACATTGTTACCAAGCTGAGGGGACTTCTTGAAAAGTTGTTTATTTAGGCATCTTCACCTAGCTCGGGAATAGATAGAGTTGAGCTTTCTGTTCTTTTGAGAGCTCCAGGTTAGGGAGGCCACTTGATCTACAAATCCACCCAAGTCTAAGTGCAAAAATTGAGGATTTGAAACCTCCCCTCCTTTTCGCTTCCACCTTGTCCTAGATTTATCTTATAGTGGAAGATTTCTCGTCGTCGCTCATGGTATTTCCACGCAAGGGGTTCCCATGTAAATCCTTGTGTCTCCACTTGATTTGGCATTTCTCTTGTCTTATTGGTTGCTCCTCAAGTGCTTATTTGTTATTGGTGCCTGATATGTCTCCAACATATCTATAATTTTTAATTGTTCCATGCTATTATATTATCTGTTTTGGATTTTTAATGGGCTTTAATATGCTCTTTTATATTACTTTTGGGACTAACCTATTAACCGGAGGCCCAGTGCCAGTTGCTGTTTTTTTGCCTATTTTAGTGTTTCGCAGAAAAGGAATATCAAATGGAATCCAAACGGAACGAAACCTTCATGAGGATCTTTCTTGGAACAAATGCAATTCAGGAGACTTGGAATGGAATTCAGAGACGCAACGAGGCGGCCATGAGGCAGGAGGGCGCCCCCACCCTCATGGGCCCCTTGTAGCTCCACCGAACTACTTCTTTCGCCTATATATACTCTTATACCCTGAAAACATCCAAAGGAGCCATGAAACCACTTTTCCACCGCCGCAACCTTCTGTACCCGTGAGATCCCATCTTGGGGCCTTTTCCGGCGATCTGCCGGAGGGGGATTCGATCACGGACGGCTTCTACATCAACACCATAGCCTCTCCGATGATGTGTGAGTTGTCTACCACAGACCTTCGGGTCCATAGTTATTAGCTAGATCGCTTCTTCTCTCTTTGGTTCTCAATACAAAGTTCTCCTCGATGTTCTTGGAGATCTATTTGATGTAATACTCTTTTGCGGTGTGTTTGCCGAGATCCGATGAATTGTGGGTTTATGAACTTGATTATCTATGAATATTATTTGGTTCTTCTCTGAATTCTTATATGCATGATATGATATCTTTGCAAGTGTCTTCGAACTATCGGTTTAGTTTGGCCTACTAGATTGATCTTTCTTCCAATGGGAGAAGTGCTTAGCTTTGGGTTCAATCTTGCGGTGCTCGATCCCAGTGACAAAAGGGGAACCGACACGTATTGTATTATTGCCATCGAGGATAAAAATATGGGGTTTATATCATATTGCTTGAGTTTATCCCTCTACATCATGTCATCTTGCCTAATGCGTTACTCTGTTCTTATGAACTTAATACTCTAGATGCATGCTGGATAGCGATCAATGTGTGGAGTAATAATAGTAGATGCAGAATCGTTTCGGTCTACTTGACACGGACGTGATGCCTATATTCATGATCATTGCCTTAGATATCATCATAACTATGCGCTTTTCTATCAATTGCTCGGCAGTAATTTGTTCACCCACCGTAATATATGCTACCATGAGAGAAGCCACTAGTGAAACCTATGGCCTCCGAGTCTACTTTACATCATATAAGTTTTCGATCTATAATTCTAGTTTACTATTTATTTTGCAATCTTTATTTTCTAATCTATACAACAAAAATACCAAAAATATTTATCTTATTATCTTTATTAGATCTTACTTTTGCAAGTGGCCGTGAAGGGATTGACAATCCCTTTATCGCGTTGGTTGCAAGGTTCTTGATTGTTTGTGCAGGTACTAGGTGACTCGCGTGTAGTCTCCTACTGGATTGATACCTTGGTTCTCAAAAACTGAGGGAAATACTTACGCTACTTTGATGCATCACCCTTTCCTCTTCAAGGGAAACCCAACGCATGCTCAAGAGGTAGCAAGAAGGATTTCGGCGCTGTTGACGGGAGATCTACGCTCAAGTCAAGACATACCAAGTACCCATCACAAACTCTTATCCCTCGCATTACATTATTTGCCATTTGCCTCTCATTTTCCTCTCCCCCACTTCACCTTTGCCGTTTTATTCGCCCTTTTTTGTTAGCCTCTTTTCGCTTGTTTCTTGTGTGTCCGTTCTTAGTGCGGTTTGTTGCCATCATGTCTGAAACTAGGGAGGTTATCATTGAAAAGGATAATAGTAACAACGGGGAAACTTTGATGCTTTCGATAATCCTCATGAAGAATCTACTATTCTACACACTAAAAAGTTTCGGATCGGTAGTGGTAATATTATTGGAAAAGGAGTTATTCAAGATTTCTTTACTTGTGTCGGTGCTTTGCCCACTATGGGAGGGTCTATTCTTCATAGAACTAGTAGTCTTGCGGATGCTATATCTTTGCTCATAGTTGAACTTGAAAGACAATTTATTCATATGCATCCTTGCATAGAAAGGATTTTTCTAGAATTTTCCAATATTGAGCATTCTTCTGTTAAGCGAGCAGCTACTATCTTTTTAGCACATGAGTTCATATTTATAATAAAAGAGGCCAATGAAATTTTTGCGCATTATAGGGTGGATGCTGGCCGTCCTCCCGTGGAAGCAATCCTTTTTCATCAAGAAGACATAATGCGTTTATGATGTTTAGATCATGTTGCTTATAATGAAAACCTTGGGAAAAAGGTTCCTACCGATGTTCTAGTTGATAGGATTTCTGAACTCAATGATAATTTTGCTATTCATAACAATGGGTTAGATTTTTCTCTTGAACAAAGGCTCATGACTTTTTTCCAAAAGAATGCTTATAATGATGAATTGGTTGTGCAATATGAGGGGCCAAAGGAGGAACCAATACCTCCCGAGCTTGATCTTGGGGACTTTTGTCCCATTAAATTTAGCCCTTTTGATTACTTTTGCTTGCCACAAAGAAAACTTGTTGCTGAACGTACGGAATATGAGATGAGTTTTCGCGATTTGCCTTATCATTATTATGGCAATACCTAGATCTATTCTTGTTTTTATGCCTAGCTAAGGATGTTAAACGATAGCGCTTGTTGGGAGGCAACCCAATTTTTTTTTGTTTTTTGCTTTTTATTTCTGTTTAGTAATAAATAATTTACCTAGCCTCTGTTTAGATGTGGTTTTATGTTTGGTAATAAACGATTAGCTGCCATTTTTTACTGGAGAGTGCTTTTAAGTTGATTCTTTTTGCAGATGATTAATAGGAAAATTCCTCACGTTCACCAATATATTTCAGAATTGTTGGAGTTACAGAAGTATACGTTTGATACAGATTGCTACAGACTATTCTGTTTTTGATAGATTCTGTTTTTCGTGTGTTGTTTGCTTATTTTGATGAATCTATGGCTAGTATCGGGGGGTATGAAATATAGAAAAGTTGGAATACAGTAGGTTTAACACCAATATAACTAAATAATGAGTTCATTACAGTACCTTAAAGTGGTGGGTTTTTTTTCTTATACTAACGGAGCTCATGAGATTTTCTGTTTAAGTTTTGTGTTGTGAAGTTTTCAAGTTTTTGGGTAAAGATTTGATGGATTATGGAATAAGGAGTGGCAAGAGCCTAAGCTTGGGGATGCCCAAGGCACCCCAAGGTAAAATTCAAGGACAACCAAAAGCCTAAGCTTGGGGATGCCCCGAAAGGCATCCCCTCTTTCGTCTTCGTCTGTCAGTAATTTCACTTGAGGCTATATTTTTATTCACCACATGATATGTGTTTTGCTTGGAGCGTCTTGTATGATTTGAGTCCTTGCTTTTTAGCTTATCACAATCATCCTTGCTGTACACATCTTTTGGGAGAGACACGCATGAATCGGAATTTATTAGAATACTCTATGTGCTTCACTTATATCTTTTGAGCTAGATAATTTTGCTCTAGTGCTTCACTTATATATTTTAGATCACGGTGGTGGTTTTATTTTATAGAAATTATTGATCTCTCATGCTTCACTTATATTATTTTGAGAGTCTTTTAGAACAGCATGGTAATTTTCTTTGGCTAATTAGTCCTAATATGATAGGCATCCAAGATGGGTATAATAAAAACTTCCATATAGAGTGCATTGAATACTATGAGAAGTTTGATACTTGATGATTGTTTTGAGATATGAAGATGGTGATATTAGAGTCGTTCTAGTTGAGTAATTTTGAATTTGAGAAATACTTGTGTTGAGGTTTGCAAGTCCCGTAGCATGCACGTATGGTAACCGTTGTGTAACAAATTTGAAGCATGAGGTGTTTCTTTGATTATCCTCCTTATGAGTGGCGGTCCGGGACGAGCGATGGTCTTTTCCTACCAATCTATTGTTAGGGAACGTAGTAATTTCAAAGAAATTCCTACGCACACACAAGATCATGGTGATGCATATCAACAAGAGGGGAGAGTGTTGTGCACGTACCCTCGTAGACCGAAAGCGGAAGCGTTAGCAAAACGCGGTTGATGTAGTCGTACGTCTTCATGATCCGACCGATCAAGTACCGAACGTACGCCACCTCCGAGTTCAGCACACGTTCAGCTCGATGACGTCCCTCGAACTCCGATCCAGCCGAGCTTTGAGGGAGAGTTCCACAAGACGACGGCGTGCAGGACGATGATGATGTTCTACCGACGCACGGCTTCTCCTAAGCACCGCTACGATATTATCGAGGTGGATTATGGTGGAGGGGGCACCGCACATGGCTAAGAGATCAAGAGATAAATTGTTGTGTCTAGAGGTGCCCCCTTGCCCCCGTATATAAAGGAGGAAGGGGGGAGAGGCGGCCGGCCAGGAGGAGGCGCGCCAGTAGGAGTCCTACTCCCACCGGGAGTAGGACTCCCTCCTTTCCTAGTTGGAGTAGGAGAAGGGGGAAGGAGGAGGGAGAGAGGAAGGAAAGGGGGGCGCCCCCTCGTCCAATTCAGACTAGAGGGGGAGGGGGCTCGCGGCCAGCCCTGGCCGCCCCTCCTCTTCTCCACTAAGGCCCATGTTGGCCCGTTAAACCCCCGGGGGGTTTCGGTAACCCCCTACACTCCGGTAAAATCCCGATTTCACCCGGAACACTTCCGATATCCAAATATAGGCTTCCAATATATCAATCTTTATGTCTCGAACATTTCGAGACTCCTCGTCATGTCCGTGATCACATCCGGGACTCCGGACTATCTTCGGTACATAAAAACACATAAACTCATAATATAACCGTCATCAAACTTTAAGCGTGCGGACCCTAAGGGTTCGAGAACTATGTAGACATGACCGAGACACATCTACGGTCAATAACCAATAGCGGAACCTGGATTCTCATATTGGCTCCCACATAGTCTACGAAGATCTTTATCGGTCAAACCGCATAACAACATACGTTGTTCCCTTTGTCATCGGTATGTTACTTGCCCGAGATTCGATCGTCGGTATCTCAATACCTAGTTCAATCTCATTACAGTCAAGTCTCTTTACTCGTTTCGTAATACATCATCCCGCAACTAACTCATTAGTTGCAATGCTTGCAAGGCTTATAGTGATGTGCATTACCGAGTGGGCCCAGAGATACCTCTCGGACAATCGGAGTGACAAATCCTAATCTCGAAATATGCCAACCCAACAAGTACCTTCGGAGAGACCTATAGAGCACCTTTATAATCACCCAGTTACGTTGTGACGTTTGGTAGCACACAAAGTGTTCCTCCGTAAACGGAGTTGCATAATCTCATAGTCATAGGAACATGTATAAGTCATGAAGAAAGCAATAGCAGAATACTAAACGATCGAGTGCTAAGCTAACAGAATGGGTCAAGTCAATCACATCATTCTCCTAATGATGTGATCCCGTTAATCAAATGACAACCCATGTCAATGGTTAGGAAACATAACCATCTTTGATTAACGAGCTAGTCAAGTAGAGGCATACTAGTGACACCTCGCTTGTCTATGTATTCACACAAGTATTATGTTTTCGGTTAATACAATTCAAGCATGAATAATAAACATTTATCATGATATAAGGAAATAAATAATAACTTTATTATTGCCTCTAGGGCATATTTCCTTCAGTTTCCCACTTGCACTAGAGTCAATAATCTAGATTACACAGTAATGATTCTAACACCCATGGAACCTTGGTGCTGATCATGTTTTGCTCGTGGAAGAGGCTTAGTCAACGGGTATGCAACATTCAGATCTGTATGTATCTTGCAAATTTCTATGTCTCCCACCTGGACTTGATCCCAGATGGAGTTGAGGCGTCTCTTGATGTGCTTGGTTCTCTTGTGAAATCTGGATTCCTTTGCCAAGGCAATTGCACCAGTATTGTCACAAAAGATTTTCATTGGACCCGATGCACTAGGTATGACACCTAGATCGGATATGAAGTCCTTCATCCGCACTCCTTCATTTGTCGCTTCCGGCAGCTATGTACTCGCTTCACACGTAGATCCCGCCACAACGCTTTGTTTAGAACTACACCAACTGATAGCTCCACCGTTCAATGTAAACACGTATCCGGTTTGCGATTTAGAATCGTTCGGATCAGTGTCAAAACTTGCATCGACGTAACCATTTACGACTAGCTCTTTGTCACCTCCATAAATGAGAAACATATCCTTAGTCCTTTTCAGGTATTTCAGAATGTTCTTGACCGCTGTCCAGTGATCCACTCCTGGATTACTTTGGTACCTCCCTGCTAAACTTATAGCAAGCCACACATCAAGTCTGGTACACAGCATTGCATACATGATAGAGCCTATGGCTGAAGCATAGGGAACATCTTTCATCTTCTCTCTATCTTCTGTAGTGGTCGGGCATTGAGTCTTACTCAACTTCACACCTTGTAACACGGGCAAGAACCCTTTCTTTGCTTGATCCATTTTGAACTTCTTCAAAACTTTGTCAAGGTATGTGCTTTGTGAAAGTCCAATTAAGGGTCTTGGTCTATCTCTATAGATCTTGATGCCCAATATATAAGCAGCTTCACCGAGGTCCTTCATTGAAAAACTCTTATTCAAGTATCCCTTTATGCTATCCAGAAATTCTATATCATTTCCAATCAGCAATATGTCATCCACATATAATATCAGAAATGCTACAGAGCTCCCACTCACTTTCTTGTAAATATAGGCTTCTCCAAAAGTCTGTATAAAACCATATGTTTTGATCACACTATCAAAGTGTTTATTCCAACTCCGAGAGGCTTGCACCAGTCCATAAATGGATCGATGGAGCTTGCACACTTTGTTAGCTCTCTTTGGATCGACAAAACCTTCCAGTTGCATCATATACAACTCTTCTTCCGGAAATCCATTCAGGAATGCAGTTTTGACATCAATTTGCCAAATTTCATAATCATAAAATGCGGCAATTGCTAACATGATTCGGACAGACTTAAGCATCGCTACGGGTGAGAAAGTCTCATTGTAGTCAATCCCTTGAACTTGTCGAAAACCTTTTGCAACAAGTCGAGCTTTATAGATAGTAACATTACCGTCAGCGTCAGTCTTCTTCTTGAATATCCATTTATTCTCAATGGCTTGCCAATCATCGGGCAAGTCAACCAAAGTCCACACTTTGTTCTCATACATGGATCCCATCTCAGATTTCATGGCCTCAAGCCATTTTGCAGAATCTGGGCTCGCCATTCGTAGGTTCGTCATGGTCTAGTAACATAACCTCCAGAACAGGATTATCGTACCACTCTGGTGCGGATCTTACTCTGGTTGATCTACGAGGTTCAGTAACAACTTGACATGAAGTTTCATGATCATCATCATTAACTTCCTCACTAATTGGTGTAGGTGTCACAGGAACCTGTTTCTGTGATGAACTACTTTCCAATTAGGGAGCAGGTATAGTTTCCTCATCAAGTTCTACTTTCCTCCCACTCACTTCTTTCGAGAGAAACTCCTTCTCTAGAAAGGATCCAAATTTAGCAACAAAAGTCTTGCCTTCAGATCTGTGATAGAAGGTGCACCCAACAGTTTCCTTTGGGTATCCTATGAAGACACATTTCTCCGATTTGGGTTCGAGCTTATCAGGTTGAAGCTTTTTCACATAAGCATTGCAGCCCCAAACTTTAAGAAACGACAACTTTGGTTTCTTGCCAAACCACAGTTCATAAGGCGTCGTCTCAACAGATTTCGATGGTGCCCAATTTAACGTGAATGCAGCCGTCTCTAAAGCATAACCCCAAAATGATAGCGTTAAATCAGTAAGAGACATCATAGATAGCACCATATCTAGTAAAGTACGATTACGACGTTCGGACACACCATTACGCTGTGGTGTTCCGGGTGGTGTGAGTTGCGAAACTATTCTGCATTATTTCAAATGAAGACCAAACTTGTAACTCAAATATTCTCCTCCACGATCAGATCGTAGAAACTTTATTTTCTTGTTATGATGATTTTCAACTTCACTCTGAAATTCTTTGAACTTTTCAAATGTTTCAGACTTATGTTTCATTAAGTAGATATACCCATATCTGCTTAAATCATCTGTGAAGGTGAGAAAATAACGATACCCGCCGCGAGCCTCAACATTCATCGGACCACATACAATTGTATGTATGATTTCCAACAAATCTGTTGCTCGCTCCATAGTTCCGGAAAATGGCGTTTTAGTCATCTTGCCCATGAGGCACGGTTCGCAAGTACCAAGTGATTCATAATCAAGTGGTTCCAAAAGTCCATCAGTATGGAGTTTCTTCATGCGCTTTACACCAATATGACCTAAACGGCAGTGCCACAAATAAGTTGCACTATCATTATCAACTCTGCATCTTTTGGCTTCAATATTATGAATATGTGTATCACTACTATTGAGATTCAACAAAAATAGACCACTCTTCAAGGGTGCATGACCATAAAAGATATTACTCATATAAATAGAACAACCATTATTCTCTGATTTAAATTAATAACCGTCTCGCATCAAACAAGATCCAGATATAATGTTCATGCACAACGCTGGCACCAAATAACAATTATTCAGGTCTAAAACTAATCCCGAAGGTAGATGTAGAGGTAGCGTGCCGACCGCGATCACATCGACTTTGGAACCATTTCCCACGTGCATCGTCACCTCGTCTTTAGCCAATCTTCGCTTAATCCGTAGTCCCTGCTTCGAGTTGCAAATATTAGCAATGTAACCAATATCAAATACCCAGTGCATCTTGTGAGCATTAGTAAGGTACACATCAATAACATGTATATCACATATACCTTTGTTCACCTTGCCATCCTTCTTATCCGCCAAATACTTGGGGCAGTTCCGCTTCCAAAGGACCAGTCTGCTTGCAGAGAAGCACTTTCGGCCTCGTGCTTAGGTCCAGACTTGGGTTTCTTCTCTGAGCAAAGAACTTGTTTGCTGTTCTTCTTGAAGCTCCCCTTCTTCTTCCCTTTGCCTTTTTCTTGAAACTGGTGGTCTTGTTGACCATCAACACTTGATGCTCCTTCTTGATTTCTACCTCCGCAGCCTTTAGCATTGCGAAGAGCTCGAATCGTCTTATCCATCCCTTGCATGTTATAGTTCATCACGAAGCTCTTGTAGCTTGGTGGCGATGATTGAAGAATTCTGTCAATGACGCTATCATCCGGAAGATTAACTCCCAGCTTGAATCAAGTGATTGTTATACCCGGACATTACGAGTATATGCTCACCGACAGAACTATTCTCCTCCATCTTACAAATTGTAGAACTTATTGGAGACTTCATATCTCTCAATCCGGGCATTTGCTTGGAATATTAACTTCAAATCTGGAACATCTCATATGCTCCATGACGTTCAAAACGTCGTTGAAGTCCCAGTTCTAAGCCGTAAAGCATGGCACACTGAACTATCGAGTAGTCATCAGCTTTGCTCTGCCAGACGTTCATAACATCCGGTGTTGCTCTGCAGCAGGCACGGCACCTAGCGGTGCTTCCGGACGTAATTCTTCCGTGCAGCAATGAGGATAATCCTCGTTACGGACCCAGTCCGTGTAATTGCTACCATCATCTTTCAAGTTTGTTTTCTCAAGGAACGCATTAAAATTCAACGGAACAACAGCATGGGCCATCTATCTACAATCAACATAGACAAGCAAAATACTATCAGGTACTAAGTTCATGATAAATTTAAGTTCAATTAATCATATTACTTAAGAACTCCCACTTAGATAGACATCCCTCTAATCCTCTAAGTGATCACGTGATCCAAATCAACTAAACCATGTCCGATCATCACGTGAGATGGAGTAGTTTCAATGGTGAACATCACTATGTTGATCATATCTACTATATGATTCACGCTCGACCTTTCGGTCTCAGTGTTCCGAGGCCATATCTGCATATGCTAGGCTCGTCAAGTTTAACCTGAGTATTCTGCGTGTGCAACTGTTGCACCTATTGTATTTGAACGTAGAGCCTATCACACCCGATCATCACGTGGTGTCTCAGCACGAAGAACTTTTGCAACGGTGCATACTCAGGGAGAACACTTATACCTTGATAATTTAGTGAGAGATCATCTTATAATGCTACCGTCAATCAAAGCAAGATAAGATGCATAAAAGATAAACATCACATACAATCAATATAAGTGATATGATATGGCCATCATCATCTTGTGCTTGTGATCTCCATCTTTGAAGCACCGTCATGATCACCATTGTCACCGGCGCAACACCTTGATCTCCATCGTAGCATCGTTGTCATCTCGCCAACTTATGCTTCTACGACTATCGCTACAGCTTAGTGATAAAGTAAAGCATTACAGGGCGATTGAATTGCATACAATAAAACGTCAACCATATGGCTCATGCTAGTTGCTGATAACTCGGTTACAAAACATGATCATCTCATACAATAAAATATAGCATCATGCCTTTACCATATCACATCACAACATGCCCTGCAAAAACAAGTTAGACGTCCTCTACTTTATTGTTGCAAGTTTTACGTGGCTGCTATGGGCTGAGCAATAACCGTTCTTACCTACGCATCAAAACCACAACGATAGTTTGTCAAGTTAGTGTTGTTTTAACCTTCTCAAGGACCGGGCGTAGCCACACTCGGTTCAACTAAAATTGGAGAAACTGACACCCGCCAGCCACCTGTGTGCAAAGCACGTCGGTAGAACTAGTCTCGCGTAAGCGTACGCGTAATGTTGGTCCGGGCCGTTTCATCCAACAATACCGCCAAACCAAAGTATGACATGCTGGTAAGCAGTATGACTTATATCGCCCACAACTCACTTATGTTCTACTCGTGCATATAACATCTACGCATAAAACCTGGCTCGGATGCCACTGTTGGGGAACGTAGTAATTTCAAAAAAGTTCCTACGCACACACAGGATCATGGTGATGCATAGCAACGAGAGGGGTGAGTGTTGTCCACTGATACGTCTCCAACGTATCTATAATTTTTGATTGCTCCATGCTATATTATCTACTGTTTTGGACCATATTGGGCTTTATTTTCCACTTTTATATTACTTCTGGGACTAACCTATTAACTGGAGGCCCGGCCAAGAATTGTTGTTTTTTGCCTATTTCAGTGTTTCGAAGAAACGGAATATCAAACGGAGTCCAAACGGAATGAAACCTTCGGGAACGTGATTTTCTCACCGAATATGATCCAGGAGACTTGGACCCCACGTCAAGAAAGAAAGGAGGTGGCCACGAGGGTGGGGGGGTGCACCCACCCCCCTAGGGAGCGCCCCCTGCCTCGTGGGCCCCTTGTTGCTCCACCAACATACTCCTTCCTCCTATATATATATCTACGTACCCCCAAACGATCAGATACGGAGCCAAAAACCTAATTCCACCGCCGCAACTTTCTGTATCCACGAGATCCCATCTTGGGGCCTATTCCGGAGCTCCGCCGGAAGGGGAATCCACCATGGAGGGCTTCTACATCAACATCATAGCCTCTCCGATGAAGTGTGAGTAGTTTACTTCAGACCTTCGGGTCCATAGTTAGTAGCTAGATGGCTTCTTCTCTCTTTTTGGATCTCAATACAATGTTCTCCCCCTCTCTCGTGGAGATCTATTCGATGTAATCTTCTTTTTGCGGTGTGTTTGTTGAGACCGATGAATTTTGGGTTTATGATCAAGATAATCTATGAACAATATTTGAATCTTCTCTGAATTCTTTTATGTATGATTGGTTATCTCTGCAAGTCTCTTTGAATTATCAGTTTGGTTTGGTCTACTAGATTGGTTTTGCTTGCAATGGGAGAAGTGCTTAGCTTTGGGTTAAATCTTGCGGTGTCCTTTCCCAGTGACAGTAGGGGCAGCACGGCACGTATTGTATTGTTGCCATCAAGGATAACAAGATGGGGTTTTCATCATATTGCATGAATTTATCCCTCTACATCATGTCATCTTGCTTAAGGCGTTACTATGTTTTCTTGAACTTAATACTCTAGATGCATGCTGGATAGCGGTCGATGAGTGGAGTAATAGTAGTAGATGCAGGCAGGAGTCGGTCTACTTTTCTCGGACGTGATGCCTATATACATGATCATACCTAGATATTCTCATAACTATACTCAGTTCTGTCAATTGCTCAACAGTAATTTGTTCACCCACCGTAAAATACTTATGCTCTTGAGAGAAGCCACTAGTGAAATCTATGGCCCCCGGGTCTATTCTCATCATATTAATCTCCCAACACTTTATTATTACTTTTTGCTTTTTACTTTGCTTTTATTTTACTTTGCATCTTTATACCAAAAATACCAAAAATATTATCTATCATCTCTATCAGATCTCACTCTGTAAGTGACCGTGAAGGGATTGACAACCCCTAATCGCGTTGGTTGCGTGGAGCTATTTGTTTTGTGTAGGTACGAGGGACTTGCGCGTAGCCTCCTACTGGATTGATACCTTGGTTCTCAAAAACTGAGGGAATACTTACTCTACTCTGCTGCATCACCCTTTCCTCTTCAAGGAAATCCAACGCAGTGCTCAAGAGGTAGGAGGAAGATTTCTGGCGCCGTTGCTGGGGAGGTCTTCGCAAAAGTCAACATACCAAGTACCCATCCCAATCCCTTATCTCTCGCATCACATTATTTGCCATTTGCCTCTCGTTTTCCTCTCCCCCACTTCACCCTTGCTGTTTTATTCGCCCTCTCTTTTCCGTTTGCCTTTTTCTCGCTTGCCTTTTTGTTTGCTTGTGTGTTGGATTGCCTGTTTGTCGCGATGGCTCTACCTAGATTTGGTGATCTTCACCTTAAAAGGTTAGAAGAGATCGAAAGCAACGTCAGGAGTTTTATGGTTTTGCAATTTGAGCATAATAATTTCTTCAGAAACGAGCTTAAGGAACAAAAAAGTTTTATGAATTATATGAATAAAGAGCTCGGTGATATGTCTAAAGAATTCGATGGTTTAAGACCCCAAATTGCTCGTCTTGAGAAGTTGACTACTGAAATATCGGATAAGCAAGCTACCTTAGTCAATAAGATGGCCGCTAAACCGGATTTCTATGAAAATAAAGATGAAGATCTAAAAGTTATTGATGTATCCCCTATTAAATCTTTGTTTTGCAATATGAATCTTGATAATGATGGGACTGAATATGATCCACCTTTACCTAGAAGGCGTTCCAAGAATTCGGAGTTTTTAGATCTTGATGATAAAATTGATAAAACTGGGATTGAAGAAAGCAAAACCCTAGATGTTGCTAAACCCACTATTTTGGATTTCAAGGAATTTAATTATGAAAGTTGCTCTTTAATTGATTGTATTTCCTTGTTGCAATCCGTGCTAAATTCTCCTCATGCTTATAGTCAAAATAAAGCCTTTACCAAACATATTGTTGATGCCTTGATGCAATCTTACGAAGAAAAACTTGAGTTGGAAGTTTCTATCCCTAGAAAACTTTATGATGAGTGGGAACCAACTATTAAAATTAATATTAAGGATCATGAATTTTATGCTTTATGTGATTTGGGTGCTAGTGTTTCCACTATTCCCAAAACTTTGTGTGATTTGTTAGATTTCCGCGATTTTGATGATTGCTCTCTAAACTTGCACCTTGCGGATTCCACTATTAAGAAACCTATGGGAAGAATTAATGATGTTCTTATTGTTGCAAATAGGAATTATGTGCCAATGGATTTTATCGTTCTTGATATAGATGGTAATCCTTCTTGTCCTATTATTCCCGGTAGACCTTTCCTTAGAACGATTGGTGCAATTATTGATATGAAGGAAGGGAATATTGGATTCCAATTTCAATTAAAGAAAGGCATGGAACACTTCCTAGGAAAAAAATAAAATTACCATATGAATCTATCATGAGAGCCACTTATGGATTGCCTACCAAAGATGGCAATACCTAGATCTATCCTTGCTTTTATGCCTAGCTAGGGGCGTTAAACGATAGCGCTTGTTGGGAGGCAACCCAATTTTATTTTTAGTTTTTGGCTTTTGGCTTCTGTTTAGGAATAAATAATCCATCTACCTTCTGTTTTGTATGTGGTTTTATGTTTTAATTAGTGTTTGTTCCAAGTTAAACCTATAGGATCTTCTTGGATGATAGTTATTTGATCTTGCTGTAATTTCCAGAAACTTTCGGTTCATGAAAACAATTGTTAAAAATCACCAGAACGTGATAAAATAGTGATTCTAATTGATGCTGATCAATAAACAAATTGCCTAGGCCGTACTATTTTGGCTGAATTTTTGGAGTTCCAGAAGTTTGTGTTAGTTACAGATTACTACAGACTGTTCTGTTTTTGACACATTCTGTTTTTCGTGTGTTGTTTGCTTATTTTGATGAATCTATGGCTAGTAAAATAGTTTATAAACCATATAGAAGTTGGAATACAGTAGGTTTAACACCAATATAAATAAAGAATGAGTTCATTACAGTACCTTGAAGTGGTCTTTTGTTTTCTTTCGCTAACGGAGCTCACGAGATTTCTGTTGAGTTTTGTGTTGTGAAGTTTTCAAGTTTTGGGTGAAATTTTTTGATGGATTATGGAACAAGGAGTGGCAAGAGCCTAAGCTTGGGTATGCCCATGTCACACCCAAGATAATCTAAGGACACCAAAAAGTTAAAGCTTGGGGATGCCCTGAAGGCATCCCTCTTTAAATCTACTTCCATCGGTAACTTCACTTGGAGCTATATTTTTATTCACCACATGATATGTGTTTTGCTTGGAGTGTCTTGTATGATTTGAGTCTTTTATTTTTAGTTTACCACAATCATCCTTGCTGTACACACCTTTTGAGAGAGCCATCCATGAATTGGAATTTGTTAGAATACTCTATGTGCTTCACTTATATCTTTTGAGCTATATAGTTTTGCTCTAGTGCTTCACTTATATCTTTTAGAGCACGGCGGTGGATTTTTTTTATAGAAACTATTGATCTCTCATGATTCAATTTGATTATTTTTAGAGTCTTAAATAGCATGGTAATTGCTTATTAATAATAATATGCTTGGTGTTCAAGATTTGTAAAACTTTCTTCTGAGTGCGTTGAATACTAAGAAAAGTTTGATGCTTGACAATTGTTTTGAGATATGAAGATGATGATATTAGAGTCATGCTAGTTGAGTAGTTGTGAATTTGAGGAATACTTGTGTTAAATTTTGTGATTCCCGTAGCATGCACGTATGGTGAACCGTTATGTGATGAAGTCGGAGCATGATTTACTTATTGATTGTCTTCCTTATGAGTGGCGGTCGGGGACGAGCGATGGTCTTTTCCTACCAATCTATCCCCCTAGGAGCATGCGTGTAATAATTTGCTTTAATAACTTGTAGATTTTTGCAATAAGTATATGAGTTCTTAATGACTAATGTTGAGTCCATGGATTATACGCACTTTTCTCATCCTTCCACCATTGCTAGCCTCTCTAATACCGCGCACCTTTCGCCGGAATCATACACCCACTATATACCTTCCTCAAAACAGCCACCATACCTACCTATCATGGCATTTCCTTAGCCATTCCAAGATATATTTCCATGCAACTTTCCACCGTTCTGTTTATTATGACACGCTTCATCATTGTCATATTGCTAGCATGATCATGTAGTTGACATCGTATTTGTGGCAAAGCCACCATTCATAATTCTTTCATACATGTCACTCTTGATTCATTGCATATCCCGGTACACCGCCGGAGGCATTCATATAGAGTCATATTTTGTTCTAAGTATCGAGTTGTAATTGTTGAGTTGTAAGAAAAATAAAAGTGTGATGATCATCATTTTTAGAGCATTGTCCCAAGTGAGGAAAGGATTATGGAGACTATGATTCCCCCACAAGTCGGGATGAGACTCCAGACAAAAAAAAGAGGCCATAAAAAAGAAGAGAAAAGGCCCAAAAAAGTGAGAGAAAAAGAGAGAAGGGACAATGTTACTATCCTTTTACCACACTTGTGCTTCAAAGTAGTACCATGATCTTCATGATAGAGAGTCTCTCATTTTGTCACTTTCATATACTAGTGGGAATTTTTCATTATAGAACTTGGCTTGTATATTCCAATGATGGGCTTTCTCAAATGCCCTAGGTCTTCGTGAGCAAGCGAGTTGGATGCACACCCACTTAGTTTCTTTTGTTGAGCTTTCATATGCTTATAGCTCTAGTGCATCCGTTGCATGGCAATCCCTACTCACTCACATTGATATCTATTGATGGGAATCTCCATAGCCCGTTGATACGCCTAGTTGATGTGAGACTATCTTCCCCTCTTTTTGTCTTCTCCACAACCACCATTCTATTCCACATATAGTGCTATATCCATGGCTCACGCTCATGTATTGCGTGAGGATTGAAAAAGTTTTGAGAATGTCAAAAGTATGAAACAATTGCTTGGCTTGTCATCGGGGTTGTGCATGATTTAAATACTTTGTGTGGTGAAGATAGAGCATAGCCAGACTATATGATTTTGTAGGGATAACTTTCTTTGGCCATGTTATTTTGAGAAGACATAATTGCTTTGTTAGTATGCTTGAAGTATTATTATTTTTATGTCAATATGAACTTTTGTCTTGGATCTTTCAGATCTGAATATTCATACCACAATTAAGAAGAATTACATTGAAATTATGCCAAGTAGCACTCCGCATCAAAAATTATTTTCTTTATTATTTACCTACACGAGGACGAGCAGGAATTAAGCTTGGGGATGCCTGATACGTCTCCAACGTATCTATAATTTTTTATTGCTCCATGCTATATTATCTACTATTTTGGACCATATTGGGCTTTATTTTACACTTTTATATTACTTCTGGGACTAACCTATTAACCGAAGGCCCAGCCCAGAATTACTGTTTTTTGCCTATTTCAGTGTTTTGAAGAAAACGGAATATCAAACGGAGTCCAAACGGAATGAAACCTTTGGGAACGTGATTTTCTCACCGAATATGATCCAGGAGACTTGGACCCCACGTCAAGAAAGAAAGGAGGTGGCCACGAGGGTGGGGGCGCGCCCACCCCCCTAGGGAGCGCCCCCTGCCTCATGGCCCCCTCGTTGCTCCACCGACGTACTCCTTCCTCGTATATATACCTACGTACCCCCAAACGATCAGATACGGAGCCAAAAACCTAATTCCACCGCCGCAACTTTCTGTATCCACGAGATCCCATCTTGGGGCCTATTCCGGAGCTCCGCCAGAAGGGGAATCCACCACGGAGGGCTTCTACATCAACATCATAGCCTCTCCGATGACGTGTGAGTAGTTTACTTCAGACCTTCGGGTCCATAGTTAGTAGCTAGATGGCTTCTTCTCTCTTTTTGGATCTCAATACAATGTTCTCCCCCTCTCTCGTGGAGATCTATTCAATGTAATCTTCTTTTTGCGGTGTGTTTGTTGAGACCGATGAATTTTGGGTTTACGATCAAGATTATCTATGAACAATATTTGAATCTTCTCTGAATTCTTTTATGTATGATTGGTTATCTTTGCAAGTCTCTCCGAATTATCAGTTTGGTTTGGCCTACTAGATTGGTTTTTCTTGCAACGGAAGAAGTGCTTAGCTTTGGGTTCAATCTTTTGGTGTCCTTTCCCAGTGACAGTAGGGGCAGCAAGGCACGTATTGTATTGATTCCATCGAGGATAAAAAGATGGGGTTTTTATCATATTGCATGAATTTATCCCTGTACATCATGTCATCTTGCTTAAGGCGTTACTATGTTTTCTTGGACTTAATACTCTAGATGCATGCTGGATAGCGGTCGATGAGTGGAGTAATAGTAGTAGATGCAGGCAGGAGTCGGTCTACTTGTCTCGGACGTGATGCCTATATACATGATCATACGTAGATATTCTCATAACTATGCTCAATTCTGTCAATTGCTCAACAGTAATTTGTTCACCCATCGTAAAATATTATGCTCTTGAGAGAAGCCACTAGTGAAATCTATGGCCCCCGGGTCTATTCTCATCATATTAATCTCCCAACACTTTATTATTGATTTTTGCTTTTTTACTTTGCTTTTATTTTACTTTGCATCTTTATACCAAAAATACAAAAAATATCATCTATCATCTCTATCAGATCTCACTCTTGTAAGTGACCGTGAAGGGATTGACAACCCCTAATCGCGTTGGTTGCGTGGAGCTATTTATTTTGTGTAGGTACGAGGGACTTGCGCGTAGCCTCCTACTGGATTGATACCTTGGTTCTCAAAAACTGAGGGAAATACTTACTCTACTCTGCTGCATCACCCTTTCCTCTTCAAGGAAATCCAACGCAGTGCTCAAGAGGTAGCATCCACGTACCCTCACAGACCGAAAGTGGAAGCGTTAGCAAAACGCGGTTGATGTAGTCGTACGTCTTCACGATCCGACCGATCAAGTACCGAATGTACGACACCTCCGAGTTCAGCACACGTCCAGCTCGATGACGTCCCTCGAACTCCGATCCAGCTGAGCTTTGAGGGAGAGTTCCCTCAGCACGACGGTGTGGTGCCGATGATGATGTTCTACCGACGCAGGGCTTCGCCTAAGCACCGCTAAGATATTATCGAGGTGGATTATGGTGGAGGGGGGCACCGCACACGGCTAATAGATCAAGAGATCAATTGTTGTGTCTAGAGGTGCCCCCTTGCCCCCGTATATAAAGGAGCAAGTGGGGAGAGGCGGCCGGGCAGGAGGAGGCGCGCCAGGAGGAGTCCTACTCCCACCGGGAGTAGGACTCCCTCCTTTCCTAGTTGGAGTAGGAGAAGGGGGAAGGAGGAGGGAGAGAGGAAGGAAAGGGGGGCGCCTTCCCCCCTCCTTGTCCAATTCAGACTAGAGGGGGAGGGGGCGTGCGGCCTGCCCTGGACGCCCCTCCTCTTCTCCACTAAGGCCCATGTTGGCCCATTAAACCCCCGGGGGGGTTCCGGTAACCCCCGGCACTCCGGTAAAATCCCGATTTCACCCGGAACACTTACGATATCCAAATATAGGCTTCCAATATATCAATCTCTATGTCTCGACCATTTCGAGACTCCTTGTCATGTCCGTGATCACATCCGGGACTCCGAACTATCTTCTGTACGTCAAAACACATAAACTCATAATATAATCGTCATCAAACTTTAAGCGTGCGGACCCTACGGGTTCGACTACTATGTAGACATGACCGAGACACGTCTCCGGTCAATAACCAATAGCGGAACCTAGATGCTCATATTGGCTCCCACATATTCTACGAAGATCTTTATCGGTCAAACCGCATAACAACATACATTGTTCCCTTTGTCATCGATATGTTACTTGCCCGAGATTCGATCGTCGGTATCTCAATACCTAGTTCAATCTCGTTACCAGCAAGTCTCTTTACTCGTTTCGTAATACATCATCCCGCAACTAACTCATTAGTTGCAATGCTTGCAAGGCTTATAGTGATGTGTTTATCGAGTGGGCCCAGAGATACCTCTACGACAATCGGAGTGACAAATCCTAATCTCGAAATATGCCAACCCAACAAGTACCTTCAGAGACACCTGTAGAGCACCTTTATAATCACCCAGTTACGTAGTGACGTTTGGTAGCACACAAAGTGTTCCTCCGGTAAACGGGAGTTGCATAATCTCATAGTCATAGGAACACGTATAAGTCATGATGAAAGCAATAGCAGAATACTAAACGATCGCGTGCTAAGCCAACATAATGGGTCAAGTCAATCACATCATTCTCCTAATGATGTGATCTCGTTAACCAAATGACAACTCATGTCAATGGTGAGGAAACATAACCATCTTTGATTAACGAGCTAGTCAAGTAGAGGCATACTAGTGACACTCTGTTTGTCTATGTATTCACACAAGTATTATGTTTCCGGTTAATACAATTCTAGCATGAATAATAAACATTTATCATGATATAAGGAAATAAATAATAACTTTATTATTGCCTCTAGGGCATATTTCCTTCATCTATCCCCTAGGAGCATGCGGGTAGTGCTTGGTTTTGATGACTAGTAGATTTTTGCAATAAGTATGTGAGTTCTTTATGACTAATGTTGAGTCCATGGATTATACGCACTCTTACCCTTCCATCATTGATAGCCTCTTCGGTCCCGTGCATTGCCCTTTCTCACCTCGAGAGTTGGTGCAAACTTCGCCGGTGCATCCAAACCCCGTGATATGATACGCTCTATCACACATAAGCCTCCTTATATCTTCCTCAAAACAGCCACCATACCTACCTATCATGGCATTTCCATAGCCATTCCAAGATATATTGCCATGCAACTTTCCACCGTTCTATTTATTATGACACGCTTCATCATTGTCATATTGCCTTGCATGATCATGTAGTTGACATCGTATTTGTGGCAAGGCCACCATGCATAATTTTCATACATGTTACTCTTGATTCATTGCCCATCTTGATCATGTAGTTACTTTGTCATCCAGAGAAGCTGAGTTCATGTCAGTGACAGTGATGGTGAAGGAAGCCATTTTGATGCATGGTTTTCTTGATGATTGTGGCATTGAACAAGCTGATCGTGTTGTGATTTGTGATAGTGAAAGTGTGATTCACCTTTCAAAATATGAAAAGTTCAATGAGAGAACCAAGCACATTGATGTGCGTAAGTTTTTAATTAGGCATCATGTGAGAGAGAAGACTTTTTATATTGAGAAGATTGGTGGAAAATATGTTAACCAAGGCAGTCCCAAAGGCTAAGTTTGGACTTGGTGAGCATTTGTGCATGCCTAAGCTAGCTCCCATGTGAAGCATTAGAGGAGGTGAGTATGTCACTATTTATTTGTTCATATGGAGATGAATCTTTGGAGATTGGGCTTTTGGCATCACGAACCTTGTTGTGTTTGTTCTATGGTTCAATCATCGTCAAGGTGGAGAATTGTGATAAATGTTGAGCTATTATTTCACCATTTGGAAGCCATTTTGGCCATTCTAACATGCAAAAAAACACAATGGCATGTTGTAGGCTGACACAGGGGTTGTTTGACATTGTTAACAAGCTGAGGGGACTTTCTGAAAAGTTGTTTATTTAGGCCTCTTCACCTAGCTCGGGAATAGACAGAGTTGAGTTTTCTGTTTTTGTGAGAGCTCCATGTTAGGGAGAGAAGTGAGGCTAGTTGATCTACAAATCCACCCAAGTCTGAGTGCAAAAATTGAGGATTTGAAACCCCCCCTCCTTTTCGCTTCCACCCTGTACCAGATTTATTTTATAGTGGAAGATTTCTCGTCCTCGCTCGTGGTATTTCCCCGCAAGGGTTCCACATAAATCCTTGTGTCTCCACTTGATTTGGCATTTCTCTTGTCTTATTGGTTGCTCCTCAAGTGCTTATTTGTTATTGGCGCCTATTGCTCAAGTTTGATACTGCTTGGTTGTGGGACATCGGAGGCATGACATACGTGAGTTCCTTGATATGTTGATGATTATGTTGGGGGATTAATGTTGTAGTGAGTTGCTCTTGCAAGTATATTATTATGGTAAACATTGAATAATTTGGTGCTTGTGGATTTCATGGTATGGTTCAAATTTCCTACATGCACACAAGGTGTTTGCTGAAATGCTTATGAAGAACTAGACCGCTGTTTTGATCGTACTTGCTACCCTCTATGCTCACAAACTTGATCGAACAGTCGCACCGGGATGTTTCAGAAAAACTTTATTGTTCCTCACACGGTGTTGTTTCCTAAGGGACGCGGTTTCAGAGGCATGTTCTCGCACATAGTCAATGAGATGGGGTCGTCAAAAAATTAGCACAACACAAGGAACTTAGCCAGTATGAGAGTTTTGGTCTGCTGTTGTCTGTGTGTGTTCTGTGTAGCCGGCCTCCTCTATACTTTCTCACATAGAATGATGTGTGGGAGACATAGGAGATGGCTAACTGCTGTATGTGCTATGTATAGCCACCCTCCTCTGTATTTTCTCACACAAAAAGAGGTGTGGGAGACTTAGGAGGTGGTCTGTTGTTGTACAATGGCGATTCTATGTACAACATGTGGGGTCAATTGACCTCACAATGTTTGGGAAAAACATCCCAAATTTATGGTATAGTTATTGTGCGCTATAAAGAAAACATCCTAAAAATTAGCAATGAACCCACAAGTTCTTTTGGTTGGCTTTGCCACTGCTGTTGTATGTGTTCTGTATAGCCACCCTCCACTGTATTTTATCACATAGAAAATACGTGTGGGAGACTTAGGAGATGCAACTTACATGTGATGGAAGAAATCTCTGAAAGCTAAAATGTATCCATAATGTCATGTCGCGAGTGAGTGAATGAACGTGTGCGAAGTCGCTCTATTTTTCCATGCTACAAGTAGTAGTAAAACAACTCACCTTATATGTTGGTATTTCCATAAGCCTTTGTAAACACATACTAAAAGTAGACCGTAAAGTCTAAAAGGAGAATGTAAGTTTACAATTTATGTCTACGTCTGTAAAGAGAACATAAGTTTATGTTCCATGTATAAGAACATAAATTTACGTTCCAAGTCTGTATCACATAGCGTAAGTTTAGGCTTCATTCTGAGTCATGGTAACTTCAATATCTTAGAGATAGAAGGCAAGTTTAAACATGATCGATTTGTGATCAGGGTTGCATCGTGTTGGGAAAGTATCATAGGCCGTGTTGGATGCGATGTCCTCTCTTTGAGCCCTATATAAGTGAACTGAAAATCCCCAAAGAGCTATGTGTTGAGCAACCCAAAAAAATATTTTGTCTTTGTTCTTGTTATTTGATCTCCTGGCTACCACCTCTTGATACGACCCTTAAGCCAACAAGTAGTATTAGAGCGCTGTCCGAAGACGCCCAGTAATCGGCAGTGATGGTGGACAACGACATCAACAAGAAGAAGACGGAGGCGGAGGGATCCAGGCGGCTAAAGTACTTACTATGCTCGGATCTCAGTATTCTTGATTCGATCAGGAAAACTTCAGAGTATCGCAAGCCTTGATGGAGTGTGCTATTCACGCTGTTGAGTTTTGGGACGTCGTGGATCCCAACGGTGATGCGTTCAAGAAGAGTGGAGTTGATTACCGTAGGGACAGGCACACAACAATGACTCTGTACTCAGTGAAGCCCACTGACCCGTTGCAACATCTCATCGCGAAGGAGACCGTGAAAGTAGCATGGTACACATTGAAGGCATTATTCAAGGGTCACGCGCGGGTGAAGCAAGCTAACCTGCAGAAAATGTTGAGAACCTATGAGACTCTGACCATGAAAGATGATGAGTCTGTTGATGCTTTTGCATCTAGGGTTGTGACCCTTGTTAATGGAATTCAGACGCTTAGAGGGAACTTGACAGAAGCTTCGGCTGTACGAAGGTTTTTGCGCGCCTCCCCTCCTCGGAACATGGCAGTCGTGACTGCTATTGAGTAGTGCATCAATCTGAACACTCACCATCAACGGCCTTGTGGGACGCTTCAAGGCACATGATGAACGGGTGCAGAACAACTTCGGTGATGCTCATGGGGATGACCAAGTGACGCTCACTAGCGTGCAATGGAAGGCTTTGACCTCTAAGGAGAAGAAGGGCAATGAGGGATCTAGGAACCGATAGCCCTCAGGATAGAGCACCGGAAAGCAAGAGAAGAGGTACTCGGGAGATGGAGTTCCAAAGAAAAAGAAGTTTGATAAAAGAACAATCAAGTGCCACAATTGTGGGATCATGGTACACTTCAAATCCGAGTACATGAAGCCATCAAAGGAGTAGGCGTGTAAGTGCATCAAGTGCCCCCTTAGTGGTTTTAGAGTATTGAAGACAAATAGGTTGAGGGACTAGCGTGTTTGTGAGTGTACACAGGAGATATAGTCCGTGAAGATTTGGTTTAACCCATGGAAGATGACCCCTAAAAATTTATTTCTTTGGGTGAAGAATTTGGTGATGAAATTGGTATGACCTTTGAAGAAATTGATGTGAATACTTTGAAGCTTGAAGACTTTTTTTTCGTATTTCTTTCTTCTTATTTTGAGTCATATGAAAGACTGTACTGTTAAAGGGGGTCTAGGTGAATCATAGTTCACATTTCCAAAGTGATGCTCAAACCTACACATACAAAAGCCGTTTCGAGTGAAGCCTATGGAAATCTCCGGAACAGCTGACAAATTTGCTAGCGAAAGTGACGAAGTTCATCTGGTCGATGAAGAATTTGATCCGGCTGAGGAGTTAGGTTGCCATGGTTGTCGTGGCAGCGATTTCTATATCATCACAGATTTCCTCGGGTCTGTGTGAAATCTGTGATGATATAGAGATCGTTGCCACAACAACCATGGCAACCAAACCCGAGGACGTACATGAGCTTGTCAAGATCATGGAGAACAAGGTATTTTTTCACGAAGAAGAGAAGAAGGTCAGTGACATGTGGTACATAGATACATGTGCTAGAAACCACATGTCCGGTGATAGGACAAAATTCATCAAATTGCACAGGACCGATGGTGGCACGGTCAAATTTGGAGCCATCAAGACAGTTCTGATAGCAGGAAGAGGGGTCGTGATCTTCGTGACTAAGGGCGGAGAGCATAATATACTCTCTGATGTTTACTACATACATAGCCTAAAGACAAATATAATTAGCTTGGGACAGCTCAAAGAAAGTGGTTGGAAGATCATGCTTGAAGATGGTTATCTTTGGGGACATGACCGCCAGAGAAGGTTGATAATGAGGTACAAAGATCAAGGAAAAGGCTATATACATGAAGTCTGAATTGTGCAAGGCCGGTGTGTCTACTGGCTAAGATGGACGAGGCAGCATCGTTGTGGCACTCTCGCTATGGTCATTTAAATTTCCATGAACTAAAGCAGCTAGGTCAGAAGCAGATGGTCAAAGGGCTGCCAAGTATCGATCATTTGGATCAGGTGTGCAATCGATGTCTTGTTGGGAAGCAACGGCGAGCAGCTTCCCGTGGGAGGCAAAGTTTAGAGCCTCTGGAGTGCTTGAGCTAGTGCATGGTGATCTTTGTAGCCCCATTAGCCCGACTACCCCCGTGGGAAGAAATATTTTTTGCTCATCGTGGATGATTATAGCAGGTATATGTGGTTGGCGTTTCTAAGAAGCAAGGATGAAGCATGGGAGGCGTTCAAGAAAATTAGACTGCCGTAGAGATGGAATCAGAGGAGAAATTCAAAGCATTGAGAACGGGCAGAGAAGGAGAATTTACCTCAAATGAGTTCAAGTCATATTCTGAGAAGCTTGGGATCAAGCGTTATCATACAACCCCACATACCCCGCGGCAAAACGGCATAGTGGAACGTCAAAATCAGACCATTGTGGCAATGGCAAGGAGTGTGCTCAAAAGAAAAAAATGCCATGGATGCTTTTGGGGAGAGGCATGACCACCACAGTGTACTTGCTCAATCGATCACCGACAAAGAGTGTCGTTGGTAGAACCCCACATGAAGCATGGTGTGGTATAAAACCTTCTGTTGTTCACCTTTGTACATTCATGTGAATTGCTCATGTGAAGCCTCTAGGCATGCACGTCGGAAAGCTCGCAGATAGGAGTGTTCCAACTATTTTGTTGGGATATGAATATGGCTCAAAGGCCAGAGTGTGTACAATCTGACGACCAAGAAAGTTCAAGTCCCTCATGATATATATGTTTATGAAGAGAAAGCATGGAATTAGGACGGCGCATCGGTCGAGGACCGTCCCATAGGAGGTGATGACATGTTCATCGTCACATATACACACCTTGCGGGTCATGATCATGGAGAGGAGCATGCCAATGGTGACGATGTTGATAATGACCCAGGCCATGGCGGGCCGGGTCACAAGGTGGACCAGGATGTGGGAGCGCCCCGAAAACACCCACAATGAGGACACCCAGCCACGGGTTCTCGGGCTCGCTTTCCTCCAATACTGGTCAGTGGTGGGGTGAGGAGGACGAGGGAGGGGCGGCTGATAACGCCCTCACACATACGGCAAAGAACAACAGTAGTAGGGATGTTCTCCTACCATGTCAGCTGAAAATCCTGAAGGTGCAGATTCGAGCGAAGATGAAGGCCTACAGTTTCTGTCAGGTAGTGCGTGCAACCTTGGGGTCCCCTGACCGTACTCCAGGGAGGGCTCCAACGCCGGTGAAACTATGGTGTGTGCTAGACATGTACCTGAAGGAAGTTCTTTGCAATATCAACCCTGTTCGGATGAAGAAAAAGAAGGGAGAGATATGTCTACTCTCCTTGGTTTAACCAACTAAGTTTGTGGAGGCAAATGAGGAAGAATCGTCACGTGCAGCCATGAATGAAGAGCTAAGTTCTAGCAAAGAAAATAACACGTGGAGTCTTGTTGATCTCCCAAGTGGACACGAACCTATAGGGCTTAAGTGGGTCTTTAAAGTAAAAAAAAAGGACTCGCAAGTGGTAGTGGTGAAAAACAAGGCAAGTTTGGTTGCAAAGGGCTATGTTCAACATCATGGCATTTATTATGATGAGGTGTTTGCTCTGGTTGCCAATATAGAATCAGTATGGTTGTTAATTGCAATAGCTGCTCAGGAAGGATGGACTTTGCATCACATGGATGTGAAATCTGTGTCTCTCAAAGGATATCTAGAAGAGGAGGTGTATGTGAAGGAACCCACTGGTTTTGTGAAGCAAACAGGAGAGGAACACAAAGTATATAAGTTGCACAAGGCCTTGTACGATTTGAAACATGCGCCCAGAGCTTGGAACACTAAACTTCCTCATACTTTGGTCTTTGGTCTCACTTGGGTTTGCAAAATTTCCATAGAAATATGCCATGTATAAAAGAGGAAGATATACCAGTCATCTACTCATTGGTGTGTGTGTCGATGATCTTCTGATCACATGTGCTAGTGAGAAGAAGATTGGGAGATTCAAGCTACAGATGAAGGATTTGTTCAAAATGAGTGATTTAGACTTGTTGAGCTATTACCTTGGGATCAAGGTACATCATGAAATCACTAATTAAGGAGTACTCGTCGCAAAGAACACTCCACTTTCCCAGGTCGCGACAAGTGGCGCACATGCAGCGCGCCACTTGTCGCAACCTGGGAGTTTTCCCTTTTTTGTAAATCCGTTTATTCAAAACGTTTTATCTCTTAAACCATGCGTCCCAATCTCGAACCGTTTTCACCATTGGATTCCTCGCGTCGAGATCTTCAAAACTAGATCCCATGTTGATATGTTTTCACAAACTTTTTTTCACAAAAAAAATCGGGCGAAAAAACCTAACCGGGAGCATGGTTTTTTCCCTTTTCAAAAGAAGGCACGCCCGTGCCTCTCGCGAAATCACAACCGTGCCTCTCGTGGAATCTAAACCGTGAATCTCGTGGATGAAAAAACCAGAAAACACGTTTTTTTCGTTTCCGAGAGGCACGACCGTGACTCTCGCGAAAGCACAACCGTGCCTCTCGTGAAAGCAAAACCGTGACTCTCGCGAAAGAAAAAGAAATAGAAAACGCGTAATTTTTCCCTTCCCGAGAGGCACGGCCATGACTCTCGCGAAAGCACAACCGTGCCTCTCGCAAAAGCAAAACTATGACTCTCGCGAAAGAAAAAAAAAACAGAAAACGCGTTTTAGTTTTCCCTTTCCGAGAGGCACGGCCATTGTCGTGGTTCTAAGTCTGATAGTAGAATAGGGGGTAGGAATGGAGAGGCAAGATCCTAGCTATGGAGTAGTTGTATACGCAAGATGTTTACGAGTTCGGGCCCTTCTCGGAGGAAGTAACAGCCCTACGTCTCGGAGCCCGGAGGTGGTCGACTGTATTATGTGCGTATAAGTTACAGGGGTGCGAACCCTTTACACTGAGGAGAGGGGTGGCTTATATAGAGTTCGCCAGACCCCTCCAGCCATCAGTTATGCAGGGTTTAAAGTACATTAAGATCGGGGGTTACTGGTAACGTCCCACATAAAGTGCTATGATGATCATAAAAGCTACTTAATGACCGACCGATTGTGTGCAGACTGACTTTAGATCTCTTGGTGGTCGAGTGGTTGGCTTCATAGTCGAGTGTCATCAAGTCCGTCGAGTGGAATACTTCTAGGTCGACTGACAGGTGGTTTCTTCTAGAGATGTCCTTGGGGAGGGTATCTTGGATAGGTCCATGACCCTGCCCTAGGTACATGGCTTCATCATTAGCGCCCGAATGGATCGAGGTTTGAGTGGGGAAGGAGTTGAGAACTCTTCCGACCCACTTTTCGTGCGATGAGCATGTCTTGTTCTGGATCAATGAACTTAGGTGATGGCATCAACTTCTTTTTCAGTCGCCTTGATCCATTCTTTGTATCCGTCGAGTGAGTTTTCCGTACTTGGAGATCTCTGAACGACAGAGCGGAGAAAATCTCCCGTCAGACAAGTTGCTCTACAGTTTGCGGATTTAGCGGGATCCGAATTTCGGGAAGCGCGCGGGGCGGAGGAGGTCGCGGTACTCGGATGGGATAAGGCAGGAACGCCTCGATCTCCGCACCACCTTTTTCGCCATGTATCGCGCACGCGACTGTTGCGGGATTTGACAGGATAGCCCAGGCCTACAAGTCAGTCACTCAGAAGCAACCTCATATAAGGCGCCGGACGGGGTTTTTTGAACAGTGCGCTCTCATTTCTTCTCCCTCTTCCTCAGATTTATCCGCCGCGCTCGCCTCCATCTCAGCGCTGCTGCTCTGTGCGCGCTTCGCCGGCGATGATGGTGAAGGAGAAGACGGCGGCTTTGGAGCGGGCGAAGAAGGCGACGGCGAAGGCGAAGGGAAGGGCGACCAGTCGGGGCAGATCTTCGTCAAGGGCTGGCCTGCCGCAGGGCTGGATCCAGGGTGACTGGATCCGCTCGACAATCTGTCAAAAAGATCTTGACGACCTGGCCAATGAAGGACTGATCCCCCATGGATCAGCACGGCTCCCGGGGAAGGAGTCGGAGCCGCAGCCTCAGGAGGGTGAGTGTGTCCTCCTGGCCACCCATGTTGACCGCGGGTTTTCTTTGCCGCCTCACCCTTTCTTTCGAGGATTTCTGCACTTCTTTGGGGCACAACTTCACCACTTCACACCCAACTCCATCGTGTATCTCGCTGCTTTCGTGTCTTTGTGCGAGAATTTCTTGGGTTGTCGGCCTCATTGGGGCCTTTTCAAGCACATTTTCACCTGTCGCTCCCAGGCGGTGAAAAAGGCCAATCCGAGTGACGAGAGAACTCAAGTGATTCAGATGTGTGGGGGTCTTGGGGTTCAAATGAGGGGGAAATGTACTTTTCCGGCCATGATCCTACCCGAGTCAGTCCGTGGATGGCAGTCGACTTGGTTCTACTTGCAAGGACCAGCCGACGCCAGGGCAGTCGACTGGACTCCCTCCTTTTTCCATGGACCGAGTGAGCAAGCCGTCCTCTTTGAAGGTGATCCCGGAAGAGAAAGCGCAGGTTAAGGTGTTGGTCGAACGCGTTGTCCAGCTCATCCGAGACGGAGTGACCGGCATGGATCTCTTGGAGGTCTTCCTCCGACGACGCATCCAGCCGCTTCAAGCTCGAGACCATCCGATGTGGTTGTACTCTGGCACTGAGGACACCACTCGGATCCACCCGGAGGAGGTCGTGGATGCCACGCTGGAAAGGTGGCTGGCGAGCATCACAAGAAACAAGGACAACGCTCAAGGAGCCAGGAGGATTCCTCCACTCGACCAGTCATACGAAGTAGACAAGGTCCAATCCTGCATCTTTGACTGTGATCCTGCTTTCTCCATCCTGTTTGCTTAAAATCAGTCGACTGACTTTTGTCTTGTTTGTTGTCTTCGAGGCCACTCTTGAGATGTACTCGATGCCCAACGGGCGCAAGAACAGGTCGAGGAGGAGGAGGGGAGCGGAGGTGAAAGTCAGGAGGAATGGCAATCTGATGGTGAGGAGGACGAAGACGACGACGGCTCCGACAAAGAGGAGGAGGAGGAATAGGAGGAAGAAGTCGACCCTCCTCGCACGGAAAGGCGATCCAAGCTCACCCATGACCCCGCGGTCGAGCGTGGCAAGGATACTGCACCTGTCGGGCAGTCGACGAAACACCCTCGGACGACCTCTCCGGCGCCGACTGAAAAAGCGCCGAAGCAACCCCGAGCGATGCCATCAAAGCCGACGAAGGCCCTGCCCAAGATGAGGATGGCCATTCCCACCATTTCCGGGTAACAGCAGAACTTGTGTTTTCTCGTTTAGCATGGACATACTTTTGGTCGACTCGTTGGCTAATCAACTGATTTCTGAAATCTGCAGTGCTGCTACCTCCGAGACCTCAGCCAGGAGCGAAGACCAGGAAATGGAAGATGCTGCCACCTCTAACCTTGGTATGATCTCTGTAGTTTCGCCTTTGGTCGATTGGATTTCCGTTTTTAACTTTGGATTTTTCCTGTAGCTCATCCTCATGTCATTGATCTTCCTGATGATGACGACGAGGTGCCGCTGAGGCCGAGGAGGAACAGAAAGGCGCCGGCTGGCAAGACAACTTAGATTGCATCAGTGCCTGAGACACCGGTTCAGGAGGGTGGGAATACCACTCGGACTTCCGTGTCCTTCGCTGTGCCGCTAACGAGTGTTCAGCCTTCATCATCGACTGTTGACCTGCCCTCCCTTTTCGCCACACACCACGTCCCAGAGGACCAAGTGGGTGCTGCTAAGGAGGCTATACGCCAGGCGGGGATCATGATGGAGCAGGTGAAGGTGGTCCGGGAAGCCAGCCAAGCGACCTATGATGCTAGCTCAGCTCTTCGTAACAACGCCCGTGTTAGTTGGTCACCGCTTGTTCTGTTAGGATATGCTATCTGAAAACTCTTCTTCTCGAAGATCTTCAGATCTATACACCCACCGGGTGTGTCGATTGAATTTTTGGATTGGTGGGGCACGCCGAGTGCACCCACTGGGTGTAGTCCCCGAGACTATGGTGGACTGCTGGCAGTCGACTGTAGTCTTTATACTTTGAATTTCTTTTCTAACTTCTTCACTCGGTCTGGTCGAACCATGTCGAACGGAATCTTGGGACCAGTGGGGGCACGCTGAGTGCACCCACTGGGTGTAGTCCCCGAGACCATAGTCGACTGCTGGCAGTCAACTAAGGTCTGAAGAAACTCCCCCCTTTTTTTAGATCATGATGATACCGTGGCTGACTGCTAGCAGTTAGCTATGGTTTAGGATCATAACCTTTTTGCCTCTTTCGGTCGACTGATCGAACCGAGTCGGTAGAACCAGTGGGGGCACGCTGAGTGCACCCACTGGGTGTAGTCCCCGAGACTACTATTGAATATATTGATTCGGCCGTAGTCTTAGAAATGTTACGATTTTTCTCTTAGTCACTCGGAAGCAACCTATCTTTGATGTCTGTCGACTGACCCTTTGCAGAAATCCTGCGAGCTTGTGGCTCGCTATACTGAATTAGAAAACAAACAGATCCAGCTCAACCTTGACTTGAAGCTTGCTCAGGAGAACTTGGAGAAGGCGAGAGACGAAGCAAAAGGTATGGTTGGTGAGAACTTGACGACTGTCTTTATCTTTCTGCCCATTCCTAATTCTGATCTCATTGTCATTTTGCAGATAAAATGGAGGAGGCTCTGAAGAAGAAGGACCATGACCTTGCCGAGGCGCAGAAGGCGGCTTTGGACAAAGCGAAGCTTGCGGAAGAAAAACTGGCTTCAATCGGTAAACTTGAAGAGGAGAATGCCAATCTGAAAGCTGCTCTCGACGTGGCCAACAAGGAGGTCAGTCGTTTGAAGAATGATAAGATAGCTCTGAATGAAAAGGCTAGTGAACTGGTGGGGAAGAGCAACGATCTGGAGGCTTATCTAGGAGGGCTCGCCAAGAAGTTATTCATCATGCTTGAGGGTAATCTCTCCTACCCGACTGACTTGTTTCGTCGACTCATCGCAGAACTGTTGTTTTATCTTTGAATTGTGTTTACAGAATTCTGCCAAAACTTCGAGGAGGAGACCAATCTAGTGGAGACAAGCTTGGACCCCATTAACTCTCCTGTGAAGGATGAAGCTGCTATGAACGTGCTCCGACTGGAGTCTCGTGTTGCTGGTGTGGTCAACTACCTTGCTCGACTGAAGGTTGCGGCGTCGCGAATCGACACGGCACTTTGGCCAGGAGCGACGCTTCAAAATGACCTCGAGTATCTAATGACTCGACTGAATGAAGTTCCCGGTCGAGTGCAGGAATGGAAGAAGTCTTCTGCCAGGTGCGGCGCTGACGTCGCTCTGTCCCTGGTCCGTGTTCACTGCAAGGAGGCGCGAGAGGAAAAGCTTGCGTCCATCAAAGTTGCCAATACCAAGAAGCACGACTTCCAATCTTTCATGGAGACCTTCATTGCTGCTGCCACTTGGATTGCTGACGGAATTGACTTGGACCAGTTTGTCGCGCCTTCCAGTCCTCCGCCTGAGGAGTAGGAAAAACTTCTATGCTTCGTCTTAAATTTGCCTCGGAATGCCGAGTGGTTTTGTAACCAATAAACTTTTACAGGCTTGACACCCGAGCACTTCTGAATCCGTAGGATGTTATCTGAACTTGGCTTATCATTGAATATGCTTTCATTTGCCTTAGAGCGAACTTTGTTCTTCACTCAAAATATAGTTCAGTGCTTGAGACACAGCTCTGAGGTAGAAAATCCAGTCGACCTGCACTTCATCGTTCTTGCAGGTAGGGATGGAGCACAGATTGCGGTCGACCTGCGTCCTTGCGGATCAGGATGGAGCGCACATTGTACTTGTGGTGCAGCTCCGAAGGAGAAGGTAGAAGTCGGCCTGCACCTCGTCGTCCTTGCAGATCGGAATGGAGCGCACGTTGTACTTGTGGCGCAGCTCCGAAGGAGAAGGTAGCAGTCGACCTGCACCTCGTCGTCCTTGCGGATCGGAATGGAGCGCACGTTGTACTTGTGGCGCAGCTCCGAAGGAGAGGGTAGCAGTCGACCTGCACCTCGTCGTCCTTGCGGATCGGAATGGAGCGCACGTTGTACTTGTGGCGCAGTTCCGAAGGAGAAGGTAGCAGTCGACCTGCACCTCGTCGTCCTTGCAGATCGGAATGGATTTCATACTTAGGCGAGTACTCGGACTGCAGCTAAGCCTCCGAGTGGGAGGGTTGCTCTCTACTCGGTAGGATTTTTAAATACTTAGGCGAGTACTAGACTGTAGCTAAGCCCCCGAGTGAGAGGTTTGCTCTCCACTCGGTAGGATTTTTAAATACTTAAGCGAGTACTGGACTGCAGCTAAGCCCCCGAGTGGGAGGGTTGCTCTCCACTCGGTAGGATTTTTAAATACTTAGGCGAGTTCTAGACTGCAGCTAAGCCCCCGAGTGGGAGGTTTGCTCTCCACTCGGTAGGTTTTTCAAATACTTAGGCGAGTACTGGTCTGCAGCTAAGCCCCCGAGTGGGAGGTGTGCTCTCCACTCGGTAGGATTTTTGTGGCGTAGCTCAAGGAGAAGGCAGCAATCGACCTGCACCTCGTCCGCCCTTGCAACGCGCACTTTGTATTTGTGGCGTAGCTCGGAAGGAGAAGGTAGCAGTCGACCTGCACCTCGTCATCCTTGCAAAGTGCACATTGTATTAAACACTTAGGCGAGTACTGGACTGCAGCTAAGCCTCCGAGTGGGAGGCTGGCTCACCACTCGGTAGGATTTTAAACACTTAGGCGAGTACTTGGACTGCAGCTAAGCCCCTGAGTGGGAGGCTGGCTCACCACTCAAGATGGGATTTTAAACACTTAGGCGAGTACTTGGACTGCAGCTTAGCCCCGTGCGTGAGGCTGGCTCTCCACTCGGTTTGATTTAAAACACTTAGGCGAGTACTTGGACTGAAGCTAAGCCCCCGAGTGGGAGGCTGGCTCACCACTCGGTATGATTTTAAACACTTTGGCGAGTATTTGGACTGCAGCTAAGCCCCCGAGTGGGAGGCTGGCTCACCACTCGATAGGATTTTAAACACTTAGGCGAGTACTTGGACTGCAGCTAAGCCCCCGAGTGGGAGGCTGGCTCACCACTCGGTAGGATTTTAAACACTTAGGCGAGTACTTGGACTGCAGCTAAGCCCCCGAGTGGGAGGCTGGCTCACCACTCGGTAGGATTTTAAACACTTAGGCGAGTACTTGGACTGCAGCTAAGCCCCCGAGTGGGAGGCTGGCTCACCACTTGGTAGGATTTTCAAATACTTAGGCGAAACGGATTCACAGCTAAGCCCCCGAGTTTGAGGCTGGCTCACCACTCGGTAGGGATTTTTTTTTTACAAACTTAGGCGAAACGGATTCGCAGCTAAGCCACCCACTGGGGGGTTTCTCACGTAAATAAAAAGAAATAACAATTACTGGGAAAATCATAACATTCTTGTCTTCGATAAACAAACTACAGAGGTACTTTTATTACATCTCATCCGAGTAAGTACTTAAGTATAAAAGGGGCGGAGCAGCTCCGCGTTCCAGGCTCGTGGCTCGTCAATCTGGCGATCGACATTGTAAAGACGGTACCCTCCATTGTGGAGAACTTTGGTGACGATGAAGGGGCCTTCCCAAGTAGGAGCAAGTTTGTGTGGCTTCTGCTGATCCACTCGGAGAAGCAAATCTACTTCTTGGAAGGCTCGACTCTTCACGTTTCTGGTATGGAATCGACACAAGTCCTGCTGATAGATAGTCGATCGAATCATGGCCATCTCTCTTTCTTCTTCTAGAAGGTCGACCGCGTCCTGCCGGGCCTGTTCTGCTTCGTCTTCAGTGTAGAGCTCGACTCGAGGTGCATTGTGAAGGTGTCACTCGGCAGAACTGCTTGACTCCATAGACCGAGAAGAATGGAGTTCGCCCGATCGGTGATTAGGAGTGGTCCTCAATCCCCAAAGAACTGATGGAAGTTTGTCGACCCACGCTCCTGCTGCATGCTTGAGATCACGCATCAGCCGGGGTTTCAGTCCTTTGAGAATTAGACCATTTGCTCGCTCCGCTTGTCCATTCGACTGGGGGTGAGCGACTGAAGCATAGTCGACTCGTGTGCCTTGAGAGGCGCAAAAGGCTCTGAATTCATCGGAATCGAAGTTTGACCCATTATCAGTGATGATGCTATGCGGAACTCCATATCTGAATACTAACTCTCTGATGAAGCTGATAGCAGTGCCGACATCAAGGTTCTTGATAGGCTTAGCTTCAATCCACTTAGTGAACTTGTCCACTGCCACCAGTACATGGGTGAAGCCGCTCCTGCCAGTTCTCAGTGGTCCAACCATATCCAATCCCCAAACAGCGAAGGGCCGACGAGTGGAATGGTCTTCAATCTTTGAGGCGGGTTTGTGTGACATATTGGAATAGAAATGACATCCTTCACACTTGTCGACTATTTCCTTCGCCATTTCGTTTGCTCTTGGCGGTAAAATCCGCCGTTATGCTTTAGCCACAATGGTCCGAGAGGACGATGATGACCACAGGTCCCCGAGTGGATATCGCCAAGAATTATCCGACCTTCTTCCGGTGTTATACATTTGGGCGACTCGATCGCGCTTTCTCTGTACAACCGTCCCTTGATCACAGTAAAGGCCTTGGATCGGCGGATGATCTGTCGAGCCTCTTCTTCGTTCTCCAAGAGCTCTTTCCTTAGGATATACGCGATGTACGGCACTGTCCAGTTGGGAGTGATGACCAAAACTTCCATGATCAGGTCGACCACAGCTGGGACCTCAACTTCAGTCGAAGCAGTGACACTTTTTGGCTGCGGGGCTTCTTCGGTGAAAGGATCCTCTTGAACTGATGGTGTGTGGATGTGCTCCAAAAACACATTACTGGGAATGGCTTCTCTCTTGGACCCTATTTTTGCCAAATCATCAGCAGCTTGATTTTTCAGTCGGGGTATATGATGAAGCTCTAACCCCTCAAATTTCTTCTCTAGCTTTCTCCTTTGCATTGCATAAGATCATCATTTGGACTTCGACGTCCCCACTCCTTCATCACTTGATTAACCACCAGATCTGAGTCACCATAGACCATGAGGCTGACAGACGCCGAGTGAAATGGCCACACGCAACCCATACAAAAGTGCTTCATATTCTCGCTTCATTGTTGGAGGAATCAAAGTGCATCCGGAGCACATATCTCGAGCTTATCTCCTCGGGGAAACCAACACTACCCCAAAGACCGAACCATTCACATCTTAGAACCATCAAAGAACATGGTCCAGTGCTCGGAGTGAACTTGAGTCGGTAGTTGCTGTTCAATCCACTCGGCAATGAAATCTGCTACTGCTTGGGACTTGATGGCTTTCTTTGCCTCAAACGTGATATCAAGGGGAAGGAGTTCAATCGCCCATTTTGCTACTCGACCAGTTGCATCTCTGTTGTGCAAAATCTCTGACAATGGGGCATCGCTGACGACTGTAATGGAATGGTCAGAGAAGTAATGAGCAACCTTCTTCGTGGTCATATAAATCCCATAAACAAGCTGCTGATAATGAGGGTATCTTTGCTTTGATGGGGTCAACACTTCAGAAAGATAATATACTGGGCGCTGAACTTTGAAGGCTTTTCCTTCTTCTTCCCTCTCGACCATAAGTATTGTACTGACGACTTGTCCTGTGGCTGCAATGTAAAGCAGCAAAGGCTCTTTGCTGATTGGGGCAGCAAGCACCGACTGGGTGGAGAGCAGAGCTTTTAGCTCTGCAAATGCTGCATCAGCTTCGGGAGTCCACTCGAACTTGTCTGACTTCTTCATCAGTCGGTAAAGAGGCAATGCCTTTTCACCGAGACGAGAGATGAATCGACTTAAAGTGGCCAAGCATCCAGTAAGCTTCTGGACATCGTGCACACGCACAGGGCATTTCATTCGGAGTATAGTACCAACTTTTTCTGGGTTGGCGTCGATTCCTCGTTCGGAAACGAGAAAACCGAGTAACTTTCCGCCAGGAACTCTGAATGTGCACTTTGATGGATTAAGCTAGATATCATACCTCCTCAGATTGGCAAATGTTTCAGCAAGGTCAGTCAACAGGTCGGGACCCTTCCGTGATTTGACTACAATATCGTCCATGTATGCTTCCACATTCCGACTGATTTGAGTGAGCAAACACTTCTGAATCATCCTCATGAATGTGGCTCCGGCATTCTTGAGGCCGAATGGCATGGTGACATAGCAGAAGCATCCGAATGGAGTGATGAAAGCTGTTTTGATCTCGTCGGGTCCATACAGACGGATCCGATGGTAACCGGAATAGGCGTCTAAAAAAGACAACGCTCACATCCCGCAGTCGAGTCGACTATTTGGTCGATGCGGGGGAGAGGAAAATGATCTTTCGGGCAGGCCCGATTGATATGTTTGAAGTCGATGCACATGCGAAGTGACTTGTCCTTCTTGGGGACCATGACAACATTGGCGAGCCACTCAGAGTGGTAAATCTCTCGGATAAACTCTGCTGCTAAGAGCCGAGCCACCTCCTCGCCAATGGCTTTTCTCTTCCGACGGCGGACCGTCAAGATGTTCCTTGACAGCTTTCACCTTTGAGTCGACTTCAGAGCGATGCTCAGCCAGCCCCTCGAACACCCGCATGTCAGCAAGCTTCCATGCGAAGATGTCCCAGTTCTCACGGAGGAACTGGATGAGCGCTTCTTCCTAATTGGAGTCGAGTGTCGTTGAGATATGAGTCGGAGCAGCACTGGGTCGGTCGAGTGAATGTGAATCGACTTTGTCTCACCGGACGACTGAAACGCTGATTCCGTAGCAGGCTTCTTGGCTCGCAACAAATCACTCGGATCTGCAGTTTTATGGTATTCCTGCAGTTCTACCACTGCCATCTGGGCATAGGCGATCTTTGAGACCTTCTAAAAGCACTCGTCTGCCTTCTTCCGATTGCCAGTAATGGTGATCACACCCTTGGGACCAGGCATCTTCAATTTGAAGTACACATAACATGGTCGAGCCATAAAACGTGCATAAGCTGGCCTGCCCAAAATAGCGTGATAAGCACTCTGAAAATCCACAACTTCAAACGTCAACTTTTCTTTGCGGTAATTCTTGGAATCACCGAAAACCACATCAAGAGCAATTTGGCCGAGTGACTCAGCCTTCTTTCCAAGAATGACTCCATGGAAACTCATGTTGCTGGTACTGAGTCTGGACATCGGAATGCCCATCCCTTTCAGTGTCTCTGCATACAATATATTCAGGCCACTGCCACCATCCATCAAGACTTTAGTCGATCCGAGTGCCTTCGACGATCGGGTCGACCACCAAAGCTTGCCTCCTGTGGGTGGCTATGTGCGTTGGGTGATCGGATCGGTCGAATGTGATGGCATCGAGACCATTTTAGATAAGCTGGCGTCGGAGCAACCATATTCACCTCTCGGTTTATAACTTTCAATCGACTTTTGCTTTCTACATCAGCAAAATCATCGTGGTGGAATTGACCGGGGTATCCATCATCACTATCTTCTTTGTCTTCAACTTTGTCCAACTCCTTCTCCTTATGTTTGGACTGTTTTACCGGAACTAACTGGATCGAGGAGCCGACCTTTGTCGTGTGGTATTTTTCGGGTAAATGAATTTACCCTCTTCATCTTTCTTCGTGTGGATGTGGCACGGCAAATCCATAACGTCATTCCCTTCCTTGTCCTTCACCTTCTTAGGGTTCCAAGACCCTTTGGGTTTCCTTTAAACTTTCCTTGAGTCACGGCCAAGGCTTCTCCAGAGCAGCTGGCTCGGCTTTCCGCTTCGCTTCGATCGAGTTCCTCCCCGGTTTCATGAGCGGCTGACTTGTACTTGCCACTCCGGAGCCGATCCTCTTCTTCACCTTGGCATACTTGGTGGCAATCTCCATCATTCGACTCAGGGTCATGTCTCCGGTCCGACCGAATTTCAAACTTAGCTCTCTGTTCTTAACACCTTCCTTGAAGGCACAGACTGCTTGGTGATCAGATACATTTTCTACCATGTGATGTAAAGTGATCCACCTCTGGATGTAATCCGTCAGAGTCTCATTCGACTTTTGCACACAAGATTGCAGCTCTGTCAACCCTGCTGGTCACTTGAAAGTTCCTTCAAATGTTCTGACAAACACTCGGGCAAGATCTTCCCAAGTGTAAATGCTGCCGGGTGCCAACTGATTCAGCCATGCTCTGGCCGAGCCCTCCAACATAAGAGGTAGGTGTTTCATGGCCACCTCATCATTGCCGCCGCTTAATCTGAACAGCCACTCGGTAGTCCTCAAGCCAAGTATCAGGCTTGGACTCACCAGTGAACTTACTGACTCCAGTCGCCAACCTGAAGTTGGTAGGAATCACCGCGGCCCTAATGGCTCTGCTAAAACACTCTGGTCCTGAGACGTCAACTCTGCTGCTGGTGGGCACATCTCTGTCATGGCCTTCTCGGTGAGCTCTGTTCCTGTCGACCAAACCTTGAACGATAATGGCTCTCGCATCAAAGCCTGGCTCTCTGGGGTCGACTGGAATCCTTCGCCCAACACTGTGCTGGCGTCTGTCATCCTGCTGTCGAGGAGCGTATGATCCACCCCTTGGGGGAGGGGTGGGCACTCGACGTCGATCATTGCGATCGAATCGGTGATCATACTGCTCACGGTTCTTGTACTGGTCATCACGCCGACCTCCACGTTCCTCACGCCTCGGGGGCGATCTTGGACTATGGGCCGACTGGACTGTATTCGCAGCGACGGATCTGCTGTGAATCCTATTATGTGACTGCGATACAGCTGAATTTTGATCTCCTGCTGCCCGGAGTAAATCTCTGATCTGTAGCAAACCTCTACCAGCCTCTGACTGGGAAGGCTGAATCGATTCTGCTATACGGGCTGCAGCTGCTAGATTCTGAATCGGAGTTCGATATACCTGAGTCGGTGGTGGAAAGAGTTGACGTCGACTGGAGTCTGGAACCCGTTGCCGCGCGCGCTCGTCGAGTGCTCGCTGGAGGTTCTCCAGTCGAGTGCGCTCAGCCAAGTTGGCTGCTGCTGGCCCTCTAAGGCACGAGCCTCGGGGGTTTCTCCAACGATAGGAGTGTGTAACATATCCATGTTTCGACGGCGAAGTTCATCCCTCTGCAGCGAAGTGAGGGGCTCAGGTTGATACTCTTCGTGAACCTGCACCGGATCACCTCCGCCGTCGCCTCCGTCGGCGCGGGGAAAGCCAGGAGGACTGCGTGGTCCATTGACCATCAGAACCTCCGCCGCTGGATCACTGTTGTCGCACTCGGATGCAGTCTCTGCGGAGCCAGTCGACAGATCGAACAGGCCGTAGAGAGATTCGTCGGGCTCGATTGCCGCGACTTGGGGAGTGGCCGACTGGCGGGCCACCGCGTGCCTCACCCACCGCTGAAGCCTTGACCGACCGGAACGCTTGCGTTGGCCGGAAACAGGGAGGGAGGATGACACAGGGGTCGACCGATACTGGGTTGACGGTTGCCATAGGAGGACGCCGCTGACGCACGCGCGAAAGTGCGTCGCCCCGCGGACGGGAAGCACGTCGACGTCGAGTGGAGCCTCCTGAAGCCAAGCGGAGTCGTCGGCGATGAACGTGAGCGCGCCGAGACGGATCTCGCGGCCCTCAACCAAAACTCCACCTGAAACCATGATGAAGGAGATCGAAAAAATCCCAACTTCTCCAATAAATCGCTAGGACACCTACCCCACGGTGGGCGCCAACTGTCGTGGTTCTAAGTCTGACAGTAGAATAGGGGGTAGGAATGGAGAGGCAAGATCCTAGCTATGGAGTAGTTGTATACGCAAGATGTTTACGAGTTCGGGCCCTTCTCGGAGGAAGTAACAGCCCTACGTCTCGGAGCCCGGAGGCGGTCGATCAGTATTATGTGCGTATAAGTTAGGGGTGCGAACCCTTTACACCGAGGAGAGGGGTGGCTTATATAGAGTTCGCTGCACCTCCAGTACCATCGCTTATGCAGGGTTTAAAGTACATTAAGATCGGGGGTTACTGGTAACGTCCCACATAAAGTGCTATGATGATCATAAAAGCTACTTAATGACCGACCGTTTGTGTGCAAACTGACTTTAGATCTCTTGGTGGTCGAGTGGTTGGCTTCATAGTCGAGTGTCTTCAAGTCCGTCGAGTGGAATACTTCTAGGTCGACTGACAGGTGGTTTCTCCTAGAGATGTCCTTGGGGAGGGTATCTTGGACAGGTCCATGACCCTGCCCTAGGTACATGGCTTCATCAGCCATGACTCTCGCGAAAGCACAACCGTGCCTCTCGCGGAAGCAAAACCGTGACTCTAGCCAAACAAAAAAGCAGAAAACACGTTTTTTTTTCATTTCTGAAAGGCACGGCCGTGACTCTTGCGAAAGCACAACCATGCCTCTCGCGGAAGAAAAACTGGGACTTTCGCGAAAAAAAAAGAAAACACGTTTTTTTCGCGCAAATTTTTTTTTCTAATTTTTTTATCGAAAAGCTAAGAAAGACCGGGAGAAAAACAAAATGTCAAAAAAAACAAGAAAAAAACATTTAAAAAGCCGAAAACGCGTGCGAAAAAGTAAAAAAACAAAATCCGGAAAGAACGCCAAGAGCGCGACACGTGGCGAATGACTGAAAGCGCGCCAAATGGCGCTGATCGTTGCGAGGCTCCGAAGGAGCGATCGATAACTAGTAGCTCTCGGTACATCAAAGTACAAATGGAATCAGGCCCATCGATGAGGGGGCCAAAGTGGCTAGCCACACAGGCCCCCAAAATCATGGGCCCCCGATTTGAAGAAAAAACGTGAGGTAATTTGCCTGCGCGGCCGCCGCTACAGCTTCAGCCCTAGGGCCGTGACCCTCTCCAGTCGGCAAATTTGACAAATTTGACCTATAGACGAAATTAAATCACAGAATGAACTGTCCGTGAAACTATTTCACGTGGCTGACCCGTGGCGACGCCTAGGAGCTAGGCGCTACACTGTATAGTGTGGCACCTAGCTCTGAGGCGCTGCACACTGATTTAGTAATTTTCTGATCACACGGGTGCGACGCTGGCCGTGTAGCATCTATCTGTGAGGCGTTGCACAGTGTAGTGTGGCGCCTTCGTGTCGGGCGTCACACAAAAAGGTCAGCCGCGTGAAATAATTTTACACATAGTTCATTTTATGATTTGATTTCGTTTATAGGTCAAATTTGTCAAATTTGCTCCCCCAGTCCCCGCCAGCGCCGCCTCTCTAGCGATCTCCGATGCTCCGGTGCAATGAATCCACCAGCGTTGATCTGCTGCAGACCGCCGCCGCCGGCCGTTCTCCTCAGTCCTCCGTGCTTTCACTAGTGTACCATGCCTGGCCGCCGGGTGTTGGTTCTTTCTCTGCTACACGGAAGAGTTGCTGCCCCAAGTCTTCCCCTCCAAAGCATAGAAACACCGGTGCTATCTCATATTACAGTAACCAGCAGATGGCCAACTAATCGGTGGGTAATTAATAATTTACTATTTTGTTGGACCGAGAGAGGCAAACAACAATAGAAGATGCATTTGGAGTTTGAACTGACATGTTGTATCTGTTGATTTCTTTTTTTTTTTGCGGGCGAATAATGTATTACTCAACTCAAAAAGTTCATACAATCAGTCGTAGCAAGCTCCATAGCAGCCGTAGGACCTGAACCGATCCAAGTCATGGTTCTGCCTTCTAAACGAGCAAATCTAGCTATGCTATCACTAACTTTATTTTGGCTACGATTAACATGAGTAATACACGAATCACGAATAGACATGAGATATCTAATCTCCTTAATGAGCGATGAATAAACTGATCTATCCACCTCCTTTGCCTGGATCAACTTTACTGCAACAATAGAGTCCATCTCAATCTCGATAGGAAGCTCACTTCACTGGATCGAAAACGACAACCCTTCCATGCATGCACATAATTCCGCTTCAAGAGCGTCTCGACATGAAAAAAGTTGCCTACAAGAGGAAAAAATAATCTCACCCTTGTCATCTCTCAACACCATGCCAGCGCCTGCTGAGCCATCTTCTGCATAAGAACCATCAGAACTAAGTTTAACCCAGCCAGCCTTGGGAGCACTCCATTTAGGCCCCGTCTCTCTTGAAAATGCAGTTGACCTGTTAGAAGGGTTATCATAAGTGACAAAAGATTTCCCTTTGCTTACATCCAAGGACAGGTCAATCTTAATACCGACAAGAGAATCAAGGTAGCTCACCAAAAAATGCCTCGAGGCTTCCATAGGCGGTGGCGGTTTGTAATGGACCACCTCGTTCCTAATATGCCACGCCCGCCACAACAACATTAGTAGCATGGACCTTTCAATATTCGAAAGAGGCTGTAACGCATGTAGCAGCCATTCTTTACCAATGTTTTGCATGGAATTAATACTAGGCAAGGACCAAACACCTGTCATTGTATCCCAAAGCATCCTTGACAGTGTGCAACGGCAAAGTGCGGGAAAACTGTCTTCAGGTTCCATAGAGCACACCGGGCATAGATCATTTAATTCAAGGCCCCGGTTGTTTTTGTTCCTCCATGTGGGCAGAGAATCTGTAGCCACCCGCCAAGCAAAATTCTGAACTGTTGGGGGTACATCAGCTGACCAGATAAGTCTCCAGCAAAACCTTCGACCATCCGGATGAGAACTCGAACCAGTTGCTGTGCTTCTGTGTGCTTCGTCAAAACCAAATTGGTAAGCGCTCCTAACTGAGAAAGTTCCGTATTTTCCAGGACCCCAAGCTAACGTGTCTTCCTCCAACCGCGGTGATGCCCGAATTTTCATTATCTCAGCGATGTCCGCCGGCAGAAAAAATTCTTGCAGTAAGACAAGATTCCACGAACCATTCTCATTGAGCAAATCCGAAACAAAACGGATTCTACATCTTCCTTGGAGCGTTATGGGTTTATAGGAAAAGGGCCTTGGAATCCAGTTATCACGCCAAACCCGTATGCTTCTTCCATTGCCCATCCTCCAAATAATCCCTTTTTTCATAAGATCAAGACCATAACTAATAGCCTGCCAAGACGAAGATGCATTTCCAGAGAAAACAGTATCCTCAAGCTTACCATCTGGATAATATCTAGCTTTCAATACTTGTGCACACAGACTGTCCGGCTTCGAAATAAATCTCCATGCTTGCCGAGCTAGTAATGCTTGATTGAAAATACGAAAATCACGGAAACCTGCACCGCCCTTACTTTTGGGTTGCATTAGATCATTGCACGCACGCCAATGCACCTTCCTTTTACCCTTTTCAGCTCCCCAATAAAAGCCTCTTACCATCCTAGTAAGTTCATCGCAAACTGAAAAAGGCACCTTAAAAACTCCCATAATATACGTGGATAGAGCTTGAGCCACAGATTTAATAAGCGTCTTCCTCCCGGGCTAGGCAAGAAGACCATCACCCCACTGAATCAAACGCTTAGTCAAACTCATCTATAGGTTTTGGAACCGCCCTTTGGACATGCGACCATCAGGGGTAGGAAGGCCGAGGTACTTTTCCTCAAACACCAAGATAGACACATTTAGTACCCCTATGACTTCCTCTTGAGTGATGAAAGGACACGCAGTACCAAAAAGAATTGAACATTTATCAAAGTTCAAACTTTGTCCAGTTACCTTACCATAAATATCCAAAGCCAATTTAACTTTCTCAGCCTGAGCACGTGATGCCTCAAAAAACAACATGGTGTCATCAGCAAACAAAAGATGAGAAATCCCAGGGCCTCTTCTACACACTTTTAACGGAGAAATCTCACCCACAGACACATAGTGCTTGAGGATTGCAGATAAGCCATCAGCCACAAAAAGGAACAAGAAGGGAGAAAGAGGATCGCCCTGCCAAGACCACACGACGGTGCAAATGAATCCAAGAGGGTCCCATTAAGTTTGACAGAATATCTCACCGATGTGACACAAGACATTATCCAGTCCACCCACCGTTGAGAGAAACCCAGCTTTTGCATCACCTGCTTCAGGAATTTCTAGTCCACCCTGTCATAAGCCTTAGAGAGGTCAAGCTTATAAGCACAAAAACTTTTGGTTGGATCTTTTTCTTGTTTGATGTGGTGTATACATTCAAAGGCAATAAGAGCATTATCCGTGATCATTCGCCCAGGAATAAAAGCACTCTGTTCCGGAGACACAATATCATCCAGAAGTGGCCGCAAACGATTCACCAAACATTTAGAGATAACTTTGTAAATAACATTACAAAGACTGATAGGCCTGTAATGGAACAAAGTAGTAGGATTAGGAATCTTAGGAATAAGAACGATAGACGTAGAATTTACCCCTGCCGGCATGATCCCTGTGGAGAGGAATTCCTTAACCGCTCCAATTACACTATCCTTCAAAATATCCCAATTACGCTGAAAAAATCTCACCGGTAGACCATTCGGGCCTGGAGCCTTAAGAGGTCCAATCTGAAACAATGCATCTGATATCTCCTTGTCACTAAAAGGAGCACACAGCCAAATGTTGTCCTGGTCTGACACCTTAACCTCAAGGAGATCGAGAACAAGTGAAGCATCTAGTGTCGGGTCAGCCGAAAATATGCCTTGAAAATATTCATTTGCCAAGGACGCCATATCCTCAAAATTAGAGTGCACCACTCCAATACTATCATTTAACTCTTGAATTTTATTTTTACGGGCACGCCAAACAGCTTTACTTTGAAAATATTTTGTGTTTCTGTCGCCCTCTTTCAGCCACATGATTCTTGAACGTTGAAGCCACATCATCTCCTCTTGATAAATCAACTCATTCATCTTGTCAGTAACACGTCTAATCTCCTGCCTATCTGCATTCATACACATAAGCTCCTCAAGTTGCGTACGTGATTTGGCTAGCTCCCTAGAGATATTACCAATTTTTTTGTTACTCCACGTACTAAGGGTAGCCAATGTCTTGCTTAGTGCAGCTTGAAGTTTTTCTAAATTTTCCACATCACCAACCGAGTCCCATGCTTCTTTAATTACTGCTGGCAGTGTTACATCCCGTTCCCAGAACACCTCATATCGCCGAATTTTAGAGCCTGCCTGGCCAGAATCCGGGGCGCCCTTCATCACCAATGCCACATGATCAAAACACGGAGATACAACATGCTGGACAGAATAGACTGGAAACATATTACGCCAGTCGTTTGTCGCCGTTGCCCTGTCCAAGCGTACTTCAACATTGGACACACCAGCCCACAAATTATCATATGTGAACGGGATTCCAGAAAAGCCTAAGTCAACCAGACCGCAAACTTCAAGCGTATCTCTGAACGCGATCATCTGCTGATCTGACCTTGGGGAAGCTGAGAGGTGCTCGAAGTCCCAAAGGCCTTCGTTGAAATCTCCTATAACAAGCCATGGCCGGTCGCTCACGTTCTTTAAACTCTGTAGCTTCGACCACATGAGATGACGGTTCTCAACACGTGGCTCTCCATAAACAAAGGTGACTCTCCATTGTTCTGCATCAACATTCAATCTGACCAAAGCATCGATATATCTTTCCTCCTTACCCAAAATTTCAACCACGCACGACTCATGCCAAAACAGTGCTAATCCACCACTCATACCATTGCTATCTACTCCCTCGAAGCCTTTCAAACCAATATGGCCTCGAATTCTCCTCATCTTTGTAGCTTTCTGCCTAGTCTCACAAAGAAAGACCAACATGGGGGAACGCGACTGAGAAATCGGCGCTATTTCACGAACTGTCCTGGGGTTCCCCGCCCCCCGGCAGTTCCAGCTTATGAGATTCATTGGTCCCGGCGGCGCCCCTCCTCGGAGCCCGCCGATGATAACAAGTTGTTTGATTTGTTCAGACCACTCGTAACTGAGTTCACTCATGTTCTTATCCTCTTAGGATCCTGCTCACCAGACGGGCTAGGCTGAACCACCATTGTTCCTGGCATAACAGGTTGGTTCGACGTGCTTGCTGGTGTGAATTGGTGGCACGAATCAACATATCACTTCCTGTTGGAATCAAGTTCCTCCACTGCACCTGGCACAAGACCATTTTTATCCACGTCCATAGCTTCTAGAACGGCTGCACCATTGCTGCCACCCTGATCAACAGGGGTAGAATTTTCTTGATCACGTATCTAGCTCTACCTCCACCTCTACCGCTCCATGAAGCTCGAAGTTCTTTAAAGATCAGTTTAGAGGTTGCGTGCACACCGTCCCCGTGCTCCGTATGTAGGTGTCCAATCATACCACAAAGCGCACACCAATCCGGAAGTCTCTCATACTTAACCCTGAAAATCTGCCTCTTTTTCTTCCTCACAACTGAAACGTGATTTTTCAGAGGGTTCATCACATTCAAAATTACTCTAGCTCGATTTCTAAACAGATGGTAACCGCGAAGTAATTTTGAACTAAAAAAGAAATGTGTGCATGTATGGATGAAAACCCGAATCGATGCATTTTTATATCAATTTTATTCATGCTAGATGCCACGGAAAAATAAGATGAAGATGTATTTTCATTGGCAACCTGCAACAACAGGAGTGTCAACACATGCATATGGGAGGAATGGGTGAAGCAAACTATTGATTTGGTATTCTTTTGTGTCCCTTATTATTTTTTGTACTTGTTATGTCTAATTTATTTGGTTCGATCGTTAAGCATTGAGTTTCAGTTCTACATATATTGTGCACTCGAGCAAATTTATGTATGATTCGGCATGAAGTGTTCCTTGGATAGCTATGAGGTATTATTTGGCCACTCTAATATATAATATGAGATATTCTTTGGATACTTATTTAGTTATGCGGATTTTTAAATTTTGTGACCCCATTTCGTATTTCGTCCCGGACCCCCAAATTCCTGGAGACGGCCTGGATTGGATCACTTTGTGCCAAGAGGCATATGCCATGAAGATGTTGGTCAACTATGGCATGAATGAATGCAATCCTTCATAGACGCCCATGGAGGCTAGGCTCAAGTTGAGCAAGATGAGTAAAGCGCCAGCCGTGGACTCAAAGATTACAAGAGTATTGTGGGAAGCCCAAGGTACTTGGTTGATACAATGACTGATCAAGCCTGCTCTGTTGGAATTCTGAGCAGATATATGGAGAACCCTACCACTAAACATTTTGAGGCATGTCAAGGGGGCTCTTAAGCATGGCTGCAAATACACAAGAAAGAAAGAGGCAAGACCATCATTGGTGGGCTTTAGTGACAGTGATTTGGCAGGAGATGTGGATGACAGAAAAAACACAATTGGTGTTGCATATTTCCTTGGTGGGAATTTGGTCTCCTGGGTGTCACAAAAGCAGAAAGTAGTTGTTCATTTCCTCTTGTGAAGCTAAGTATATTGCAGTAGCGGCGGCAGCATGTCAATGTGTTTGGCTCAGAGGTTTATATGTAGACTTGATGAATGAACAACCAAGGCAAGTAAAGCTCAAAGTTGACAACAAATCCACTATATCTTTGTGCAAGAATCCAGTTAATCATGATGGCAGCAAGCACATAGATATAAAGTACCACTATATTAGAGATTGTGTGGAAGAAGGAAAGGTGGATGTTGAACACAAACGATCAACTCGTAGATATTTTGACCAAGTCACTTGGAAGGGTGAAGATGCACAAGAGGATTGGAGTTAAGGCAGTTAAGTAGCCTTTGCAAACACATACTAAAAGTTTATGTTTTATGTCTGAGTGGCAAGTTTATGTTTCATGTATAAGAACACAAGTTTACATTCTAAATCTGTATCACGTATAAGTTTAGGCTTTGTTATGAGTCGTGGTACCTTCAATCTCTTAAGAGATAGAAGGCAGTTTAAACCTAATCAATCTGCGATCAGGGTTGCGTCGTGTTGGGCAAGTATCGTAGGCCGTGTTGGACATGAGGTTGGCTCTTTGAGCCCTATATAAGTGAAATAAAAAGGGGAAACGTTTATGGCCGGCGAACCGGCCGAAACTTCGGCCGGTCAAGCGCGGATCGTTGGATGTATTTAGCGATCGAAGCGAGGCACACACACGGGATCAAATGCGAGGCTGTTAGGGCCCATGCACTGCCCACGACACGCGTGGCTTCTTTTTCTTATCCCTTCGTTGCCCATCCCCTTCCTTATCCACTCACGTCTTCCTCCCTATCCACTCGCATCCCGGGGCGCGCTCGTCGCCATAGCCGCCGAAAACTCGATGCTCCTCGTTTTGAATCGTGCATGGATCACCGGCGCCACATTCACCACTCTCCATGACCGCCCACAGCCAGGGGCGCGCTCGTTGCCTTGTCCGCCGGCAACTGGACGCATGCCCTCTCCATGGCAACCACAGCCAGGGCTTCATTAGTTCACCATGACCAAGCTGCAATCGGCCATGGCGGCGACGAGTTTGTGCTGGAGCCGGAGGGTTGCTGGAACCAGGTTTTTATTTGCTGGATCCACTCATTTTCTTTGCTACAACCCTTTTCTTTTTTGCTACCATCCTCATTTGATTTGATGAACTTTTTTCATTTTTGCTGGAAGCGGTGTCCCAATTTGCTGGAACCAGCTGGTGGATGTGCTTCAAGGTTCACACCTCGCCGGAGAAAGCTGCATCCAGTGGCGAGGAGGGCTGCATCCAACGTCGGTCAAACGCCGGGAGTTGCAACCATCTACGCCGGAGCTACAGCCGGTGACCAGGGGAGCTGCAAGAAGGGGGTGGCCATTTTTGCTGATGTTTTTTTTTCTTTTTTACAGAACCAAAATTTGTTTTTGCTGGAACCGATGTATTGTTTTGCTGGAACATATGTAATTTTTTGCTTCATCGGCTGCAGAGCTCTCAAATGTTTCATGTCGTTTTTGCTGGAACCTAAGTTTGGTTTGCTGGAAGCGTTATTTGATTTTGCTTCAATCGACCACTGGAATTCTGTAGGTACGATGCATGTCGATGGAGGCCAGCAGAGACGACGACGCCTGCGGCGAGCTCGACGGCGAGGACGGAGGGGGGTGGTGCACCAGATGCTGCAACCGCGGGGGCGGGGAGCTTCAACCGCTGCCTACGGAGGCTCCGTGTCAGCCATGGCCAAGTTTGGCGAGGGATCTGACCACGACGGAAGCTGCGAGCGAGTGAGATGGTTGGGAGGAGCTGACGTGCGGTGAAGGAGGCAACCGACGGCGAGGGCAGCAACCGGTGGCGAGGGCGGTGACCGGCGTCGGGGGCGGCCAAGCGGGGTGGTGCTTCGGGTTCGGGGGCCTCGCTCATCCATGGCGGCTAGATGCGTACGCAGAGGAAGGAAGAAGAAGCTGCGTGATTTGTTTTTTTTTTTTTTTTGCCTGGATCCAACGGTCGCATGGCTCAAATCCAACAGTCTGGGCTAGACCGACTGACTAGCGCTGCCCAATAAAAAGCCCCGGAAAAGCAGTGCGTCGAGCAGCCCAAAAACTCTTTTTTGTTCTTTGTTCTAGTGGCCGCCACCTCTCGATAGGATCCGTAAGCCAACAGTTTTTTCCTACTCAACCAGAAGTGTGAGACTAAATTTACACATATGACATACAAGTCGAATGGTCTTTGAAATTTAAAGAAAATATTAGACTGAGATACAAGATTTATTGGGCCAAGGCTCGTAAAATCAAACAGCTTCTTCCTCCCAACTAAAAAGAACTAAATCACGCATCAAGCTATGCATCCAGCGGTCCAGAAAAAGAAGCTATGCATCAGTAGAGAGTGCAAGCATAACATTGATCAAAGATCGATCTAAAGAGCATGTGCACAAATGATGCTACACATTCAGAGTAGTAATAATAATCTTGCAGCAATGTGATAATGCGACCACGAGACATTTGCAAAACAAATGTATTCGTTAGATCGGCTAATTCCTAGACTAGCAAGCTAGTTCTTGATGTGCGCTGTAATCGAGTTACTTCCCTCTCCCTGCTTAGTTCTCTTCATGCACTTCCTGCATCTTGCTCTGTCCCTGCTTCTTCTCTATGAGGAACTCCGTGAGACCCCGGAGCGCGACGTCAGGCTCATTGGTCCACAGCAGCATCTCGGACACCTCGGCCGGAGTCACCTGCACCGCCGTAAGCAGTTCCTGTATCTCCGGGAAGAGGGGGTGGTCGTCGACGAGGAAGTAGTTCCGGGCCAGAGTCTTGAATGCCTCCCAGCAGCAGTAGCCCATGTAGACGTGCATGTCCATGCGCCCCGGCCGCAGCAGCGCCGGGTCGAGCCGGTCCTTGTAATTGGTGGTGAAGACGATGAGGCGTTCCTCGCCACTGGTCGACCACAGCCCGTCGATGAAGTTGAGCAGCCCCGAAAGCGTGATCTGAGTTCGCCGTACGCACAAGTGAACATATGGACATTGAGATAGGTACGTAATGCAGTGGAAACGTCCGTAATTACCTCCGATTTGCGCTTGGGCGACGGCGTACCGTCCGAAGTTTCTGATGAGCCGCCGCCGTCTTCTTTGCAAGCCCGCGCCGGCGTCTTCCTCTCCTTGCTGTCCACCTCCCTTAACATGGCATCGCAGCAGCAGTTGATGTCCTCGATGACAAGGATGGACTTGTCGGACATGGTGACGAGCAGCCACTGCAGCGTCGTGTTTTGCACGTGGCTGAGGTCGAGGTCGTAGATGTTGTAACGGAGGTGATTGGCCATGGCGGCCACCAGGCTGGACTTGCCGGTGCCGGGCGGGCCGTAGAGAAGGTACCCGCGCTTCCACGCCTTGCCAATCCGCCGGTAGTGGTCCCGCCTGTTGGCGAACAGGTCGAGGTCGGCGACGATGGACTGCTTGAGCACCGGGTCCATGGCGAGCGTGTCGAACGTGGCGGGGTGATGGTGGTGCAGCCTGAACCATGTTCGGCCCTCGTTCATGCAGATCATGAGCGAACGCTCCCGCAGCCTCGTCTCCTCGGCCGCCCCCATGACGAAGGGCACGTACCTCTCCATGGCTATGTCCGTGTGCTTGGCGTCGAAGCTGAGCTTGAGCAGGAACTCGGCGGCGCCGGACTCCCCGTTCTTGGACTTGTTGTTTCCTCCTCCGCCTCCGTTAGTCTTCTTGACGGACGACCACAGGAACTCGACGCCGTCGAAGACATCGACGGTGGAGTCCCTGGCTCAATGAAGAGGCGCTTCGTCCAGCTTCTGAGGCCGCCATCGTCCCTGGTCGCGGACAGCGTGAGCTCGAGACGGCGCATGGCGCGAGGGTCGAGCCTGGAGGACAGGTACGTCCGCGCCGCGTCGAAGAGAAGATTCTCCTCGCGACCGCCGCCGCCGGTCTGGCTTCGGATGACGAGCGTTCGCCGCTCCTTGGCGCCCCAGCCGAGGCGCGCGCGGAGCACGGACGCGGCCCAGCGCACCGCGGCGCGCAGCTCGTCCGGGAGGAGCTCACGCGCCATGCTCCGCGCCAGCACGGCGTACGCGGCGGCCGAGGCCGCTGAGCTGAGCGCCTTCCGGTACGCGTCCGCCGCCTTTCCGCCATAGGCACCCGCGGTGGCTGGTGAGAGCTCCATCAATGCCGTGGCCGCTGGTGGGAGTGGTTTCATGGTTTTACCTTGGGTTTGAAGATTTGAAGCTGAGCTGAGCGACAGCGTGGGTGAGCCGGTGACTGTGAGGTTGGCTTGCTTTCGACGGTTGCGCGCGTCTGGGCGTAAAATTAACCATGGATGCAGTGCAGTGATTGGTGGTGGTTGCCATGTGTACCCGCTGGTAAAACCACCGTCGGGTCACACTTGGTCCTGGAAGAGACGTCGAAAAGAAAGCCCTTGGCTTGACCGAGGACCAGAGCCTTCGTGACTGACGGAGGAATCGAATCTGCTTTCCCTTTCCTCCTCCCCGCCAAGAAATGGCCGGCTGCGCAGTTTCTATACCAGGAAACCGGTCCATCTCCTCCTCGTTCACCCAAACTAGCTCTAACCCCATGATCCAAACAGGGCCAATGAACGAGGAGGAGATGGACCGGTTTCCTGGTATAGAAACTGCGCAGCCGGCCATTTCTTGGCGGGGAGGAGGAAAGGGAAAGCAGATTCGATTCCTCCGTCCGGCTCGGCTCCACGAAAGGCCATCGCGGTCGTCGCTGATACGGAGGCCGGCCGAGAGCATTGATCGTCCGCCTCGGTCACAAAGGCGTCCGCTGGCACATGCTTAGGCCTATGTCCCAGCTACGGCGGCCTAGGCCTTGACCAGCTAAGGTCATAGTACAGCTTAGGAGGTGGCGTGCCGGGTAACCATTGTGTGAGGTGACGCGTTCGGAGTTGCATTTGCTTTTACCGACCCGCGCCAAGAAAAATCACTGTTTTTTCTTTAAAAAAAGATGAAGGTTTACAGCGAATATATCCGGATCTGACCCTTTCCCACCCAATTTAGCTCAATTTAGCCTTTTTTAGACAGCTATATGTAAGTTCCCTAAAAATATATTTTGGGCAAGTCGTTTTTTGGTCCATTGAATTGTGCTTAAAGATTCATGTTTTTTTTTTGTGGCTGATGTGTCGTTTTGGGCCTAAATTTTGACCGACCATTGTTTTGGGTCAGTCGATTTCTTATTAGGTTGAAGGCCATTTGGGCTGCCTGTTGTGATTTCTCCTTTTCTGTTCTTATGCTTTTTGCTTTTTTAGTCGGTTTCATGGGTACTATTAGGATGTTGCGTGGGTGTAAAATGTATACATGGAAATACTACATAACAATAATAAATTATACTAGAGTGTGAAAATTTCACCATCATATGTTTATTTCTTACATATTTATAAAAGTGTGAAGTCGTGTGCAAGTTCTTTTTTTATTTTCTTTCCTTTTAAAGGGTAATACCAATGCAACTAATTCATTCTATCTCTTTATTTGTTTTACTTTATGTTTCATTTTCTATCTTCTTTATGGTAAGATCATTGCCACTAATTCATTCCTTCTTAGGAAACTTACTTCTTTTTGAAAACCTAATAATATATGCTTACGCTTGCATGTGCGAAAAAGTGCAATTTATGTGTAAATTGTGTGCAAATTTGGTAATTATTTGCTGATATTTTTTTATTTTCTTTCTTCTTGAAGGTTAATACCAATGCAACTAATTCATTATATCTCTTTAATTATTTTTAATTTATTTTTCATTTTCTATCTTCTTTATGGTGAGTTCATTGTCACTAACTCATTCCTTCTTCGGAAACTTACTTTTTCGAAATCCTAATATTATATGCTTATGCTTGCATATGCAAATTATGTGTAAATTGTATGCAATTTGGTCATTATGTGCTTAATATTATTTTTATTTTCTCTCTTCTTGAAATTACCGTTGACACTAATTAATTCTACCACTTCGTTTTTGTAGTTTTTGTTTCATTTTTCTTTCTTCTTAATGGGCAATATCAACGACACTAGTATTCCTTCTTAAGAAAGTTTCCTTTTTAAAATCCCACTATTATATTGAACATTAATATGATTTGTGAGTAGTTACTTTTGTTCTTGAGGACATGGGAGAAGCCTTGTTCTAAGTAATCATGTGAAGTTAGCATGTGTTCGATATTTTGATGATATGCATGTTGTTGCTTCGTTTAGTGATGTCGTGTGAACGTCAACTACATGACACTTCATCATATTTTGCCCTAAACAAAGGCATTGCGGAGTAATAAGTAGATGATGGGTTGCTAGAGTGACAGAAGCTTAAACCCTAGTTTATGCGTCATTTCGTAAGGGGCTGATTTGGATCCATATGTTTCATGTTATGGTTAGATTTATCTTCACTCTTATTTCGTAGTTGCGGATGCTTGCGAGAGGGGGTAATCATAAGTGGGTTGCTTGTTCAAGTAAGAACATCACCCTAGTACCGGCCCACCCACATATCAAATTATTAAAGTAGCGAACGCGAATCAACTAAACATAATGAACGTGACTAGACGACAATTCCCTTGTGTCCTTGAGAGCACTTTGCTTGATATAAGAGAACTTTATCACCTGACCTTTGCTACGAAAAGGATTGGGCCATCTTGCTGCACCTTTGCTATTATTGTTACTTGTTACTTGTTATGAATTATCTTGCTACAAAACTATCTATCACTGTTACTTACAACACTTGCATAGAATACCTTGCTGAAAACCGCTTGTCATTTCCTTCTGCTCCTTGTTGGGTTCGACACTCTTACTTATCAAAAGGACTACAATTAAGCACCTATACATGTGGGTCATCAGGACCCATGACGGTTGCGACGACATGCTACTTGTGAGCTACGTTGGGATTTCCCCAAAGAGGAGAGGATGATGTAGTACAGTAGAGATAAGTATTTCCCTCAATTAAGAACCAAGGTTATCAATCCAGTAGGAGAACCAGGCAACACCTCGTTAGCAGTACCTACAGACAAAACAACAAATGCTTGCACCCAACGCAAACAAAGGGTTGTCAATCCCATGGCGGTTAATTGCAAGGATCAAATCTCGAATAGATAGATGAACAAAAACACAAAATAAAATAAAGGTAAATAAATTGCAGCAAAATATTTTTGGATTTTAATATATGATAAATATATACCCGGGGGCCATAGTTTTCACTAGAGGCTTCTCTCTTGAACATAAAGCATACGATGGGTACAAAATTTACTGTTGGGCAATTGATAGAAAAGCAAATAATCATGACAATATCCAAGGCAAGGATCATGTATATAGGCATCATGTTCGAGACAAGTAGACCAACTCCTGCCATCATCTACTACTATTGCTCCACACATCGACCGCTATCCAGCATGCATCTAGAGTATTAAGTTAATAAAGAACAGAGTAACGCCTTAAGCAACATGACATGATGTAGACAAATTAAATCTAATTAATATGAATAAACCCCATCATTTCATCCTTAATGCAAACAATACAAATACGTGTCATGTCCCTTTCTATCACTGGGATTGAGCATCGCAAGATTGAACCCATCACAAAGCACCTCCCCCGTTGCAAGATAAATCAAAATAGTTGGCCAAACCAAACTGATAGATCAGAGAGAAATACAAAGCTATAACAATCATGCATAAAAGAGTTCAGAGAAGACTCCAATAATATTCATGGATAATCTGATCATAAACCCACAATTCATCGGATCCCAATAGACACACCGTAAAAAAGGATTACATCGGATAGATCTCCAAGAACACCAAGGAGAACATTGTATTGAAGATCAAAGGTAGAGAGAGAAGAAGCCATCTAGCTACTGGTTATGGACCCAAAGTTCTGTGATAAACTACTCACACATCATCGGAGGAGCAGCAAGGTTGATGTAGAAGCCCTCCGTGATTGATTCCCCCTCTGGCAAAGTATGGAAAAGGCCTCCAGATGGGATCTCGTGAGAACAGAAGCTTGCTCGCGGCGAGAAAAGTGTTTTGGGTGGCTCTCCATTGGTTTCCCGATTGTAGAGAATTTATAGGGTCGGAATTAGGTCAAATGGAGCAACGAGGGGCCCATGAGGCACCAGGGGCACGCCTACCCCCTGGGTCCGCCCTGGTGGCTCGTGGCCACACCCTTCATCTTCTGACTTCCCCCCGAAACTTCTAGTGTCTCCTACATCCAGAAAAAACCGTCAAAAAGTTTCATGGCATCTGGACATCCTTTGGTACTGATTTCCTAGAAAACAAAAAGGGCAAAAAAAAAACAATTGGCACTTGGCACTAAGTTAATAGGTTAGTCCCAAAAAAGATATATAATTGCATATAAAACATCCAACATTGATACTATAATAGCATGGAACAATAAAAAATTATAGATCCGTTGGATACGTATCAAGCATCCCCAAGCTTAATTCATGCTAGTCCTCGAGTAGGTAAATGATAGAAAACAGAATTTTGATGTGGAATGCTACCTAACATGTTCATCATGTAATCTCTCTTTTGTGGCATGAATATTAAGATCCAAATGATTCAAAGCATTAGTCTATAATTTGACATAAAAACAACAATAATAAGGCATACCAACAAACAATCATGTCTTTCAAAATATCAATGCTAAAGAATATTATCCCTACAAAATCATATAGCCTTGTCATGCTCCATCTTCTTAACACAAAGTATTTATCATGCACAACCCTAATGACAAGCCGAGCAATTAGTTCATACTTTTGAACGCGCTTCAGCTTTTTCAACCCTCACACAATACATGAGCACAAGCCATGGATATAGCACTATGGGTGGAGTAGAGTATGGTGATAGAGATAATATGAAGAAGACAAAAAGGGAAGAAAGTCTCACATTGACGAGGCTAATCAATGGGCTATGGAGATGCCCAACAATTGATGTCAATGCAAGGAGTAGGGATTGCCATGCAACAGATGCACTAAGAGTTATAAGTGTATGAAAGCTCAAAAAGAAAACTAAGTGGGTGTGCATCCAACTTGCTTGCTCATGAAGACCTTCGGCATTTGAGGAAGCCCATCATTGGAATATACAAGCCAAGTTCTATAATGAAAGATTCCCACTAGTTATATGAAAATGGAAGGATAGGAGACTCTCTATATGAAAACATGGTGCTACTTTGAAGCACAAGTGTGGAAAGGATAGTAACATTGCCCCTTCTCTTTTTTTCTCTCTTTTTTCTTTTCTTTTTTCTTTCTTTTTTTGTTGGGCTCTTTTTGGCCTCTTTTTGGCCTCTCTTTTTTCCTCACTTGGGGCAATGCTATATTAATGAATAATGATGATCATCACACTTCTATTTTCTTACAACTCAATACTAGAACAAAATATGACTATATATGAATGACTCTGGCAGTGTACCAGGATGTGCAATGATCTAGCGTATCATGTATAAAGAATGATGAACGGTGGCTGAGCCACAAATACTATGTCAGCTATATGATCATGCAAAACAATATGACAATGATGATGTGTGTCATAATGAACGGAATGGTGGAAGTTGCATGGCAATATATCTCGGAATGGCTATGGAAATGCCATAATAGGTAGGTATGGTGGCTGTTTTGAGGAAGATATAAGGAGGCTTATGTGTGATAGAGTGTATCATATCACGGGGTTTGGATGAACCAGTGAAGTTTGCACCACATCTCGAGGTGAGAAAGGGCAATGCACGGTACCGAAGAGGCTGGCAAATTGCGGAAAGGTGTGAGTGTGTATAATCCATGGACTCACATTAGTTATAAAGAACTCGAAGAAAAGTACTACTACGCATGCCCCTAGGGGATATATTGGTAGGAAAAGACCATCGCTTGTCCCCGACCCCCTTCATAAGGAAGACAATCAATAATAAATCATGCTCCAACTTCATAGCATAACGAGAGACTATACGTGCATGCTTGGGAATCACAACCCTTAACACAAACGTTCTTACTAAACCACAATTGCTCACTAACGCAACCCACATATTACCACCTTTATATCGTGAAACTATTGCAAGGAATCAAACTTATCATATTCAGTGATCTACATGAAATTTTTTATTATATCCCTTTTGAATACCTATCATATTAGGACCAAATTCATAACTTGTGCATGTTGCCATTATTATTATCAACTCCCAAAATAATATAAGTGAAGCATGAGAGTGCAACTATTTCTTTAAAATATAACCGCCGTCGTGTTCTAAAAGATATAAGTGAAGCACTAGAGCAACTGCCTAGATCAGAAGATATAAGTGAAGCACATAGAGTATTCTAACAAATCATGAATAATGTGTGTCCCTCTCAAATAGGTGTGTCCAGAAAAGATGGTTGTGGCAAACTAAAAAGCAAACAAATCAAAGACTCATATAATACACGACGCTCCAAGCAAAACTCATATAATGTGGTGAATACAAATATAGCTCCAAGTAATTTACCAATAGTTGGTAGAAGAAACAGGGGGGTGCCTTCCGAGGCATCCCCAAGCTTAGGTGCTTGGGAGTCCTTGAATATTACCTTGGGGTGCCTCGGGCATACCCAAGCTTAGGGTCTTGCCACTCCTTATTCCTTCATCCATCGTGATCTCCCTCAAAACTTGGAAACTTCAGCACACAAAACTCAACAGAAAACTCATGAGATCCGTGTGTATAACAAGCAAATCACCACTTTAGGTACTATTGTAAACCCATTCATATTTTATTATTGCATTATACCTAATTTATTCTAACTTCACCATGGCTTATATCCCTCGATACAATCCATAGATTCGTCGAAACAAGCAAACAACACAATGAAGACACAATGTGTCAAAAACGGAATTTGTCATAAATAGAACAATTTGCAATGATTCGAACAATGACCATAGTTCTGTAACTCCAAAAATTCTGAAAAATTAGGAAAACGTGGGCAATTTGTATATCAATCATGTGTAAAGCATTCAGAATTTTATCACGCTCCAGTAAATCTCAACAATTCTGCTACTGGGCATAAAAGTTCTATTTTCTCACAGAATCAGAGCAACTATCATCCAAATCATCCCAAAGGGTTTACTTGGCACAAACACTAATTTAAACACAAAAAACAACCATAAAAGTAGCACAATTGTGTGCAAACCAAAAAGAAGGAAAGAAAACTATTGGGTTGTCTCCCAACGAGCTCTTTCTTTATAGCCATTAAGATAGGCTTGAGATTTTATTGATGCTCACATGAAACATAATAACTGAAACACAAAGAGAGCATCATGTAGCATATGAAAAACACATTTAAGTCTAACATACTTCCTATGCATAGGTATTTCATAAGCAAACGAATTACCAAGGCAAGCAAAAACTAGTGTATGCAAGGAACAAGAAAGGAACAATAGCAATCTCAACATAACGAGAGGTAATTTAGTAACATGAAAATTTCCACAACCATATCTTCTTCTCTCATAATAATTACATGTAGGATCATAATCAAATTCAAAAATATAGCTATCATATAAAAATTTCTCTTCATGATCTACATGCATAAAAGTTTTATAATCTTCCAAGATAGTGGGATTACATCAAGTAAAGTCATGACCTCTCCAAACCCACTTTTATCAAAAAAAAATCATAAGAGTGAACATTATCCAAATATGTGGGATTCTTTTTACCTAAAGTTGACACTCTTCCAAACCCACTTTCAATATTATTGCACACTTTTTTATCAATAACATATTCATCGTGAGGTTTAAATAAATTTTCAAGATCATAAGAAGCTTTATCATCCCAATCATGATCATTGTGATAAGTAGTAGATATGATGAAATTATCATCTCCAAGCTTGTAGCTTTGCATATCATTAGCACAGTTGACATTAACCGAATTTATAATAACATCTTTGCAATCATGATTTTTATTCAAGGAGATGCCATGAATCACTTTATATATTTCTTCTTCTAGCAATTCATTACAATTTTTAGATTCATGATCTTCAAGCAAAATTTCATAAAGATAATCAAGTGCACTCTACTCACTAGCAATTGGTTCAACATAATTAGATCTTTTGAAAAGATTAGCAAGTGGATGAGGACCCATACGTCCTTACTTTTCTTGTTCTTTCCTGTTTTTGAGTGTTGACATGAAGGCAATAAAAGCCAGCGAGCAAGCAGGCAAACGAAAAAGGAAAACGGAACATATTTTTGTGTTTTTGTAAAAAAAACATTTTAGAAGTGGGGGAGATGAAAACGAGAGGCAAATGGCAAATAAACTAAATGCCAGGAGATGAAAGTTTATGCGATGGTACTTGATAGATGTTGGTGATGTTTCCTTGGCAACGATGCCAGAAATTCTTCCTCCTACTTATGAGTTGCGTTAGGATTTCCCCTAAGAGGAGAGGATGATGCAGTACAATAGAGATAAGTATTTCCCTCAGTTAAGAAACAAGGTTATCAATCCAGTAGGAGAACCACGCAACACCTTGTTATCAGTACCTACACACAGAATAACAAATACTTGCACCCAACGCAAACAAGGGGTTGCCAATCCATTGGCGGTTAATTGCAAGGATCAAATCTCAGAGTGATAGATAGATAAACTAAACACACACAAAATAAAGGAAAATAAATTGCAGAAAAATATTTGGATTTTAGTATATGATAAAGATAGACCCGGGGCCATAGTTTTCACTAGAGGCTTCTCTCTTGAACATAAAGCATATAGTGGGTAAACAAATTACTGTTGGGCAATTGATAGAAAAGCGAATAATCATGACAAGATCCAACACAATGGTCATGTATATATGCATCACATCCAAGACAAGTAGACCGACTCCTGCCTGCATCTACTACTATTACTCCACACATCGACCGCTATCCACCATGCATCTAGAGTATTAAGTTCATAAAGAACAGAGTAACACCTTAAGCAAGATGACATGATGTAGACAAAGTAAATCCGATTAATATGAATAACCCCCATCATTTTATCCTTAATGGGAATGATACAAATACATGTCATGTCCCTTTATGTCACTGGGATCGAGCACCGCAAGATCGAACCCATCAGAAAGCACCTATCCCGTTGCAAAATAAATCAATCTAGTTGGCCAACCAAACGGATAGATTGGAGAGAAATACAAAGCTATAACAATCATTCATAAAGGAGTTCAGAGAAGACTCAAATAATATTCATGGATAATCAGATCATAAACCCACAATTCATCGGATCCCAACAAACACACCGCACAAAAGGATTGCATCGAATAGATCTCCAAGAATACCAAGGAGAACATTGTATTGAATATCAAAGAGAGAGAAGAAGCCATCTAGCTACTAGCTATGGACCCAAAGGTATGCGATAAACTACTCACACATCATCGGAGGGGCAGCAAGGTTGATGTAGAAGCCCTCCGTTGTCGATTCCCCTCCGGTAGAGTACGGGAAAAGGCCTCCAGATGGGATCTCACGAGAACAGAAGTTTGTGGCGGCGAAAAAAGTGTTTTGGGTGGCTCTCCGTTGGTTTCCCGATTTTAGAGAATTTATAGAGTCAGAATTAGGTCAAACAGATCAACGAGGGGCCCACGAGGCACCAGTGCGTGCCTACCCCCTGGGCGCACCCTGGTGGCTCGTGGCCACATCCTTCGTCTTCTGGCTTCCTCCTGAAGCTTCTAGTGTCGCTTATGTCTAGAAAAAAATCATCAAAAAGTTTCGTGGCATTTGGACTTCGTTTGGTACTGATTTCCTGGAAAACCAAAACCAGGCAAAAAAAACAACAACTCGCACTTGGCACTAAGTTAATAGGTTAGTCCCAAAAAATGATATAGAATTGCATATAAAACAGTTGGGAGTCGTTGCATGGAAAACAAAAAAAATTATACGCACACGCAATGATCTATCCATGGAGATGCATAGCAACGAGCGGGAGAGTGTGTCTACGTACACTCGTAGACCATAAGTGGAAGCGTTTATCAGCGCGGTTGATGTAGTCGTACACCTTCACGATCCATATTGATCAAGTACCGAACATACGACACCTTCGCGTTCAACACACATTCAACTCGATGACATCCTCGCCTTCTTGATCCAGCAAGAGAGGCGAAGTAGTAGATGAGTTCCGGCAACACGACGGTGTGGTGATGGTGTTGGTGAAGAACAATCTCCCCAGGGCTTCTCTAAGCACAACAGAAACTATGACGGAGGGTAAACTAGAGGGACGGGGTTGCCGGCACACGGCTTGGTGTATCTTGATGTGTTTCGGGTGCTAGCCCTGCCCCTCTATTTATATGTTGAGCCCTAGGGTCGAAACTTGGAGAAAGAGCCTCCTCAAAGTCGGTTTTGCCTGCAAGGAAGAGTCCTTCTCAGACTTCCAGGACCAGACGCCACAGTCCTTGGAGTCTAGCCCAGACGCCATGGGCCTCGACGTCTAGCCCAGGGCCAGACGCCAGGGTCTCCGGCGTTTGTCCCCCTTGCCTCCGCAAAACTCCTTTTGCACCGACCTAAAGCCCCGTGGGCTTAACCCCTTGGCCTAAGCATTTCATCCTATATATAAATCTTTACCTCCGGACCATTTCGGAGCTCCTCGTCATGTCCGTGATCGCATCTGGGACTCCGAACAACATTCAGTCACCAACATACATAACTCATATAATACTATATCATCAACGAACGTTAAGCGTGCGGACCCTACGGGTTCGAGAACTATGTAGACATGACCGAGACACCTCTACGGTCAATAACCAATAGCGGAACCTAAATGCCCATATTGGCTCCTACATATTCTACAAAGATCTTTATCGGTCGAACCTTATGACAACATACATAATTCCCTTTCTCCATCGGTATGTTACTTGCCCGAGATTCGATCGTCGGTATCTTCAAACCTAGTTCAATCTCGTTATCGGCAAGTCTCTTTACTCGTTCTGTAATACATCACCTCGTGACTAACTCCTTAGTCGTTTGCTTGGAAGCTTATGATGTGTATTACCGAGAGGGCCCAGAGATACCTCTCCGATACTTGGAGAGAAAAATCCTAATATCGATCTATGCCAACTCAACAAACACCTTCGGAGATACCTGTAGAGCATCTTTATAATCACCCAGTTACGTTGTGACATTTGATAGCACATAAGGCATTCCTTCAGTATTCGGGAGTTGCATAATCTCATAGTCGAAGGAATATGTATTTGACATGAAGAAAGCAATAGCAACAAAAACTGAACGATCATTATGCTAAGCTAACGGATGGGTCTTGTCCATCACATCATTCTCCTAATGATGTGATCCCGTTATCAAATGACAACTCATGTCAATGGTTAGGAAACCTTAACCATCTTTGATCAACGAGCTAGTCTAGTAGAGGCTTACTAGGGGCACAGTGTTTGTTTATGTATGCACACATGTATCAAGGTTTCCAATCAATACAATTCTAGCATGAATAATAAACCTTTATCATGAATAAGGAAATATAAAATAACAACTTTATTATTGCCTCTAGGGCATATTTCCTTCAGTCTCCCACTTGCACTAGAGTCAATAATCTAGTTCACATTGCCATGTGATTAACACCCATAGTTCACATCGCTATGTGACCAACACCCAAAGAGTTTACTAGAGTTGATAATCGAGTTCACATCGCCATGTGAGTAACACCCAAAGAGTATTAAGGAGTGATCATGTTTTGCTTGTGAGGGAAGTTTAGTCAATGGGTCTGTCACATTCAGATCCGTATGTATTTTGCAAATTTCTATGTCTACAATGCTCTGCATGGAGCTACTCTAGCTAATTGCTCCCACTTTTAATATGTATCCAGATCGAGATTCACAGTCATCTGGATCGGTGTCAAAGCTTGCATCAACATAACTCTTTACGACGAACTCTTCATCACCTCCATAACCGAGAAACATTTCCTTAGTCCTCTTTAGGTACCTAAGGATACTTTTTGACCGCTATCCAGTGATCAACTCCTGGATCACTATTGTACCCCCTTGCCAAACTCATGGCAAGGGGCACAACAGGTCTGGTACACAGCATGGCATACTTTATAGAACCTATGACTGAGGCATAGGGAATGACTTTCATTCTCTCTATATATTCTGCCATGGTCGGGTTTTGAGTCTTACTCAACTTCACACCTTGTAACACAGGCAAGAACCCTTTCTTTGACTGATCCATTTTGAACTCCTTAAAAACTTTATCAAGCATCTTGATCTCTATAGATCTTGATGCCCAATATATAAGCAGCTTCACCGAGGTCTTTCATTGGAAAATTCTTATTCAAGTATCCTTTTATGCTATCCAGAAATTCTATATCATTTCCGATCAACAATATGTCATCCACATATAATATCAGAAATGCTATAGAGATCCCACTCACTTTCTTGTAAATACAGGCTTCATCATAAGTCTGTATAAAATCATATGCTTTGATCACCTCATCAAAGCGTATATTCCAACTCCTAGATGCTTGCACCAGTCCATAGATGGATCGCTGGAGTTTGCACACTTTGTTAGTACCTTTAGGATCAACAAAACCTTCTGGTTGCATCATATACAACTCTTCTTTAAGAAATCCATTAAGGAATGCAGTTTTGACGCCCATTTGCCAGATTTCATAATTATAAAATGCAGCAATTGCTAACATGATTCAGACTGACTTAAGCATCGCTACGGGTGAGAAGGTCTCATCGTAGTCAACCCCTTGAACTTGTCGAAAACCTTTCGCGACAAGTCGGGCTTTGTAGATGGTGACATTACCATTAGCATATTTCTTCTTCTTGAAGATCCATTTATTCTCAATGGCTTGCCGATCATCGGGCAAATCCACCACAGTCCACACTTTGTTCTCATACATGGATCCTATCTCAGATTTCATGGCCTCAAGCCATTTATCGGAATCTGGGCTCATCATAGCTTCTTCATAGTCCGTAGGTTCACCATGGTCTAGTAACATGACTTCCAGGACAGGATTACCATACCACTCTGGTGCAAAACGTGCTCTATTCGACCTACAAGGTCCAGTAGTAACTTGATCTGAAGTTTAATGATCATCATCATTAGCTTCCTCTCTAATTGGTGTAGGTATCACGGGAACGAATTTCATTGATGTGCTACTTTCCAAATTGAGAGAAGGTACAATTACCTCATCAAGTTCTACTTTCCTACCACTCACTTCTTTCGAGAGAAACTCCTTCTCTAGAAATGTTCCATCTTTGGCAACAAAAGATCTTGCCTTCGGATCTGTGGTAGAAGATGTACCCAACTGTTTTCTTAGGGTGTCCTATGAAGACGCACTTCTCTGATCTGGGTTCAAGCTTATCAGGCTAAAGCCTTTTTACATAAGTGTCGCAACCTCAAACTTTAAGAAACGACAGCTTAGGTTTCTTGCCAATCCATAGTTCATATGGTGTCGTCTTAACGGATTTAGACGGTGCCCTATTTAACGTGAATGCGGCTGTCTCTAATGCATAACCCAGAACGATAGTGGTAAATCGGTAAGAGACATCATAGACCGCACCATATCTAATAAAGTACGGTTACGACGTTCGGACACACCATTATGCTGTAGTGTTCCAAGTGGCCTGAGTTGTGAAACTATTCCACATTGTTTTAAATGAAAGCCAAACTCGTAACTCAAATAGTCGTCTCCGTGATCAGATCGCAGAAACTTTCTTTTTCTGTTACGATGATTCTCCACTTCACTCTGAAATTCTTTGAACTTTTCAAATGTTTCAGATTTGTGTTTCATTAAGTAGATATACCCATACCTGCTCAAATCATATGTGAAGGGCAGAAACTAACGATACTCAATGCATGCTCAACACTCATCGGACCGCATACATCAGTATTTATTATTTCCAATAAGTCATTAGCTCGCTCCATTGTTCCGGAGAATGGAGCTTTAGTCATCTTGCTCATGAGGCATGGTTCGCAAGTATCAAATGATTCATAATCAAGTGATTCCAAAAGTCCATCTGCATGGAGTTTCTTCATGACCTAAACGGCAGTGCCATAAGTATGTTGCACTATCATTATCAACTTTGCATCTTTTGGCATTAATATTATGAATATGTGTATCACTTACGATCGAGATTCAATAAACCATTTACATTGGGTGTATGACCATAGAAGGTTTTATTCATGTGAACAGAACAAAAATTATTCTCTAACTTAAATTAATAATCGCATTGCAATAAACGTGATCCAATCATATTCATGCTCAACGCAAACACCAAATAACATTTATTTAGATTCAACACTAATCCTAAAGGTAGAGGGAGTGTGCGATGGTGATCTTATCAACCTTTGAATCACTTCCAACACGCATCATCACCTCGCCCTTAACTAGTCTCTGTTCATTCTGCAACTCATGTTTCGAGTTACTAATCTTAGCAACTGAACTAGTATCAAATACACACGGCTACTACGAACACTAGTAAGGTACACATCAATAATCTCTATATCAAATATACCTTTGTTCACTTTGCCATCCTTCTTATCCGCCAAATGTTTGGGGCATTTCCACTTCCAGTGACCATTTCCTTTGTAGTAGAAGCACTCAGTTTCAGGCTTCGGTCCAGTTTTGGGCTTCTTCGTAGGAGTGGCCACTTGCTTGCTATTTTTCTTGAAGTTCCCTTTATTCCCTTTGCCCTTTTTCTTGAAACTAGTGGTCTCATTAACCATCAACACTTGATGCTCTTTCTTGAATTCTATCTTCACCGATTTCATCATCGCGAAGAGCTCGGGAATTGTTTTCGTCGTCCCTTTCTTATTATAGTTCATTACGAAGTTCTAGTAGCTTTGTGATAGTGACTAGAGAACTATGTCAATCAAAATCTTATCTAGAAGATTAACTCCCACTTGATTCAAGTGATTGTAGTACCCAGACATTCGGAACACATGCTCACTCGCTGAGCTATTCTCCTCCATCTTGTAGGCAAAGTACTTCTCAGAGGTCCCATACGTCTTGACACGGGCATGAATCTTAAATACCAATTTTATCTCTTGGAACATCTCATATGATCTATGGCTTTCAAAACGTTTTTGAAGGCCCGGTTCTAAGCCGTAAAGCATGTCGCACTAAACTATTAAGTAGTCATCATATTGAGCTTGCCAAACGTTCATAATGTCTGCATCTGCTCCTGCAATAGGTGTGTCACCTAGTGGTGCATTAAGGACATAATTCTTCTGTGTAGCAATGAGGATAATCCTCAGATCATGGACCCAGTCCGCATCATTGCTACTATCATCTTTCAACTTAGTTTTCTCTAGGAGCATATCAAAATTAAGGGAGCTAAATCGCGGCTATTGATCTACAATATAGATATGCAAAAACTATTAAGACTAAGTTCATCATAATTAAGTTCAATTAATCAAATTACTTAAGAACTCCCACTTAAATAGACATCCCTCAAGTCACCTAAGTGATACGTGATCCAAATCAACTAACCCATGTCCGATCATAACGTGAGATGGGGTAGTCATCAATGGTGAACATCTCTATGTTGATCATATCTACTATATGATTCACGTTCAACCTTTCGGTCTCCAGTGTTCCAAGGCCATGTCTGCTAGGCTCGTCAAGCTTAACCCAAGTATTCCCATGTGCAAAATTGTCTTGCACCCGTTGTAGGAACGTAGAGTCTATCACACCCGATCATCACGTGGTGTCTCAACACGACGAACTGTAGCAATGGTGCACACTCAGGTAGAACACTTTTACCTTGAAATTTAGCGAAGGGATCATCTTATAATGCTACTGTCGTACTAAGCAAAATAAGATGCATAAAAGATAAACATCACATACAATCAAAATATGTGACATGATATGGCCATCATCATCTTGTGCTTTTGATCACCATCTCCAAAGCATCGTCATGATCTCCATCATCACCGGCTCGACACCTTGATCTCCATCGCTGCGTTGTGGTTGTCTCGCCAACTATTGCTTCTACAACTATCGCTAACGCATAGTGATAAAGTAAAGAAATTACATGGCGTTTGCATTTCATACAATAAAGAGACAACCATAAGGCGTCCCACCAGTAGAACTATCACCAAGCTACTAGAACTTTGTGATGAACTATAATAAGATGATGTCTCGCAAACTATTTCATACAATACAGTAAAGCAATTACATGATGTTATATACGTTATTGTATGAGATGACCATGTCCCAGATAAGATTGTGATTGACAAAGTTCTCTAGTCACTATCACCAAACTACTAGAACTTCGTGATAAACTATAATAATATCGGAATGAGACGGGGAGAGCATCTTCATACCCTTGAAGATCGCAAAGCGGAAACGTTTATCAACGCGGTTGATGGAGTCGTACACCTTCATGATCCATCCTGATAAAGTACGGAACGTATGGAACCTCCATATTCAACACACATTCAACTCGATTACGTCCTCGCCTTCTTGATCCAGCAAGATGGGCGAATTAGTAGATGAGTTCCGGCAGCACGACGGCGTGGTGACGGTTGGTGATGAACAATCTCCGCAGGGCTTCGCCAAGCACAACGGAAACTATGACGGAGGATAAACTAGAGGGGTCGGGGTTGCCGCCACACGGCTTGGTGATTCTTGAAGTGTTCCAGGTGCTAGCCCTGCCCCTCTATTTATATGTTGAGCCCTGGGGTCGAAACTTGGAGTAAAAGCCTCCTCAAAGTTGGTTTTGCCCGCAAGGAAGAGTCCTTCTCAGACTTCCAGGACCAGACGCCACGGTCCTTGGTGTCTGGCCCAGACGCCATGGGCCTCGGCGTCTGGCCCACGGCCAGACGCCAGGATCTCCGGCGTTTGGCCCCCTGGCCTCCGCAAAACTCCTTTTGCACCGACCTAAAGCCCCGTGGGCTTCACCCCTTGGTCGAACCATATCATCCTATATATCAATCTTTACCTCCAGACCATTCTGGAGCTCCTCGTCATGTCTGTGATCTCATCCGGGAATCCCAACAACATTCGGTCACCAACATACATAACTCATATAGTACTATATCGTCAATGAACGTTAAGCGTGCGGACCCTACGGGTTCGAGAACTATGTACACATGATCGAGACACCTCTCTGGTCCATAACCAATAGCGGAAGCTGGATGCCCATATTGGCTCCTACATATTCTACGAAAATCTTTATCGGTCGAACCTTATGACAACATACGTAATTCCCTTTGTCTATCGGTATGTTACTTGCCCGAGATTCGATCGTCGGTATCCTCATACCTAGTTCCATCTCATTACCGGCAAGTCTCTTTACTTGTTCCGTAATACATGACCTCGTGACTAACTCCTTAGTCGTTTGCTTGCAAGCTTATGATGTGTATTACCGAGAGGGCCTAGAGATACCTCTCCGATACTCGGTGTGACAAATCCTAATCTCGATCTAGGCCAACCCAACAAACACCTTCGGAGATACCTATAGAGCATCTTTATAATCACCTAGTTACGTTGTGACGTTTGATAGCACATAAGGTATTCCTCCGGTATCCGGGAGTTGCATAATCTCATAGTCAAAGGAATATGTATATGACATGAAGAAAGCAATAGCAATAAAATTGAACGATCAATATGCTAAGCTAACCGTTGGGTCTTGTCCATCACATCATTCCCCTAATGATGTGATCATGTTCATCAAATGACAACACATGTCCATGGTTAGGAAACTTAACCATCTTTGATTAACGAGCTAGTCTAGTAGAGGCTTACTAGGGACACGGTGTTTTGTCTATGTATCCACACATGTATCAAGTTTCCGGTTAATACAATTCTAGCGTGAATAATAAAAATTTATCATGATATAAGGAAATATAAATAACAACTTTATTATTGCCTCTAGGGCATATTTCCTTCGTATTGAGCATAGAACATAATATTAGTACAAAATGTGTACTCCAAGATGATATATAACTTATGCATAGAAATTTAAAATGCAGCTTATGGTTACAAGTGTAGATGATAATATAAAGTACCTGAAGAACTATGGAGCCAAACACCATCTTGAAATGAGCACAGAGATCATATATTACACCCAAGGTATCCAGTTTAGGCGCGGAGAGGACGTTTATTTGCGACGGTGAATAACTAGAATCAAGGATCAACCTTTGAAGTGAAGGGGCATCTTGGATGATGAGCTGCCTTCCGTCAAAATAAATTCCAATTCTTACAAGGTTGGGCGACTTTATTTGGAGACAATCGATTCTAACTGTGAAAACAAGCACCAAGCACTCCAGAGCAGGCAACTAGAGTGGATGAAGCTATGCAATGAGGCCTCCGATATATGAACCCGCACAACTGAAAGTTTTTTGAGAAATAGGAGTCGAAGGTTTAGTACCATATTTTCTGGTAGGTAGCACAACGCAAAGGTGGCGGTGTGGAGAGAGGAGGAAAACCGCGAGATGGACATCAGTGCTGAGGGCACAAGTACATGCCGTCCGGTATCTGGTAGGTGATTTCTTGGGGAATAGTAGAACTCAAGAAATTGTAGTTCTTTGAATTCAGTGGATTTCAGCTAGGCATCCACCATTCCGGGCATGGTATGCTTTCTCAGGTAGCATGAAGGGATGCAGAGGCTTTGAACGAAGCCCTGGTGGGAGGAGATGATGGTTCTGGGGAGTTCAAAATCACTTAAGAGAGATAGCTGACGACAGTCGAGATTAAGGGGCACGACGCGCCATAGAGGGCGCCACCGAATTGAGAGGACTTGGTTGCGGCAGCAATCCTTGGTGGGGAGAAGCGAGATGATCTCCTCAAGGATGGTGTCCTGGAGATCGCTGATGCGGTCCACCCTAGATTCTATAGGTTCCTGGGATCCGGTGGGGACGGGCTCGCCGCTTCTCCCCACGCTGCCGGGTGCGGGATCTACAACAGGCGTCGCCGCCGGCGGGAGCCTCATCTTCTTGGCGCTGGGGTCAGCCGACTCCACTTTCCTCAAGGGTGTCGCGTTGAGCTCACGGATTTCAGCAGAGTAACAAATTACGAGCCTAGTTGTAGTGCGAGTGAAGAAGAAGGGGAGCTGGGGTTTTTCTGTAGTAGTGAGGAAGAAGAGGAGCTGGGGTTTTCTGTAGGAGTGAGGTGAGGAATTTGGGGGTACGAGTGGAGCGAGCTGACGTGAGGTGGGTGGGAGTGAGGAGGAAGAAGAGCACCTAGGTTTTTTTGGGGGCGGTGTGCTGGGTATGGTAGCACCTCTCATTAAGTAAATATATGGGCTTTTGAATTGATTTTATTATTTACTAGGGTGGATGGGTTGTTTTGTCTTGGGCCCAGAAAAACAATTACTACTAGTACAGTGGAGACACTCTACAGCTACCCAGGAAAACAATTACTACTAGTACAATGGATACACTACCGCTTCTGGCTCCTCCGAGGTCATCAAAACGTCTCCTCTATTGAATGTCGTTTTACTTTTGTTCACCGACATGCGGGCCATGTAGCGCGCGGGCCCAAATGCCATCCACCAAAATTAGAAGGCAGTATGCAAGCGGAGAGTCACCCCGGTCGTAGCACTGTAGTAACGAGCCATCGTATCACAAAAACCCACCTCCCCGCAGTCTAAGTTTGACGAACGAAGCAACCATCATTTCACTCTTCGCTGAATCCCCTTCTCCCTCACCATCTTCAAGAAAGCCAACACTCACATCTACCACTGTTCTTCTCTCCCAACGAAGGGAAGGTAAGTCAATCCGTGATGTTGGTATATTTTCGTTCAGAGAAAAAAAAAGAACTTTTGCAAAGCAGTAACCGATCCTCACTCTCTTTTTTGTTTCATTGTCATTGCGATTGTGTTTTCCTTTCAATGGTCTCCTAGTATTCGTCAGTTTCATGATGGACCAAGGAGAACCAGGCAAAGATCTGCGGATATTGGAGCAGACGCGGGAGGCTGATCCCCATGAGACAGAGAGCTCCAAGAAAATGGAGGCAGCCACCAAGCCGGCCCCAGATACGCTCACGGCCACTACTGAGATGGTCAATGCCCCGTTTGAGGTTACAGCCCCCGTGGCCCTGTAGGAGCACTTTTCCCCCTTCGAGGATGTGTCCCCCCCCCCCCGGCTGAGCTGCCCAAGGTGATTTTCTTCTTTGCCGATCTCGATTGTGGTTTTTCATCTAAGTATGTGGTGCTGAATAATGCAAAATTTTATTAGCTTCGATGCCATGCTATACATAGTGGTTTAAATAACTTGTGTTTCTTATACTGGAAAGTAATTCAGAATGTGTTTCTGTTTCAATTAGAGCCCTGATGCAGACAAGGATTGTGTGGTTGTACATGTCACTCGCTATGAGGCGGATGACTTGAATATACACACTGGGAAAACAGAGTTCTTAGATTGTTGGATCCTGGAAGCCATTTGTGCTTCTAGCAATGTTGAGTTGTATTCCAGCCTCACTGTTGTCAGGCGTGTTGTCCAGGGTGTACTGAAGCACAAGAAGTTCAAAGCTACTCCTTCGTTTGTGAGGCATAGTGTTCTTGTCAAGTTTACGCGGGAAGGTGACGTGGCATGACTCCATAAACAAGTTTATGAGTGGCAAGGCCACCAGGTTATCTCCAGGAAGGTTCACAGGATTGAGCTGCTGCCAGACGTCCTTGATGATTTTCATGGCAAGGTCCGTCTTGTGTCCAACCCAAATTAGATCGAGGCATGGAATAGTTGCCCCATCTAGTGTTTAATAGTAGTTTGGATTGTGTCTAATTATCCGAACCTTGCCTATTATCGAGCCCTCTGGGGCTAGTACTCTGTTTGAATCCGCCTATGGCAACTGCTGCTATTTTTGTGTGCCCGTGAATCATGTGAGAACCATCCTAATTGTTGCCGAAACAAATGCGTTCTCACTAGTTTTTTCATGAATATGGCATGGTAAGACATAAGTTGTCATGGTTTATCATACGAGCCGTGTGTGTTTCATGAAATAGAGTACTCATTCAAGAACTGTGCGCTGACGTATTCATAGGGTACGTAAGGCTGGTTAAGTACTTGTAAATACCGTTGGTGCTACCCCACTTGTAAGTTGTTGTGCAAAACACTGCACATTGGCTCAGCTTGCTTCAACACTAGGCTATCGACCAGCTAACAATCAATAATCTACTGTCTGACATATAAGCAACTACATATCTTGTTACAGTGGTTCATGCAGTTAACTGAGGCCACAATGTAAATTCCAAACATTCACACGCTAATCCAGCGTTCATGTGGAACACACACATTAAACTCGGCTTCACAAAAAACTTGAAAAGCATAAGTTAAGAAATTTTATACATCTCAATGATTCATAGAACATAACAAACATATACTAGTTCACAACAAAAGACAAAGTTTTGAGAAGGTTTACAAATCAGGAAAAATCAAGCAAGGCTTCTCTGAGCAAAGGGCCTCCATAGGCAGGCTTTAATTTCCTAGAGTTCACTCTGGTTTTTTCTTGTTGCCACCATCCAGGGTTAGGTTCTCTCATTCCAGAATAACCAATTATAATTGTGTTCTCAGCTGGAATGCTGAACTGAACCATGTAGTGTACTAACCATTTGAAATTCTTGTGCATTCCACTAAATTTAAGCACCGCTATTTGTAGAAATAAGTAGAGCATAATGCCTCTTGTCCACACACCTATCCCAAAAACCTCCGTGCAACCGTGCCAGCTAGTCCTCGGTCCATGGATGAAGTGGTAGAAAGTGCATTTCAGACTAGGATGCAGTTGTTTTTGCTTGTCCCTGCACTGCAATCAGGAAGTAAAATGTACGAATCAGCTTCTTTTAGATTGCGTTGGTCATTCTACCTAGTTACTACCAATGTAGGAATACCTAGAAGACGGGTGGTTAGAGGACGACAGCTAGGAATAGCCATCTCATTTTATGCAGTTCTACTAAAACTGAGGTGTGTACTTTTGATTGCGCAGATAGAAACAATATGGAGACAGACATCCCTGTTTGCGCAAATACGAAATATGGTTATTTAAATAGTGACAGCTATTTGCAGTGGCATATGATTAACAGCAGCATCTATTGTGTTATAATTGGCACTACATTGACAGTATGAAAGTGCCCTTAAGTAAGTAGCATCACATCACATCAACACTGCCACTAGATGAAAATGTAGAACAATAACATTAGTATTACTGTCATGAGAGTAGCACATGGTCAGTAAATGTGCAATCAAATTTGTGCAGTTCCAATGGGATGAAGCAATGTTAGCAGTGTGAGATTTAAGTGTAACTGCAAAAACACAATTCATGGGAAATAAAGCAAGATGGAAGCACTCCATAAAATGGTGGTGGCATTGCTTCAATTTATCAGCGACACTAGACAATTACTTATAGTGACATTAGGTGGCATTGCTTAAATGCTTCATGTGATTTTACATTAACGGTAGTGATATGGGCGTAGGGACAGCAGGGGCATAAAGTGGTGAGGCAGATGTGGTTGCCGAGAGCGGCAAGCACTCAGGCAGCATGTCTGCATTTGTCCCATTTTTTATCTCCTCGGTGACATTTTGCTATGTGAGCACAGGAAATCTATTCCTGCTCATTCTCATTTGCATTGTCCCCCAACACCCCTCACTTTCTTTCCTTTTTCGACCAAGAGATAGGTCCACTTCCCCCACCCTTCGCCATCCACCATGCTTTCTTCGCCTTTTCAACCAAGAGACCGGTTGGGTAGCTAGTATCTACTACTTTCCCCCGTTTCCTCTTAGAACCAAGTCCTAGATTCATGCTACAGCTTTCCCACTTTCTTCCCTGTTTGAACCAACTCTTGGATTCGACTATATGAACTAGCTTTACCTCTAATAATAGTAAAATTCTAGGTGGCTTTGGAACAGCCGACGGAAGTAGAAAAAGATCCACACGCAGCCACGTGGGGAGTTGGGGCAGTAGAGCAAGGCAGGTTTCGAAGGAATATATACCTGAGGGTCGTCGGTATGTGGCAAAGATGGCGTCGGGAGGCTGAATCTTAGCCACAATACCGCAGGGAGGAAGAAGAGGTCGGAGGACCTCCCGAGCCGGCGCTCTCTTGGAGAGAACGACACGGCTGCCAATCGGGACGCGCGGGGAGCCGTTGGTCTCCTCCCTCGCCGCTGACGACAGCGTGAATGATGCACCTACACCCCTGCCCCGGTCGAGGTGGTCCGGCCAGATTAGTGACCAGCCATGAGCAGAGAGAGAGTGTGCCCACCTATGTCTTGCTTAGATCTGGAGAGCATGAGAGAGTGAAAGAGAGGAACCCTAGTAAAGCAAGCGCTAAGGCTCCTGCTTATATATATAGTGGAGTCATTTTGTTGTACCAGCTTCAAAAAAATGTGCTCCTACGTGTACCCGCGAGTGGGTGTGAGAGAACTAGTGCGTGCTTGCACCTCCTCTCTTCGTGAGAGTACAATGTACTATGCCCAAAGAACATTCGCCACAAGAGTAATAGTATAGCTGTGTGACGTGTGACTTAAAATAAAAGGTGCGCGACGTCTTTTGTTTTTTAGAAGTTCTGAGGGTAGGGTGTGAAGAGCACATATGTGTGTGACGTCTACCTGCAGATAGATGATGGGAGCTAGAGGACTCGGGAGAGTCGTGACTCATGAGGGTGCATGTGTGCGTGAGAGAGAGGGGGCAAGTATCAATGCAATGCATGTGTCCGTAAATCATATCTCACAAACATTTGCCACAAGCCGTTTCCTAACGAACGCCGTGAGAACTATTAGATCAGCATCTGACAGTGTCAATTTTGCCATGTCATTTAATAGAACAACCACTCCTCCGACACAAAAATCTTCCACGTGAGTGTTAGCAACTGTTGTATGCTCCTCCCTCCGTTCCAAAATGCAGTGCATATAGTTTTATTGAAAATTCAGCCATCCTTTGGAGTGGAGGAATATCATACGAACTCTATATGATAAGATTTTTATAGGATTTTTTCCCTTGGAGCCAATTGGTTCATAGGAATAGTTTCATATACTCCACATTTCAAAGGAAAATAAACATGATATCATTTTTATAGCTTTAGAGCCACTTGGTTCATATGAATGGATTCCTATACTCCCACAATTTCAAAGGAAAATAAACATTAGCGTATATTCAACAGAAAAGTTCCTACGATGTGAACCAAATGACATCTCTTTTCTAATCCCTCATAGGAATTGAGATATGATACGTCTCCAACGTATCTATAATTTTTGATTGCTCCATGCTACTTTATCTACTGTTTTGGACTATATTGGGCTTTATTTTCCACTTTTATATTATTTTTGGGACTAACCTATTAACCGGAGGCCCAGCCCAGAATTGCTGTTTTTTGCCTATTTCAGTGTTTCGAAGAAACAGAATATCAAACACAGTCCAAACGGAATGAAACCTTCGGGAACGTGATTTTCTCACCGAACGTGATCCAGGAGACTTGGAACCTACTCCAAGAAGTAACATAGGCAGTCACGAGGGTGGGGGGGCGCGCCCCCTGCCTCGTGGGCCCCCTGTTGCTCCACCGACATACTCCTTCCTCCTATATATACCTACGCACTTCAAACGATCGTAACGAGCAGGGCCAAAACCTAATTCCACCGCCGCAACTTTCTCAGATCCACGAGATCCCATCTTGGGGCCTGTTCGGAGCTCACGAGGGGGCATCCACCACGGAGGGCTTCTACATCATCACCATAGCCCCTCCGATGAAGTGTGAGTAGTTTACTTCAGACCTTCGGGTCCATAGCTAGTAGCTAGATGGCTTCTTCTCTCTTTTTGGATCTCAATACAATGTTCTCCCCCTCTCTCGTGGAGATCTATTCTATGTAATCTTCTTTTTGCGGTGTGTTTGTTGAGATCGATGAATTGTGGGTTTATGATCCGGATTATCTATGAATAATATTTGAATCTTCTCTGAATTATTTTATGTATGATTGGTTATCTTTGCAAGTCTCTTCGAATTATCCGTTTGGTTTGGCCAACTAGATTGGTAGTTCTTGCAATGGGAGAAGTGCTTAGCTTTGGGTTTGATCTTGCGGTGTCCTTACCCAAAGGATGTAAAGGGTTGCAAGGCACGTATTGTATTGTTGCCATCGAGGATAACAAGATGGGGTATTTATCATATTGCATGAATTTATTCCTCTACGTCATGTCATCTTGCTTAAGGCGTTACTCTGTTTTTAACTTAATAGTCTAGATGCATGCTGTATAGTGGTCAACGAGTGGAGTAATAGTAGTAGATGCAGGCAGGAGTCACTCTACTTGTCTTGGACGTGATGCCTATATACATGATCATACCTAGATATACTCATAATTATGCTCAATTCTGTCAATTGCTCAACAGTAATTTGTTCACCCACCGTAGAATACTTATGCTCTTGAGAGAAGCCACTAGTGAAACCTATGGCCCCTGTGTCTATTCTCATCATATCAATCTCCATTACTTTAATACTTGCTTTGTTTTTACTTTGCCTTTTACTTTTCACTTTGCATCTCTATATCAAAAATACCAAAAATATTATCTATCATCTCTATCATATCTCACTCTCGTAAGTGACCGTGAAGGGATTGACAACCCCTAATCGCGTTGGTTGCAAGGAGCTATCGTTTTGTGCAGGTACGAGGGACTTGTGCGTGGCCTCCTACTGGATTGATACCTTGGTTCTCGAAAACTGAGGGGAATACTTACGCTACTTTGTTGCATCATCCTCTCCTCTTCGGGGAAATCCAATGCAGTGCTCAAGAGGTAGCAAGAAGAATTTCTGGCGCCGTTGCCGGGGAGGCTCACGCAAGAGCAAGTCAAGCACCATACCAAGTTCCCATCACAATCCCTATCTCCTGCATTACATTATTTGCCATTTTCCTCTTGTTTTCCTCTTCCCCACTTCACCCTTGCCGTTTTATTCGCCCTCTCTTTCCCAATCTCCTCCTCTTTTTCCTGTTGCCTTTTCCTCGTCCGCTTATTTGCTCATGTGTTGGATTGCTTGTTTGTCGGGATGGCTCAAGATACTACCAAATTGTGTGACTTCACCAATACCAATAATAATGATTTCCTTAGCACTCCGATTGCTCCTCTTGCCAATACTGAATCTTGTGAAATCAATACTGGTTTGTTGAATCTTGTTATGAAAGATCAATTCGCCGGCCTTCCTAGTGAAGATGCCGCTACTCATCTGAATAGCTTCGTTGATTTATGTGATATGCAAAAGAAAAAAGATGTCGATAATGATGTAGTTAAGTTGAAGCTATTTCCTTTTTCGCTTAGAGATCGTACTAAAGCGTGGTTTTCATCTTTGACTAAAAATAGTATTGATTCTTGGAACAAGTGCAAAGATGCTTTTATCTCTAAGTATTTTCCTCCCGCTAAGATTATCTCTCTTAGGAATGATATTATGAATTTTAAGCAACTTGATCATGAACATGTTGCACAAGCTTGGGAGAGAATGAAATTAATGATACGTAATTGTCCTACTCATGGTTTGAACTTGTGGATGATTATACAAAATTTTTATGCCGGATTGAATTTTGCTTCTAGAATCTTTTAGATTCGGTCGCGGGAGGCACTTTTATGGAAATCACTCTAGGAGATGCTACTACACTTCTAGATAATATTATGGTTAATTATTCTCAATGGCATACCGAAAGATCTACTAATAATAAAGTGCATGCGATAGAAGAAATTAATGTTTTGAGTGGAAAGATGGATGAACTTATGAAATTATTTGCTACTAAGAGTGTTTCTTCTGATCCTAATGATATGCCTTTGTCTACCTTGATTGAGAATAATAATGAATCTATGGATGTGAATTTTGTTGGTAGGAATAATTTTGGTAACAACGCAGATAGAGGGAATTTTAATCCTAGGCCTTATCCTAGTAATCCTTCTAATAATTATGGAAATTCCTACAACAACTCTTATGGAAATTTTAATAAGATGCCCTCTGAATTTGAGAGTAGTGTTAAAGAGTTCATGAATTCACAAAAGAATTTTAATGCTCGCTTGAAGAGAAATTGCTTAAAGTTGATGATTTGGCTAGGAACGTTGATAGAATTTCTCTTGAGGTTGATTCTTTAAAGCTTAGATCTATTCCTCCTAAGCATGATATCAATGAGTCTCTCAAAGCTATGAGAATTTCCATTAATGAGTGCAAAGAAAGAACCGCTAGGATGCGTGCTTCAAAAGATGCCTTTATTAAAGCGTGTTCCAATTCCTATGAAAATCAAGATGAAGATCTAAAAGTTATTGATGTGTCCCCCATTAAATCTTTGTTTTGCAATATGAATCTTGATGAAACTGAATATGATCTTCCTTTACCTAGAAGGCGTTCTAAGAATTCAGAGTTTTTAGATCTTGATGATGAAATTGATAAATGTGGGATTGAAAGAAATAAAAATCTAGATGTTGCTAAACCCACTATTTTGGATATCAAGGAATTTAATTATGAAAATTGCTCTTTACTTGATTTTATTTCCTTGTTGCAATCCGTGCTAAATTCTCCCCATGCTTCTAGTCAAAATAAGGCCTTTACCGAACACATTGTTGATGCCTTGATGCAATCTTATGAAGAAAAACTTGAGTTGAAAGTCTCTATCCTAGAAAGCTCTATGATGAGTGGGAACCTACTATTAAAATTAAAATTAAAAATTATGAGTTGCATGCCTTGTGTGATTTGGGTGCTAGTGTCTCCACTATTCCCAAAACTTTGTGTGATTTGCTAGATTTCCGTGACTTTGATGATTGCTCTCTAAACTTGCATATTGCGGATTCCACTATTAAAAAGCCTATGGAAGAATTAATGATGTTCTTATTGTTGCAAATAAGAATTATGTGCCCGTAGATTTTATCGTTCTTGATATAGATTGAATCCTTCATGTCCTATTATTCTTGGTAGACCTTTCCTTAGAACGATTGGTGCAATTATTGATATGGAGGAAGGAAATATTTGATTCCAATTTCCATTAAAGAAAGGCATGGAACACTTTCCTAGAAAGAAAATAAAATTACCATATGAATCTATCATGAGAGCCACTTATGGATTGCCTACCAAAGATGGCAATACCTAGATCTATCCTTGCTTTTATGCCTAGCTAGGGCGTTAAACGATAGCGCTTGTTGGGAGGCAACCCAATTTTATTTTTTGTTTTTTGTTTTTGCTTCTGTTTAGGAATAAATAATCCATCTAGCCTCTGTTTAGATGTGTTTTTTTTGTTTTAGTTAGTGTTTGTGCCAAGCTAGACCTATTGGATCTTCTTGGATGATAGTTATTTGATCTTGCTGTAATTTCCAGAAACTTTGCGCTCAGTGCCCGAATTATTAAAAATCACCAGAACGTGATAAATACTTATTCCAATTTCTGCTGATCAATAAACAAATTTTCTAGGTCTTCTAATTTTGGTAGATTTTTTGGAGTTCCAGAAGTTTGCGTTAGTTACAGATTACTACAGACTGTTCTGTTTTTGACAAGTTCTGTTTTTCGTGTGTTGTTTGCTTATTTTGATGAATCTATGGCTAGTAAAATAGTTCATAATCCATAGAGAAGTTGGAATATAGTAGGTTTAACACCAATATAAATAAAGAATGAGTTCATTACAGTATCTTAAAGTAGTCTTTTTTTTTCTTTCTCTAACGGAGCTCACGAGATTTCTATTGAGTTTTGTGTTGTGAAGTTTTCAAGTTTTGGGTGAATTCTTTTGATGGATTATGGAACAAGGAGTGGCAAGAGCCTAAGCTTGGGGATTCCCATGGCACCCCAAGATAATCCAAGGACACCAAAAGTCAAAGCTTGGGGATGCCGGAAGGCATCCCCTCTTTAAATCTACTTCCATCGGTAATTTACTTGGAGCTATATTTTTATTCACCACATGATATGTGTTTTGCTTGGAGCGTCTTGTATCATTTGCGTCTTTGCTTGTTAGTTTACCACAATCATCCTTGTCGGATTTCGGGTTCCGGCAGACCCTTAAGGTTCAAACTCTGGGGTGCGCGCGGAGATCCAACCCTCCACCGTCTCGTACCTCGCCGAATCGCAGGGACCTAAACTACTCGCAAGAACAGCACAAGAGACGCAAGATTTATACTAGTTCGGGCCACCGTTGTGGTGTAATACCCTACTCGAGGTGGTGGTGTGGTGGATTGCCTGCAGGGGCTGATGAAGAACAGTACAGGGAAGAACAGCCTCGCGAGGGTCTGTTCTTGGCGGGTGTGATGAACTGCTAGGTGGTGTCCCGACGCTCTAGCTTGAGGATCGGGTCTCTCTCTCTCTTTCTCTCTGGGTTCCGAATGTCGGATCCTCCCTCTCTATCCTATCGTCTCACATACTATGGTGGCTATCTCTACTTATATATTCGGAGGCCCTGGGCCTCTCCCCAAATATTGAGCGGGAAGGGCGCCAACAATTGACCATTTTGAAGGGGATGCTCATTCCATTCTAGCTCAGTTTCTTCCTTTCAGACCTCGTGAGGGCAGGGTGCTCTGCGCCGACAGGTCCCAGTCCCAAGGTGGCTTCAGCCGTCGCTGGTATGCCAGGTCGCGATGCCGTGGTCAAGGCCAGGAGGTGAGCGGCCCGAGGTCCGGTAAGAGCCTCTGAGTCGTGATGCTCAGGGGGTCCCCCTTGGCGCTCAAGCAGCCATCATTCGGTGAGAAAGGAGAGCGACGTTGCTAACACGGAGTTGCATTGAGTTTGGGGACGGTGTAGCGATGACTAGTGTGTCCGGAGGGTGACTTATCTCGAGGGTCAGGACAATGCCTCCTGGTGCGGCGCCAGGTCCGTGCCTTGGCGTAGAAATTGCGTGGCGAGGTCGTTGCGTGCTCCTTGGAGGGACCTGCAGGTTCACCACAAAAGGAACAAGAGCTCGCCGTGGCGATTGTTAGTCCTGCCGTTAGTTGCTTTGAGAGGCGCGAGAGGCCTCGCGAGGTGTGTCGGGCACCCGTGAGCCAAGTATGGGACTCATGGGGCCCTACCTCAAGGCGGGTTGCGCCTGGCTCTGGGCCTTATCTTCGAGTGTGTTCCTGCAAATTTGGCAAGATGACGGTGCTCTACGTCTTCGGGTCCCGGCTCTCGGGCTGGTCTCAGCCTTCGCTGGCAAGCCAGGTCGCGATGCCATGGACAAGACCAGAGGGTGAGGGCCGGAGAGCCGGTAGGAGCCCTGAGTTGCGATGCTCAGGCACCCCCTTTAACGCGCAAGCTAGGTTAGATGACGCAACTCTACGTCGTCGGGTCCCGGCTCTCGGGCTGGTCTCTACCATCGCTGGCAAGCCAGGTCGCGATGCCATGGACAAGACCAGAGGGTGAGGGCCGGAGGGCCGGTAGGAGCCCTGAGTCGTGATGCTCAGGCACCCCCCCTTTAAAGCGCAAGCTGGGTTGGATGGCGGAACTCTACGTCCTCGGGTCCCGGCTCTCGGGCTGGTCTCTACCGTCGCTGGCAAGCCAGGTCGCGATGCCATGGCCAAGACCAGAGGGTGAGGGCCGGAGAGCCGGTAGGAGCCCTGAGTCGCGATGCTCAGGCACCCCCCCTTTAACGTGCAAGATTTCGCCACCCATAAAAAGGCACCAAATAACAAGCATGGTGGAACGAGAGCATAATCCTAAGAAAAACGCATGAAGGATACATGCCGCTGGGACTGGCCCGAGCGGCTTGGGGATGATGCAGCCCGAGGGGCGCCCCCAACAGGATAACCTAAAGACATGAAATAAAAAGGGATACACGCCGCAGGGGCCGGACCCACGCGCCTGGGAATAATGCGCCCTCAAGGCACTCCCAGCCGGAAATGAAACTTAAAGATGTCACCTGGTGATGTTGGGGATGAAGGGTTGTTGGTGTAGCAGACTCGGTGGGCTACGGGAGCCGATCCTCACGAGCCCCAGGCCCGGGGGCCTCGGAAGGCTCCGGAGGCGCCGGCGGCTCCTCATGGGCCATCTCCATCTCCGCCAGGGCTGCGGCGTGCCTGACCTCTTGAGCCTCCAGGATGGTCCTCATGAGACGCTGGTACGCAGCAGCCGCGTTTGGCAGGCCATACGGCATGCATACGTAGCTGTGGGGCAGGCCCTCGCAACGTCCCACTCGCGAGGGCCAGAGGCGCTCTTGAGATGCGGCTCGGTTGAGCCCTGGTATGTCGATGCAGACGCGCAGCCCACCATCCTCGCCTGGATGGGGGCCACAGTGGTGGCGGCGGCTGCCCTCATGACCCTTGACTCTTGTAGCTCTGAATGGCCTTGGCGATGAACTCTTGAGGGTTCATCCTCCGGTCTTCCTCCCGCTATGGAAGCGTGCTTCAAACACGCCCACGTGGTGCCCAAGCGCCTCCCTCGAGACCTTGGCGAGGTCGGCGGCCCTCCAGGGGAGAGCCCCCGAGCCCTGCCTGAGGAGGGCGCCGGACGCGCTTTCTTATGCGATGGAAGGAGGCTCCCCCTGGTCCGGTGCGGGCCCTGAGGGGCCTGTCTCTTGAAGAGCCGGGCTGGTCGATGTCTTCTTCTTCTTGGGTGCTGCCTCGGAGGCATCCTGCTGCTGTGGTCTGGGTCTTCCAAATGATGCGGCTGAAAAGCTTCGCTCGGGGAGCACACTGCATCTCTCTCTTCACAAGGCACCGTGATGACTCCGCCGCTTCCTGGCATCTTGAGGATGTTGTAGCCATGGTGGGTCACGGCCATGAACTTGGCCAACGCTGGGTACCCGAGGATGGCGTTGTACGGCAGGCGAATGTGGGCGACGTCAAAGTCGATGAGCTCGGTGTGGTAGTTGTCGCGGGCCCCGAAGGTGACAGGAAGGCGGACCTGCCCGATCGGGACCGTGGAGCCGTTGGTGACTCCGGAGAAAGGCTTGGTTTGCTGAAGCTGACTGTAAGGCACTTGAAGATTGTTGAACGTCTCCACGGACAGGACGTTGAGCCCTGCTCCGCCGTCGATGAGGGTCTTGGTGACCAAAGACGTTGTCGATGATTGGGGAGCAAAGCATCGGAAGAACTCCGGCCGTGGCCGCAGACTTGAGCTGATCCGCTGAGCTGAGCGTGATGGCGCACGCCGACCACCGAGAGGGCGCGTGGACTCGAGCTTGGGGAGGACTGCATTCACTTCAGCGAACTGCTTGAAGATGCGGTGAGAGGTGGGGCTTGAGCTCCGCCAGGATGCGGCGATCGCCGCTTCGCTCGAAGCCCCAGCCCCTCGTCCTGATGACGGTCTTCGACTCTCCTTGGTGGCAGCGGCAACGGAAGGAGGCCTGCGTTCCCTTGCGGCGATCCTCACGAGGCTGATCACTCCAGCCCCCCTCGCGAGGTGGGTCCTGCCAGCAATCCTCGCGAGGTTGGTCGCGCCACCCTTGGCGCGGGCCGCGGTCTTCCCAGCGTCCTGTATTCCTTCCTCCTCCTCGTCCGTAGCCCCGGTCGCTGCGCTCGGGGCGTCTGCCGACCCTTCCTTCGCGCACGGCCCGGAGCTCTTGACATTCATTGGTGTTGTGGGTGTGGAGGTCGTGGTACACGCAGTACCGGCTGCCCTTAGAGGACTCGGGCTGATCTCTGCCTCGCTTGGTGTCTGGTTCGGCTGCGAGCACGGCAGCCCCCTTGCGCTTCACGTCCTTGGCCTTGGGCTTCTTCTCTTCGGGATCCGCGACATGCAGCTCGAGGAGGGAGAGGCGCCCCTCCTCAGCCCTGGCGCACTTGGTCGCCAAGTTGAACAGCTCCAGGGAGGTGCAAAGGTCTTCATGCATCGCCAGCTCCTCCTTCATCTTGACGCCGCGCACGCCGTCGGAGAAGGCAGAGATGATGGCCTCCTCCGTTACCCTGGGGATCTTGAGGCGCGTGTTGTTGAAGCGCTGGATGTACTTTTGCAGGGTTTCCCCTGGCTGCTGCTTGATTCGGCGCATGTCGCCACGGCGGGTGGCCGGTCGTGAGTACCTTGGAAGTTGGCGATGAAGCGGGTGCGCATCTCGCCCAGGAAGAGGTCGTGCTCGGGGCCAGATTCAGGAGCCAAAAGGGCTCCGTCCTTGAGCGCCATGGGAAACCAGTTCGCCATGACCTTTTCATCCCCGTTGGCAGCCTCGATGCCCAGCTCGTAGAGCTGGAGGAACTCCGTAGGGTCAGCTGTGCCGTCGTAGCGTGGAGGCAGGTCTGGCTTGAACTTGGCGGGCCACGCGACGCTGCGCAGCTTGGTGGTGAAGGCGCGGCAGCCCGCCGTGGCCGCGGGAGGCCTTGGACGACAGAGAGCTTGGTCTTGCAGGCCTCCCTGCGCCGCGGCTAGGGGAAGCGTAGGGTCTTGACGTGCTGGAGCGGGGAGCGCTCGGGCAGCTTCTTGCGGGCGAGGAACTTCTTGGCAGCTCTGCTCTTGCAGCGCCGGCGCTGGCGGAGCAGGTTCCTCAGGCCGCGCCTTGGGGCTGGCGCCCGTCTTGGGGAGGAGGCGGCCGAGGCGCCCGGGAGCTTCATCGCCAGGGCGGGTGCGGTGCGGCGAAGGCAGACGGCTGGTCGCCTTCGCAGCTGGACTAGTTCGGCGACTCGGTCGAGCCATTCTTCATAGACGTCGTCGACGGGGCGATAGCGCAGGAGCTCGTTGGCCGCGATGAGCGCAGCTCGGGCCTCCATGGCCGCGCGGGGCACGTGTGACGAAGAACCAGCGGGGGTGAGCGAAGGCGTGGCGGTGCGGCCGTCCCGCCTCATGGACGGGTGCTGGCACGACACTTGCTGCTCGTTCCCACCGGGCCGGTCGTGGCATTGACAGCAGGTGACGGGGAAAGACGAGAACGCCCGCTGACGGGAGCCGTCTGGGTGACATGGGAGGCGAGGGCGGCTCGGCGCTCGGCGCGGGCCCGACGAGCATCAGACATGGTTGCGGTGGTCGGGGAAGAACGAGGCGACGAAAGGCAGATTCCGGCGCACCCCTACCTGGCGCGCCAAATGTCGGATTTCGGGTTCCGGCAGACCCTTAAGGTTCGAACTCTAGGGTGCGCGCGGAGATCCAACCCTCCACCGTCTCGTACCTCGCCGAATCGCAGGAACCTAAACTACTCGCAAGAACAGCACAAGAGACACGAGATTTATACTAGTTCGGGCCACCGTTGTGGTGTAATACCCTACTCTAGTTTGTGGTGTGGTGGATTGCCTCTTGGGCTAATGAAGAACAGTACAGGGAAGAACAGCCTCGCGAGGGTCTGTTCTTGGCGGGAGCGATGAACTGCTAGGTGGTGTCCCATTGCTCTAGCTTGAGGATCGGGTCTCTCTATCTCTCTCTCTGGGTTCTGAATGCCGGATCCTCCCTCTCTATCGGATCGTCTCACTTACTATGGTGGCTAGCTCTACTTATATATTCGGAGGCCCTGGGCCTCTCCCCAAATATTGAGCGGGAAGGGCGCCAACAATTGGCCATTTTGAAGGGGAACAGCTGGTACACTTATCCTGACTAAAGTTGGTCCTCGCCTGCCAAAGGCTCTGGTGATGACGCCTGCTTGGGCTCCATGATGACTGCATTCCAGCCGTTGGGGCTGGTCTTGGTCTTGTTGCACCGAAACGGATGCCTTTGCTTGATGCTCTCGCCTACGATTGCTCCCTTTGCACCAAAGAGGAAAGGAGGACGCTGCGCGGGCTGGCGCCCGACTGGCGCCCTTGGTCGTCATGGCTTGCGTCATGGGCACCTCGCGAGGTACCCTGCCTTGAACTCTCCACCTCCTCGTGAGTCAGCCTGACGAGGCCGCGCCTGAGGAAGCTCTTGGTCGTCCGCCTCGCGAGGCTTGGCCCCTCGCGAGGGTCTTGAGCTTGTGTTGATGAAGATGGGCTGCCCTGGGCCTCCTTTGAGCCACGCCGCAGGCCGCAGGCAGGCAAGTTTGGGGACCCCCGTTCCCAGAACGCCGACAATCCTTGCTGTACACACCTTTTGAGAGAGCCATACATAAATTGGAATTTGCTAGAATACTCTATGTGCTTCACTTATATCTTTTGAGCTTGATAGTTTTGCTCATAGTGCTTCATTTATTCTTTTGAGCGTGATAATTTTTGCTCTAGTGCTTCACTTAGATCTTTTAGAGCACGGTGGTGGATTTGTTTTAAAGAAACTATTGATCTCTCATGCTTCACTTAGATTATTTTGAGAGTCATTAATAGCATGGTAATTTGCTTAATATTAATATACTTGGTATTCAAGATATGTGAAACTTTCTTTTGAGTGCATTGAATACTAAGAAAAGTTTGATGCTTGATAATTGTTTTGAGATATGGAGGTGATAATATGAAAGTCGTGCTAGTTGAGTTGTTTTGAATTTGAGAAATGCTTGTGTTGAAGTTTGCAAGTCCCGTATCATGCACGTATGGTTAAAGTTGTGTAACAAATTTGAAACATGAAGTGTACCTGGCTTGTGCATCCTTATGAGTGGCGGTCGGGGACGAGCGATGGTCTATTCCTACCAATCTATCCCCCTAGGAGCATGCGCGTAGTACTTGATTTTTGATGACTTCTAAATTTTTGCAATAAGTATATGAGTTCTTTTGACTAATGTTGAGTCCATGGATTATACACACTTTTACCTTTCCGCCTTTTCTAGCCTCTCCGGTACCGTGCATTGCCCTTTCTCACCTTGAGAGTTGGGGCAAACTTCGCCGGTGCATCCAAACCCCATGATATGATACGCTCTATCACACATAAACCTCCTTATATCTTCCTCAAAACAGCCACCATACGTACCTATTATGGCATTTCCATAGCCATTCCGAGATATATTGCCATGCAACTTTCCACCGTTCCGTTCATCATCATCATGACATACTTTACTTTTGTCATATTGCCATTGCATGATCATGTAGTTGACATCGTATTTGTGGCAAAACCACCATGCATTATTTTTCATACATGTCACTCTTGATTCATTGCACCATCCCAAAGACATCACGGAGGCATTCATATAGAGTCATATCTTGTTCTAAGTTTCGAGTTGTAATCCTTATGTTGTAATCAATAGAAGTGTGATGATCATCATTATTAGAGCATTGCCCAATCAAAAAAAAGGGCCAAAAAAAAGAAAGAAAGGCCCAAAAAAATAAGGAAAATAAATAAAAAGGGCAATGTTACTATCTCTTTTTCCACACTTGTGCTTCAAAGTAGCACCTTGTTCTTCATGTAGCGAGTCCCATATTTTGTGCTTCAAAGTAGCACCATGTTTTTCATATAGTGAGTCTCATAAGTTGTCTTTTTATACTAGTGGGAATTTTTCATTATAGAACTTGGCTTGTATATTCCTACGATGGGCTTCCTCAAATGCCCTAGGTCTTCATGAGCAGGCAAGTTGGATGCACACCCACTAGTTTTCTTTTGTTGAGCATTCATAGCTCTAGTGCATCCGTTGCATGGCAATCCCTACTCCTCATGTTGACATCAATTTATGGGCATCTTCATAGCCCGTTGATTATCCTCGTCAATGTGAGACTTTCTCCTTTTTGTCTTCTCCAGACAATCCCCATCATCATATTCTATTCCACCCATAGTGCTATATCCATGGCTCACGCTCATGTATTGCATGAAGGTTGAAAAAGTTTGAGATTATTTAAGTATGAAACAATTGCTTAGCTTGTCATCGGGAGTATAGAAGTTGGGAATATCTTTGTGTGACGAAAATGAAGCATAGACTAACTATATGATTTTGTAGGGATGAACTTTCTTTTTCCATGCTATTTTGAGAAGACATGATTACTTTGATTAGTATGCTTGAAGTATTATTACTTTTATGTCAATATGAACTTTTGTCTTGAATCTTTCGGATCTGAATATTCATACCACAATTAAGAAGATTTACATTGAAATTATGCCAAAGTATCACTCCGCATCAAAAATTCTTTTTTATCATTTACCTACTCGAGGACGAGCAGGAGTTAAGCTTAGGGATGCCTCGATACGTCTCCAACGTATCTATAATTTTTGATTGCTCCATGCTACTTTATCTACTGTTTTGGATTATATTGGGCTTTATTTTCCACTTTTATATTATTTTTGGGACTAACCTATTAACCGGAGGCCCAACCCATAATTGCTGTTTTTTTTTGCCTATTTCAGTGTTTCGAAGAAACATAATATCAAATGGAGTCCAAATGGAATGAAACCTTCGGGAACGTGATTTTCTCACTGAACATGATCCAGGAGACTTGGATCCTACTCCAAGAAGTAACAGAGGCGGTCACGAGGGTGGGGGGCGCGACCCCTCCTAGGGCGCGCCCCCTGCCTCATGGGCCCCCTGTTGCTCCACCGATGTACTCCTTCCTCCTATATATACCTACGTACCCCCAAATGATCAGAACGGGAGCCAAAAACCTAATTCCACCGCCGCAACTTTCTGTATCCACGAGATCCCATCTTGGGGCCTGTTAGAGCTCACGGAGGGGGCATCCACCACGGAGGGCTTCTACATCATCACCATAGCCCCTCCGATGAAGTGTGAGTAGTTTACTTCAGACCTTCGGGTCTATAGCTAGTAGCTAGATGGCTTCTTCTCTCTTTTTGGATCTCAATACAATGTTCTCCCCTCTCGTGGAGATCTATTCGATGTAATCTTCTTTTTGCGGCGTGTTTGTTGAGACCGATGAATTGTGGGTTTATGATCCAGATTATCTATGAATAATATTTGAATCTTCTCTGAATTCTTTTATGTATGATTGGTTATCTTTGCAAGTCTCTTCGAATTATCCGTTTGGTTTGGCCAACTAGATTGGTAGTTCTTGCAATGGGAGAAGTGCTTAGCTTTGGGTTTGATCTTGCGGTGTGTCCTTACCCAAAGGATGTAAAGGGTTGCAAGGCACGTATTGTATTGTTGCCATCGAGGATAACAAGATGGGGTATTTATCATATTGCATGAATTTATTCCTCTACATCATGTCATCTTGCTAAAGGCGTTCTTGTTTTTGTTTTAACTTAATAGTCTAGATGCATGCTGGATAGCGGTCGATGAGTGGAGTAATAGTAGTAGATGCAGGCAGGAGTCGGTCTACTTGTCTTGGACATGATGCCTATATACATGATCATACCTAGATATACTCATAATTATGCTCAATTCTGTCAATTGCTCAACAGTAATTTGTTCACCCACCGTAGAATACTTATGCTCTTGAGAGAAGCCACTAGTGAAACCTATGGCCCCCAGGTCTATTCTCATCATATCAATCTCCATTACTTTAATACTTGCTTTGTTTTTACTTTGCCTTTTTACTTTTCACTTTGCATCTCTATATCAAAAACACCAAAAATATTATCTATCATCTCTATCAGATCTCACTCTTGTAAGTGACCTGAAGGGATTGACAACCCCTAATCGCGTTGGTTGCGAGGAGCTATCGTTTTGTGCAGGTACGAGGGACTTGTGCGTGGCCTCCTACTGGATTTATACCTTGGTTCTCAAAAACTGAGGGAAATACTTACGCTACTTTGCTGCATCATCCTCTCCTCTTCGGGGAAATCCAACGCAGTGCTCAAGAGGTAGCAAGATACATGTCATCTCTAGATTCAATAAAAAAAGTTCCTACGATGTGAACCAAAATGACATCTCTTTTCCAATCCCTACTCATAGGAATTGAGATACATGTCATCTCTTTCCCTACAACTTCCATGTATACATCTTCTATTCCTAAATAGCTAGTACAACCCACTAGTAGCTTTTTTCCTAGACATGCAACTATGGCACAAGAACACGTCACGCATGCAAATCATAAATAACATTTTTTTGTACTCTATGCATGCAAGCACCACATCATCAATTCGTGCATGTTACTCATAAGTTATTTCTTGCATTAGATTTTGTATTGACAATGTATGTGTTGGTCACGTGCACACATATGTAGTTCACATTCACATTTTTGTTAGAAATGTCATTCTTTTAACTGCAATTCATTTTTTCTCTTTGTACTCCCTCCGTCTAGGTGTGTAAGTCATCTTCCAAAAACCAAATAATCCCAAAACACTTAGGCATGGTACATTAACTCCCTCCTCGTTTCTTGTTTCGTGACATATCAACCAATAAGAGATGTGGGCCGTGCATGCTTTCAATGCCTTGAGACTTTCAAACATGACATGCAGCGGTTAATTCATTGCATGCAATGCTATTAACTAGAATAAAAACGTAAGATGACTTGTACACCTAGACGGAGGGAGTATTACATTTTCATTTTAAGCATACATTCACTTCCCATTAGTTATAGATGTTTTTGGAGGAACTTTTATGCATTATTTTGAGTATAGTAGCAAATTTCACGCGGCCGCGGGTATATCAAAATGCAGGGCCCATGCATCATTGCCTTTCGGTCGAATCTACGTCCACAATTTTTGTACGTATATATCCACTGGTCCCCAAACCCAAAATGCTGCCTCGTTCCCATAAAATCAAGCGGCCCACACATATTTAGGCGTGGACTCGAACTCAATCCCTCTCCCGTTTACTATGACGTGGCCCCGCACACCATAGTACTCCTACAAACCCTACCGTCGCATGCATCATTGGTTTTCTTCAAGAGGACGAGGGAGAAGTGGATTTGTAGTGGAGGCGCTTTAAACAAAGGATTTGTAGTGAAGGCTCCTACCCTAGGGTGCCCTAGGTAGCTGCCGCACGCATCATTGGTTTTCTCTTTTCTTTATGCTCTTGCGCCCTAGAGTGAAATGATGGTTGCTTCGTCATTCAAATTTTAATGCAGGAAAGGTGGGGCTTTGTGATTTGACCCCTCATCGCTCATTTACTACTACTGTGGCGCTACGATCGGGGTGCCTCCAAGTCCAACCGCTGCCCCAAACTGTAATTTGGTGCATCGCACGTGGAACAAGACGGTGGATGAGCCACATGTCGGCCAAAGGTGTCCTATTAAGTGTGTCGCCATTTAGTGTGCGGACTGACCCTGCTTGAGTTTCTACGCCAACACGACAGGAGCAACCTACCACTTGGTTTTGCTCCTTGGTGAATCCCGACTATATTGATCTAAAAACATACTACTCCCTCCATCTCGGTTTATAGGGCGTGTACATAGTTCTTGGTCATCCATTTGACTAACTAAATATGAGTTACTATGTCACAAAAAGCATATCATTGGATTCTTAAGCGGATGTAGTTTCTAAACATATATTGTTCATCACATATGTAGCCAGTTAAATTCTCAACCTAGAACGACGTGCATGCCCTGTAAACGGATACAGAGGAAGTAGTAAAAATGAGGTGATTTTACCGAGCAGTGGGTGGGGGAGCATGGCCTGTCATGCGGTCCCACGTGTCATGATGTACCAAGGCTATGCGCGTCCCTCTTGAGGCAGAACAATGGCAGAAGCAATACGTGGTTTTCTTGAAGGAGATGATGGCGAAGCGGATTCGGTGGAGTGTGAAATAATGGTTGCTTCGTCCGTCTGGGAAGGTGCGGCATTGTGATTTGACGTCTCATTGCTCATTACTACTACTAGGGCGCTACGACTGGGGTGCGTCCCCCTGCTGTTCTGCACTGTTATTTGGTGCTTGACACGTCGACCCGGTTGCTATATGTCCCACATGTCGGTGAGAGGAAGTACAAAATTCATGAAAGCGAGCATCGACGGAGGAATACAAGACACGACTTGGTTTTTGCTGCTTCACGCGATCTATTGATACAAACCCGGACTAAAAAAGGCGAGGGTGGGTCTTTTCCCTTGCGGCAGGCTGGGGAGTTTGGCATAGTCTGTTTGAGGCAACGAGGCAGGAAGGGAAACAAGCAAATAAAGGTTGAGCGACTTAGTTTTGGGAAAATCTGATTTTACGGAGTACGTACCTACTATGGAGGTAGTACTACTTACTACTCCCTCCTTTCCGGTTTTGAAAGGGCTAGTTATCGACTAGAGGGGGGGGGGGTGAATAGGAGGTTTTTATGAAAGTCTTCAAAACATGGGAGTTTCGAAGACAGACAATATAAACAACACTATTCTAATGCAGCAGAAGGTAGACTACACTAGACAAGCCATAGTCAAGTATTCAATGAAGTGAAAGAGTGAAGACTAATAGCAACTAGGTAGTTAAGATCGGGATGGAAGATAGTATGAAGCCAATCAGAACAGATAGTCACACAGTGAAGTCAAACAGATAATACAAGCAAGCAATGACTTCACGAAGACAAACTGTAAGTAAAGAGGAGTAAGAGATAGAACCAGTGGCTTCAGAAAGGCACAGGATTTGTTGGACCAGTTCCAGTTGCTGTGACAACTGTACGTCTGGTTAGGGAGGCTGAGATTTAACTCAGAAGATCGTGTCTTCACCTTATTCCCCTTGAGCTAAGGACACACAGTCCTCGCCCAATTACTCTGGTAAGACTTAAAGGTAGACTTCCGAACCTTCACAGACTTCGTTCACCGGCAATCCACAATGGCTCTTGGATGCTCAAAACGCGACGCCTAACCGGCTGGAGGATTCACAGTCCTCAAGTGTAACAAGTCTTCAGATCACGCGGGCAGAAAGACTTCAGTGATGCCAAACACTCCTTGGGCTCTGGGTGGTTTGGGCTTTGTCCTCGCAAGGATTCTCTCTCAAAAGCTTCGGCGGTGGGTTGCTCTCAAACGACAAAAGCCGTGTACTAACTCTGAGCAGCCACCAATTTATGGTGTAGGGGTGGGCTATTTATAGCCACCGGGCAACCCGACCGATTTGTCCGAAATGACCACGGGTCACTAAGGAACCGACACGTGTCACAACAAATGATTTCAAACACGCTGCAGCTTGACTTGGGCTACAAGTAAAGCTGACTTATCCGACATGTGATAAGATTTGCTCTCATTGTCTTCGCTCGAAGACATAGGATTTGGTTTGAGCATCACTACCACTCGACTTTGTTCACTTGGACCCCACTTAACAGTGCGGTGGTTCCTATGACTCAACAAAGAAGAAAAGGAAACAACGAAACAACTAAGTCTTCGCGATCCATAGTCTTCACTCAATGTCTTCTCGTGTCATAGTCTTCAATGTGAATGTCTTCACAGACCACCATTGTCTTCAATGTCTTCACACATTTTTAGGGGTCATCTCCGGTAGTTAAACCAAATCAAGGAGGGACTACTACCTGTGTTATCCTGCAATTCTCACAAACACATTAGTCCCTCAACCAGGTTTGCCGTCAATACACCAAAACCAACTAGGGGTGGCACTAGATGCACTTACAATCTCCCCCTTTTTGGTGATTGATGACAAACTGGTTGAAGTTTTCAACGGGGATAAAAGTATGTGAAATTGTAAGGATTACGATATTGTCTTCATAGATGGCAAAAAGGCTCCCCCTGAAGATGTGCATATAATTGTTTCGCGTTGGAATGCAAATGCACATGGCAGGTTGTACTTGTGGAGATCTTCTTCACCATATGAAGACAATACATCATGCATGAACAGATACACAGGAATAATGATATGCATAATGAAAAATGGACGTCTGCGGAATGAGTTCATGCGGGATTTATCATCGCATATGCAGAATTTATCATCCCATCACACAGAATAGCAGAAAAAGTAGCAGACGACCATCAAGTTCAAGTGTTACAACCCAAAGAACCAAATGTAGCAAAACGAGAGTTGTAAACACTAGGCAAAAAGTATATCAACCACCCATCAGGACCCGCTTGAAGACTATCAACCTAATGCTTCTCCCCTTTTGTCAGTAAGGACCAAAAAGGTTTGAAGACATAGGCTCTACTCGTTCCCATGAGGAGTAGGTGAAGCAGCAGGGTCGTCGTTGAGGTTTGGTGGTGCAGAAGAACTTGGTGCAGTGTCGACACACGCTGAGGGTGGAGGTGGTGAGGTAGCATCATCTGTGTCATCCAAGACTCTGGCATTGACAGTTGCTGCGAAGGAGGAGTACTATGAGTCTTCAAGATACGGGGTTCAACGTAAGACAGCATTCCTGGGAGGAGTGGAGTCGAACTTGAATCTCTCAATGAAGCCATCGTCTTGAAGATCAGCTTCAGCACTTAGCAATGTCAGACTCTTCCAAGACCTCCGACAAGTTTCATGGGTGACAAAGGCATTCTTGGTGGCAAGATTGCGAATGCGATTGACATCCACCAAGAGGCTTTGCATTTTACGCTTCATCCAGTAGTGATGCTTGTCATGCTTTTGATGCAAGGCCACGAGAAGCTCTCGGTCAATGAGCACACGAGTGCGCTTCCGAGGCCTTGGAGCAATGGTGCTTTCAGTGGCTTCAGTGCGTGCACTGCGAGTGTTGTCGGCCAGTGGATAAACATGAGAAGCAACCTGAATACCTTCAACATGCTGGGAAAAGCTCTGACGATCTATATTGTGAAGATATAGTGCTTCCTTGGCAGGCTCTGGGTAAATGGCTTCAATGGGCATATCAACCTCTGGTAAAAATATGAGATGGTTACGAGCAGAGGGCTGATAGTCAATGGCAGAGTGGAGCTTGATCAGACGCATAATCCAAGGAGCATAGAATTTCAGACCAAAAATGTTAGACCCAGATGCAGCAAACTGGCGAATGAAGAAATCTTGAGTATTGAAGCTTTTGCCATTTAGAATGTAGAAGACTAATGTCTTCATTGCACCTTCAAGCTTTGCTGAGGAGGAATGCCCTTTGATGGGCCATAGAGTTTGCCTAATGATATGATAGATAGTTTGGGGCAGATACTCTAGGTCTTCAACAAGGAATTCCTTGGGATACTCAGCATCCTGGGGTAGTGGCTTCATCATACTAAGCATCTGGCTCATGTTGGGCTCTGGCTTCTGGAAGAGACTCTCCAATGCATCGCGATGAAGCTGACAACCAGGTTCATACAGTTCGCCCGGAGTGGAGAGGCTGGTAAGCTCAGTGAGATCAAGGGCTTTGGCTTCATGATGAGCGTTGCCCGTCATCCACTCAAGGACCCATGTTGTTGTATCCCTGTTGTAGCCGCGAATGTGGAGGGTTGCATATAATTGTAGGAGAAGCTCTTCATTCCAATGTTCCTTGTTGGTGACAAACTGCAGAAGGCCAGCATCACGAAAGCAGTCTAGGGCTTCTTCAAGGCAGGGCAGACCAGCAATCGCTTCAGTGTCAAGACGCATATGACGAAATATGCGCTCCTGATTGTATAGAATACAGGAATAGTAGCTGCGTTGTTGATAGCTCCAGAACCGATCAGATGATATTCTTGGTTTGGAATATGGGTTCTTGCCAGTATTGAAGAAGGTGTTGTGTGCAATGAAGCCGTTGACATTGAATGAGCTTGGTGCTGATGCAGTTCCTGGGAACCTTGGCAGCCTTGGTTTTGGCTTACGAATCGAGGCCTGCTCCACATGATAGTCAAATTGTGGTCCAGGAGCAGGCGGAGGAACCAGAATAGGCCATCTGACAGGAACAAGCTCGCCTTGGTAGATTGCATGCTCAATGGTGTGGGGCCTTGGTGGCGGAACAGGAGCAGTGGCATCAGCAGAGGCGTCAGGCTACACATTCGTGGTAGGAGCAATAGTGGATTCAAGCACAGTGTTCATTGTAGGCGCCACATTGTCTTCAGCCATGAGAACGTCATTGGCTTCAGAGGTGTTGTTGATGGCTGCCTCAGGATTCTCAACCTCCACTTGAGGAGCTGGAGGGTCGGTGTCGGTGTCAGAACCGGCGGATCTCGGGTAGGGGGTCCCGAACTGTGCGTCTAGGCGGATGGTAACAGGAGACAAGGGACACGATGTTTTTACCCAGGTTCGGGCCCTCTCGATGGAGGTAAAACCCTACTCCTGCTTGATTAATATTGATGATATGGGTAGTACAAGAGTGGATCTACCACGAGATCAGAGAGGCTAAACCCTAGAAGCTAGCCTATGGTATGATTGTTGTTTTTCCTATGGACTAAAACCCTCCGGTTTATATAGACACTGGATAGGGTTAGGGTTACACAGAGTCGGTTTACAATGGTAGGAGATCTACATATCCATATTGCCAAGCTTGCCTTCCACGCCAAGGAAAGTCCCATCCGGACACGGGACGAAGTCTTCAATCTTGTATCTTCATAGTCCAGGAGTCCGACCAACGGTGATAGTTCGGACACCCCTAATCCAGGACTCCCTCAAGAGCCCACGAACCAGGGCTTCAATGACGACGAGTCCGGCGCGCATATTGTCTTCGGCATTGCAAGGAGGGTTCCTCATCCGAATACTTCATAGAAGATTTTGAACACAAGGATTGTGTTCGGCTCTGCAAAACAAGTTCCACATACCACCGTAGAGAGAACAACCTTTGCACAGATCTGCTGACGTATTCCGCGGCGTGACATCACACCATGGCCATGCCTTTATACGAATCGTTTTTACTGTTTCACCTCAGCGCTCTTAGCGAGGCGGTTTCCTTGGCACGTCTTATCAAAGCGGAGATCATGCCCCCTTATTCTGGGATTCTCATCAATACGGGCGTGGGTAACCCAGTCGTGCCCGTTGGCACGCCTCCTCCATCGAAGGCGAGTCCCGAACGGTCACGGGGAGGGCTCTTGGTATTCAACCTCTTTATAACGAGACCAAGGCCCACTCCTTTCTTTCAATCTCAATTGAATCCGCCCCTCGCCTCGAGTTCCAACACCCAAAGCTCCAGATTTAGGCGCTTCGGACCTTCAACGATGTCCGGCTCCGACCTGCACGACCAGTGGATGTCTTCCTCCGTCACGGAAGATGTGCTAAAGCTGAGAGACGCCATGTATCTAACCGGCGAAATTTTGCATAGGCTGCCTGCCCAAGGGTAGGTTATTCCCACTCCCGAGACTGGTGAGAGCGTGGTATTCGTGTCTCACTTCCTTCGGGGTTTAGGCTTCCCGACGGACCCCTTTGTGAGGGGGCTCATGTTTTATTATGGGCTGGAATTCCATGACTTGGATCCGAGTCCATCCTCCACATCTAAATCGTTCGTTGTCGTATGTGAAGCCTTCCTCTGCATTACCCTTCACTTTGGATTGTGGCTCAAGACCTTCAAAGTGGAGCCAAGATGATCAAGGGGCATCGAGCAGTGCGGAGGGGCTGTTATAAGCAAGAATGCGGACGCTCCATGGCCCGAGGGCTCTTTTCAAGAGGAGCTCAATTTATGGCAACAGGAGTGGTTTTATATCACCGCTCCCAGGGGCACCAAATGGGCGGCGCCACCTGCCTTCCGCTCGGGTCCTCCATTGCGGCGGGCGTCATGGGTCAATAAAGGGCTCGACTGGGGACCGTCCAAGGACGTACCTCCGTTGCAGGGCCGTATTCGAGACCTTCGAGAGAGAGAGAGAGAGATCAATCTGGTCGTAGTGGCACAGGTCATGCTAATTCGTCATACCTTGCCCTGCAAACGCCGCCCCCTCCACCTGTGGGAGTTTAATCCGGAGGGACCACGAGCTCTCCAACATTTTATGGGCGTAACGCCCGTGGAGATGTACCAACTGTTCTTCGGATCACAAGCAATGTGTCCAGACTTAACCGAGGACGCAGGTCTGAGCTGCGATCGCCCGGATACTCAAGTAAGTAGTCCTGTACCCGGACATGCTATCCTCATATTTATCATACACCTGCCCTTAAAAGAGCTAACCTTTAAACATGAGTGGATAGCAAAAGCAAATTTGATCAGGTGTCCGGGCCCCCTCCCTGGGACCACGACGGATCCTGTATTAACCAAGATGATAGAGGCTGTGCCTTTTGAAGAAGGCGAAGGGGGGAACAAGGGAACTACTACCTCCGTGAAGGAGGCTATCAAGAAAGGGGGGATCGAAAATCCCTTCCTACAAGGGGAGAAGAGGACCGCTTCTGAAGATCCGGAGACCAAAGCCTCGAAGCGGGGGAAGAAATCTTCACCAGAGGGTCCTGCGGCGGGAGATGCCCCGACCGCACTATTTCCCCAAGGAGATCAGACCTCCAGCGAGCCATAAGTAAAGGGGGGCATTTTTTAAAAAGAGAGACATCCCCGTTTTATTTCTGAAGGTAATCGAAAGTTTACCTTGTAGTTTGGATCTCAGCCCTTCACAGCAGAGCTCGTCTTCAGGGGATCTTGGTCCGGAGATGATGGAGAGCGAACGCCTCCACCTGCCGTGCCGTTATGCGAGGTGGGCGACCACGAGGTGTCGTCGTGGAGGGCTCCTCCGATTCGGCGGGGCGAAGGCAGCCGTATGTCCCCTCAAAGCCCTTCGTGTCCGGCCTTGAAAAAGGCCACCGGACGAGTCCGGCACCAACGGGTGTGCGGTCGGAGGAGCTGAAGGATCTGCTCGGGCGAGCGTCTATCTCGGAAGATCACCGTACATTAATGGGTACGGTGATTGAAAGGATTTCATCCGCTGAGAGCGGATTGCATGAAGCCGTCGTAAGTTTACTGACGGGTTTTGAGGTACGCAAAATGATGTACCTTCTGACAGTTTTGCATATAAAATGCGCCCTGTATAGATAGTAGCCCCTGAGACTTGGTGCGGTGTCAAAAATGACGGCGCACCGAGGGTCATAACCCCAGGTATAATATGCGCTCTTCCTATGTATGTGGTGAAGCGTCCGGTGGCTAGCCGGGCTGATGAATTTGCCGAACTGAAGCGGCAACTTGACGTGGCGGATGCGGACACCACGCTTGTTAATAAGCGGCTTGACGAGTCACAAGGTATGCAACTTCTCTGCGGACACCTGGTAAGGGAGCTTGACGCCCATGCCTTACAACATGTATGCTTAATGAAGATGGTGCCGCTGCTATGGAGAGCCTTCGGGCGGAGCTCGCCCGAGCCAAGGAGCAAGCCAGAAAAAGTGATGCGGCTGCTTTAAAGGCGCCGCAGAGCTAAAAGCGAACAGGCTGCTCATCGCCAAGCAAGAAAGAAATGGTCGAGATGGCCGTGAAATTAAAAGAATGCTCTTGACCGCTATGAGCTTCTTGAAAAAGAAGATCGAGCGAAACAAGAGGACCTGAAAAAGGCCGCCACCGAGGCCAAGGATAGTCGCTCTGCAATGAGAGCTATGAAAGAGGAGCTACGTCAGGCCGGAGATATTGCGGCTGGAAAGCCCTTTCTGTTGCAGAGGAAATTCACGGATCCTAGGTACGCTCAATTGGACCGGTTGTGGGGTGCGGAGGATGCTTATCTGGACTTGGCGGCGAGTGCCGCAGACGCGGCCGAACACTTCCGAGGTCAAAAGGATCACGGAATGGAAGAGCTTTTTTGGTCGCAGTTCCATAGTCCGGAGCGTCCACTTTAATTAACCGATCGTTTGGCCGAATGGGCTGAGCTGAATAGGTTGTCCGGACTTGCCATGAAGGCTGTCGTGACTCATTTGTGGCGAAAAGGCCCGAGCCGAAGAGTTATTTTGGCTTGGTGCAACAGTTCCTTGGTGCGGTGCCGCATATCGATGCAATGAAGCGGTCAGCATGCATAGAGGGTGCGCGGATGGCTCTTGCCCGTGTCAAGACATACTGGGCGGAGATGAAGGCCACCGACGTTGCATCCTGAGATTCGGACAGAAGCCGAGTACCTGCCAAGCACTATTTTGAGGAAGTCTGCAGGCGCTCGTTTAATAGAGACGCGATGCTCGAAGGATATTATGCTTTAATGACATGTATGATTTGTGAAAACAATGTTTCGACATAATATAAGAGCTTTTTATACTTGTGCGTTCAAGTATTAAAACACCTCTGTCTGGCCATTGATGTATATGTGTATATAACTTTGAAAGATGGCAGTCTTGACTTCAGCCCCCACGCACATAGTGCGGGGTGTTTGCAGAAAGGCGCATTTTCACACTTAATCCAACGTCTTGGTCCTGTAAAGGAGGTGATAGCGTAGCAAACTAGGCAACCGGACTATAATGCTTTATCACTTTCACTTAGCCATAGGAGTTCGATGGTGGGGCTACTATATAGCCCCTAGGGGCACCACGCTCTCCCGAATTCGGGGCGCGTATGTGCCTGACCGGGAAACTGTCCTTTGTTAATGCGGGGGAATTCTAAACTTTCCGGTGGGTCATCGAGTGGTTGACCAGTCTCACGCTATATCATGACAGTCAGTTTTCGGCTTTCTCTACTGAGCTGCTCACCTGGCCGAACCAGGGCACAATCGCAGTAGTTCTCCTGGTGCCGCGTTAGCCGATAGAACAAAACGTAAGGCAGCAAAACACAGGAGCCGGGCAAACCCAACATTTGACCAAAGACATGATTCGGAGCTGATGCATATAAGGCCTAACTCGAGACGCCGAACACTCCCTAAGGTATTCGGTCTTTATGAAAATGGGCAGAATAATGCCTTAAGCCCCTGGTGTCCAGTGCACGCATAAAATTCTGGTGCGGCCGATGCCAAAACGCCAGCCTCCTCCTCGGTTATAGCAAGAAACCGGGGGATGTGTATCAACAAGAGACAGTAAAAAAGGTTACGCAGGGTCTTAATCTGAAAAGAATCCTTGCAACGGGTCCCTAGTGCACGTCTGCGCCTGTGTCTCCGTTGTGCCGTATCCTGGATGGGTGTAGCACGGTGTTCATCTGTAAAAGACAAGAACTTAGTTGAAAAGAAAAAAAAGATCGTGCAAAAAATGTACTTTATATTAAATAAATAGAGTACGGTTCAAAAAGTGAATAAAATTGAGCTTTATTGTCTCTTGTTGTACATGCGTTCAGCCCCTTGTACGGGGGTATGCCGCTAGTAGGCGTTTATATGTTTACGCCGGACTCGTCTAGCCATGTCCGGGGTTCGAATGACCTATTCAGGTGCTTTGATTAGCGAAGCCGGATTAGTGTGGGGCTGTCAAGGCAGTCTCACGTTCTTCCGTGCTCGAGTAACACTTGATACTCCCTTTTAATGAGATGGTGCCGCGTGGACCGGGCATTTTAAGTGTAAAAATGCATAATGCGGTATTGCGTTAAAGCGGGCGAAAGCTTCGCGTCCCAGTAGTGCTTGATAGCTACTTTCGAATGGGGCGATGTGGAAGGTTAACTTTTCACGGCGGAAGTTGTCGGATGAGCCGAACACAACTTCTACCAAGATGGGAGCCCGCATACAATGGGCATATAGGCCTGGCATTACCCCTTTGAAGGAGGTGTTGCTATGGCGAATTTTGGTTGGGTCTATCCCCATTTTGCCGATTGTGTCCTGATATAGCAGGTTTAGATTGCTACCTCCGTCCATTAGGACTTGTGTAAATTGGAGTCCGTCGATTATAGGATCTAATATCAAGGCAGTCCATCCTATATTCCGGATACTTCCGGAATAGTCCTGATGATTGAAGGTGATTGGTTTTGACAACCATCATTGGGACTCTGCTGGGATAGACCGTGCGGCGCGTGTTTCTATGGGCGCCACTCTGTTTTTCCCTTTTCTCACTTGAAGTGAGTTCACTGTTTTGACTTTTTGTGGGAAATTCTTTTGTTTTCCGGTGCTCTGCTTGTGGGGTTCGTCATCGTCCTCGCTTGGTGTGTCGAGCCCCTTGTGTTCGGCATTGAGTTTGCGGACTACTTGAAGACCCAACAATCTCTGTGGGTATGGTTTGCGTGCTTCCCGGAGTACTGTGGATTTGGCATATTTTGTCCAAGATTTTGTTTGGGTTGGATAGCTCGTCGCTGTTGTCCTTGAGGGGCAGTTTATTATGATTCTGCCGGGAGCTTCTGAATCCGGCGTTGACTGCCGTGCTCTTCGGGTTGTTTCCCTTTGTCCGGCGCTGGTCCTTGCTGCGTCGTGGTTTTCCATTTCCATCCCTGACTTCGGATGTACTTGGGTCGCTGGTACTGCATCTTGCCAGCCAACTATCTTCTCCTGCGCAAAAGCGGGTCATGAGGCTTGTTAATGCAGCCATTGTTCTCGGCTTCTCATGGCCGAGGTGTTCAGCGAGCCATTCGTCTCGGACGTTGTGTTTGAAAGCTGCTAAGGCTTCGGCGTCCGGACAATCGACTATTTGGTTCTTTTTGATGAGGAACCTGTTCCAGAATTTGCGGGCTGACTCTCCGGGTTGTTGAGTTATGTGACTTAAATCGCTGCAGATCCGGAGGACGGACATAAGTCCCTTGAAAATTTGCCCGAAAAGCATCCTTGAGCTCTTCCCAACTTCCAATGGTATTTTCAGGGAGGCTTTTGAGCCAATGCCGGGCTGGCCCTTTAAGCTTGAGGGGTAAGTATTTTATGGCATGGAGATCATCTCCTCTAGCCATGTGTATGTGGAGGATGTAACCACGAATACGCACTGTGGTCTGTTGTTCCGTCGTATGCCTCTATGTTTACGGGTTTGAATCCCGCTGGGAATTCGTGATCCAGCACCTCATCGGTGAAACACAGGGGGTGTGCGGCACCCCTATATTTGGGTGTGCCATGATGTTCGGATATTTGGCGTGTTGCATTGCTTGGAAGAGCTTGCTTTCTCGGCCCATAGATGGACCTAACTGGGCCATCCTTTTGATGCTAATCCTTATGTGGATCGCGTGTCGGCTTGTGTGCGGCGCCGCTTGCCGCTCCATGTTTGCCATGTGGTCGTCTATCCGACCGGGCGGCCTCTTTGTTCTTTGATTGCGGGGGTTCTACGGCCTCCTCATCGAATTCGGGCAGTAATTTGCGCTTCGGGTAGCTCTTTGTTTGGCGACTGTCGCCGTATTTCTCTGCGGTGTTGAGTACTTTGCTCCATCTGGTTTTGAGTGCATCTTCCGCTGTTTTGAGCTTCCGCTTCTGCTTTTTCAGGCTACGCGCAGTGGCGACGATCCTTTTGTGGAGGTTCTTCTGCTCCAACAATTTGTCCGGCGTGAGATCGTCCGGACTGTTATCTTTGCCGGGGACGGGTTGTTTATCCAAGTTGTCATGTTCGGACGGTTGCTCGATAGCATGTTCGTCGTCCACCGGTTCGCCCTGCTCTATGGCTGGGTCTGTGTGGCTTTTCTCGAGGCGGGACTTGGTGCGGCATTTACGTTGCCATTTTGACTGCTTTTCGAGGGATTTATCCTTCATAGTGTCTCGTTGTTCCTTGTCGTCACTTCCTTTAGGTGTATCCACCATGTATACATCATGGGATGAGGTGGCTGTCCAGTGTCCTATAGGTGCTGGGTCATGGTTGTCTCCTACATCGTCGTCCATACCATCGATGTCTTCGGAGTCGAAATCGAGCACGTCGTTTAAGCTTTCGGCAGTGGCTACAAAGTAGGCGGTGGGTGGGCGTTGAATTTCTTCGTCGTCCGCATCCAAACCTTCCTGACCGTAGTCTGGCCAGGGCTCTCCTGATAAAGAGAGAGACTTTAGTGAATTCAGGATGTCGCCAAAGGGCGAGTGCTGAAAGATGTCCGCGGCAGTGAACTCCATAACCGGCGCCCAATTGGATTCGATTGGCAGGGGCGCGGAGGGTTCGGAGTCCGGAGAGGAGTCCGGCACCTTGGAGTCACGGTCTTCGCAAAGGACATGGATGGAGTTTGGCTCAATCGCCGTAGAGATCATAGCCCCCAAGGCGGTGTCCAACCACTCGTCCTCGATCGGCAGAGTCGGCTCCGAGCTAAGGGTCGGAGCGGACGCTGGTGCTTGACCTCGTGGCAATCGGGCGGCGGAGCTAGATCGTACCCATCGAGACAGTGCGGCGCGCTTGGCTGTGGCTCAAATCCGTCGAAGATCAAGTCTCCGCGGATGTCGACCGTGTAGTTCAAACTTCCAAATCTGACACGATGGCGGGCGTAGCTTCGATCTGCTCGGATGGCCAAGTGAATTCGGCCGGCGGTGCAAAGCCGCCGAATACGAAGATCTGTCCGGGAGAAAAGTCTCACCTGGACCACGTCGTTGTTGATGATCGAAGGAGCCATCGGGCCTAAAGACGACGGCTACGTAGGAACTCTCAATGAAAGCACCAATGTCGGTGTCAAAACCGGCGGATCTCGGGTAGGGGGTCCCGAACTGTGCGTCTAGGCGGATGGTAACATGAGACAAGGGAGACGATGTTTTTACCTGTGTTCGGGCCCTCTCGATGGAGGTAAAACCCTACTCCTGCTTGATTAATATTGATGATATGGGTAGTACAAGAGTGGATCTACCATGAGATCAGAGAGGCTAAACCCTAGAAGCTAGCCTATGGTATGATTGTTGTTTTTCCTACGGACTAAAACCCTCCGGTTTATATGGACACCGGATAGGGTTAGGGTTACACAGAGTCGGTTTACAACGGTAGGAGATCTACATATCCGTATCGCCAAGCTTGCCTTCCACGCCAAGGAAAGTCCCATCCGGACACGGGACGAAGTCTTCAATCTTGTATCTTCATAGTCCAGGAGTCCGGCCAACGGTGATAGTTCGGCTATCCGGACACCCCCTAATCTAGGACTCCCTCAGTCGGGCACAAATACGTTCTCCTCGGGAACAACTTCTTGGGCGGTAGGGGGAGTAGCAACATGCTCTTCTTCTTGTCTTTCTTCGGCTGATGCAGCCGGATTGTCTTCAGCAACATTTGCTTCAGACGAGGGAACGTCACAGAAGGATTATCTTCAGGGAACACTTGACGTGCCACTGAGCTAGTCTAGTTTGAGTCTCCTTCTGTGATGGTGGTCATGGAGACAGAGGGCTTGAGACCTTTGCGAAGCCGTAGAAACACGGGCGACGCCTTTGGCGAAGGTGTTGTCTCCATGTAATTATCATCATTCACCAACGGACTGGTGGCTTGCGCTGGTGGAGGACGGGGAGTGCTTGGTGAATCTTGACTTGGAGTTGCTGGTTGGGGACGATCAGCCCACGAGGCATCTTGAGAGATTGGCGTCAAAGGACGACCAATGCTAATGAGCTCGTTGTTCGTGAGAACAGGCGATGATACCGTTGGGCACTCAATTTTAGGAAGGACTTCATCATCTTCTACATTGTCGTGAGGACCAATGTTTCAGTCGCGATGGGGTCAACGACTGGAACTTCTTGAGCCTCAGGAGCCTCTGTGGAAGCAGACTCATGGACTATCAATCGACGCTCTTGATGGTTAGGGTCAGGGTGAGCGAAGGCAATGGGTTCAACTATAAGGGGCTCTGTGGGAGCAGCCCGATCTCTCTTCTTGGTTTTTCTCTTCTTGGGGGGTGGTGCTTCATCAGTAGTGCGCTTGATTTTGCGCTTTCTGGCTTCGGCTTGACTGCCTTGGTTTCTCGCTGATCTGAAGCCACTGTGGAGACCTTAGGCTTCAAGTCATCATGCCGGCTGGGAAGACAATGTGAGGTTCTTCCCGCCGTGGAGCTTCGATCTGGGCCACAAGATGCTTCTTCTGCTTGGCAGCCATCTTGGGGTCAATGCCAGGACGCCCAAGAGCCTTGCGCTTTTCAGCTTCGTTGTAACCCTGAACACACTTTGCAGCTAGAGTTTTCATGCGCTCTCTTGAGCCTTTGGCTTCCTCTCGTTTCTTGCGAGACGCCTCCTTCAGGTCATTGAGCATCACCTTGAATTTCTGGACATCAGCCACACTCAACTTGGCCACATGCTTCTTGAACTGTTCCTTCTCAAAATCAATCTTGTGCTTCAGTTCAACAATTCGCTGAGCCAGAGCCAGCTCAGGAGCAATGGCGCCTTGAAAGGAGACGATGATGCCAATAGGGAGTTGAAGATTATCAAAGCTGATATCTTGATTGTCAAACCATTCGTCAATGAAATTGTGCAAGATGTTCACATCGAAGAGGGGCAGATCATTCAAGATCTCCGCCTCTTGCTTGCTCTTGATCAACTGCTCGAGAGCATCATTGCCAAATTCTTCATTTGAAGACAAATCAATGGCTTCAGATTCGTTCCTTAGAACGGTAGCAGGTGTCAGTGCTTGACTTTGTCACTGAACATGTTTCTTCTGTGGCGTTTCACGCTTCTTGGAGATGCGAGAGATATCTTCAGAGTTGTTACTGGGAGCAGGAGGGGCAGTTGCCAATGGCTTCACTCGCGAAGCTTTTGGAGCAGCAGATGACTTTGAAGCTTTAGCCTTCTTTTGCTTCTGCGGCTTTGGAGTAGGAGCTGGAGCTTCATCAGTGTCAGCACCATCATCAGAATGATCCACTTTGGCACCTTGGACAGCAATGTGAGTGATGAGGCCAGCAAGGTTGTAGAAGGGGCCGATCCTGTTCTCATTGGCTTCACGGGTGCCATCCTCCCGAGGTGAGGAAGGTCCAAGGTTGAAGTCAATCCCTAGTGCCTTCTTGTTCTTCGTAGCTGAGTCTTTGGCGAACTGGTAGTTGCGCTTGAACGGATGGTCCTCACGGCACCACAGCAGAGAAGAAGGATCAGCGTTCTCTGGCTGCGGTCCGCGAATCATGCATGGATAGAATTCTCGTTGGATGGCTTCAGGAAGGGACTGGGGTTGAAGATTTTTGTACACAATATCTCCCCAGGGTCCCTTGATGGCATTCTTCTCTGCATATTCTTCAGTGACAAAGCGGTATTTGAACCATTCTTCTGCCCAATATCTTTGAATCCACTGTATTCGATTCTTGCGGCCGGTATAGGTTTCCTCAGGGTCTGTTTTGTACAGCTCGTGCAAATCTGGAGGCAAATCCTTGGAAATTTTACCATGACACTGTCTACCTCCCTTTCGTGCTGACTTCACAGTTGCCATGAAGTTTAAACTGAAGGGCTTGATGCGATGCAATGGCTTCAGGGCAATTTGTTCAAACAAGAACTGGCTTCAGGTGAATTGATGTGACTCTGCAAGAATTCTGCAAATGAATGCAGACTATGAGAACCAAGGGATTCTCCCATGGACATGTACCTGTGACAGCATTAGAGGTGCGAGGGAAGGGGAAGAGGTATATGCATTCTTAGAAGATTTTGAAGATAAATCAGTTTGAAGACATTGACCTCATAATGCGAAGACATTCACTTATTTGATGAGAGTTGGTTCCAGAGTTGTACAAATCCAAGAATAAGTACAAGTGAGGAATCTAACTTGTAAAGAAGCATAAGTGAATAGACTAGGCAGAATATGAGATGCAAAATGAGATAGATTCAAGTTTAGAGATCTAGAAACCACTTTTGGCAAAAACCGGATGAATCTATCAGATCGAAAAGATGGTAAAAAGTAAAATTTAATTACCACACGAAGAACTGCTCGACAGAGAGAAGGAGGAGGCCAAGCAGTTCGATCTCCCGTGCCCTAACTTGGCGACGGCGGAGAGGACGAGGTCCGCGGCCGTCATGAGGACGGCGTCGAAGAAGTTGCGGCAGCTAAGCGCTTCGTCGTCGGCGTCGTCGAGAGCTAGCGGAGGCGCTAGGGTTTGCGAGAGGTGGCGAGGAGGAAGAAGAATTTTTGACCGAGATGTGACGGGTATTTATAAGGACAGAGACGGCACAACACAATTACACAGGTGCCCCTGGCGGTTCACATCTGACGGACACGTGGCAAACATGCAACACCTTGGGAGTTGTTCCATGTTCCCACGCACGCCTGGATTGTCGGGATGGTCGTTCCGAATTCTCTGGGTTTCAGGCAAATAGGATAAAGTATTAAAAAAAGATATAAATGTTTGTCAGATTGACTTCAGCTCACAAGGTCTCAGTGAAGACAATCGACAGTTTTCAACAGAATGCATATGACTTGAACAGATAGAGTTGAGGTAGAAGCATAGATAGGTTAGGGCCCGATCACATTCACTTAGTTCAAAAGATTCAACACGAATTCATAGCTATAAGTGAATGCTGTAGAGGACAGAACACAGATAAATATATATAGTACTAGTCCAATTCAACCAATTGAAGATAAACTTGAATATAAGCCAAGGATGAACTATGCAAACATAACGCCAATAGAAACACTTCAAACAAAAGTTTGGTGGTGGCGTTACCCACCGTATAGGAAGTATTAGACCCAGACACGGCGCACAATTATCGTGGCGCTCTGAAGTCAAATTCCGCATTAATGTATTCACACTTAGAGTGTATGTCTTCATTGATTGAAGATATACATTACTTCGTGTGTTGCACATCTAAGTCATTAAAATGCATAAGTGTTAGGATGTGTGTCCATTCACAGGACATTTGAGGATTCCAAGATATTTAGCTCACACCGCAACTTGCAAAACCTTTTCTCATCCAAGGGCTTTGTGAAGATATCAGCCAACTGTCCTTCTGTCTTGACGTGAATGATATCAATATCTTCCTTCATAACATGATCTACGAGAAAGTGATGACGAATTTCAATGTGCTTTGTCTTCGAGTGCTGAACTGGGTTGTTGGCAATCTTGATGGCACTCTCGTTGTCGCAATGGAGAGGCACATTCTTCAGATGGATACCATAGTCTTTGAGAGTTTGCTTTATCCAGAGAAGCTGAGCACAACAGGATCCAGCAGCAATGTATTCAGATTCAGCAGTAGAGAGAGATACACAGTTCTGCTTCTTTGAAGACCAATAGACAAGAGATCGTCCCAAAAAGTGACATGTGCCTGATGTGGACTTGCGATCAACCTTGTCACCAGCATAATCAGCATCTGAGAATCCAACTAGATCAAACTCTGAGCCCTTTGGATACCATAATCCTAGTGTTGGGGTGTAAGCCAAATATCGAAGAATTCGCTTCACAGCTAAGTGATGCGATTGCTTTGGTGCCGCTTGGAATCGTGCACACATGCCAACACTAAGCATTATATCTGGCCTAGATGCACATAAGTAAATCAAAGAACCAATCATGGAACAATATACCTTTCGATCGAACTCTTTACCGTTGTCGTCGGGACCCAGATGACTTTTGGTTGGCGTTGGCGTCGTGTATCCTTTGCAGTCTTGCATTCCAAACTTCTTCAGGAAATCTTTGAGGTATTTTTCTTGAGATATGAAGATGCCGTTGCATTGTTGACGGATTTGGAGACCCAGAAAGAACTTCAGCTCGCCTATCATGGACATTTGATATTGCTCTTGCATCATGTGACCAAATTCATCACTGTATTTCTTGGTGGTGCAGCCGAAGATAATGTCATCCACATAGATTTGGCACACAAATAGTTCACCATCATATGTCTTCGTGAAGAGTGTAGGATCTAGTGAACCAGGTTTGAAGCCTTTGCTCTTCAGGAAGTCTTTGAGTGTGTCATACCAAGCACGAGGGGCTTGTTTGAGGCCATACAATGCCTTGTTGAGCTTGTATACCATATCAGGATGTTTTGGGTCTTCAAAGCCTGGAGGTTGTGCGACATATACTTCTTATTCTATCTTTCCATTAAGAAAAGCTCTTTTCACATCCATTTGATACAGAAGAATGTTGTGATGATTTGCATAGGCTAGCAGTATGCGAACGACTTCAAGTCTTGCCACCGGAGCAAATGTTTCATCAAAGTCAATTCCTTCCACTTGAGTGTAACCTTGCGCAACGAGACGAGCCTTGTTTCTGACAAATTGACCATGCTCATCTTGCTTGTTGCGATATATCCATTTGGTGCCAATGATATTGTGCTTCCGAGGATCAGGACGCTTGACCAATTCCCACACATTATTCAGCTCGAACTGTTGAAGCTCTTCTTGCATAGCTTGAATCCATTCAGGTTCCATGAAGCCTTCATCAAATTTCTTGGGTTCAGTGATTGAGACAAATGCAAAATGCCCACATAAGTTGGTTAGCTGTGATGCTCTTTGAGTTGCTTTTGAACGAGTGAGTGGACCAGGTGCATTCAAGCTGTCAATTATCTTCTCAATCTGAACTTCATTTGCAACACGAGGATGAGCAGGACGAAGATTTTGCTCTTGGCGATCAATGTCATCATTTGGGGGATTGTCGTCAGACTGAGCATTGTCTTCAGGTTGATTAGGTGCAGAAATGACAAGTTCCTCTTCAGATTGATTCTCAGAGGGTATGATATCTCCAATTCCCATATGCTTGATAGATTCACTTGGAGGTACTTCATCTAGCACATTTGGCACGTGCTCTCTTTGCGAGCCGTTAGTTTCATCGAATCAAGACATCCACAGTTTCAACCACTTTATAGTGAAAGAGGTTGAAGACTCAGAGGAGTGTGAATCCTTTCCATAACCAAGCATAAAACCTTCATGTGCTTTCGATGCAAATTTTGAAGTGTGATGTGGATCCTTGATCCAGCACCTAGCACCAAATACTCTGAAGTAGCTTACATTTGGCTTCTCACCAGTTAGGAGCTCATAGGATGTTTTCTTCAGAAGCTTGTGAAGATAAACGCGGTTGATGATGTGGCAAGCAGTGTCAATGGCTTCAGGCCAAAACTTCCGTGGAGTCTTGTACTCATCAAGCATCGTTCAGGCCATCTCAATGAAAGTTCTGTTCTTGCGCTCGGCGATGCCATTCTGTTGAGGTGTATAAGGAGTAGAGAACTCATGTGTGATGCCAAGTGTATCCAGATAGAGGTCGAGGCCAGTGTTCTTGAACTCAGTGCCGTTGTCGCTCGATGTGCTTGATCTTGACGTCATAGTTTGTCATGGCACGATTGGCAAAGCGTCAAGACATCTGCACTTCAGTCTTGTAGAGGATTATATGTACCCAAGTATATCTAGAGTAATCATCAACAATTACGAAACCATAGAGGCAAGCAGTAGCATTGAGAGTAGAGTAGTGAGTAGGGCCGAATAGATCCATGTGAAGCAGCTCGAAGGGTTGAGATGTAGTCATGATTGTCTTCAAGGGATGCTTGGCCCTAGTCATCTTTCCAGCTTCGCAGCCGCCACACAGATGGCCCTTCTTGAACTTGACGCCTTCGATGCCCACGACATGCTTCTTCTTTGCGAGAGTGTGCATGTTCTTCATGCCAGCATGCCCTAGCCTTCAATGCCAGAGCCAACATTCTGAAGCCTTTGCTAGAAGACATACAGCCTCTGTGGTCCTGCTGAGAAATCTACCATATATAGATCGTCTTTTCGATACCCTTCAAAGACTATGGACTTGTCAGATTCCATTAGTACAAGGCATCGATATTTTCCAAATAGCGCAATCATGTTGAAGTCACAAAGCATTGAGACAGACATTAAGTTAAAACCAAGGGATTCAACAAGCATCACTTTATCCATGTGTTGATCCTTTGAGATTCCAACTCTACCTAGACCCAATACCTTGCTTTTACCAGTGTCAGCAAATGTGATATAACTTTTGTCTGATGGACATAAGGTTGAGTCCATGAGAAGACTTCGATCACCAGTCATATGATTAGTGCATCCGCTATCCATAATCCATTCTAAAGCACGAGGTGTCATAGCCTACAGTGTAGTTAGGGGGATAGGCTTCACCAAGAGTATTGTGAAGCATAAACATTTGACGAGCAAGAGGATTATCAAAGCTCGGATCAAGATTAGGACTGAGAGGATGTCTGGCAAACGATTCAGGAACAAAATACATAGTAAGACCATTTGGGCATTTGATCTTGCGCCCTACAAGGTGTTTTAGGTCCCCAGGAATAGCATCAGACGCCTTTGATTTCCGGCTGGAGACCTTTCCCTACAAAAGAAAGTTAATTCTTCTTAACCACCCACATCTTCAGGGGTGGCTTAGAAGCAATGAGTCTAAGTGCAGCATCTGAGAACTTGACTTTGGAGCCCTAGTAAATAGCCTTGCAGGAGAAGAACGATACTCATATGAATAAGCAGAAAAGTTCTTAGTTCTATGAACATAGCGGTTTGAAGACACACGCTCATATTCACAAGTATGAGTATGGTTTCCCTGCAAAACATTGGCGTTAGGGTGACTCAGGTGAGTCCTCTATCTGTATGAAGCCTTTGTGTTGAGGATATAATTACTAAGGGTAAATGAAACTGCTAGTTATCGACTAGAGGAGGGGGGGTGAATAGGCGATTTTTATGTAAGTCTTCAAAACACGGATGGTTCAAAGACAAACAACAGAAATGACCTAGTTGATATGCAGCGGAAGATAACTACAACAAGCAAGCCATAGTCAAGTATGCAATAATGTGAACGGACAAGACTAATAGCAGCTATGTAGTAAGGATCAGGATGGAAGATAGTATGAAGCCAAACAACAATAGAAGTCAAGCAGTGAAGTCAAACAGATAAGACATATAAGCAACGAATTCACGAAGACAAACTTAGGGTAAAGGAGGGAAGGGATAGAACCGATCCTTTGGTTGAAGACACATGATTTGTTGGACCAGTTCGATTCTTTGTGACAACTGTACATCTGGTTAGGGAGGCTGAGATTCAACTCAGAAGACCGCGTCTTCACCTATTCCCCTTGAGCTAAGGACACACAGTCCTCGCCCAATCACTCTGGTAAGTCTTCAAGGTAGACTTCCGAACCTTCACAGGCGATGTTCACCGGCAATCCACAATTGACTCTTGGATGCTCAGAACGCGACGCCTAACCGGCCGGAGGATTCCACAGTCCTCAAGTGTAATAAGTCTTCGTGTCACACAGACAGGAAAACTTCAGTGATGCCTAACACTCTTTGGCTCTGGGTGTATTGGGCTTTGTCCTCGCAAGGATTTCTCTTTCTCAAAGGCTTCGAGGTGGGTTGCTCTCAAACGACAAAAGCCGTGCACTAACTCTGAGCAGCCCCCAATTTATGGTGTAGGGGGTGGGCTATTTATAGCCACTAGGCAACCCGACCTGTTATGTCCGAAATGACCCTGGGTCACTAAGGAACTGACACGTGTTTCAACGGTCAGTTTTCAAACACACACGACAACTTTACTTGGGCTACAAGCAAAGTCGACTCATCCAGCTCTGGATAAGTTTTGCTCTCATTGTCTTATTTCGAAGACAAAGGATTTGGGTTGAGCATCACTTGATCATTACGACTATGATCACTTGGACCCCACTTAACGATGCGGTGGTTCCTACGACTCAACAAAGAAGAAAAGGAAACAACGAAACAACACGATCTTCAAGGCTCCATAGTCTTCACTCAATGTCTTCTCATGTCATAGTCTTCAATGTGAATATCTTCACATACCACCATTGTCTTCAATGTCTTCATACATTTTAGGGTCATCTCCGGTAGGTAAACCAAATCAATGAGGGACACTACCTGCGTTATCCTGCAATTCTCACAAACGCATTAGTCCCTCAACCACATTTGTCGTCAATACTCGAAAACCAACTAGGGGTGGCACTAGATGCACTTACAGTAAACCGCCCAGGAGGGGCCGGTTCACGCTCAACTATACTGAAGCTTAGGAAGACAAAGAAGATGGCGCTTTACTAATAAGGCTAGAGGCCCAGAGCCCAGAGGCGGATTAGGGCCCATAGCGGTGAACCGCCATGTTTGTATAACTTGTATTGTAAGTTAGGGAAAGGAGGAGACCGAGCCGGACACTTGTATGAGCCGGCTTCGGGACTCTGTAGACCGGCCGGGCGTCACCCTGTGTATATAAAGGGACGACCCGACGGTGGTTCAGGGACAAACAACAACAACTCGAGACTCAGGCAAAGCGTACTCGCTCCCTGGTCATCGAAACCCCAATAATCCCATCAAAAACTATACGTAGGCTTTTACCTTCATCGAAGGGGCCGAACTAGTATAAACTCCCGTGTCCCTTGTCCGGTTTAACCCCTTCAAGCTAACCCATAGCGATGGCTCCACGACTAAGTCCTTTCATGAGGACATCTGCCATGACAAAACCACGACAGTTGGCGCCCACCGTGGGGCTATCGCACGATGGTTTCGAGTGTTGAAGGGCAGCTTTGAGGGACTCAAGGGGTACGCGGTTGGCCGAATGACCAAGAGTCGTCGCGGCAAGCTCTAATCGACGACGAAGGATGGGGCCCCGAGGCCGGCTCAATCGAGTATGGGTACCGGGTCCCCTTTGGCGGAATTCATGTCTTCATCGGCAAGATCGGCGAACCGGGACCTGAGCCGGACACCTCCACCAACCTCGTTGAGACGGCTCAGCGTGCAAGTCCTGCCCGGGTTAAGCCTACCACGAAGCGTGCGTTCGTAGGATGTGTCCATGGGATCGGATCTGAATCGGTGTCTGAAGGCGACACGGCGGTTTATTCCGACAACGAGTCATCCACTGGAGAAACTGAGTCCCTATACCAAGTTCATGATGGCGTGTTTGGAGGGTATTCCGACGACAACAGTATTCCGGACCTCCTTGAACCGCCAAGTCGAGTTGCTATCTACATGGCCGGAACACAGCCTGCTTTGCAATCTTCATCCACAACAGCCATGATTTCCGGATCGGCGGCCACAGTAGGAGGCCCGATGCGCCGGCCGGCTCAAGTTCTCTTTGATTTGATGGATGCCTGGACGAACTTGTTAACCACGACAGTTACCCCCGAGACACAGGATCAGCACAATGCGGAAGTTGCTAAACTGAAGGACCAGATAGCACAGGCTAAGGAGGACCTGGCAGCTGAGGATACCAGGATGGCTGAAGAACGGGCCGCTTTGGGTGCCCAATCACAACCGATACAGGCACAGAATTTCTGGCTCCTGTTGGATCATAACGCGTCAAATGACGTGATGCGAAGGAAGTACCAATCGCGTATGCAGCCGGGCTTCAAAGGATTGAATCTCTTTAATATGCCGGGGGCTGGGATGAGTAATCCGGCAGCTGTAAACAAGACCGATGCGCCTAGGGCAGCGCCGGATCAACCACGGATAATGGAACCACCTCGACAAACGGACAACCCGCCGCCATATGTGCCAACACCACCAGGTCACTTTTTGAGCCCTTTGGATAACATGATTGCTGCGACATCTCGCCTCACAGCTATTCCGAAGGAGGGCGATTCACTGGCGGCGATTGAGACACGGCGGGCCAGGGATCTTCTTCAAACCGCCGTGGTGCAGCAGCAGGCTTATTCCTATAGCCGAGATAGAATTCATTCGACCCCTCGTCCGAGCAAAAGCTATAGCAGGCACATGGATGAACCAGAGGTGTCTAGCAGCGCTCGGCGCCGTAATCCGGCGCGGGATGTGGTGGATAATGGCAGAGCACGAAGGGAGGCCGCTTTGGCAGCACCGCATGCGGGTCGCTATCAAACCGCCCCGATTCAGCCAGCGGCATCAGTAGACCGAGGCACCGGGCTTGTTTTCAGTTCCGGGGGAGTGCCGTGTCTTATTCCGGCTCTCCGTAATGTGCGACCGCCTCAGGATTTCAAGGGTCCGCGTAAGGTACCAAATTACACTGCTGATCAGCCACCTGAGGCGTGGGTCGAGAGTTATGAGATGGCAATGGAGATGCTGGATGTGGATGAAGCGGCCTGTGCAAAGTATTTCACAATGATGTTGGAAGGGACAGCCCGTACTTGGTTGAAAAACCTACCAGCCAACTCCATCGAGTCATGGGATCAGTTGAAGGCCCGATTTATAGCCAATTTCAAGGACACCTGCAAACAGCCTATGTCCATTGTGGATCTCGATGCCTGTGTTCAAGGGGAGAACGAGTCAACAACTCATTGGGAACGCCGGGTTTCAGAAGTTTTGCATTCGTCAGACCGGATTAATGCTGGCCAAGCAATCATAACGCTGGAGCATAATTGCCGGTTTAAGTCACTAAAGATGAAGTTGGGACGGCTCAAGCGCCATTGCAATGACATGGGAACACTTATGGCAGCCTTGGTCAAATATGCCGATTCTGATAATACCAAGGATCCCGAGTCTGATGAGGAGAAACGAGAGAAGGGAAAGAAGAACGGCAGTGCAAAAGGACATCATCACAACCAAGGAGGCCATGGGAACAATGGTAAGCGCAAAGTAGATAATTCAGATTTTGTGGCTAACACCAATATGCAACAGAAGGTAAACCGCCCGGTAGCGATGGAGGGATGAATCTGAGCGGTACATTAAACCAGCCCTGCCCAAAGCATGGGACTAAGGAGGCCCCTTCCACACATCTTTGGAAAGATTGTTACATTATGAAGGAGTTCGAAAACTACGATCTCTACCGGTATGATCAGGGGTCCGTCGGTGTTCAGTCCAGGTTTTTCATGGTGGTGGCGGTTCAAGCTCTGGATTTCAGAATAATCAGGGCCACGGAACAACCAAGGTGGTAATAGCCAACAGAATAATCAAGGGAATCGACCTTGATCGAGGTTATCAAAGTCACCCCAAGCAGTTGAATGGTGGGCAATATCATGTGTTCACCACTAGCTTGTGCAAGCGCGATCAGAAGCTCCACAAGAGGGCAGTCAATTCTATTGAACCGGCAGTGCCATGTTATTTACGGTGGTCCGAGCAGCCGATTGTGTGGAGCAGAGAGGATCATCCGTCCCGGGTTGACAATCCGGGTCAACTAGCTTTGGTGGTAGCACCTCAGGTGGGAGGTTATAAGTTTACCAAAGTTCTGATGGATGGAGGGAGTAGTATCAACATCCTGTACTATAAGACTTTTCGTCGCATGGGGTTGACGGACAAGCATCTTAAACCGTCAAACACTGTTTTTCATGGTGTAGTACCAGGTAAATCGGCATATCCTGTTGGCAAGATCGCTTTGGAGGTCGTATTTGGAGATGAGCATGATTCCAGGTCTGAAACGCTGACCTTTAAGGTGGTGAAAATCCAAAGCCCATATCACGCACTGTTTGGACGGCCGGTTTACGCAAAATTCATGGCAAGGCCCTGTTATATCTATTTACAGCTCAAGATGCCGGGTCATAAGGGAACTATCACAAGACGGAAGTCGAAAGATCGCTTTGGATTTCGAAGAAGGTGAAGCGGCCTATCTTTGAGTCGGTTTGTGCTCTGAGGAGCTGAAGTTTTACAAAGACTATGTTGATCCGGCAGATATGACCCCTCTGAAGAAGCCCACCACTGAGCATGACCCAACCCTGAAGTTCAAACCGGCTGATGAGACTAAACTTGTTGATTTTGTTCCCGGCGATTCATCCAAACAGTTTAGCATCAGCACCAATCTGGATCCGAAATAGGAAAGCACGCTCATTGAGTTCATCCGTGAGAACCGGGACATTTTTGCATGGAAGCCTTCTGACATGCCAGGTGTACCAAGAGAACTCGCTGAGCACACTCTCAATATTGATCCCAAGTTTAAACCGGTCAAGCAATTTCTTCGCTGCTTTAACGAGGAAAGACGCAAGGCCATTGGTGAAGAGGTAGCCCGGCTGTTGGCTGCTGGGTTTATCATCGAAGCATTTCATCCCGAGTGGTTGGCTAATCCGGTGCTCGTTCTTAAGAAAAACGACACTTGGCGTATGTGTGTGGATTACACCTTTCTTCATGGTTTACGGGGCTGAGGCAGTCATCCCCGGTGATATTCGTCATGACTCGCCCCGGGTTGCCAATTATGTTGAAGCGGATAATGAGCAAGCATGCCAAGAGGCGCTGGACCTGTTAGATGAGAAACGGAACATGGCTTTGGCTCGATCGGTGGTTTATCAACAAGATCTGCAGCGTTATCATAGCCGCCGAGTTAAGTCAAGAACCTTTCAAGAAGGCAACTTAGTGCTCCGGCTCATCCAGGATCAGACCGATATGCACAAGTTATCCCCACCTTGGGAAGGACCCTTTGTGGTCAGCAAAAATCTACATAACGGCTCATACTACCTCATTGACATTCGAGAAGACTCACGCAGTTCTCTCCTACAACCTTACTACACTTGAAGCCAAGAGCTTTTCTTATGTACATATTTCAACAATGTATATATTATGATCAATATAATAAACCGACATCCTTGCTATAAGCAGGGTCTCCGCCGTTTTCTTCAAATCTCTGTTTACATGGGGGCTTCAGCTGACAAAGCGAAGTACTACCTGTTAAACCGGCTATCATGCCACCACATAGCTTGGGAGCTTCACACCCAAGGGGCCAAAGAGAGTTCTATTGCTCAAAGCACGACTCAAACATAGGCACCCATTGAGCACAGGTCACAAAGTTACTTGGGGGCTCTTTGTGTAAAATACCAAAAGAGTTTGAAAGGACCCTTGTAACTGGTATCGACCCACGGCTTGGAAGCCTTGGTGTATTCACCTAAAACCCGGGTTAACTTTGCCTTCATCAAGTAAGCCACTCCTATCCGGTAATCTGGCATGACCCGTCGAGCGTTTGACAGTTACTCTCATTGAGACCCTGAACTTGTCAAAGTTAAAAGCGATGATTGGTTAGTTGGAGGCCCATCTTAAAAGGCTTTGTCAAAATGGTTTAACTTCGGTGACTGGCAGCCCATGAAAAGCCTCGAATTTGGGCCTGGCAGCCCTTGAAAAGCCTCGACTACACGGTTTTTTCTTTGCTTTTTGCCAAGTTTTTGTTCTTTGGTAACATCATGTTAGCCCGGTGTTTGTTAACCGGCTTGGTTATCAACTATAAGTTGTCAGACCTTATTCGTTATCAAAACGGTGTTTTACAACCCGGACTGGTTTTGATTACATATTACCAGTACAATCATCCGGTGTTCATTACAACCCGGTTCTACTTTATACATACCAGCACTGCATGGTGGAAGTTGGGTGTTCACCCATACTACAAATATAAGTTGGTAAACCAACTAAGTGATTTCATATCACAGACACAGGGATTGCGTGGTATTGTGAAGATATATAAGCCAGCTCTGAAAATGTCATGGCGGATTAAACAAAGTATATCCCAGTGCACATTGGCAACAGATCAAAGTATTTTCACTAGCCTATTACAAGGCGCTTTAAGGCCCAAAATATGGTGTTGTTTCTTCCAACAGAACAAAGTTTATGAAGCATCAACCAGATTGCCGGATCAAGCCTCATCACCATGTTGACGTGAATTTGATGGGTCATCTGGCGTCGGTTCAGCCTCCTCCTCCCCATCTAGTGGCTAGAAGTCCACGGTGGTCCAGTCAATCCGGGTTAAAGCCTGAAAGGCAGCCTCTTCACTTATAACTTCGGACGGATCAACGTCAGGGGCGTAAGTGTGCTTACGGATTGGCGGAATAAGATTTTGCACTTCCGGCATGACAGCGTTAATTCGTTTGTTGTTGGCATCATAGAAAGACCGGTGAACAGTCAAGTTAGCTTCTTACGCGATTGACTCGCCAGAGGACGCATCTCCCTTGTCACATTTTTAAGGGCTTCGTCATCAAACTCTGCCCTGTTTTCTTGTGCAATAGGAAAGCCCTTGGCGATGTCCACCGGATCCAGGTCGGCTATCCACGCTTTGGCTCGGGTGAGTGCCAACAAAGCGCCAGCCCTAGCAGCGGATCGCTTCATCTCTTCTATCTGTGCTGGCGTCATGGATAACTTTGCTAGAGTGTCCTTGATCAGTGTTGGGGCCGAATTGTTGTATGACGCTGCACAGATAACCCATTGGGCACCGGTATACAGTTGTTCAATCAGAGTATGTGCTGCCTTCAGCTTCATCCGCATATCAGAGCCCAGATGAGCAATGCGGCTACCTACAATGGTTTAAGAATTTCATGTTAAACCAGCAAATTACAAGGATAGTTATTCAAGAAGCCTTGGCAAAGAGTACTTACCAAATACTGCAGAGGTAATGGCATTCACTTGGCGCTTCAACCCAGTAAGCTCTTCCGCCACCGGTAGCCGATTCGGCGTCTTCAGCCCGCTTCAGCAATGCAGTCTTTTCAGTATCCCAATTGGCACGCTCAGTCTTGAACCCTTCTTTAAGTTGTTCCATGGCGGTTAAAGTGGCTTTTAGCTCATCCTTGGCCTTGGAAGACTCTGCTTGTTGGGATTTGGTACTGTCTTGAAGATTAGCAATTTGAGTGCTTTGGTGATTTATATCAGCCTGCCACAATCAGAGGAGCATATAAATATTTTATCAAAAAGTCCCAAGCATACAACCAGTTATACACTTGGCACTTGGGGGCTAATGCGGATTGCTTCTTTACTACTGATTGTTTGAAGTCCCAAGGATTAATACAAGTTTTAATCTTGGCACTTGGGGGCTAATGCGGATTGCTTCTTTACTACTAATTGTTTGAAGTCCCAAGGATTAATACATGTTTCAGTCTTGGCACTTGGGGGCTAATGTGTATTTGATCAAGAAAATACGCAAGGAAAGTCAACAAAGTACAGTTTGGAAAATAAAAGTCCCAGTTTGTCTTTGCAAGACAAACCGGCCCTTGGGGGCTACAATGCAGTAAAGGTACAGAATAAGGATGAAAGTGTTTACCTCATAGCATTCCTTCATCAGATTTACCAAACCGACTTCATAATCTCGGCTTGTGTAAAGCCGGTTCAAGAATCCGGAATGGAGATCCTGAGCAGAAAGATTAGCATAGTTTGACAAGTCAGTCCCCCCTTCCCCTTGCCCATAACAACAAATTCGTCCTTGGCGGTATGATTCGACAAAACAATTGGATTGCCCGGGGCGGTATAAGCAGTGCCAGTAACAACAACGTCATCATCATCTTTGGCTGGGCTCGGTTGATTGACATTATCTTTGGCTGGGCTTGGCGGAGTGGCAGCAGGGCTTGGCGGATTAGCAGTTGAACCCAGCGTAGCAACAACTGGACTTGAAGGCGTAGCACATGGACTTGATGTGTCAACATGTGTAGCCGGATCAGATTCTGGCGGATCAGCATTAGTGGCTGGGTCTTGAGGGGCAGAGTCATTCATGACAATATCAGGATTTTCACCAGTATTTTCGGGGGTCTTTTCCAGTTCAACATCGTCAGAGGGGTCGCTGGTCTTGGCTTTCTTGCTTAATCGGGCCTTGGTACTACAACATCAAAATAAAGGTTAGTATGATAAACCGATGCATGAAGAAATAAACCGAAAAGCAAGTACACTTACCCAGCGACGGTTTTAAGGGGAGGCAACTAAGTGGTTGATGAACCGCCAGACGAATAGGAAGACACCTGATAATTCGAATCAGACGGATTGAGAGGGTATCGGAAGAAACCCTTCAAAGGATAAAGTTTTTCAGGAGAACAAGCAACCTCTAGACGACGTTTCCGGGTTGGTGTGTCCGGTATACCGAAAGAGGTGACTTGCTGGCCACTGTGTCGGGTTGTGCGACGCCCTTCAGGTCGCTGCGTCTTCAAAGAAAGTTTTGGATCCAAATAAGCAAGAGGGTGAGAGTATTTCACTTTTCGAACTGCACGGTGAAATCTTTTAACCGGCACCAGATCTGAATCGGAAGAAAGAGCTATTACCTCAACATGGTCTGCATGGCTGGCCTCTGCATCATCCTGGCAATAGTTATTGTCAATAAGGTGCACGAAAAAGGAACCAAGGGAGTCAAGGTCTACCTCTTTAGCCGATTCATCGACATCTTCTGGTGGATCAGAAGACTCGGCAGTTTTCTTCTTGGCAGTTTTCTTGGTGACTTTGCTCTTGGCACAGGGAGCTCTGGCCGGTTTATCTTGAGTTTTCCTTTTCCAGAAGGAGTTGTTGGTCAGCAAGATTAAAACAAAGGATAATTATATTAGTGTTAAAGCGGAGACGGATTAAAACGGTACAAGGTTAAAGTCTTTACCGCTGGCGGTTTGTTGGAGGCATAAAAAGGGCGCAGACCGGTTTGGGTGCATACGGCGATCGGTTCGTCAAGCATCTTATTTACACTTTCAGTGACTTCATCATCAGTCTGTTCTATTTCGTTAAACCGTTGATGATCATTGGTCTTGCCGGTATATTCATACATCAATCCGGGGCGGCGGCTTAAAGGTAGGACGCACCATGAAACCCAACAGCAGACAAGATCAACACCAGTCAAACCGTTGGCGAGGAGAGCCCGGAGTTTGGCGAGTTGAGGTGCATAAGCTTGTCGTTCTTTGGCAGTCATTCGTGGAGGTAAAGGGTGGCCATTGCTAAGCGGTGAGCCTTGTAGCCCGACAAAGGATTTTCTCCAGGGCGGTGTTCGACAATAAAACCAAGTTTGGTTCCAGTCTTTAGGATGGCTGTGAAGTTTGGCATGAGGAAAATCAACCTCTTTCCTTTTTTGAATTGATACACCACCAAGTTCAGTATTGGGGCCGTCAGAGAACTTAGTTCGGCGGTTTAAGTGGAAGAAATCCCGGAAGAGGTCAACTGTTGGTTCTTCTTGCAGGTAAACCTCATAGAACACTTGGAAGTTGCATATGTTGGACACAAAATTTGGTCCAATATCCTGAGGATGGAGTTGGAAGCTGGCAAGTACATCCCAGAAATTTTTTGAACTGGGAGGGCTGAAACCCCGGGATAGATGTTGCATGAACACAATCACTTCTCCATCTTGAGGCTCAGGAGGGCACTCAGGGCCAGGAACTCTCCAATGAAGGACAGGACACTTTTTGGAGGTAAAGCGCCCGTTACAACGAATCCGTTGATTTGTGTTTCCGTGATCCGGGATGGAACCCAGTTGTAGGCAGAAAATTGCTTGGTCATCTTGAAGAGCAGAACTGAAATGGAAAGATAAAGGCCGGTTTACAATTGACGGTTCATGTGTATTCATCAATGTTAAACCAGAAATTTAATCAAACCGTACATATGAGGTGAACCGGAAATTGCTATTCAAGTCAAGACAACGGTTTAAGTGAGGGCTAATGGCATATGACGGATTATCAACTATTACAGGTTAAACCACCCTTAGGTGAAAGGGCCAGAGCTGAAAATCTACTAAGTATTGCAGAAACAAGTTTCACAAGATGTGATATAATTTTGGATCTACCGTGGTTCAGTGAGGAAAATTTTCTGAGCCCTACAATGGCGCTAAGAGGAATAGACAAAGTCCAGATGCAATTTTTTCTAGGAACAACAAGATGCTATTAGGTGATGGACTAAAGTTACGGATCTAGCAGCAAAAGAAACAATCAGGCATAAGCAAGATTCAGTAAATAAGCTAAGAGAAAGCGGATAAGCGCTGATGAACGTGGATGAACAGGGAAGAACATGAAGCCCTAATGGAGAAAGCTTACCGGATTCTCAGGAGCACCGGAGGAGAGTTGCGGATCTCTGGAAATGTTCAGGTTGATGCAGCGGCCTGAGATGAGGCAGAGCTTCGAGGTCGACGGCGGCGGCGATGCTTGAGTTCTTCGGGTCGCGAGGAGGAAGACAATGTGAAGAGGCAAGGGAGAAAAATGGAAGGAGCCCCAGTCTTATTTATAAAGAAAGGGGGATAAAACGGCACGCGCGAGAATCGAAGGGCCTAAAGCGGCAAAAGGGGGCGTAGCTGTCGCCTCGATCTTCGGGAACTAATTAAGTCAAAGGGAATCTTTATTATCTTTTTATACAGAGATGATGTCATGATGATTCACTGCAGCGTTCAGAGGATGACGTCATGGCGGTTTACCAAAATTCACAGGGAGAAGACAATATGGCGGTTTACGAGAATCGTTAGAAGATATTCAAGTAGTTTTTCTAAGTATTGAAGATTGACATGAACAGGTTGAAATCAATCTGGGGCCTAATGTTGAGGATATAATTACTAAGGGTAAACCGCCCAGGAGGGGCCGGTTCATGCTCAACTATACTGAAGCTTAGGAAGACAAAGAAGATGGCGCTTTACTAATAAGGCTAGAGGCTTAGAGCCCAGAGGCGGATTAGGGCCCATAGCGGTGAACCGCCATGTTTGTATAACTTGTATTGTAAGTTAGGGAAAGGAGGAGACCGAGCCGGACACTTGTATGAGCCGGCTTCGGGACTCTGTACACCGGCCGGGCGTCACCCTATGTATATAAAGGGACGACCAGGCGGCGGTTCAGGGACAGACAACAACAACTCGAGACTCAGGCAAAGCGTATTCGCTCCCTGGTCATCGAAACCCCAATAATCCCATCACAAACTAGACGTAGGCTTTTACCTTCATCGAACGGGCCGAACTAGTATAAACTCCCGTGTCCCTTGTCCGGTTTAACCCCTTCAAGCTAACCCGTAGCGATGGCTCCACGACTAAGTCCTTTCATGAGGACATCTGCCATGAAAAAACCACGACACTTTGGGTCATATGAAGCCTTTGATCTGGGATTTGTCTTCTTTCCAGGTGGTGTCATGATGACATTCACAGGAAGATTCTCAAGAAAACTTTTGGGAACCCAGATCTTCTTCATAGGTGGCCCGTTCCTGCAGTTAGTACCAATATACCTGGCAAACACCTCACCATTCCGATTCTTAAACAGTTTATAGTTTGCATCAAAGGATTCATCAATGACAATTGGGTTAGCATAGGTGAAGCCAGATAAGGTGGATGGATCCACTGAAGGTCCCTTTGTAGCAACCCATGTGGTTTTGGGGTACTGCTCAGGCTTCCAGTAGGAGCCATCAACATTCATTTTCCTCTCGAACCCAACACCTCTGGTTTCGGTTCAGAATCTGCTTTTTGAGGACATCGCGCAGTGTCTGATGCCCTTTGAGACTTTTGTACATCCCTATTTCAAGCAATGTCTTCAAGCTAGCATTTTCATCAGCAATAGTAGTGGTATCCTCCGTAGAGGGGTTAGTTACCACATCAGCAGTTGAAGATATTGCAACAGTAGAAGCAGTAGAACATTCAAAGAATGTAAGCGTTATCACGCTCAAGGCATTTTAGACAAGGTGGTTCAAATCCTTCTTGAGCGGAACTGATCTGTTGAGCGCGAAGTGACTCATTCTCTTTTTGAAGATCTTCATGAGCCGCTCTCAATTTCTCAAGCTCTTGCTTCCTTTGTAGATAATCATAGGAGAGCTTTTCATGAGTGGTTGTGAGCGTTTGATGACGACTTTCAAGTTCCTGGTACTTAGCATGAAGATTTTTAATGTCTTCAACTAAGGACTGAGAACGTGTCATTTCCGCATCCAACAGGTCATCGCTTTTGTCTAACAGTTTTTGAGTATGTTCCATAGTCTTTTCTTGTTCAGTTGCAATTTTAGCAAGTGTTTTGTAGCTGGGTTTGGATTCACAATCAGAGTCATCTTCACTTGATGTTTGAAAGTAAGCGTCGCGTGATTTTACCTTGGCACCACGTGCCATGAAGCAGTAGGTGGGAGGCGAGTCGTCCTCGTCATTATCATCAGTGTTGGTGACGGAGCCATTGTCTTCGGTGTTGAAGATGGACTTGGCGACGTAGGCAGTAGCTAGGGAGAGACTCGCAACACCCGAGTCAGACTCCCCCTCAGACTCCACTTCCACCTCCTCTGAAGCAGACTCCTCTTCTGAATCCATCTCCTTGCCAATAAAAGCACGGGCCTTGCCAGATGAGCTCTACTTGTGTGATGAAGATCTGGAAGAAGACTCTGAGGATTTCTTCTTCTGCTTGTAATCAGAATCATATTCATTGCTCTTCTTCTTCTTCTTCTCATTGTCCCACTGTGGACACTCAGAGATGTAGTGACCAGGTTTCTTGCACTTGTGACAGGTTCTCTTCTTGTGATCATAGGCAGAAGCTTCATCATTTCTTGAGCTGGATCGTGAAGACTTTACGAAGCCTTTATTCTTGGTGAATTTACGGAACTTCTTCACAAGCATAGCAAGCTCCTTTCCAATGTCTTCGGGATCACCGTAACTGCAATGATTCTTCTTCAGATGAGGAAGCAGCAGCCTTTGCCTTCAAAGCTCGAGTTCGGCCATAGTTGGGGCCATAGATATCTCATTTCTCAGATAGCTGGTACTCATGTGTGTTGAGCCTCTCAAGTATGTCAGACGAATCGAGAGTCTTGAAATCAGGGCGGACTTGTATCATCAGGGCTAAGGTGTCAAATGAGATGTCAAGAGATCTCATTAGTGTCTTCACTATCTCATGCTTCGTGATCTGAGTGGCGCCGAGTGCTTGGAGCTCATTTGTGATATCAGTGAGGCGATCAAATGTGAGCTGGACATTCTCGTTGTCATGTCTCTTGAAGCGGTTGAAGAGGTTGCGGAGAGTACTGATATGTTGATCTCGCTGAGTTGAGACGCCTTCATTTACCTTGGATAGCCAGTCCCAGACTAGCTTCGACATTTCCAGAGCACTCACACGACCATACTGTCCTTTGGTAAGGTGACCACAGATGATGTTCTTGGAAGTAGAGTCCAGTTGAATGAACTTCTTGACATCCGCAGGGGTGACACCTTCACCAGTCTTGGGAACGCTGTTCTTGACGACATACCATAGATCGACATCAATGGCTTCAAGATGCATGCGCATCCTATTCTTCCAGTAGGGATATTCAGTGCCATCGAAGATGGGGCACGCAGCGGACACTTTGATTATCCCTGCAGTCGACATAGCTAAACTCCAGGTGGTTAAACCGAATCACACAGAACAAGGGAGCACCTTGCTCTGATACCAATTGAAAGGGCTAGTTATCGACTAGAGGGGGGGTGAATAGGCGATTTTTATGAAAGTCTTCAAAACATGGGAGTTTCAAAGACAGACAATATAAACAACACTATTCTAATGCAGCGGAAGGTAGACTACACTAGACAAGCCATAGTCAAGTATTCAATGAAGTGAAAGCATGAAGACTAATAGCAACTAGGTAGTTAAGATCAGGATGGAAGATAGTATGAAGCCAATCAGAACAGATAGTCACACAGTGAAGTCAAACAGATAATACAAGCAGGCAATGACTTTACGAAGACAAACTGTAAGTAAAGAGGACTTGTGTGCGAGTTAATTCCATGTGCAGTAAATTAGAAGGAATTTTCAAACATATTGGTGTCAAGGCATGGGTACATGCATGGATTGCATGCCATGGCATTTTAATTCCAAAAAATTTAAAAATGATAAGAAAAACATGAAACCTTGCTTGATTTAATGTCATGCCACCAAGATGATGTGGTAAAGAAATTGGCATGTTTGACGACAGTTTGTACACACACACCTCACAAACCGAAGCAACTCGCTAGAAGGTACATGGTTCCGAGAGGGTACAATGCTTGTTTGATGACGAACGGGAGATAGCTTCCTCTACGTCTAACGTGCACTACTACAACTATAATGTGAAATTTTGGAAAATTCTAAGGGTTATTTGACCTTTCAAAGACATTTAACTGAATTTCTAACCATTTAATGACCGTAATTCAAATTTGAACTACATCTACATGCAACGCCTAACCAAAACGGTTTGAAAAATCATATCTGAGTACTTGTGTGCAAGTTAATTCCATGTGCAGTAAATTAGAAGGAATTTTCAAACATATTGGTCTCACGACATGGACATATGCATACGTATGCATGGAGTGACATGGCATTTTAATTCAAAAAATAGAAAAATGATCAGAAACACATGAAACCTTGGTTGATGTAATGTCATGCCACCAAGATGATGTGGTAAAGAAATTGGCATGTTTGACGAACGTTTGGACACACGCCCCTCACAAACCGGAGCAACTCGCTAGAAGGTTCGTGGTTCCGAGAGGGAACAATGCATGTTTGATGACGAACGGGAGATAGCTTCCTCTTACGGCCTTCAAATTTTTTCCTACGTTTAACGTGCAACTGTCATGTGAAAATTTGGTAAATTTCAGGGGTCATTTGACCTTCTAAAGACATTTAAGTGATTTTCTAACCATTTAATGACCATAATTCAAATTTGAACTACATCTACATGCAACGCCTAACCAAAACGGTTTGAAAAATCATCTTTTTGTGTAATTGTGTGTGAGTTAATTCCATGTGCAGTAAATTTGAAGGGATTTTCAAACATATTTTGTGTCAAGGCATGGGCACATGCATGGAGTGCATGCAATGGCATTTTAATCCAAAAAAATGATCAGTGTAACATCCCAAATTTTCAATTTGGAATGTTATGCATTAGATCATTATTGCATATCATATTTTATTGCATTTTGGCTTGATCCTAGAAATTCTACGCAACTCAAGGACCCACGGAGAGAGTTGGGAGTTTCGTTATTTTCATATTTGAGTTTTTCTCAAATTTTGAAAAGAGGATCGTTTGATTTTAATTATTTTCTCTTCGAATATTTCTTTTACAAAAATAAAAGAGAGAGGATAAAACGACTTCCTCAAAATAAAGAAATATTGGAGATTTAATATTAAAATCAAATAAGAATTTTATTCGTAATTTTATCGCTATTTTATTTGAATTATGAAAAATATGCGTTTTTAGAAATTGCATTAGAGTCCCAAATAAATGTTCACTTGTCTAGTAGATTTTTAGAGGACAGGAAAAATTTATTTCAGGATTTTTGGTGTAGGTTTAGTACTATTTTTATTCGTTTTTCTGCGCGGCATTTAAAAAAAAAGGGAAACCGACTTTGGGCCGTATCCGCCCGGGACTCCGCCCGGGGGAGGCTTTATAAGCCGCGCCGAGGTCATGACCCACCAGCCCGGCCTCTTGACCCTAACCGTCGCCTTGGGCCAGCCCTTGTTGCCCGCTGCCGCTGCCGCATCGTGCCGCCCGCCCGCCACCGCCACGCCACCCGCCCGCCGCCCGCCACTTGTTGGTGCCGCCGCCGCCGCCTCGGTTTTCGCGAGAAAACCGATCGGTTTTTTTTTGAAACCCTAGAGGCGTTTTTCTTTATTTTAGATCGTTTTTCTCGGTTTAGTTATTTAGCGAATGCCCATTCGTTCATTTTAACGAACGGTTTTCACCATTTAGCCGCAGATAGAGAACGTTCATTCGTTAGTCTGTTCATCAGTTTTTCTTTTTCTCAGGTTTCCCGCGATTATTTTCGATCGCGATTTCGATCCAATTTTCGTTTTAGTTTATGTTTTCGCTTGTTTATCGGAATCAGGCAATTCAAGCACCTAGAGTTTTGTCTCGAAGCCCTATTTCTCTTTAATCAACTTAAACAAGTTTTTACTCCTGTAAAATTTGACTTTAGTCCAGAATAGTAAACGAAGCTTGTTTCTTTCGCCGTTTGAGTTTTGTTGCTTCGTTTGATTTGATTCTTTTTGCAAACTGGAGTTCTTAAGTTGAACTTTCTGGTTAGATATATTATTTGAGTTTTACCCGTGCCCTTGCTTGATTGCTTATTGTATGCTTGTTTGTTTGCGATAGAGTACCCGGAGTGCGAAGCGTGCTACTACGAATCTCTAGGTTTCATGGATCATTATCAAGGCAAGTAACACTTTGATCATACCTCTTTACTACCCAGATTTATTGAATTAGATCAATCCTCAAACAATTGCATGGTTAGGATCTGATTAAATTGTGGGTATGGGAAGTAGTTGAGGTAGTACCTATTCACCTGTATATTATCAAACCTTTGGGAGTTACTTCTATGTTGCTTATATTGCTATGCTATGCTCGTAGACGTGGATTGGGTTTGAGCGCATTCATGACAGATGTGAGAATTGTTAATTAATGGTTAACTTAAGGTGGAAACTTTAATACACATCTGGGTGGATTGAGGCACCTGGGGAACCCAGTGTTGTCTGTATTTTTGGAAATCCCGGGGTACCGTGTGAATCTCCTACGGACTGCCACCTAGGCTCAAAGGGATCATAAGATTATTCATGCTGGAAACTTCCGTGTGCAGCCACATGCCATTATGGGCTCTGGCATAGTTGAGTAAGTTGTGGGAAACCTTTCCATGATGGGCTAGAAGATGTAGGGGGTTGTAGGTGTACAGGCCTATCTATCGGTTAAGGGGACCTCTTCGGAAAGACTGTGTCTCGGTCATCCGTTTCTCAAACATTATGTAGTGCGAGAAATCCAACGGAGGAGATCGAGTCTTATGGGTAAAAGTGCACAAACCTCTGCAGAGTGTACAAACTAATCATGGTTAGCCGTGTCCCCGGTTATGGACATCTTGAGTATCTAGTTCTTGGATTATCATCTGGATCTCATCACTCTAAATTACTTTTATTGGGGTTATTAATTACCTTTTAATTGGGATTGAGATGGGGTTTACCATTCTGAATGTCAACCTACTTTGTAGTTAAATAAAATATATTCCTTTGTTGTACGGAAAACTTGGCTTTTCACAAAACATATTTACCATACAGCCTCCACCAGCCATATATGCATATAGTGATAGCTTTATTCTGTTCATTACTCTCTTGTGTTACATTGCCAGCATATTCCATGTGCTGACTCGTTTTCGGGCTGCAACGTATCATGTTGCAGGCTTTTCAGACGACGAGTAAGGAGCCTTAGGTCGTGGTCTTTCACTCAGTGATGCCGTTGGAGTTGATGGACTCACTTTATCTTCCAAGCCTTCTGATGTTATCGTATTAGACGGCCTTAAGCCATATTTATTGTAATAAGTTCTCTTTTGAGATATTCGATGTAATAAGTGTGTGATTGCTACTCTATTATAAATCCTTCATGTACTGTGCATGTCAGCATTACCGATCCAGGGATGACACTGATGCACAGAGATCAGACTGTTTGAGGTCTGGTCTCTACAATCAGAAAAACATGAAACCTTGCTTGATTTAATGTCATGCCACCAAGATGATGTGGTAAAAAAATTGGCCAGTTTGATGAAAGTTTCGACACACACACCCCTCACAAACCGAAACAACTCACTAGAAGGTTCGTGGTTTCGAGAGGGAACAATGCATGTTTGCTGACGGACGGGAGATAGCTTCCTCTTACGGTCTTCAATTTTTTCCTACGTTTAGCATGCACTAATACAACTGTCATGTGAAAATTTGGAAATTTTCAGGGGTCATTTGACTTCTTAAAGACATTTAAGAGATTTTCTAACCATTTAATGACCGTAATTCAAATTTGAACTACATCTACATGCAAGGCCTAACCAAAACGATTTGAAAAGTCATACTTTTGTGTACTTCTGTGCGAGTTAAAAAATCATCAGACGATGTAAATATCTGGTTTTCAAAAAAGAAAATGTAAAGATCTGGCAAGACAACCGACCCCCACCCGATTGGCACTCTATCTCGCGGCTCGAGGTTTGGTAGGTGATTGGCGGGGATCATTAATCAAACACGGTTCTGTATTGGAAATCGTCAGCTATTATGTTCACACACGAATTTGCTGCGGGAATTGTGTGTAATTCAAACTATAGTACTCGTAAATTCCGGCGATCGGTGTGTGCCCTGTCCCCGTCGACCTAGATTCCGGCTGCCCATAAATATGCCGTCCCGCCTGCATTCTCATCTACATCCTCCCCTCGCTCTCTCTCTCTCTCTCAAATCTCTGCAATGGTGCCGCCGGTATGCCCACGCGCCAGCGAGGAGTTGCCGCCCCCCGAGGATGCTCACTCGATTAGCAGTGACGAGGACAACTACGCGCCGCCTGACGAGGTTGCGCCGGACCCCCCAACTTTGGATTGGTTTTGGGGACAGTACAATCTTTGTATGCGGAAGTCGCTGCCGCCGGCTGATAATGCCAGGCAAGTGGCGTTCAAGAAGGAGATGGCGGAGCAGGAAGCCAGGTACCAGGAGGCCTGTGAAGCCCGTGATGCCGCCTGGAAAAGGAGGCGGCGTAGCTTTGGGGGCGGGCGCGTCGTCGTGCCGAGGAGGTGTACAAAGACGGGTACTTCGCGAGGAAGGTCATAGGCGCTGGGCGCCTCGTCACTGCGTGGAGGTGGGCCGATAAGCTCCAGCGTGCCACCGATGAGGAGCTCCGGTGGGCACCCAACAAAATGGCAAGATCGGTCGTGGCGTCCAAACTGACAAAGAAGCAGATCGGTCGTCAAGCGCTGCGGCGGAGTCGAGTACTGCCTCCACATTGTGAAGACGCCGCGCACCAGGGAGCTGCTAGCGAGGGGCTGCTGGAATACTGGCCCCAGGAGGGATTATTAGTTTTAGTATTGTTTATTTTCAATTTTATGCATGGTACCTAGTAGTTAAGTATCATCACGTATATGTCATGATATTATATATATATTCTATGATGATCTAATGAGCAATTAATATATATATATATATATATATATATATATATATATATATATATATATATATTATGAATTCCATTTTACATCTGCATTTTTGTATACTAATTTGAATCTAGCTGTTATCATCCACATATACAGAACGGAAAGCGTATATACACATTGAAACAGAACATATAAGAATGGAAAACAGAGTAGACACATTGAAACAGAGCAATAAACAGAGCAATACTATGATTGATGTGAACACATAGCTATCCACGTCGAAACGACTTTCCAAAATAAAACGCGTCCATGAGACCATGACCAGCAGCCCTTGCCTAGGGTAGCTCTTGGCTCTACCTGAACTCGTGCAGGTGTTCGTTCAAGCGGTTGACATGCTCACAGTACATCTGGAGCGCGACCCCGAGCTCCAAGTTGTCTATTTCATCGGAGATCACCAGCTTGAGGATGCGATGACCATGTTCCTCTACTGCGCCCAGGTGGACACCTGGGCCAAGGAGGCGGTCGAGCCTACGGACCAGCGTGTTGGCATCCAGCGGGCTGCGGACAAGGTGAACGGCGGCACCCATGCGAACGGCGTGGCGGGCGTCCGGTGCAAGTACGGCGCTGAGGGCCTCTGCCCACTCCTGGCGAGGAATGGGGGTACTAACAGGACGTGTACCCAACTGCGACACCGTGTCGACAGCAGGCAAGCGTCGATGGATCCATTGTTGCTGTGCGGCGCACCGCGCCTCTCGCTCTGCGGCGCTCCAATGGTCTCGTCCTGCGGCGAGCCACAGCCTATCGGCGCGGACGCACCTATCTTGCTCTGCGGTGCGCCATCGATCATGTTGTGCGGCGAGCTGCAGCCTGTCGGCGCTGACATGCCTATCTTGATCTGCGACGCTCAAGCGCCATGCGCCAAAGCCCTGCTCAACCCTGGTGATGTGCATCACGGTGTCGTCCATCGTGTTTCCGGGGAGCGCCTCGGCCTCGACGGGCCGTGGCGTCTGCTCGTTTTCCTCATCGATGAGGTTGATGGCAGAGGCGGCGCTTTGGTGGGTTGGCATGCTTGGAAAAGGTGGATGTGCTACAGGCTGCGCTTGTCACCTCCGTGCGTCGCACGCCCCCTATGCGCTATATAGCAGGGTGGCGGGAAACAAGTGAGGAAATGGCGGGAAATGGTGGCGTGTTCATAAAATGCAATCAATTAATTGAAACTTAGCATCGAGCTAGCACAATTCATAGATGATGATTAGATGAACACGGCCCACACTAGGGAACCCGTCGGTGATGAATTCATCAATCCCAAACGGTTGATTACTAGCAAGCGTTTGCCGACAACACACACGGCCTATTTCATCACAAATAGGTCGGATGGATCAACTGTGTGCCATGTATTGCACATTGTCAAAAAGTAATGCAGTAGACCTTCTTTAATTAACATGTGTTAAAAAATAAAAAACACGGACCTCGAGGTTAAATTAGCTGAGGGAATGGGGCATTTCGGTCATTTGACCGAAATGACCCATCCCATCAGCTAATTTAACCTCGACACAACTTCCCATCCAGTCACCCATCCCATGGCTGCTCCAGCCTGAGCACACATAATTTGATAGTTTTCTTACATGAGCTAATGGTGGAACAGCTAGTCATTGCTGATAGGAATGCCTCTTCACATCCTTATGGCGTATCCGGATGATCGCCCGTCCCACAATGGCCAATAGATGTTGTGTAGACATAGCATATCACATAGTCTTATTAGAAGCAATCGTCTGCGTTATTATCGGTCTTCACACACATTTCTGATTATAGACCTGTTTGTCGCGTATCACATACATCTTGTTATATTGAACAGTTTTTGTTCTCTTGCCTAATCACAAATAGTTCTTCCAACTGAACCGTATGTTATATTGAACCGTTTCTAGGAAGGACATTCACGCCAATCACTGAGCCCATAGAGTTTTCCTTTGATGCACCAACCTGGAGTCTAGGAAAGAGTATGGCAGCCCACATCACCATGGTACGCATTGGAGAAGTTTACCACAAGGATCTCAAGGATACTATCTATCAGATTTGGGGTCACCGAGATGAGCAATGGGAGATGATCAGCACCAGGAAGGATAGATCAATTGCAGCTTTCATCCAGGAGTTAAACCAGCACATTCGACGCCAGGAGAACCAGATGTGCGCAGGCATGACAGATTTTAAGAAGGCGATGACAAGGATCACGGAGCTGGAGGAAGAACTCAAGGCTACACGCGAAGACTATGAGGAGGAAATCGTCGTACTAGTGGAGAAGAATGACGACCTGACAAGGAAGATCGGAGTATTCATGGGAGATCCCGCGCCAGGAGGAGAAGATGACGGTTCCACTTGCCCGGAGAACTTCATCATCATCGACGACACCGACTTGGACCACGACGATAGCGATGATGACTATGTTGATGAAGCTGGAGCGGATATCATGGAGTCTTCGACCGATCAATTTTTCTAGTTGACCGCCATATCAGTAGTAGCATTCCACCATGTATATAGTATAGTCCGAGCACTTTTGTAACGATAGTTCTAGACTGATTGTATGCCCTTGTCTGATTGATTGAGTGATATGTTTGTGTTTGCCTCATGTGCATATGGGTAGTGTTTTCCCCCTAGACCTCATTCTATTCTGTTTTCTCACCTTTTCTAAACCCAACAGATGCCTCCGAGACGCGACAATGGATTCGCTTTTCCACCGGAGCTCACTCAGTTGATCCAGTAGCAGATTGCATTGATGTAGATACTAGTCCAAAATCAGAACCAGGGGAACAACAACAACAACCCACCACCACCACCACCTGTTGATCACTTAGCCCATTTTCTAAGGCTAAATCTGCCGGTGTTCTCTAGTAGCACCGAGCCGATAGTTGCAGATGATTGGCTCCGCAAGACTGAAAGGGAGTTGACCACTGCAGGATGCACAGATGCGGAGAGAGTGCATTTTGCCGCTTTTGTCAACTGATGGACCCACAAAGATCATGGTGGTAGAATTTCACAGCCACTTACCCCATCGACCTTTGTTACATGGGACCCGGTTCCATCAGGTTTTTACCGCCCATGTATCAACAGGAGCTATGGCCATGAAGAAGCGTCGGTTACAACCTACGCCAAGGAGGGCGCACTGTTGGCCAGTATGTGGATGACTTTAGTAAGCTAAAACGTTATGCCCCAGATGACGTCGCTACGGATGCAACTAAGCAGGAGAAATTTCTGGAAGGACTGAATGATGAGCTGAGCATGCAGTTGATGGTGGCAAATTTCAATAACTACCAGGAGTTGGTAGGTAGAGCTCTCATGATTGAAGGGAAGCAACAACAGATTGACAATCGCAAGAGGGAGTATGGAGAAGGGAAGTATAATTCTGGAGCTCAGTAGAGACCCCGTTTTATCCCGAACTCAGGAGGACCCCTTCAGCATAACCATGGAGGTCACAATCACACTGGAGGAAGTTCGCACAACCATAGTGGCCTCAAGAACGGGAATGGTAATGGAGGAAGCAACGGACAGAACTGTTCCAACCCAGCAACGCCCGCCAAGAAAGATTTAGGCCATATTACTTGCTACAAGTGCCAAAAGACTGGACATTACGCCAATGAATGTCCTGAAGCTAAGAATGGAAACGGCAATGGAAGCTCTGGGAAGAAGCCCAACCCTTTCAACAGGGGACAAGTGAACCACGTTAACATGGAGGAGGTTGGAGCCAAACCAGATGCAATAATAGGTAAGTTTTTGGTTAAGTCATTTACTACAGTCGTTCTTTTTGATACTGGTGCATCGCATTCATACATATCAAGGGGATTTGTGGATAAGTATAAACTTCCCAACAAAGTTCTTAGTACACCTATGTTAGTAAGCTCGCCAGGAGCAGAGTATATGGCAAGCCAAGGATGTTTTCAGATGCCATTGACCATAGGTAGGCATGTTTTCCCCTCAGATCTGATAATTTTGGAATCGCAAGGCTTGGATGTAATTCTGGGTATGGATTGGCTATCGATGCATGGAGGAAACATCGATTGCGCCAGTAAGACTAATTTGCTCACCACCCAGAAGGAAGAAGGATCAAGTATGTATCCCTACATGTGCCGAATAGAACTCAAGTATATTCCTTATCAGGAGTTGTACAGGAGGAAGTACCAGTGGTGAAGGATTCCCCGGACGTATTTCCAGAAGAGTTGCCAGGCATGCCACCGGATAGAGACATTGAGTTTTTTATCGAACTTTTGCCACGCACAGGGCCAATATCTAAGAGATCGTACAGAATGCCCGCAAAGGATTTGGAGGAAATTAAGAAGCGCATTAAGGAGTTACTGGATAAAGGTTATATTCACCCAAGTTCGTCACCTTGGAGATCGCCAGTGCTTCTAGTGGAGAAGAAGGATGGATCATTGAGGATGGTTGTTGATTATCGAGGATTGAATGAAGTAACGATCAAGAACAAGTACCCACTGCCGATGATCAATGATTTGTTTGACCAGCTGCAAGGAGCTAAGGTGTTTTCCAAGATAGATCTGCGATCAGGGTACCACCGGTGAAGATTCGAGAGCAGGATATACCTAAGACAACTTTTACCACGAGGTATGGGCTATATGAGTATACCGTTATGTCATTCGGCCTGACTAACGCACCTGCCTATTTTATGAACATGATGAACAAGGTGTTTACGTAGTTTTTGGATAAGTTCATCGTGGTGTTCATTGATGATATTCTGGTCTACTCGAAGAATGAAGAGGAGCATAAGGAGCATTTGAGTTTAGTACTTGGGAAGCTCAGAGAACATCAGCTATACGCCAAGTTCAGCAAGTGTGAGTTTTGGTTGAAGGAAGTTGGATTCCTTGGACATGTTATATCCGGAGAAGGAATAGCGGTAGACCCCACCAAAGTTGTCACAGTGACAAATTGGGAAGCACCCACGTCAGTTGGAGAGATCCGGAGTTTTCTTGGACTCGCAGGATACTATTGGAGGTTCATTGAGAATTTCTTGAAGATTGCGAAGCCTATGACGGAGTTGTTAAAGAAGGAAACCAAGTTCAAATGAACTGAGGAATGTGAGGCCAGTTTTTAGGAGTTAAAGAAATGCTTGGTTACATCACCGGTGTTGATTCTGCCAGATCAAGGCAAGGATTATGAAGTATATTGCGACGCTTCTTGTCGAGGACTTGGAGCCGTGCTTATGCAGGAAGGGAGAGTTGTTTCGTATGCCTCACGACAGCTTAAACCCCATGAGTTGAACTACGCTACACATGATTTGGAGTTAGCAGTCGTAGTGCATGCGTTGAAGACTTGGAGACATTTTCTCATCGGAAACCATTGTGAGGTATACACGGATCACAAGAGTTTGAAGTATATCTTCATGCAGAAGGAGTTGAATCTTAGGCAGAGGAGATGGTTGGAACTAATTAAGGATTATGATATGAGATTGCATTATCATCCCAGAAAGGCTAACGTAATAGCCGATGCGTTGAGCCGCAAGAGTCACGTCAATACACTCATGACCGGAGAGTTACCCAAGGAGTTAGCAGAAGACCTTCATGAGCTATGTTTGGAGATAGTTCCGAGAGGTTATGTAGCAGCTTTAGAGATTCAATCTACTTTGATGGATAAGATCAGAGAAGCTCAGAAGACGGACAAGGAGATAGCCGAGATAAAGGAAATGAGCAAAGGAAAGGCTAAATGATTTCGTGAGGATGAGCACGATACCTTATGGTTTGAGGACCACGTATATGTGCCAAATGATCAGGAGATCAGGAAGCTAATTCTGCAGGAGGCCCATGATTCGCCATATTTGATTCACCCAGGAAATACTAATATTGCGGAGTATGTAGCAGTTTGTGATGTATATCAGAGAGTGAAGGCAGAGCATTAGAAGCCAGTAGGATTGCTAGAACCATTGCCGATACCCGAATGGAAGTGGGATAAGCTAGACATGGATTTCATCATGGGATTGCCCATGACTCGTTCAGGCTATGATTCGATATGGGTTGTAGTCGATCGTTTGACGAAAGTAGCTAATTTCATCCCAGTGAAGACTACATACACTAGTGCTAAGTGGGCAAAGATATGCATGACCAGGATCGTATGTCTACATGGAGTTCCGAGGACCATTGTATCAGATAGAGGAACCCAGTTTACCTCAAAGCTTTGGAGTTAGTTGCATGAAACTTTGGGAACCAGGCTAGAGTTCAGTACAACTTTTCACCCACAGACGGATGGACAGACTGAGAGAGTCAATCAGATTCTGGAGGACATGTTGAGAGCTTGTGAATTAGACTATGGATCTAGTTGGGACGACAATTTTCCTTACGCAGAGTTCTCTTACAACGCAAGTTTGAAGATGGCCCCTTACGAAGCTTTGTACGGAAGGAGGTGCAGGACACCGTTGTTGTGAGATGAAGTTGGAGACCGTCAGTTGTTTGGACCATATTTGATTAAAGAGTCGACAAACTCAAGGTAGCCTAGTCCAGGCAGAAGAGTTATGCGGATTCTAAACGCAAGGAGATAGTTTACAAAGTCGGAGACAGAGTGTATCTTCGTGTATCACCACTTCGAGGAGTGAAGCGTTTTGGAGTTAAGGGAAAGTTAGCACCATGTTTTGTGGGACCATACAAAGTTTTGGAACGCATGGGAGAAGTTGCTTACAAATTGGAATTGCCCGAAGGATTGTCAGGAGTTCATGATGTGTTCCACGTTTCTCAGTTGAAGAAGTGCCACGCAGAGATGTCTGATATTCCTCTGAGAGATAAAGTGCCGCTGGAAGCGATACAGTTGGATAGCGATTTGACCTACGAGGAGAAGCCATTCAAGATTCTTGAGTTTGCCAGCCGAGTCACACGTAGCAAAGTTATCAAGTTCTGCAAGGTTCAGTGGAGCCACCATACCAAAGATGAAGCCACCTGGGAACGAGAGGAAGACCTACGGAAGGATCACCCTCACCTATTTTCTAGCCAACCCGAATCTCGAGGACGAGATTCATCTTAAGGGGGGTAGGTTTGTAACATCCCAAATTTTCAATTTGGAATGTTATGCATTAGATCATCATTGCATATCATATTTTATTGCATTTTGGCTTCATCCTAGAAATTCTATGCAACTCAAGGACCCACGGAGAGAGTTGGGAGTTTCGTTATTTTCATATTTGAGTTTTTCTCAAATTTTGAAAAGAGGATCGTTTGATTTTAATTATTTTCTCTTCGAATATTTCTTTTATGAAAATAAAAGAGAATGGATAAAATGACTCCCTCAAAATAAAGAAATATTGGAGATTTAATATTAAAATCAAATAAGAATTTTATTTGGAATTTTATCGCTATTTTATTTGAAGTAGGAAAAATATGCGTTTTTCAAAATTGCATTAGAGTCCCAAATAAATGTTCAGCTTGTCCGGTAGATTTTTAGAGGACGGGGAAAATTTATTTCAGGATTTCTGAAGTCTGTTTAGTATTTCTTTTATCTGTTTTTCTGCGTGGAATATAAAAAAAAAGGGAAACCAACTTTGGGCCGTATCCGCCCTGGACTCCGCCCCGGGGAGGCTTTATAAGCCGCGCCGCCCGAGGCCGCAGCCCACTAGCCCGACCCCGCCAACCCTAGCCGCCCGCATGGCCCGCCGCTTGCGCCTTCTGCCCTTAAATCTCCCAACCCGCCGGGAGCTGCTTGTTTAGGACCTCATGGGAGGTAGCCGCCGCCGCCGCCTCGGTTTTTGCGAGAAAACCGATCTGTTTTTTTCAAAACCCTAGATGCATTTTTTTTATTTTAGATCGTTTTTTCTTCAGTTTAGTTATTTAGCGAACGCCCGTTCGTTCGTTCGTGTCAACAAACGGTTTTCACCGTTTAGCCGCAGACATGGAACGTTCGTTCATTAGTCTGTTCGCCAGCGTTTCTTTTTCTCGGATTTTCCGCGATTATTTTCGATCATGATTTCTGATTTGATTTTTGTTTTAGTTTATCTTTTCGCTCGTTTATCGGAATCAGGCGATTCAAGCGCCTAGAGTTTCGTCTCGAAGCCCTCTTTCTGTTTAAGCAACTTAAACAAGTTTTTGCTTCTGTAAAATTTTACTTTAGTCTAGAATAGTAAACGAAGCTTGTTTCTTTCGCCGTTTGAGTTTTGTTGCTTCGTTTGATTTGATTCTTTTTGCAAACCGGAGTTCTTAAGTTGAACTTTCTGGTTAGATCTCTTATTTGAGTTTTACCCGTGCCCTTGCTTGATTGCTTATTGTATGCTTGTTTGTTTGCGATAGAGTACCCGGTCTGAGCGTGCTACTACGAGTCTCTAGGTTTCATGGATCATCTGCAAGGCAAGTAACACTTCGATCACACCTCTTTACTACCTAGTTTTATTGCATTAGATCAATCCTCAAACAATTGCATGGTTAGGATCTGACTAAATTGGGGTATGTGAAGTAGTTGAGGTAGTACCTATTCACCTGTATATTATCAAACCTTGGGGAGTTACTTCTACGTTGGTTATATTGCTATGCTATGCTCGTAGACGTGGATTGGGTTTGAGCGCATTCATGACAGATGTGAGAATTGTTAATTAATTGTTAACTTAAGGTGGCAACTTTAATACGCATCTTGGTGGACTGAGGCACCTGGGGAACCCAGTGTTGTCTGTATTTTTGGAAATCCTGGGGTACCGTGTGGTTCTCCTATGGACTGCCACCCAGTCTCAAAGGGATCATAAGATTATTCATGCTTGAAACTTCCGTGTGCAGCCACATGCCATTATGGGCTCTGGCATAGTTGAGTAAGTTGTGGGAAACCTTTCCATGATGGGCTAGCAGATGTAGGGGATTGAAAGTGTACAGGCCTATCTATCGGTTAACGGGACCTCTTCGAAAAGACTGTGTCTCGGTCATCCGTTTCTCAAACATTATGTAGTGTGAGAAATCAAACGGAGGAGATCGAGTCTTGTGGGGAAAAGTGCACAAACCTCTGCAGAGTGTACAAACTAATCATGGTTAGCCGTGTCCCCGGTTATGGACATCTTGAGTATCTAGTTCTTGGATTATCATGTGGATCTCATCACTCTAAATTAATTTTGTTGGGGTTATTCATTACCTTTTAATTGGGATTGAGATGGGGTTTACCATTCTCAATGTTTTCAACCTACTTTGTAGTTAAATAAAATATATTCCTTTGTTGTAGGGAAAACTTAGCTTTTCGCAAAACATATTTACCATACAGCCTCCACCAGCCATATATGCATATAGTGATAACTTTATTCTGTTCATTACTCTCTTGTGTTACATTGCCAGCATATTCCATGTGCTGACCCGTGTTCGGGCTGCAACGTATCATGTTGCAGATTTTTCAGACGACGAGTAAGGAGCCTTAGGTCGTGGTCCTTCACTCAGTGATGCCGTTGGAGTTGATGGATTCACTTTATCTTCCAAGCCTTCCGCTGTTATCGTATTAGATGGCCTTAAGCCATATTTATTGTAATAAGTTCTCTTTTGAGACATTTGATGTAATAAGTGTGTGATTGCTACTCTATTATAAATACTTCAAGTACTGTGCGAGTCAGCATTACCGATCCAGGGATGACACTGATGCACAGAGATCAAACTGTTTGAGGTCTGGTCGCTACAATCAGAAAAACATGAAACCTTGCTTGATTTAATGTCATGCCACCAAGATGATGTGGTAAAAAAATTGGCCAGTTTGACGAAAGTTTGGACACACACACCTCACAAACCGAAGCAACTCACTAGAAGGTTCGTGGTTTCAAGAGGGAACAATGCATGTTTGCTGACGGACGGGAGATAGCTTCCTCTTACGGACTTCAATTTTTTTCCTACGTTTAACGTGCACTAATACAACTGTCATGTGAAAATTTGGGAATTTTTAGGGGTCATTTGACCTTTTAAAGACATTTAAGTGATTTTCTAACCATTTAATGACCGTAATTCAAATTTGAACTACATCTACATGCAAGGCCTAACCAAAACGGTTTGAAAAATCATACTTTTATGTACTTCTATGCGAGTTAAAAAATCATCAGACGATGTAAATATCTGGTTTTCAAAAAATAAAATGTAAAGATCTGGCAAGACAACCGACCCCCACACAATTGGCACTCTATTTCGCGGCTCGAGGTTTGGTAGGTGATTGGCGGGGATCATTAATCAAACACGGTTCTATATTGGAAATCGTCAGCTATTATATTCACACACGGATTTGCTCCGGGAATTGTGTGCAATTCAAACTACAGTACTCGTAAATTCCGGTGATCGGCGTGTGTACTATCCCCGTCGACCTAGATTTCGGCTGCCAATAAATACTACCTTGCACATGTCGTCCCGCCTGCATTCTCATCTACATCCTCCCCTCGCTCTCTCTCTCTCTCTCAAATCTCTGCAATGGCGCCGCCGGTCTGCCCACGCGCTGGCGAGGAGTCGCCGCCCCCCGAGGACACTCACTCGATTAGCAGTGACGAGGACTCCTACGTGCCGCCTGACGAGGTTGCGCCGGACCCCCCAACTTTGGATTGGTTTTGGGTCCAGTACAATCTTTGTCTGCGGAAGTCACTGCCGCCGGCTGATAAAGCCAGGCAAGTGGCGTTCAAGAAGGAGATGGCGGAGGAGGGAGCCAGGTACCAGGCGGCCTGTGAAGCCCGTGATGCCGCCTGGAAAAGGAGGCGGCGGAGCTTTGGGGGCGGGCGCGTCGTCGTGCCGAGGAGGTTTACAAAGACGGGTACTTCGCTTATAGTGGGTTGATGAGTGACTGAAACACAAACCCGAGTAAGAGGGATTGTTGCATATGGGACAATTCCGCACACCGATCCACCATTGTTCCACACTCGCTATTTATAATATTTAGTAATATATTCTAACTTTATGATAACAGCACCTACTTTTATATTTTAGCTCTCCGATATCATACAAAGTTATCCTCTTCATACCCACAACATAGTTTTATTTCTTGTTGCTAGTTGGAAGCAAACGTTCGGTGTACGTAGAGTCGTATCAGTGGCAGATAGGGCTTGAGAGAATATTGATCGTACCTTTAGCTCCTTGTGGGTTCGACACTCCATACTTATCACTTCCACCTTTGGAAATTTCTATGATGATTCCTTGCACTTGGGGAGTATCAAACACATAACTATCCATGTTGAAACGACTTTCCAGAATAAAACGCATCCATGAGACCATGACGAGCAGCCCTTGGCTAGGGTAGCTCTTGGCTCTGCCTGAACTCATGCAGGTGTTCGTCCAAGCGGTCGACACGCTCGCAGTACATCTGGAGCGCGATCTAGAGCTCCAAGTTGGCTATTTCATCGGAGATCACCAGCTTGAGGATGCGATGACCATGTTCCTCTACTGCGCCTAGGTGGACACCTAGGCCAAGGAGGCGGTCGAGCCTACGGACCAGTGCATTGGCATCCAGCAGGCTGCGGACAAGGCGACCGATGGCACCCATGCGAACGGCACGGCGGGCGTCCGGTGCAAGTACGGCGCGGCCGGCCTCAGGTGCAAGTACGGTGCTGAGGGCCTCTGCCCACTCCTGGCGAGGAATGGGGGTACTAACAGGACGTGTACCCATCTGTGACACCGTGTCGACAGCAGGCAAGCGTCGATGGATCCGCTGTTGCTGTGCGGCGCATCGTCCGCTCTGCCGCGCTCTAACAGTATCGTCGTGCGGCGAGCCACGGCCTATCAGCGCGGACACGCATAGCTTGCTCTGCGGCGCGCCATCGATCATGTTGTGCGGCGAGCTGCAGCCTGTCGGCGCTGACATGCCTATCTTGATCCGCGACGCTCAAGCGCCATGCACCAAAGCTCTGCTCAACCCTGGCGATGACATGCATCACGATGTCGTCCATCGTGTTACCGGGGAGCGCCTCGTCCTCGACGGGTCGTGGCGCCTGCTCATTTTCCTCGTCGACGAGGTTGATGGAAGAGGCGGCGCTTTGGTGGGTTGGCATGCTTGGAAAAGGTGGCTGTGCTGCAGGCTGCGCTTGACGCCTCCGTGCGCGTCGCGCGCCCCCTATGCGCAATATAGCACGGTGGCGGGAAAAAGGTGAGGAAATGGCGGGAAACGGTGGTGTGTTCATAAAACGCAATCAATTAATGGAAACTTAGCATCGAGCTAGCACAAGTCATAGATGATGATCAGATGAACACGGACCACACTAGGGAACCCGTCGGTGATGAATCTATAATTCCCAAACGGTTGAATACTAGCAAGCGTTTGCCCACAACACACACGACCTATTCCATCACAAATAGGTCGGATGGATCAACTGTATGCCACGTATCGTACATTGTCAAAAAGTAGCGGTAGACCTTCTTTAATTAACATTTGTTAAAAAATAAAAAACAAGGACCTCGAGGTTAAATTAGCTGAGGGAATGGGGCATTTGACCAAAATGACCCATCCCATCAGCTAATTTAACCTCGACACAACTTCCCATCTAGTCACCCATCCCATGGCTGCTCCAGCCTGAGCACACTTAACTTGATAGTTTTCTTACATGAGCTACTGGTGGAACGGCTAGTACTTGCTGATAGGAATGCCTCTTCACATCCTTATGGCTTATCTGGATGATCGCCCGTCCCACAATGGCCAATAGATGTTGTGTAGACAGAGCATATCACATACGTCTTATTAGAAGCAATCGTCTGTGTTATTATCGGTCTTCGCACACATTTCTGATTATAGACCTGTTTGTCGGTATCACATACATCTTGTTATATTGAACCGTTTCTGTTCTCTTGCCTAATCACAAACAGTTCATCCAAGTGAAATGTATGTTGTATATCGCACAAACCTTCATCTGGCTGCCCGTTTCTTTTGTGTTGCCTGATCACAAACAGTTCATCCAAGTGAACCATATGATGTGTATCGCACACGCCTTCATCTGGCTGCCCGTTTCTTTTGTGCCTCCTCATCGCAAACAGTTAATTGAACTGAACCGTATGCCCTTCGTCGCACACACAACTAAAACCTGAACCGTGTTTGATGCATCCGTCATCGCAAACGTTTTATACATTTCTGACGGTTTTCATACACCACCGTTTGCGTTTATGGCATCGCACACAGTTTCTCGAAGGGTCTCTGATTGTAGTGTCGCGTTAGCAGCATCCTGCAGTAGTGCTTGCGCTTGCTTTTCGGCTTGTGGTTAGAGTGGAAACTAGCGTCCTGCGTTGTACTAAACCGCATATGATCTCTGGATTTTTCTACCCGAATGTGGTAGAAACCTGCATTCCATTTAAAGATTTTCGCGACGCACCCCGTTCCGTGTATGCATGGAGCTCTGCTGATGCTGTTGAACTGAAATATTTCAACAGTAGCGAGCAAACATTTCTCCCACTAACTTGCGACGAGCATCTGGAATTGCTATTTAGTTTGAATTCTGACAGACGTTTCGGTAAAATCCGTATCGAGGTGCTTCAGTAACGCAAAGAACGAGACAAGGGGAAGAGTGTTCATGCATCATCTGTCTTTGATAATAGCAAGCGCCCGACACTCCTTGTAGGGCGAGACCAAGCAAAACTAGTGGTTCTGAAAGCCACAACATGTCTGATGCCACTTCTGCTGCCATTGGTGCTACCGCGGAGCCTAACGAGGAAGTGCCTCGACTTGATGATGATGATGAGATGATGTACCCTGAACTAGTAGATACAGTCGGTCGACAGGCAATCGAAGATGAATATCTGAAGGAGCTCAGCAGTCCTGCTAGATTTTATGACATTGACGATGAAGAGAGGGACGTGAACATTGACGGCTTATTTTTAGATGAATACGATGGTGACGACATGCCAACTATAGAGTGGAGTAGGGAAGATCCTTGGCTTACTCCACGAACCATATTGGAATCAATGGTGTACTATCGTAATGCAGTGACTACATATTGCATTCTCACTGAAAATAATTATGTGATCAATAGGAGTGAGCCAACAAGGTTCACTGTTCATTGCCCATATGATAGGTGTAGGTGGAGGCTGCATGCATCTTGTATGCGAAAGAGAAATTGATTCAGGTATTACACCTCATTGTGGATTTCAGTTTATTGGTCCATTATATTTTCAGATCATTGTGTAATGTCCCTTAATTGTACTTTATTTTATTTCAGATAAACAAAACCCGCACCGGCACACTTGTCCACCTAGAGGGGGGGAAGACCAAAACAAAGCTAGCAAAGACTAGGTGGGTGGCAGATGCAATCTTGGATTGGCTAAGAGAAACACCAACATTTGGTCCAACAACACTCCATGGGAAGCTTTTTGAGAAGTACAAAATTGATATACCTTACATGAGGATTTTTTTATGTTAGGGGAATGGCTCTTGACAGGATAAATGGTCCATGGAATGAGAGTTTTCAGTTGCTTTACACTTATAAAGCTAAAGTGGAGATGGCTAGTTCAGGGAGTGTTGTAGAGATTGACAAGCATACAGTTTCATACAAAATTAGAGAGAAGTCATTAGAGAAGGACTGCTTTAGGAGGGCTTTTGTTTGTTTCAAGGCTTGCTGGCAGGGGTTTCTGAATGGTTGCAGGCCCTATTTGGTTGTCGACGCAACTGCTTTGAATGGAAGATGGAGATGACAACTAGTAGTAGCTTCTGAAGTTGATGGACACAACTGGCTATTCCCAGTTGCATTTGGTGTGTTGGAGGCAGAGTCCGAGGAAAGTTGGGTGCAGTTTCTGCGTGATTCATGAAACATTATAGGTACACCCCCAGGTTTAGCTATACACATAGATGCTTGCAAGGGTTTAGAGACTGCATTAGGAATTGTATTCCCTGGAGCAGAGCATAGGGAATGTATGCGACACCTAGCGCATAATTTTTAAAAGAAATTCAGAGGTACAGTTTATGTTGAGAACCTATGGCCAGCATCATAGCTTGAGGAAGCATGAGCACCATTTGAGAGTCTTGTATGATCACAATCCTGAGGTGAATGAGTACTTGGAAGCACATCATGGAATGGTGTGGTCAAGAAGCAAATTCAATGAAATCTGCAAAGTAGACAATGTAGCCAGTAACCTCGCAGAGTGCTTCAATGCAAAGGTCAAGTCAGTGAAAGGGCTATTATTGTGGCAAGCATTTTATAAGATAAGGAAGATCATCATGATAAAGGTGGCTCTTCATAAAAGAATTGCAGAAACACAATTGGCCATGTTATGCTCCCATCGCTGATTAAGACATTACATGCCAAGGCAAGAGGACTGAAGATGAAATGCATTCAACCATCGCCATACGAGTCTTTGGTAACATATACTAACACTAAAAATAGGGAATGGAGGTATCCAGTGAACCTAGCAACTAGGGAACGCAGCTGTAGGCGATGGCATATCCGTGGGAAGCCATGCATAATACCCTACATCTCATGACTATTATCGGGGGTGAAGATGGTGAAGTTGATCAGTATTGCTCTGAATATTTCTCTGTTGCCAAATTTCAGGCTGCTTATGCTGACAATGTACCTGCACTCTTGGGAAAATACCAATGGAATAGAGTAGATCCAGGGTTCAAACTATGTGCTCCTGTACTTACTAGACCACCAGGAAGACCAAGGAAGAACAGGATAAGAGCAGGTGACGAGGGTCGTGTAAAAAGATAGCGTAAGTGCATAAAATGTGGAACCCTAGGGCACATGTTGCTAGGCTTTGTACCAATCCAGTGGATGCATCATTTGGATAAGAGGAACAATGTGCAGTAGCAAAATGCAAAGTAGAATGCAGCAGCAGAGGAGAAGCATCGGTGTCTTGGCATGTGTGCAGTAGAAGCACCGGCATCTTGGTATGTGTGCAGCATTCCCTTTTTTGTATGCATTTGTTCTCTTTTTTATCGATGCCTTATCCCTAATCTTATTTCTTTTTAACCCATCCCTAGTATAGGTGGAGATAAAGGAATGAAAAGGCCTAGAGAGGAAGAAACTTCCATTGAACCATCATCTGATGAAGAATTTGAAGCCATGGCTTATGATGGTTTTGAAGCTATAAGAGAGGAGCAAGACATGGTTCCTGTCATTCCTTCAAAGATTATGGAACCAACAGATGACCATCAACTGGTCATCAAGTGCTCGGGAAACCAGGAGCAGCTATCCCAAGTGAAGATCAAAAGGAAGAAGACAAAGTCGCGGAATATCCCATCTAGGGAAACCAGTAGGAAGAAAGTTAAGCCATCTACGAACACAAGGAGCAAGTCAAATATTTGAATTTGATGGTTGAACTACTATGAAAACTTGTAAGGTGCAGTAATGCAAAATGATATTTGTACTTTGATGTCAAATTTGTGGTAGAATTCAAATTTGAGGCAAATTTTGAATTTAAGGCAAATTTCAAATTTGAACCAACATTTGAAGTCCATTGCTCTGTGTATGATGTTGCATTGTTTTGTGAACTATTATACGTTTGCTCCAAAATGAGATCCTAGGATCCAAATGAGCTCCGAAGCTCCAAATGCTCAAAATGAGCTCCGAAGCTAGGGTAAACAACCACATTTGTAATCAAGTTTTTTTTCACCTTGTCTAAATGAGCCAAATAATTTTTATTAAGACCTTTTCAATCTATATAATGTCCATCTAAAGTCTCACTATTTATTAAATTAATGTCCATTTCTTGATTTTTTTAATTAGTTACGCTTTTATACAAACCATTAGAAAACACGTTTAAAATATGAAAATGAAAAAGTAAGTTCAGATCCGTCTTAGTCACTCCATAATGAAGCATTTTTTATTTTATTGATTTTTTAAAATTCAAAACCCTAAACCCCTCTCACTTGCACCTTAAACTCTCTGCAACATTGTTCGAGGTAGCTAAGTTTTGTGAAGGATTTTTCATATAACTAATGACAGACAAGTGTATATTTTTTATCGATAGTATATCACTTGAAATGACTATGTGCGCTGATTTTGTATTTTTCGATTTTTTTTGAATTAGTTATGCTCATTTGAATGTTGGTCAAACCCTACAAGACCCCGTTGACCATCTCCAAACCCTAGCATCGAACTGTAGTCGTTTGAACATACCCTAGCGCCGAACTAGATCCATCAGCTATGGTTTTCTAGAAGGACTGGTGAGTTGATCTATGAGAGGATGGTCTCTACGACGTGATTGGCCGCGTATGACTAGGCAATCCGCGAGAGGCTGACGACTAGGCCGTGTGTGGGGCCGGCGAGCAAAATGATATCCGGGGCATGTTTCAGACAGCATCCTCCCACTACAATAAAAGACACATCCGTGACATTTTGGGCCGAACGAATTTTTTTTCATACTTATGACACTTCTATGACGATAATTGTGACAAAACCCGGTATCATCATAGATGTGGTGGGGTCCTACTTCTATGATTAAAAACCATGACAGAAAATTGGCTTTTCGTCCTGGGCGGGCTGGAGACGCAGCCGCATGACATTCTTTGGGCCGTCCATGACGGAAAAAACCGTGGTAGAAGCGAGGGCGAGGAAAATATCGGGGTGTTCCCGGTTACGGTGGGTGGTCGGGGCCGAGCGATGCGCGTTTCTCTCGTACGCGCACGCGCGTGGGTGCGAGGCGTTGGGCTCTAACTGAACCCGAGCGAGGCGTTGGGCTCTAACTGAACCAGTGATTACCTTTGCGAACTGGCGTTCTTGAACCCGAGCGATCGATCGATGGCTGTCAACTGAACCCGATCGAGCGATTCCTTTGCTACTGCTGCTAACTGAAGCCTATCGATGTTGCCTTTGGATGAACAGTGAGCATTGCTGGGGGGTATGGATGAACAATTCCTGGTGGGGGTGGATGAACAGGACCCCGTGGTGTTGCCTCTGGATGAAAAGGACCCCGATCCATCGAGCCGGTTGGGGCTGGATGAACAGGACCCCGTGGAGGGCTGGATGAACAGGACCACCCCGTGGAGGGCTGGATGAATAGTAGACGATGAAGGGCTGGATGAACAGTAGCTTGTGGAAGGGTGGTTGAACAGGAGCCCGTGGAGAGGGCTGGATGAACAGTAGCTTGTGGAGGGGTGGTTGAACAAGAGCCCATGGATGAACAGTCGCAGGTGGAGGCTGGAGGAGGTCGACGGTGGATGAACAGTAGCCTGTGGAGGCTGGAGGGGATCGACGGTGGAGATGAACAGTATCCCGTGGAGTCCCATTTTGCGGTACGCCACAACACTCCCGATGAACAGGACCCCCGTTTCTACCGTAGCACTCCAACACAAGTCTGTTTCCTCCATTTTGCGGTACACCACACCCCTCCCGATCAATAGGACCCCCGTTTCGACCGTAGGACGTCCGTTTCCTCCGTTTTGCGGTACGCCAGACCCCTCCCGATGAACAGGACCCCATTTCGACCGTGACCGGTCGAACACAAGGCCGTTTCCTCCGTTCTGCGGTACGCCAGGCCTCGTTTCCGTCGGCTATTCCGTCCAAACCGGTTGGCTCCCACGCATTCCGTTGCCTCCCGATGAACACGACGCATTCCGTTGCCTCCCCATGAACACGACGACGACGCAGTTTCTCCGTTCCGACCCAGCCATGTACACGAGCCCTGGCCGTACGTACGTGTACATGCTACGTGCGCGCCTCTACTACGACATGTGCGCGCCTCTACATCGACCAATATGTACGTACACGATCGCGACCAGAATGACAACGCTACGTACGCTTCGACCAGGTGGGTCCCGGTATCGGGCACTTCCTTGCGTGCGAAGATGTAGCTGGTGGGTCCCCAGCGATCGGGGGCGAATCATTTTTGCCGGAAGCACTTCCTTGCGTGCGAAGATGTAGTGGTGGGTCCCGGCGATCGAGGAAACATTTTTTTCGTGAAATACGGTGGCCCGTCCGGTGGGTCCCTCTTTGTCGGTGGAGGAATAATTATTTTGCGTGTAATAAGGAGGCACTTCCTTGCTGCGGCCGTGGACCCGGTATCGGCCTCTCCACGTCTGATTACTCTTGATGGAAGTCGGTCGTTGACCACATTGACCACGCGGCGCCTAGAGCACCACGGCGGTGGGCGGCGCGAGTCCTAGGAAGGGGATGACGCCTTGAGCAGGGAAGGCAGCGGCGGTGGATACCCACGCGGAGAGGAGTCTGAGGTTCACTGGTTCGGCTGCGGTGTGAGGCTGCCGTCGCCCTTGAGAATAACAGGGGTGTGGGTGAGTGGAGGGATGGCACGGCCAGCGGTGGGAGTAGTAGGGGCGGTGAGGCCTCCGTGGCGGCCTGACCACGAGAGGCGGGAAGCGGTGACACGACCGGCGCTGCTTTGGGCGGCTGGAGCAAGAAGACCAGAGGTTGAAGAAGCACAACGGCCGTTGGATGGACATCGTATCGTCACTGCACCTAGAATCGTTTATATTGACTAAGTTGACAAAGCCCTTGGTACATGTCAACTTAGTAGGCCCACAGGTCAGCTTCCGAAACGGTGCGCCCCTGATGTCAAGGGGAGGAATCATTTTTTGGGCGGGTGAAGCTAGAATATCCGAGATTGAAGAAGAAGCACGGCATCCGTTGGATGGACATCCAACGGCCACTGCTGCTAGAACCGTGTGTTGACTATAAGTTGACAAAGCCTTGCATCTGGCGTCAACTCTCTTTTTTTTAGGGGACGCGTCAACTTGGTAAGGCCACAAGTGTGTGGCAAAGAACTTATAGCCCATTTGAGATTTGTAAGAATGTGCAGCCAATTTTTGAATTCTAATGGAATTTACTACAACCCAATTACAGTTTGTCAAAAGTACAGCCCATTTCAAAACAGAATTCAATAAAATTTCCCACATTTTGATAGGATCCGAAATATTTTTATCCTGAAATTTCTAGTCAGATTAAATACAATTTCAATATAAATTTATATTACGTAAAAATCCAACGAAACATTGCGCTTTCATAACAATTAATGAAATTAAAATTTCAATATCCAAAAATAATATTTTATAAAGTAATTACGTGTTTGGTGCATTTTTTATAATTCTTGCCCAGTTTTATAATTACATCCCATTTATTATTTCTTGAAGCCCATTTCCTTGTCAAGCCTAATGCATCCCTCCTAGGAAAGATTTGCAGCCCAGCGAGGCGGAGAATAACAACTTGACCTTGCCTGGGTATTCCTAAAAAAAGTATAGCTGGGCTAGCCATTTTCAGCTTGAAAAAAAATTAATATCTGGGCTGGATATCTGGCATGGGCTAGACGGGCCACAGCCCGCCCAGCTAATAGTTGCAGCGATGTTTTTGTTGTTGTTTAAAGGAGAAAAATTAATATCTGGGCTAAACATCGCTCAAGAAAAACTCTGCAGTGCTCACACCTCAAAAACAGAAATACTGCTCGAGCTGCTTGGTCCCAGCTGTCGGCCGCTTCTTGTGCAATTATCTCGTTTATTGACTACATAGGTTGACAATGGTGTGGGACCGTGATGTCAGGAAACCAGGAGGAAGCAAAAAAATTATAGTTTCATATACTAATAAGGAGACACTTGCGTACGTGCGGCTATGACCCTGGTGGGTCCCCACTGTCATCCTCTCCAAGTAAAGTCATCTCCTCATCCTCATGTCCGTTGACCATGTTGACAACGTGAGACGGTGGCGCCACGGCGAACGCAACAACTCGAAGGACGACGGAGAGGGCCTCGCGGGCCCTACAGATGGTCTGATACAGCGCCCACTTCTCATTCGGGAAGCCAGGATCATAGGGCCACATGTCCGTGACGGCATTGTCGTTCGCTTGTTCACCGGTGCTCGCTGAGGAGACGGAGGTTGCAGCACAGGTCCTCCTACGCTGGTAGCTCTTCCGCTATTAGGGCGTCGAAGTGCAGCCACACCTGCTCTATGGTGAACACGGCATGAACCGGCTTGGATAGTGGCGCCGGCTCCTGGTCGGAAGCTACGTCCATCGTCTGATTGTCGTTGCTCAGCTCGGAGAGGTAGCTGGCGAGCCAGCATATCCGACTGCTGGACCGAGCCATCGCCAAAGATGAGTCCGACCGCCTGCCCACCTAGACCGCCTTCCTCGCCCACGCACGCTTTCCGCCTGAAACGGCCAGCGCCGCCCGCCCCGCTTCCCGGTGAATGCGATTGCTCCGCCTTCAAACGACACAAGTGCCGTCCGTCCGTCCTTCTGCCGCCCACATTAATGATACGTGGTTGCTGAGGCGGCTACTCCGACGCCACACGTCCGTCCCTCCACCGCCCACCATTGCTATATAAACTGTTGCGCCGGTCATAGCCGCAGTCATCCGCATCCATTCCTATTCTCCTGTCCACACCACTACTTCCCACCATGGCTTCCTCGCGCTCCAGCGCTCTTCGGGATGGGCAGACGAAGGACCACAAGGAGATGGAAGCCATTGCTGCCGGCCAGCTGGCGGCGAGCAGCCGGAGGGCGATAGCGTTCGATGGAGAACATGGTAGTCGACGATCCGGCGCCAACCCTCTCCTCCGTGCCATCCTCGCCGGTGCATTGCACCATGACCATCGGCGAGGCTCGTGCCCAATATATAGACACGGTGAGGCAGAAGCGTGAGGAGCAGTTCCGGGAGGTGCAGGCCGATGCCGCGTACAACCACCGCAGGCGGAGCAGTTCCGTGAGGAGCAGTTCCTCCAGGAGCACCTGCAGGCGGAGGAGCAGATTGCCGCGGAGCGGGCGGAGCAGGAGGCGCTGTTCGACTCGTACCGCTCCGCCCGTGAGGGCCACCTCGAGCACTGGCGGTACCGCATGCGTGTGGCGGAGGCTGCGGCCGCCTACAAAGAGGGCGATGAAGCGGGCGAGGCGCTGTTTGGCGAGACCGAGGACAAGGCAGAGGACAATGCCGGCTCCAAGAGACCCCGCTCCGCTCGCATCGACGAGGCCCTGCTCCGCTGAGGCCCCGCGGCGCCAACAACGAGGCAGAGGACACCGCCGGCTCCGCCGAGGCCCCACCCTGCAGGCAACGAGGGGGAGGATTACCCCCGCTCCGCCGAGGCACCGCTTGCCGGCAGCGAGACAGAGGTCATCGCCGGCTCCGCCGAGGCCCCGCCCCGCTGCCAATGAGGCCACGCCGCACAGAAAACGAGGAAGAGTAGAACACGGTAGATCGCCACGCTCGGGTCCAAGTAAGGCCACCGCTGCTACCTTCCGGTTGCTGGCACTGAGATGTACATCATGAAGCAATTCTATGATTACAGGATGATTGAAGAGCGCTCCATGGTTGAGCAAGCTCATGAGATACTGTCATTTGCTAGAGAACTTGAGCACTTCAGTTGTAAGCTACCGGACAAGTTTGTTGCCGGAGGTATCGTCACTAAGCTTCCTCCTTCGTGGATACCATTGGCACTCTTGTTGTGGAAGAAAAGGCGAGAGCAAAGGACACACGTGCTCGAGGAATTGAGGGAGGATCTAGTGCCAATGTGGTATAGAAGAAGAACTTCCAGCCCCACAAGTTCAAGAACAAGGGCAAGTTTGATGGTTAAGCAAAGTTTTATGGGAAGAAAAAAGTTGTGCAACACACGAACTTCAAGAAGAAGAATGACAAGAAGAAAGGTGTTTGTCATGTGGGGATCCTAATCATTGGGCTCCTAGTTGCCCTAATCGCTATGACAAGCTAGGCGGGTTGACGACTGACGGCCGGTTAGCTTCTTGGCAGCGATGTGGAGTCGGAGAGCTATGTTGGAGAAGGATGCTGCTTCTACTTAACTGCTGGTGCAGTTGGTTGACTGACTGACACATGGGCCCAACAGGCATCTGGGCCACATGTCGATTCTAGCTGCAGTGCTTGATTAAGTCACTAAAGCTTACATTGGCTCAGCCCGGACAGCTGGGTAGCTTCAGTTAATTAATTATACCTCCAGTGCACCCCTTTTTAGTTGAAGAATGTATGAAATGTAATGAAATCCGGCATGTTTATATGAAATCCGACCATGTATGAATGAATTTATTTCGATTAGTTCGAATTCTTGTATCACTGGCATTGGATGAACATGCAAAACAATACGTACTAGCATTATTCCCAGGGTGATCACCTCGTTTGCAGCAATTTCACATGTACTCCCTCCGGTCCTTTCTAGTCTGCATACAAGTTTTGTCTGCAGTCAAAGTATCTCTACTTTGACCAATCTTATAGAAAAAAGTATGCACTTTCACAATGTGCGAAGTAAATAGGAAGCAGAAGGAGTACAAAGAGTTTGAGCAGCTTTTAGCATTCACATACATTGCAATCAAACACACAGGCCTGGCAATTCATGGAGAACATTCAAAACAATCGATGATTATGCATCTCAGCGATTCACATGTCAGAGCCAATATTTACTTCACAACTAAAGAATAAAAAAATGGATCGACGCTGCTGACAGCAAAGGGCGTCCCATTCGAAAATATCAAACACATGTCTTCTTGCTAAAATCAATGAGCAAAATTTGACAAGGTTTTCCCATTCCAAAATATCAAATGCCTATGATTGTGGAATGGGCAGGGTTTGCCATCAGTTCGGACATTGGCATGGTACCTCGTGCTAAATAAACCAACTGTTCTTTTTGTGCAGTTCCACCAAAATCAACCAAATTCGCGCGTAGCTTGTATGATTTCGCCCTTATATGTTGCAACGCCTTGAACTTATCGGCACCTCCTTTCTTGTGGTGGAAATGAATGATTCGATGTATTCATGAACATTTTATGCAGTTCCCATTGAAATCAAGCTGAGCACCCCTATTTGCACAAATACAAAAAAGTGATTAGTATAAACATGGAACTCACCGGAAAGAATCCTAGAACAACATTGTACACGCACATCACAGCAAGAAAATGGAGATTTGTTAGTCCTTCTGAGCTGAAGTTAGTTTGGTCTTGTGGAGGGTAATGTAACCATCCTTCAACTGCTCCTTCTGATGAGAAGATAGATAGGGCTTCTTCATCCAGGCATAATCGGAACTAGTCAGTTCACGTACTCCATATTCTTCTTCAGAGGAGGATGATCCTGTTGTGCAAAGACAAGAGGATAACTAAATGCTAGCATCCCTGTTTGCTCAAAAAAAGGAAAGGAAATATTTAAAACAGCACAGATGAAGCACTTCTCATGGACAATACCACTTTTTGATGGCGATATCTAAACGGTAGCACAACACCAATAGAGATGACAAAGCTCAATCATATGGATGAAATGGGTGGTAGTACCAACCTTTGTCGGAGGCTTATTGTGTAGAGCATACTGATTAAGCACTTCTCTGGAACCATCTGTTGCTATCTCTTGTGGTGGCCATGCTTACTATATACTCCTCGATTAGATTAATGTTTCCAACATCTTCTTGTGCAGTTCCACTAAAATATATGGTATCTTCAAAGAAGATCCCTGTTTGCACAAGTAGAGATAATTACGTATTGCATTAATAGTGGCATCAAATCAGTGGCGAAACAATTGCTCGTTCCAGCCATAGCAATAAATTAAGATGCAAAACTATACCATTACTTGTGTCATCATAGTCCCAGTGCTTCATTAATGCACCAGGAGTTGATTTTTGTTTCTCTTCCACTTGTTCTTCCCCTTCATCACTTGGTTCAATAACAGACAAGCTTCGCCTTCAATGTAAGATTTGGCATGTCAATTAGGTTGCACAAGTATAGCACTAAACAATGGCATTAATTTTCTGATGAAAGTGGCAAAATACATGCCAACAATTGTGAAATATCCTTATCTTACCTCAATGGGATATTGCGGTGCACATACAGATTGGAAGTCTTGTCTCCATTTGTGCAGTTCACTAAAATCAAGCAACATTACCGTACAAGTAGTACAACATATGAAAGCGCACTGCAGAATCATGTGAAAGAAGGCAAGTACTGACCTCTCATGACGCGAAATTCAAACAACTCACAAGAAGAAGATCTGAACCAAATATGCCAACACGGATAGGAAGTAAGATCTCCTCTTGTGCGGTTCCACTAAGATCAAGCAATCAAGCAACGTTGTCGGTGTGACATTTTGGTTGAACTGCACAAAACACTCTTAAAACAAAAGTGTTTTGTGCGGTGCAACAAAAGGTCACAATGGCAACGAGGTGAAGTAGATAACCCTATTTACGAGAGGTGCAAAGGAAACAACTAGTGGTCAATAACGGTGGATGACACAGAAGCCAACAAAAAGAAGCATCTACCTTATTTAAATGGGAAAGAAAGCAAGACAGTAGCATTTCTCAAACGGTGGCATTGATTAACATTAACAGAGAGATTATATTAACAATAAAATTCGTTAAACATGTAATTTTCTTTTAACTGTGGCATTGCATCAATTTTCTAGTGGCATTATTAGAGGGTGTTTGTTTACACGGACACTTTGGTGGAGGGACTAAAACTCCGTGCCAGTCCCATCTAAACCAAACAAGAGGGGCTTTTAGGGACTAAAAGTGGGCATTTGGGACTAAAGAAAGAAGACCCCGAGGGAGAGTATTTTTGGGACTTTTTCCAATAGTTGCCCCTGCCACGTATCTCACCTTGTCTCTATTAGTTCATTACTAGGGGTAACATGGTCTTTTAGCATGTCATTTAATAACCTCTAGTCCATGTTTAGTCCCTGGAACCAAGCAGGTAGGGACTAGGGAGTTTTTAACCTAACAGGGCCTTCTATTAACAACAGCTAAAGAGTTGCACGGGAGAGTGGACGCACCAACACCATGTGCATCTACTGATGTACTGGGGTGATGCACAGTCTGTTGCAACAAAGAACAAACAACCAAGGAGCATATTTGTGTTGGTCCCAGTTTTGTTATCTTTAGACACCTTTCCCTATGTGAGCACAACAAAATCTAGTACTGCTCAAACTCTACGGCCTTGTCCCCCAAAACAAAAGATCAGTTTGTTACAGATGTGCGTACTGCATTTGTCATTGTCTTCCCTTTTCGACCAACGTAGGTGCTTGATAGCCAGTCTGTACTAGTACTTTCCCCACTTCCTTTCCTCTGTGAACCACATCCTAGATTTATGCTATACAACTTTCCCCACTACATTCCCCCATTCCTGTCCTTTTTGAACCACGTCTTAGATTCATGCGATACAACTTTCCCCACTACTTTCCCCCTTCCTTTCCTTTTTCAACCACATCCTAGATTCATGCTATACAACTATTCCCACTACTTTCCCCCATTCCTTTCCTCTTTGAACCACGTCCAAGATTCATGGTATACAAATTTCCCCACTACTTTCCCGTTTGATCCAACACCTAGATTCGAGTGCAGAAGCGGAAAAAGCCCACATGCAGCTAGAGCAATGCATGTGGAATAAGTGAATTATACCTTAAGGTTCTTGGGGTGTGGTTCGGTGGGCGACCGGAGGCCGTTCGACCCACACTATGTACGGCAGCAAAGAAGAAGGAGTCGGAGGCCCTCTCGCACCGCCGCTGGGTGAAAGTGAACAGCTGCGCCGGTAGTGGATTCCCTCCCTCGCCGATGGCGATAGCGTTAAGCCTCCTTCCCTTCCCGGCAGACGGATCCTGCTGGCTCTTTGACCAACAGTGAGGGGAGAGAGAGAGGCCAACGAAGTCTTGTTTAGATCTGGAGAGGGTGAGAGAGTGTGAAGAGAGCAACTACAAGCAGACCAGCAGTGAGGGAAGAGAGAGAGGCCAACGAAGTCTTGTTAGATCTGGAGAGGGTGAGAGAGTGTGAAGAGAGCAACTACAAGCGCTGAGGCTCCAGCGTGTATATACATACTGGAGAGAGTGTGAAGAATGCAAACCCTAGAAAACAAGCGCCGAGGCTGCAGCTTATATGTGATGAGGTGATTATACTGTCACTACGAGATCGTATAGCTCTGTATCCATCCATTTTGACAGTCAAAGAATCCTCCTGGCATGAATTATGCTCAAGTGTAGTTATCGAACCCGAGACCTCAAGTTTGATGAGTGAACAGGCTAACCAGCTACACAACCCTCCCGTTATGTTCAACGAGAGGAAAATAACCTTTTATACATTCCTGCATTCATGTGACAAGCATGCCGTGTTTTTTTTCTGTGGGAGTCATTGGGATTTAAATCATAATCGTGTCATGTGGCTTTGGTGGTAAGACTATCCACAGTGGTGCAGAAATAATGCATCCTTAGTCACCTTAGCTCTCTCCATGTAGTATGTTGGGTCCCACCAGTCAAAGGGTGAAACAAACAAATTAATAAGAAAAATTATAAGCGACAGCGGTGTATCTTACCTCACATCATGCTCTTTCGGGAACACTGTCCAATTGATCCCTCTGTTCGCTCACGTACTATTTTAAGTGAATCCTTATTATAACATGCACACAATTTTGGGCACTTGTATTCTACCTAAGTCAGTGAGCCACCGTATCTCGTACGACTCCCTCCATCTAGGTGTAATAAGTCACGTTAGAAGGTGCAACGGGACCAAAGTGCAAGCAGATTGGAGGAGAAGGAGAAAATTGACCGGTCATTCCTCCAATCAAAGCCCTGATTTCTGTCTCTAAACGCAACAATTAATCCAAACAACTAAGAGATGTCGTTTTAGCTACCATGCAGGGGCACGTATTAACTTGCATGCAAGACGACTTTGATTTCTTGACTGATCAACGCGTAGTTGCACACCATGCATTGGGTTTTTGGGGGAGATAACAAGACAGAGTAAGGAGTGTTTGGTTACATTGCTTAGGTTGGTCATAGTGGCGACTGACATGGACTAGTAACATGCATATGTTACTAGTCTATGTTACTACTACGCGAAGTTTGCCGTCGGAAGCGAGCCGATCTGGCTCTCCTGAGCTAGCAAGGTTTTTCTAGCCCACCCAAGCTAGCTGGCCCACAAAAGCTAACATATTTTAACAGTTCCAAATGCCTAACCCTGCCCGGCTATGCTATAAGCTGTTCTTGCTAAGGATCCAAATGCTCCCTAAGTAACAATGCTCGCTAGCAACGAGGCCAGGAGGGGATTGAGATGCGAAGTTAATGGACGACGCCTAAACATTTTGGGAATATCTGATTTCCGTAGGATGACTTAACACCTAGACAGAGGGAGTACAACTCCTCAGTCCAGGTTTGATGGAATATTTGTCACCTCTTCTCTTCTTATGCATTACTCCATTTGTATCTCACTTCACGTGGCCCTTTTCATACGATTTTCCTATTCTATGAACCTGTGTGTGTGTGTGTGTGTGTGTGTGCGCGCGCGTGTGCGTGTGTGTGTTTAACAGCATGTGTGTGTTAGAGAGAGCGACAAATCGACCTACTCCTACAGATATATGGTGTGTAGTGTACAATTTTAGCCGCGAGAGTCAGTGCATCCTCTCTTTTCCGTGCGTCCGGTGAGGCAGTGACAAATGCCACGCCCGCTCCTGACCAGCCTGGCCCACCCAAAGCCCCTACATCGCCCGCGCGCGCTTCCCGCCCGAAACGGTCAGCGTCGCTCCAAAGAATCGGTACCGCATTCTTGCCCGGGCAGAGCGGACGCGACCTCTCACTGGGCGTGCGTTGAAGGGAGAAGCAGATTCAAGAGTGATGGTTGCTTCGTCAGTCAATTTCTTCTTTGGGTCTATGTGATTTGTGGCTCATTGGTCATTATTCTTGAGGTGGTAGGACTGCTTTGGATGTCCCACGCTTTCGTGAAAGGAGGTACTACTAGATTACAATTTTCTCCATTCTTACGGGCGGAGGAGTGCAAGAGCGGTGAAAACACGCATGCTCGGTGATTACATGGCCCACCTCACACTATCACCATATTTTACGGACACTTTGTCGACACCTAACTCTTTACATAGTACTCCTCCGTTCATATATATATGTCTTTGTTGTTAGTCCACTAGGTGGACTACGTACTGAACAAAATGAATGAATCTACACATAAAATGCATCTTTATACATCCGTATGTGGTTCATGGTGAAATCTCTACAAAGACTTATATTTAGGAATGGAGGAAGTACTTGTATAGTACGTACTGTAATTTATCGTGAGATAGTACAATGCTATGAAGCTTCCGACACATTACATGTATCTTGTGTCCAAGGTTGCCCGTTGCAACATTTCATAAAATAAAAAGGAGACTAACATGCATGCTATTGCATCTCAATGATTGACAGATCATAGCAAATATGTACTCCCTCCATTCCAAAATAAGTGTCTCAACTTTATGCTACATACGGAGCAAAATGAGTGAATCTACACTCTAAAATACGTCTATATACATCAGTATTTGGAGTATGTACTAGTAGTTCATATTGAAATCTATTAAAGGACATATATATTCCAAACAATATGATAATCTCTCTAACCAAGGTAGTTGGGACGAGGAGTAAACGGAGGGAGTAGTAAAATTTTCTCCTCGTCCTGCGAACCACCACGCGCGTGGGCGAGGGAGCGGGCGTAAGGCGTATAGTACTACTACTAGTAAGCAAGCTTCACCTCATCCTGCGAGCCACCGCGCCGTGGGCGGGGAGGCGGCGTGCTAAGCAAGCTTCTCCTCGTTCATGCGAGTTGACGGGACACATCAAGAGTACTCCAGTGTATAGAGCCTTGCCTCTAAGGTAGGCCCCACATGGTTTGCCTCTTTTTTAACATAACGCGTCAAGTCACAATTTGTTTGTTCACCCGTGGTAGACGATCCTCCCTCCATCTAGTGGACAACCAGTACACGTGTCAAATTACCACGTGGGCTGCCTTTTCGTACAGAAATGAGCTCCACTGTGTACCCGTGTGGGTGTGGTTGGGAAAGAGACGGGAGTACGTGCGCCGTGCATGCACCTCTTCTCTTCATGCACGTCCCCCACCTATGTGGGTGTGTGTGAGAGATACAGACCTAGAAAAATGGCTTGTGCATTCGTGAGCGTTTTTTGGTTTGGGGGAGGTTGATTTCGTGAATGTATTTGTGGGAATATATGTCGATGACATCTCAAACAAAATTTTGCATGCAATGTGTGTGAAATTGAGGCCTATCCATATCATATATAGAGGGTCGGGTGATCCACGAGAAGAGAGGGAGGGATCATAGATATCGATCGAGTCGAAGAGAGGATCAAGTGGGTGGGTGCGAGATCGATGAAGAGAGCCATCGAAATTGTGTGTGTGTGCAAGTCAAAGATATAGGGCGACTGACCTAGCTACCGGAACGTCAGAGGGCACATGCCAAGTTTTTGTGTGGCAGGGAGACATGACTAGAGAGCTCGATGTATCGGTGTGTGTGTGGGGGGGGAGGGGGTGGGGGAGGGGTAGGCAGAGGCCTAACTATAGAGGTAGAACGATCGTATATGTGTTGAGAAGGAGAGACCCAGCTATGTCTTGAGGGAGATCGGTCGACATCCATACATAATTGAAGGACGGGAAATAGGATGGGACAGAGAGAGAGAGAGAGGGAGGGAGAGGGGTAGAGTGCTGGATGGGTGATGGAGTTGCTTCTCGAAGATGGTGGGAGAGGCCTACTGGACAAACTGAGGGTGGAACTGCAATATTATCAATAAGAGTGGGGATGTGTTTCTGTGTGTGCACATGCGTGATAGATGCATCGAGACACATCCATGGATGATGAAGAGGAACCATGTGTTTGGTAAGCAAACCTAAATAGATCAGTAGATCAATTGTTGTTTGTTGGAGGAAGGGAGAGACATAACTAATGAGGTAGATCGACCGACGCTTGGGGAAAATGAGTTATAAGGACCTAGCTAGCTATATGTATAGCGGGAGATCTGTCGGTGGACGTCCATTTGTTAGAGGCAAATAAGGCCCGGCGAGACGGATAGACAGAGAGAATGGAGCTAGGAGGTGGTGCGAGAGGCCCAGCTACTAGCTAGACAGGGGGAGGAGTGTGCGGTTGTGAGATCGATGAAAAGAGGGGTGAGAGTTTACACGTGTGTGGCACCGTATGAGAGACACGAGGCAAGGACACATAAAGGAGGAGATTGAAGGTGTGTGTGTATGTTGTAGGCAGACATCGCTGGAGAGGTTTATCGATCGGTGTGTGTCGGAAAGGATTTGTGGAGACTGTGGGAGAATGACCTAAAGAAAAAAAATGAATGTCTTGTGATGGATAGAATCCGAGGGAGGGAGGGCGAGGAGGGCGTGTGCATGCACGAGAGAAAGTTAGTGGTAGCTACAAAGGTTAGAGGATTGTGTGGGTGTAAGAGACTAACAAAGATCATAATTTGATATGAAAGTCGATTCATATATCTGAATATAGCGGTGATACGCATGTTGTGGTTTTGCACATGTTATACCATAATGTGATAATGCATGGCGTTTGCAACTCACAGCTAAATGTCGAACAATCTAAACCATACTATACATTGAACAATCTCACATTTTATTTGAATTTGTGATAATGTGTGGCGTTTGCAGCTTACAACTAAATATCGAATAATCTAAGCAATACTATATATTGAACATTCTCACATTTTATTTGAATTTGTGGTAATGTGTGGTGTTTGCAACTCACATCTAAATACTTGTAGGCGTAGAGGGCGGGGCACCATACATAATGTGATAAACACATTATACATATGAGACATGGTTTAGTTTGTGAAGATCTAGCTAGAGCTTGAAATGTACTATGATTTGAAATCAACATAAAGTGGATTCAAAAAATCGAGTTCGAGTTCATATAGTACACATAGTTCGTATGTAACTCGAGACTAATCATGTGGTGTGCTGTGAAGATAATACACAAACGATGGTTTAACTTGACAATAATGATGATTGTAGATCTTATTAAAACAGATAAATGAATTCAAATGCTTTGACTTCACAACAATCATTATTGTAGACCTTATTCAAATAGAGAGACAAATTCAAATTTAGTTCATATTGAAGCGGTAGTATATACGTTTGGAATGCACTAAAACGTTCATTTGAGTACTAGGTTGCATGCATTATACACATAGCGAAATATTTTAATTGAACATAACATGAATTCAAAGTTTTGAATGACATTTGTAGTGCGAATCGATTTGGTACAGTACACGTTAGGCTTGTCCGGAAATTTCAACCCGCGCCTTGTTAGCCCGAAATATTTAAGATATATCTTTGTGTCATTGTGCTCGGACAACTCCCTCCATCTCAACCCGCGCCTTGCTATTCCAAAATTATAACGCGCGCAAAAACTCCCACCTCCTGTGAAATCCCGACACGTGAAATGTCCGTGATACCCCTGAACCGAAAGAACCGCTTCAAATCGGTGGGGGTACTTTCGTAACTTACCCCACATTTCGGACAAGCGGGTCTCTAAGCCATGGTTCCCCACTCCCATCCCATCCGCCCACCCATTCATACACCGAGGCCGGGAAAACCCGCTAAGCCCCACACCCTCCTCCGTCCGCCACCCAGCCGGAGCCTCTTCCCCGACGACGTCGTCCACAACAACACCTCGGCGTCCCTCATCCACCGTCTTTGGATGAGGATTCGTCGTCGTCGATCCGTCGTCCCGCCGGTTCAGCCACCTGTCCTCCACCTCCAAGGAGCTGCCCGATGTTCCCCTCGTCTTTCGCCACCTCCAGTCCCACACCGCCGTCTTCACCTGCACCCCCGGAAGAGCATCATCATCAAAGTTTCCTCGGATGAAGCTGCGGCCTAATCGGCGCCACCAAAGAGGTTGTACACTAATCGCCGCATTTTCTTCTTGATTCGATCTCACGGTGCTGCCGGCGCTCGGTCCCGAGCCGACACGGCGCTGCTCCATCCACGGCGGCGTCGCCGGCCACTTCCTCCACGGGCGTCGCTCCCTCGGTGGCGACGTCCACATCGATAAGGCTGCTGCTGCTTTAGCTCTCGCTTCATTTCTTTGCTCTACTCTTGCTCGGTCCCTGCCTGGTCTGCTCTTGCGCTGCTGCTCTTGCTCTTGCTCTTGCTTGCGATGCTGCTCGATTTAGCTACACTTGATCGGCAGAATCGACTTTTGGGTGATCGATTTTCAGGGGGCTCGCCGGAGTTAAGGAAGAACCAGCCGCAGCGGGGAGGGGGCTTGCCAGAGAGGTACCCCGCTATCTATCTTAGGTTTCAGGGTGGGGGCGGTGGTCGCCGGCGGTGGTGGGGCGGTGGCGTGGGGATCGCCAGAGAAAAAGCTCGTCACGGGGGGGCCTAGAGGGATGGCCGGGGCGGCGGCGGACCGACGGTGGGGAGTGTTTTCGGGGTGGGCGAGGCGGCGGGGGGCGGCTGTTTGGCCGGTGGTGGCTGGCGGCTCAGGGGGGTGGAGGTTGAAGATGAACTACATGCCCTTGATTCGTATCCAACGGCTGCAAAATCGACTGACCAGAGATGAAAAAGTCAGTCGACTCACGTGTAGACTCACCTCTAGTGCATTCAGTTTCGACAGTAAAATTCAGTTTCGACATCGAAATTCAGTTTCGACAGTTAAGTTCAGTTTCGACAGTTAAATTCAGTTTCGACAGTTAAGTTCAGAGATGAGCGGCTGATGTATACATCTAGCACTTTGTGGTTATGTATTTTACACGTCATCTATTGGAGATGCTATTAGAATTCCACTCAGGTTAACGTTGTCTCTCTTGTCCTGCTTGACCTCGGCGTCGTACAACTCACGGAGCTGCTCCAGCAGCGAAACCCTCCATCACAAATGAGCGATACCTCGGGCTCCATCTCCAGATGCCTAAGATCTTCTTCCCCTCCTCCGACAGCCAAGTCAGCCGAAGCATCCACACCGGCCAACCCAATCACGCTGAGATCGACATGGCTTCGCCAAAGAGGATGTACACTTCATGTGGTTTGCCTTAATCTCACCATGCTTCTTTGCATCCTGTGATCTTCTAATTCTTTTGAACCAAACACCCAGATTGGTAGAAATCTTGTGTTTTTAAATTCTCTGTTTTGCACGTGCATTCCTATCCTATTTATGTCTATTTCCTATCCCTGCATTGTTAGAATCCTCAAATTCAAACAAGCCCGTACCTGATTACTTACATTACAGATATGTGTCAAAGAAAACCTTGTGTGGTTTGTCCTGCTCCTGCGGTCTTGTGTTCCACCCCACCTCACCGCTCCAATGACGGAAGGGTTCACCACGGTAGGGATCCGCTCTCGGTGTATTTAGCGCCTCGAGATCTTCTTCCCTTGTGAGCAGCCACGACAACTGCATTACCATCATCAACTGAGCAGATGACCTTGTGGACTACACGGGTCCGCAAGAGAGGTCGCACTCTTCCGTGTCTGCTTACGTTATGAATCGCTTAATATGATGACATGCTAATTTATCATTGTGTTCACCAATTAGATTCAGACTCAGGTCCAAACTTATACTGAAGCTTGAGTTTTTAAATAGTTGTGGGGTACATATTGGGGCAGCAATCAGTACTATCTGTCTAATATCTGGTTAATCTCGGGTGTCTACTATGAGTTTCATGTTGGGTGCAAACAAACATTAAAGGAGCCATTATCTGTATTTTTTTAACTAAAGCTATTATCTACCTGCTATCATTTATTTTGGGTCTATCCACAGTTTGCTACCATCACTCTGGATTTGTGCATGCACTTCTTACATAATCTCACTATGTTTTATTCCTATGCATGTCAATTGTACACAATGGAACTGAACATGTAGAGCAAAAGAGATGAGCCTTGCATGGCAATAAAATTTCATGCAGACGTCACTCCATGGTGGGCGCAAAGGCAGCCCCCCTCCACCCATTTCGGATCGTAATCAAGAGGAATATAACTGTTCTGAGGGGATTGAGCGAAGACCACTCCTATTTACCCCATGAGGTCTTCGCTCTAACTTGGCATGCTCATGTTGGTAATATCATGCATATGGTGCCTTGCATTGCTTACTGTATACATCGAAGATGTCATCTGCTTAGTTTGGACATGCTTTGTGTCAATGCCATCTGTTTAGTTTCTTTATCGTATATGTGAATCATGCAATGCCATCTTGTTTAGCCAGGCATCATATATGTGAATTTTGCAATGCCACCCTGGTTAGCCAGTCATCTTATATGTGAATTATATCATGACATCATTTTTTTATTATGTGTTAAATTTGTCAACAATTTTAGTACATTCAATTACTCTTCCTGTGCATCAGCCATTCGGCATGGTCATGGAAAAATCTAGAGTGGAAACAAGGTCTTCGGAGCAGACAATGCTATCCGACGAAGCGCATGTCTTCTTTGATTACTGATAGCTCCTCGAGAGGAGGATTAGAACCACGATGACCAGTCCTATTCCCCGATGTGCATGCTCTAACTTGGCAGGGTTATGTTGCTCATATCGTGCGTATGGTATCTTGCATTGCTATGTCATTTGCTTAGTTTAGACATGATTTGTGTGAATGCCACCTGTTTAGTGTCTAATTGCCATATATGTGAATCATGCAATACCATCTTGTTGCAAGACATTATATATGTGAATTATGCAATGCTATCTTGTTGCAAGGCATTATATATGTGAATTATGCAATGCCATGCTGTTTAGCGAAGCGTCATATATGTGAATTATATCATGCCGCCCTTTTTTGTATTTCTCATTGCTTTTGTCAACAATGTTTGTATATTCAACTACTCTTCATGTGCATCAGCCATTTGAATTGGTGATGGAGAAATCTGGAGTGAAAACAAGGTCTTCAAAGCAGACAATGCTACCTGCTGAAGCAGATAACCTGCTGGTTACAAATAGCTCTTCAGAGGAGGATTCGGAGTCAGATGACCCGTCCTATTATCCACCTGAGGTGTATGCTCAAACTTGGCAGGGTTATATTACTCATATCATGCATATGTTGTATTGCAATGCTTAGTTTTTACATCATATACACGATACTGAATGCCATCTCCTTAGTTGACACATCATATATGTGATTGCCCTCTGCTCACTTCCTTAGTATATAAATCATATATTTGAATTATATCATGCCATGATGTTTACATAGACAGCATGTATCTGAATTATGGCATGCCAACCCATTTTCTAAAGACATAATATAGTTATATCATCTCATCCTGTTCACATAGTCATCATATTTTGAATTATGTCATTCTATCCGTGAATTATATCATGCCATCATGTTTCCATCGAAGGCATGTTTGTGATTTACGGCATGCCAACCACTTTAATAGACACATCGTATAGTTATATCATGTCATCCTGTTTACATAGTCATAATATTTTTAAGTATGTCATTCTATCCTGTTTAGTTAGCCATCATACATGTGAAATTGTGTCATGCTATCCTGTTTAATTAGCCATCATATATTTGAAATTATGTCACGCTATTACATTTGGTTAGACAACATAAATGTGAATTATTTCATGCCTGTTTTCTTCCCTACAATCCATTGCACCTGTCTATCTTACAATGTCTGTACATTCAATTACTTTTCTTGTTTATCATCCATTTCAATTGGAGGGGGTGATGGCAGTATCTGTGGGAGTAAAAACACGGTCTTCAGAAAAGATTGTGCTACCTGTCGATGGAGATAGTGTTGGGGAACGTAGTAATTTCAAAAAAAATCCTACGCACACGCAAGATCATGGTGATTGACACGTCTCCCACGCATCTATAATTTATGAAGTATTCATGCTATTATATTATCCATCTTGGATGTTTAATGGGCTTTACTATGCACTTTTATATTATTTTTGGGACTAACCTATTGACCCAGAGCCCAGTGCCAGTTCCTTTTTTTTACCTTGTTTCAGTGTTTCAAAGAAAAGGAATATCAAACGGAGTCGAAACGGAATAAAACCTTCTGGAGAAGTTATTTTTGGAAGGAAAGCAACCCGGGAGACTTGGAGTCCACATCAAGAAAGCAACGAGGGAGGCACGAGGTAGGGGGGCGCGCCCTCCACCCTCGTGGGTCCCTCGTGGCTCCCCTGACGTATTTCTTCCGCCTATATATATCCATATACCCTAAAACCTTTGGGGAACAGAATAGATCGGGAGTTCCGCCGCCGCAAGCCTCTGTAGCCACCAACAACCAATCGGGGCCTGTTAGGCACCTGCGGGAGGGGAACCCTCACCGGTGGCCATCTTCGTCATCCTGGCGCTCTCCATGACGAGGGGGGGGTAGTTTACCCTCAGGGCTGAGGGTATGTACCAGTAGCTATGTGTTTGATTTCTCTCTCTCTCTCGTGTTCTTGAGGTGATACGATCTTGATGTATCGTGAGCTTTGCTATTATAGTTGGATCTTATGATGTTTCTCCCCCTCTACTCTCTTGTAATGGATTGAGTTTTCCGTTTGAAGTTATCTTATCGGATTGAGTCTTTAATGATTTGAGAACACTTGATGTATGTCTTGCCATGCGTATCTGTGGTGACAATGGGATATCACGTGATTCACTTGATGTATGTTTTGGTGATCAACTTGCGGGTTCCGCCCATGAACCTATGCATAGGGGTTGGCTGCGTTTCGTCTTGATTCTTTGGTAGAAACTTTGGGGCACTCTTTGAGGTTCTATGTGTTGGTTGAATAGATGAATCTGAGATTGTGTGATGCATATCGTATAATCATACCCACGGATACTTGAGGTGACATTAGGGTTTTGGTTGATGTGTGTCTTAAGGTGTTATTCTAGTACGAACTCTAGGGATGTTTGTGACACTTATAGGAATAGCCCAACTGATTGATTGGAAAGAATAACTTTGAGGTGGTTTCGTACCCTACCATAATCTCTTCATTTGTTCTCCGCTATTAGTGACTATGGAGTGACTCTTTGTTGCATGTTGAGGGATAGTGATATGATCCAATAATATTATTATTGTTGAGAGAACTTGCACTAGTGAAAATATGAACCCTAGGCCTTGTTTCCTAGCATTGCAATACCGTTTATGCTCACTTTTATCATTAGTTACCTTTCTATTTTTATATTTTTAGATTACAAATACCCATATCTACCATCCATATTGCACTTGTATCACCATATCTTCGCCGAACTAGTGCACCTATACAATTTACCATTGTATTGGGTGTGTTGGGGACACAAGAGACTCTTTGTTATTTGGTTGCAGGGTTGCTTGAGAGAGACCATCTTCATCCTATGCCTCCCATGGATTGATAAAACTTAGGTCATCCACTTGAGGGAAATTTGCTACTGTCCTACAAACCTCTGCACTTGGAGGCCCAACAACGTCTACAAGAAGAAGGTTGCGTAGTAGACATCAAGCTCTTTTCTGGCGCCGTTGCCGGGGAGGCTAGGTAAGCGGCACTCACACCCCGTCAATCAAGCTCTTCTCTGGCGCCGCTGCCGGGGAGGTGAGTGCTTGAAGGAATATCTTTAGATCTTGCAATCGAATCTATTTGTTTCTTGTTTTAGCACTAGTTTAGTTTATAAAAAAACTAAAAAATGGAATTGAGTTTGCCTCATATGCTTCATCTTTTAAATATCTTTCGTGAGTATGATGGAAAGGAAAATTGTGCCAAAGTGTTAAGAATGCATTAAAATGTTTGGCACTAAATCTTTGAATGATGAGCATGATTGCAATGTTGTTAGTATGAATTCCTTGAATATCCATGATGCTAATGATATGCAAAGCCACAAGCTTGGGGAAGCTATGTTTGATGTAGATGATATTTTGTCCCCCAAGCTTTGATGAGCAAATTTACTATGATGAAAGCATGCCTCCTATCTATGATGATTATTGTGATGACACATATGCTTTAAAGAATAATGATAACCATGAAACTTGTCATCTTGATCTTAATTTTCTATCACATGATAGTTGTTTTGTTGAGCTTCCTCCCACTACTATTCTGAATGAGAAGAATTTTGCTTATGTGGAGAGTAATAAAAATTCTATGCTAGTAGATCATGAAAAGAATGCTTTATGTGCTGGTTATATGGTTGAATTCATTCATGCTGCTACTGAAAATAACTATGAGAGAGGATCATATGCTTCTACATATTGCAATAATATCAAGTTTCCTCTCTATGTGCTTAAAATCTTGAAGTTATGCTTGTTTTACCTTCCTATGCAAGTTGATTCTTGTTCCCATAAGTTGTTTGCTCACAAAATCCCTATGCATAGGTAGTGGGTTAGACTCAAATGTGCTAGTCATATTCTTCATGATGCTCTCTTTATGTTTCAATTCTTATCTTTTTGTGAGCATCATTGAAATCATCATGCCTAGCTAGGGGCGTTAAACGTTAGCGCTTGTTGGGAAGCAACCCAATTTTTATTTTAGTTCTTTGCTTTTTGGTTCTGTTTAGTAATAAATAATCCATATAGCTTCTGTTTAGATGTGGTTTTATGTTTTAATTAGTGTTTGTGCCAAGTAGAACCTTTGGGAAGACTTGGGTGAAGTCTTTACGATCATGCTGTAAAAAAAAGAAACTTTAGCGCTCACGAGATTAGCTTCAACTTTTTAATTGGGAGTGCTATTTAGTTTATTCTTTTTGCAGATGATTACTAGAAAAATTCCTCAGGTCCACCAATTTATTTTACAATTTTTGGAGTTCCAGAAGTATACGTTTGATACAGATTACTACAGACTATTCTGTTTTTGACAGATTCTGTTTTCATTGTGTTGCTTATTTTGATGAATCTATGGCTAGTAAAATAGTTTATAAACCATAGATAAGTTGGAATAAACTAGGTTTAGCACCAATATAAATAAAGAATGAGTTCATTACAGCACCTTGAAGTGGTGTTTTGCTTTCTTTCGCTAACGGAGCTTACGAGTTTTCTGTTGAGTTTTGTGTTGTGAAGTTTTCAAGTTTTGGGTAAAGATTAGATGGACTACGGAATAAGGAGTGGCTAGAGCCTAAGCTTGGGGATGCCCAAGGAACCCCAAGGTAATATTCAAGGACAACCAAGAGCCTAAGCTTGGTGATGCCCCGGAAGGCATCCCCTCTTTTGTCTTTGTTCATCGGTAACTTTACTTGGAGCTATATTTTTATTCACCACATGGTATGTGTTTTGCTTGGAGCGTCATTTTATTCTCTTTAGCTTTGCTTGCTGTTTGAATAAAGTATCAATATCTGAAATTATTAAATGAGAGAGAGTCTTCATATAGCTACATAATTAGTTAACTACTCATTGATCTTCACTTATATCTTTTTGGAGTAGTTTGTCATTTACTCGTGTGCTTCACTTATATCCTATGAGTAAATGGTTGAATGATTTGAATGTCATAAATCTGAAATTATATATGTTTCATATGCCTTTCCCACGGGGAGTAATGCCTTCACATATAAGAAGTAGAGGTGGTAAATTTATTAAAGGTTAGCAAATATTGTATTGGTCACTTGAACAATTCATGAAAGAATATTGAAGGAAGAGAGATTTCAAATATAAATATACTATCTTGGACATCTTCTATGATTGGTCACTTGGTGTGATTGTCTTGTTTGTCTGGGGTGCCATGTATCTGGCACGGACGGTCGAGTATGCGGTCTAGGCTGGAAGGTCCTTCATTGTTTCTTTTGTAGGGCTTCTTCCGTTGGCCGGACTTGGAGCCACTGAATCCAGCGTTAGCCGTGGTGTCATCGGTGTTGTCGCCGTTGCTTTGGCATTTTTGTCTATTGCGCCGGAGCTTGCTGGTGCTGTTCTTGGCCTCGGAAGGGCCTGCCTTGCTGGTTGTGTTCTTGCTACGAGCCAGCCTGCTGTCCTCACCCGCGCAAAAGTTAGTCATGAGTGCCGTAAGGGCTGCCATAGACTTCGGATTTTCTTGGCCGAGGAGGTGTGCTAGCCATTCGTCGCGGATGCTGTGTTTGAAGGCTGCTAGGGCCTCAACATTCGGACAGTCAACGATCTGGATCTTTTTGGTTAGGAACCTAGTCCAGAATTTTCTGGCTGATTCTTCAGGTTGTTGAACTATGTGGCTTAAGTCATCGGCGTCTGGTGGCCGGACATAGGTTCCTTGGAAGTTGTCCAGGAAGGCTTCTTCCAAGTCCTCCCAACTGCCGATAGAATTTTCAGGTAGGCTGTTAAGCCAGTGTCGAGCTGGCCCTTTGAGCTTTAGAGGGAGGTATTTAATGGCGTGGTGGTCATCTCCTCGAGCCATATGGATGTGGAGAATAAAATCCTCGATCCATACTGCAAGATCGGTTGTGCCGTCGTGTCGGTGTACAAAAGGAGGGGTACACTTTTTGTACCCCTATAACTGTGCACGGGCAGTCTGAGCCGCGGGCACCACCGCATTGAGCAAGGCAAGGGAGGTGAGCTAAGGTAAGGCCGAAGCTCGAAAGGAGCAGAACGACGCCAACACCAAGACCACAAAGAGCAAAGGGGACGAAGCGGACTCCCCCGGCAAGATCCTTGACGGGGGGCGGTTTTAGCAAACCCGGCAAGACCCTTGCCGTAGCAGCTCGCCCCACACCTACGGAGCGAATCACCCTTGAGTCCACTGCCCCCATGGGGCAAGGATTCGGGAGACATCCCCGTGGTGGCATGCAGATCTTTGTGAAGACATTCAAGATCAGATACACACTATAGAAGATGATGACCCTTGGCGGGATCCCACCCAAGGAGGACCACAAGGCCCCCGGCAAGAGCCTTGCCGGGGATGACAGCAGGCACCACGGCAAGACCCTTGCCGGGGCTACGGCGAGGCCCTTGCCAAGAACACCCGTAGGGCCACCATCAGGCCCACGCCAATCAAACCTCCACCACTGTTTGCATGCAGCTGCCGACCAAACCAGTTGGGCAGGCACCTGCGTGGCAGCAATCGGATCTTCGTGGAGACCCACCACTGCGCCACCTCAGCTGCACTTTTGCCTACATGGCACCACGGGCATCGCTGGCGGGGTGCATGTCGACCTGAAAGGAGCGGCGACGGACGAGACAGGGCTATCCCGTCCCGATAAAGCAAGGACACCTAAGCAAGACGCATTAAAGGCGCCTTGTCATGTAATGCTGAGGATAAACTTCGCATCACTGTACCCTTTCCACCTCCTGTGTGCCATTGTGGCAACCCCTTTCCCTATAAAAGGAGGCCCAAGGAAACCAGGAGGAGGATTCGGCTTTTTGGAGCTCCTCACGCCCCATTGCTAGTTCAAGGACACAGATAAACAAACCACCAAAGCAGGAGTAGGGTTTACGCATCCTCGCGGCCCGAACCTGGATAAGGAAACTGTGTGCTATCTGTTTGATCCGCTCTTCTCACGACCCCGCGCCCCGCGACCGTAGTAGGGATTCTTGTGATCCCATAGGTGTCGTTCCCACCGACATCTTTGGCGCGCCACGTGAAGCGCGATTGTGAGAATCGGCTCTAGCAGTTAGTTCGACGCTTCTTCATCGTCATGGCGCCCAAGAAGAAGATAGCGGTGGCGGTTGGCCCGTCGGAAGCCGGACATCCCATCCCGGCAGCAGGCGAGCAGCGGACCGGTCGCGAAAGGACCCGGGCGCCGTTCGCGAACACCAACACCGTCCCCAGAGCGAAGTTTGGGAGGCGGTGATGTTCGTGCGCCTAGTAACGGGCCGCACGCCGCCAAATCCAAAGATGGAGCCAGGCCCTCCGCGGGTGGCGCGGGGCCTTCCAAGATCGCTGCCACCCCGCCCAAAGGTGACGCGAGGGCTTCCAAGACTCCCACGCCGGCGCCGACGGCGCGCCCCTCTCAAGCGGCGCGCGACGAACGGATTAATCACGCCGAGGACCCCGTGCGTCGCCGCGGAAAGAGCCCCGAGCGCCACTCCCGGGATTTAGAAGACCTGCCCACTCGCCGAGGCGCTGGTGAAGGTGGCATGCGCGGGGTTGTGGTAGAGCTCCTTCTGACATGGTTAGAAGTCGAAGCGCGTCGCGATCCGTGCAGGTTTCGCTGCCACCAACGCCAGCAGAAGCCCTGGCGCGCGTGCAGTTGCTCCTCGATTTTCCTCCCACTACGGGGAAACTCGACGAATGGAGAGCCACTATCCGAAGCCTTGTTGCGGTGGCCAACAAAGACGAACCGAGTCCGGTGGAGCCACCGGGTCGACGCCCGGCTGCAGTCCCGCGCATGGCAAGGTGAAAGCCGGCGGCGCCGCGACCACGGTGCACTCGCCTCCTCCTCGCCCGGTACCGCGGACGCCAGCCCGTCGCAACGTTACGGGCGAGGAAATCTCCATAGCATCGTCCAACCCGCGGGCCCACTGTGACCAGCGCCAAGTTCTTCGGGAACGAGAACATGAAGACGCTCGAACCACTATTGAGCGCCGGCGCGGAGTGCGCCACCAATCAGACAGGCGAGCAGGGCCTGCTGTGAGCCACCCGGCATCGGGGAGCCCTGGAGGCCTACCTTACGAGGTAGGCTGTCCGGCTTTTACCCATGAGCTGCGGCAGTTCGGTGGCCCACTCACCGCACCTTCAAACCCGACGTGGGCGAAAAGTACAGCGGCAAGACCCACCCGTCCAAGTTCCTCAGCATCTACACCATCGCGATGCAAGCTGCCGGAGCCAGCAACGATAAGTTGCTTGCGAATTACTTTCCGTTGGCTCTTAAACCCAACGCCATGTCATGGTTGATGCACTTGTCGGTATACTCTATTTCCTCCTGGTCGGATTTGTGCCATGAGTTCGTGGGCGCCTTTACTGGAGGCCACCAAGCCCATGGCCAAGCAAGCGACCTGCACGTCATTCCCCAGAAGGGAGGCAAGAGTCTCTGCAAGTATACACAAAGGTTCAGCCGGATACAGTACAATATCCTTGATGTTCACCCTGCCGCCATCATCAGCGCGTTCCATCAGAACATGCGTAACCGCAAGATGCGCGAAGAGCTGGCAATGAACAAGGTGAAAGATGTAGCAGAACTCTATGTTCTTGCTGACAGATGTGCCCGAGCTGAAGAGGGAAGGAAGTACGCCGGCAAAGATGCTGGCGTGGAAACCGACTCCTCATATGAGGATATTGCCGCCCCGGCGAAGAAAGGTCGGCGCCGCAACAGGAAGCGCAAAGGTAAAGCCGTGCTTGCCGTCGAGGGATCTGATGACGCCGGCTCCACCAAGAAAACCAAGGAAGATGACCCCGGCAAGGAAGTTGCCGGATGTGTCGCCTGCCGGGCCTTGGTGGCTGTCGAGAAGCCAGGAAACTCCAACAAGCGATACTGCAAGATCCATCGCACCAAAGGCCATGCTCTCCAAGACTGCCGACAGGCTGAGCTCCTCGCTGAGAAGCAGAGGGCTGAGTATGAGAGGCGGGACAAGGAGAAGGGCCCAGACGGTCTTGAGGGGTCCGGCAAAAGAAGCATGACGGCCAAAGCGGGCCGTCATGTAAGGATAAACAACAAGAGAGGCCCGCCCGGGGCCGTGACAGAAAGCCAGAAGACGATGATCACGAAGTGGACGACGAATCCGACTACCAAGAGTTTCAGAAAGCTACAGAGGCCGTGTGCATCAACGGCGGCGCCTCGCTGCATACTTCTCACCGCCGACTTAAACAGTGGGCGCGAGAGATTACAGCGGCAGAGCCGTCGTTTGATGCCCAAAGGCCGCTGAAGTGGTCCAGCACACCTATCATTTTTGACACTAAGGATCACCCTGATCGCACTACTGCGGTTGGGTGCTTGCCATTGTTGGTTTCACCAACAATACGCAACCTCAAGGTGACGAAGATGCTAGTCGATGGCGGGGCCGGTCTGAACTTGATCTCGCCTGCCGTGATCGAGAAACTGCAGATTCTCGATGGAGACCTCGAAGAGACGGGCACGCTTTCAGGGGTCAACCCGGAAGAAGCCAACCCAAGGGAAAGGTCACACTGCCGTGACTTTTGGAAGCGACCTGAACTACGGACGGAGAGGATCATGTTTGATGTTGCCAAGATCCTTGCCCTACAATGGGATCCTTGGCCGCCCAGCCAAGTTCATGGCGGCATCACACTACGCCTACAACACCACGAAGATGCGGTGACCTGTGGACGATCATCACCATCCCCTCCGATAAGAAAGATGCGCTGATTTGCGCCGACCAACTATACCGATAGCCAGCGATTGCGGCTGCCGCCGCTAGGGCACTTGCTCCTGCCGCTGGGATCTCGGGAGGGAAGAAGAAGAAGAAGACCGGTGAGACCTCGGACACCCACTCCGGCAAGCGCACCTCTTTGGAATGTAGCGCTGTCGTCGAGGACGTGCCAGAGAGCTCCACCGGCGGAAACAAGAAGCCCAAAGCCATACCGCTGGGACCCAAGAAGGTTTACATCAATGAGGGCGGCACGGGAGGAGCTTTTACCATAAGCTCCACCCTTGACAACAAATAGGAAGACGCTCGTCACCTTCCTGCGCGGGCGAATGTCGATGTGTTTGCATGGCAAGCTTCCGACATCCCGGTATTCCTGGGGAGGTGATTGAGCACCACCTGCTTTATGCCTGCCCTCATGCGCGGCCCGTCAAGCAGAAGGTCAGAAAGCAAGCTTTGGAACAACAAGAGTTCATCACAAAGAGATCCGGAAACTGGAAGCAGCGGGTTTGGTAAGAGGAGTGCTCCATCCAACGTGGTTGGCCAATCCGGTCGAAAAGCGCAAGGCAAATGGGAAGTGGAGACTGGTATTGATTACACAGATATCAATAAGGCCTGCCCTAAAGACCCCTTCCGTTGCCGCCAAGATCGACCAGATTGTTGACTCCACGGCTGGGTGTGATCTGTTGTCATTCCTCGGCGCTGCTCCGGCTACCACCAGATCTTCATGACAAGAGAAGACGAAGAGAAACAGCATTCATCACCCCATGCGGTACGTATTGTTTCATGCGGATGCCTTCGGGTTGAAGAGTGTTGGTTCGACGTTTGCAAGGCGGTCCAGATTGGTTTTGAACCCGGCTCCATAGAAATATGGAAGCTTATATGGATGACATAGTGGTCAAAACCAAGGACAGGCAACCCTCATACCAGATTTGCAAGAAACATTTGCAAACCTGCGCAAGATCAATCTCAAGATGAACCACGAGAAGTGCGTCTTTGGCATCCTGCTCGCAAGCTTCTCGGGTTCTTGGTGTCACAACGTGGGATAGAGGCCAATCGAGACAAAATCAAAGCTATAGAGCAGATTGAAGCACAAAGCGAATCAAGGATGTGCGTCGGCTTCTTGGTTGCGTCGCCGCCATGGGCAGGTTCATTTCCAAGTTCTGCGAAAGACGCCCTTCCCTTTTTCAAGATCCCGAAAAAGGCGGGCCCGATGGAGTGGACGCCTTGAAGCGAAGCAGCATTGCAGGGTTTGAAGAAGTACCTCTCCTCCGCGCCAATACTAGTTGCGCCCTAGGCCACAGGAGCCGTTCTTGCTATACACAGCGGCAACGGACCAGGTGGTCGGCGCCGCACTAGTGGTGCGTAGAGAGGTTGAAGACGAGGTAATGGCAGCGGCAGAGCCCGACACCACCAATGCAGAGACGACACAGCCAGCTGAAGTGCCGCCAAAGAAGAAAATGACGCTGCACCCGGTCTACTTTGTTAGTTCCCTCCTGCAGGGGACTAGATCAAGGTACTCCGGCGTGCAGAAACTACTCTTCGGCCTTCTTATGGCCTCGAGGAAGCTGCATCACTACTTCCAGGCACACGAGATCACTATCGTCACTCGCCTCCCTCTGCAATGGATATTGCACAATCCGGATGCAATGGGAAGAATTGTGGAATGTGCACTGGAGCTGTCCAGCTTTGGCCTCAAGTTTGAAAGTACTTCGACGATTCAGAGCCGAGTCCTAGCGGAGTTCATTGCAGAATGGAACGCAACGCCTGACGAAGAAGCCCAAGAGACTGCTCTCCCTGGCAAGGAGGCAAGTTGTGATTGGATCATGTACTTCGATGGAGCTTTCTCCTTACAAGGCGCCGGGGCTGGCGTCGCTTGTCGCGCCCACGGAGAGCACCTCAAATGCGTGATCGGATGCACTTCCCTGTGGAGGTGTCAACAAACAATACATCAGAGTACGAAGGGCTGCTTGTCGGTCTTAGGATCGCGGCGGACCTCGGAATCAAGAAACTCATCGTCAGGGGAGACTTGCAGCTTGTCGTCAAGCAAGTCAACAAGGATTACTAGAGCCCGTTGATGAAGGCCTACGTCGATGAAGTGAGAAAGCTGGAAGAGCGTTTGACGGTATATTAAATTTGAACACGTTCCCTCGAAAGCGTAGAACGATATCGCCGATTACTGTCAAAATGCGCTGCCCTCAAGCTACCTGTGAAACCAGGTACCTTTGTGCTTCCATTTAACTCAGCCATCCGTTGATCCATCAGCGAGCAGAATAAGAGGAGTAAATCAGGGCCCGGCAAGTACTTTCCCGCTGAGCTCCCCGGAGCCGCCGGCACGGATGTTGCCGGGGATCCTGAGCCCGCCACGGGACGGCTGGCTCGCGGAGTCAAGCTCTTGCCGTCGAGACAGCCGCTCCTATAGCGGAGGAAATGCCTTTAGTCCTCGCCGTCGCCGAGCCCTGTGCTCCAGCGTGGCACAACATACCGCCCGATTCCTCCAAGCAGGGAATTTCACGAGGAGCAGGAAGAAGTGGAAAAAAGTAGCCCGTCGCTCTACCATGTACCAGTTAAATCGATGACGTCCTGTACAAAAAGAGGCCGAACGGTGTGAAATTGAAGTGTATCCCTCGAGAGGAATGACTGGAGCTGTTGGCGGAGATACACGGAGGCATGTGTGGATCCCACATTGGGTGAAGGGCCTGTCGGATTTCGGGTTCCGGCAGACCCTTGAGGTTCGAACACTGGGGTGCACGCGGAATCTCGCCCTCTACCTACCTGCACCCCGCCGCCTCGCTAGGATCTAAACTACGAAAGGAATAGCACAAGAGACACAGGGTTTATACTAGTTCGGGCCACCATTGTGGTGTAATACCCTACTCTAGTTTGTGGTGTGGTGGATTGCCTCTTGGGCTGATGGAGATGAACAATACAAGGAAGAACAGCCTCGCAAGGGTCTGTTCTTGGCTGGTGCGATGAACTGCTAGGGGGAGTTCAGACGCCTCTCTTTATCTCCCTCGTTTGTTCTCTTGCTATCTTCCTCAATCTCGATCCCGGGTCTCCCCTTACTATGGTGGCTAGCTCTACTTATAGGCGGAGGCCCTGGGCCTCTTCCCAAATATTGAGCGGGAAGGGCGCCAACAATTGGCCATTTTGAAGGGGAACATATGGTACACTTATCCTGACTAAAGTTGGTCCTCGCTTTGTCAAAGGCTCGGTGGTGACGCCTTGGCTTGGGCTCCACAATGACTTCCTTCCTGCCGTTGGACTGGTCTTGGTCTTGTTGCACCGAAATGGACGCCTTTGCTTGATGCTCTCGCCTGCGCTTGCTCCCATTGCACCAAAGAGGAAAGGAGGACACTGCGCGGGCTGGCGCCCGCCTGGCGCCCTTGGTCGTCATGGCTTGCGTCATGGGCACCTCGTGAGGTACCCCGCCTTGATCTCTCCACCACCTCGCGAGCCAGCCTGATGAGGTCGTGCCTGAGGAAGCTCCCTGTCGTCCGCCCCGCGAGGCTTGGCCCCTCGCGAGGGTCTTGAGCTCGTGTTGATGAAGATGGGCCGTGACGGGCCCCCCTTTGAGCCACGCCGCAGGCTGCAGGCAGGCAAGTCTGGGGACCCCCGTTCCCAGAACGCCGACAGTAGCCCCCGGGCCCAAGGCGCGCCCGGACTTGGCCGAGCAGAGAGGCGAAGGGGCAAGTGCGAAGCGGCCCTAACAGCCTGCGGCCTTGGGCGCCGCGTGGCAGTTGATTGGACGTGGGCGTCTCCACTTCCCCACGACGCCTCGGCAATTGCACGAATTGACAAGTCCCTGCATGCAGAGTGGGTCATGATTGCCTGCGATCGTGGAGGTCGGCGGTTGGCCTTCCCCGACTATAAGTACGGGTCAGCGCCTGCCCTTCTAGTCCATCTCCTCCTTGCTTCTTCTTCTTCCCCATGGCTCCACCGAAGAGGTTCTCGGCCGCAGAGAAGGGGAAGGCTCGCCAGGTAGGGCCTGACTCTCCCCCGCCCAAGTGCGGCCGAGGCCGTCCTCGTAAACACCCTGTGGCTCCCATGGTGGCTCCTCGTGGTCGTGGAGGTGACCTCCCGCGCGGTGGCAGGCGGCAGGCCGCTGCTGGGGGGTGCGCTACGGCCGCGCGCCCCCTAGGCCGTGCTTCCACTCGACAGAGATGCTGCCGGAGTTTGTGGTGTGGACAGCGGAGCCGACCGGCACCCGGCTCCAGCTCCCTTGCTTCCTCCTAGGTGAGCTTCCGGCCGGTGCCCCGGGCGGCCTCAGCTTCAGGCGGATGGTTGATGCGATCGGGCCTCCTGGCTTCACTGGAGGTCTACGCCAGGAGCCTGGCCCCGCCCGCGGGCCGGGTAAACGCTTGTTCGCCGACGCTGTCTAAGCCGGTGATGCACCCTGCACTTCAAGTTCGACGGCGACGCCACCCTCTACGTGAGGGTGTTCGGGGAAGATGGTCGCCGCGCTGGGTGCTGCCCTGAGAACAACGACCGTGGCCGCGGGTTCAACCTCAGCGATGATGAAGACGACAGCGCGCGCGTGGTCGGCGATGCCCGGGGCTCATCGAGCTTCGACGGCTCTTCTTCGAGCAGCGGCTCCTCCAGCGGTGGTCGCGACCAGCCTCCGCGGCACCGCGCCCGCCTGGAGGGAGGTAGAGAGTCCGCCCGCCGTCTTGCCCCGGTGAAGCGCGAGAGGGAGTCCGCCTGAGCTCCGGAGGCAGTTCGAGTCTCCCCCGCGAGTTGGTGTCAGGCGAGTCGCGCCTGTTTTGCCCTTTTCCTTTTCCTGCACAAAGAAACAGTAGCGTAGGGCCCCGTGTGGGCGTGCTTGGACTATTGCTGTCAGTTATCGTATTGTTTCTGCTATCTCGGTATTATGACCTTGTGCTACATGCTCGCGCGTAGAAATTGCTTGGCTCGGGGGCGCCTGTCCTGGCCCTCGTCGAACGCTTCATGTCCTGCGAAGGTTAGTCTGGAGAGGTAGTTCCCGGCCTCAGCTGTGGAGGCGACCGACCCAGGTCCTGTGTTCGTGTCGCGGTGCCCTTGAGGCGTGGACTGGAGGGGTGCTCCTGTAGCGGACCCGGGTAAGGAAACCTCGAACAATAAGGGTATAAAACACTCGCGGGGGCGCCCAGGCTGCCCCCCTCGCGTGACCTTGCGCGAGAGAAATCGAGGTAAGAGGGCGAAAGGTCGAAGAGCCACAAGTCAAAAACGATAACAGCTTTGATAAAACCTCAAATGAGAATGAACAAGCCAACTGCAGAAAGCAAATGAAAAAGCCGCGTCCGGCACCTAATCTAGTCTTCGACGTCTTCTCACCAGTGCGGAGCTAAGTGCTGCCACTGGGCGTGGGAGGGAGCCCCAGGGCCTGAGGCCGGCGCTCCTGAGACTCCGGGGCATGTACAGCCCCAACTCATTATTACGTGAGAGTGTCACGGGCGGCGAGCTTCACAGGCGTTGGCCTTCTTCACAGGCTCCGGGCCTTTCTTGGGGGAAGCAAGCTTCACGGGCATTGGCCCTCTTCACAGGCTCCGGGCCTTTTCCAAAAAGGCAGCTTCACAGGCATTCGCCTTCTTCACAGGCTCTGGGCCTTTTCCAAAAAGACAGCTTCAGAGGCATTCGCCTTCTTCACAGGCTCTGGGCCTTTTCCAAAAGACAGCTTCACAGGCATTCGCCTTCTTCACAGGCTCTTGGCCTTTTCCAAAAAGACAGCTTCACAGGCATTCTCCTTCTTCATGTGCTGGGCCTTTTCCAAAAGACAGCTTCACAGGCATTCGCCTTCTTGAGCTATGGGCCTTTTCCAAAAAGACAGCTTCACAGTGTATTCGCCTTCTTCATGTGCTCTGGGCCTTTTCAGGGTAAAACCTCCGGAGGTGCTGGATGTTCCACGCTGCTCGGAATGGCACCTCCCGAGTCTCCAAGCGCGTGGAGCCGGGCACGAAACATGAACAACCTTGAACGGGCCCTCCCACATGGGAGAGAGCTTATGCAACCCTTCCCTGGAGAGAACCCGCCTGAGCACGAGGTCCCCTACCTCGAGAGTCCTGGGGCGGATGTTGCGGCAGTGGTATCGCCGCAGTGCTTGTTGGTACCTTGCTGCTCGCAACGCAGCTTCTCGACGACGCTCCTCCCCCAGCACGAGATCCGTCCCCCGCATGGCGTCCTGCTGCGCCTTGTCGAACGCAAGGACCCATGCGGAACGACGTCTGACCTCGTGAGGAAGGACCGCTTCGGCTCCATAGACCAGGAAGAATGGGGTCTCTCCAGTTGGCTTGGTTGTGGTCGTGCGGATGGACCACGGCCGCATCAAGCTCGTCGTACCAACCCCCGCCGCAGGCCTCCAGTTTCTTCACGAATCTTACGGTTTTGAGGCCCCTCGGGACCTCTGCGTTGGCCAGCTCGGGGCCGTTGCTTCAGTGCGCCACCGAGCGTAGCATATCTGCGTTCCTAGGTTAGCACAATATGTTTTGAAGAGGTTACTGGTGAACTGCGAACCGTTGTCAGTGATGATGCGGTTCGGCACCCTGAACCGGCTCACGAGGCCCTTGACGAACTTGACCGTAGAACCTGCGGGGATGGTGCGGACGGCTTCCACTTCAGCCCACTTGGTGAACTTGTCCATGGCGACGTAAAGGTAGTGATAGCCCCCTGGCGCCCGAGGAAACGGGCGGGATATCCAGCCCCAATTTGCGAATGGCCACGAGAGGGGTATAGTTTGTAGGCCTCCTGGCCGGCTGATGGATCTGCTTGGCATGGAATTGGCAGCCATGAAGCCTTCACTAGCTTCACTGGCGTCGTTGAGCCTTGAGAGACCAATAGAAACCGCTCCGGAATGCCTTGCCCACGAGGGTTCGTGATGACGAGTGATCCCCACAGTCTCCACCGTGTATATCCGCCAGCAATTCTTTTCCTTGCTCCCTGGAGATGCAGCGCAGTGCCACATCATTCGACCGCTTCGATAGAGCTCTCCATCCACGATACTGATATCTTGTGGCTTGCCGCCATGCGCTCCGCTTCCTCCTCCTTCTCCGGCAGGTCCCTTGCGTTAAGTAGCTCCAGAGTTCTATGATCCAGCACCCTCCCGAGGCTCCATCGTCCGAGCAGGCGCCTCGAGGTCGGGCCAGGCCGGGGCTCTGAGGTGTGGCTGGGGTAGCTCCTCCCGAGGCTGCGCCGTGTTTGATAGTGATGGCATGGCGGAGGGCTTGAAGAGCCGCTCCTCGAACACGCAAGGCTCCTGAGGTAACCGCCTGGATGCTCGTTTGGCGATGTCGTCGGCCTCCTGATTGGTGCCGTGGGGCACATGCTGCAACTCCAACCCCCAGAACTGCTTCTCCATCCTGCGGACCTCTGCAAGGTAGGCTTCCATGTGCTCATCTTTTGGCTCGTACACCTTGTTAGAGAAATTGACAAGGAGCTGCAAATCGCCCTTGATGGTAAGGCGCTTCACCCCCAGGGCCGCCGCGGCCTTCAAGCCCGCTATTAGACCTTCATACTCCGCTATGTTGTTCGAGACCTTTTCACCTTGCTGGAAATAGAGCTGCACAGCGTAGTAGAGCTTTTCCTGAGTGGGAGATATGAGCACCGCCCCAGCCCCAGCGCCATGCCTGGAGAACGCCCCATCAAAGTACATGACCCAGCCTTCCAGCCCTTCGCTTCCCGGAGAGAGGGACCGATCCTCGTCGGCCTTGAGGCCCGGTGCCTCCGTCCATTCCGCCACGAAATCCGCTAACGCGGCCCCCTTGATGACTCTGGTTGTGCTGAATTCGAGCTGAAACGCTTGCAGTTCAATGTTCCACTCAGCGACCCTTCCGGCTGAGTTAGGGCTCCTGAGCACCCTTTCCAAGGGGTATGCTGAGACGATCTTGATGGGGTGAGCCTGAAAATAGTGCCGCAGCTTGCGTGAGGCCATCAATAGCGCGAGGAGGAGTTTCTGAGGCATGGGGTACCGCGCCCTCGCGTCCCGCAGCATCGTGCTGACAAAGTATACTGGGTGCTCAACGAGGTTTGGAGCGCCAGTGCCGCTGGCGCCCTCCGGGATCATGGGCGCCTCTGGCGGTGGGGCCTCCGGAGGCTGGGAGTCTGGGGGAGGGACCTCTTCCTCCCCCAGCGCGCTCCCCTGCGGCAGCTGACCCTTCTCAGCCGTGGCAGTGGTTTCTGTGGGTCTTGCTTGTTCCTGCTTCGCCTTGACCTGGGCTGCGGCTGTGGCTTTGGTCTGACGCTCTTCCCTAACTGGCCACCTGTAGCTGCGCCGGGCGGAGTAGGGAGTGGCGGCGAGGTAGAGCACACCGAGGGTTCTCAAGGGCGTGGGGCCACCATGACCGAAGGGCTGGTCAGTACCTCTTAAGATCTTGGAACGCTTGTCGGCTTCTTGATCCATTCAAAAGGCCCCTTTTCTTCATTAGCTGGAAGAAAGGCAGCGCTCGTTCCCCCAACTTGGAGATGAAGCGCCCTAGCGCAGTCACGCGCCCAGTGAGCTTCTCCATTTCCCTGAGGGTCTTTGGCGGGCTCATGTCCTCGACCGCCTTGACCTTTTCTGGGTTAGCCACGATGCCTCGATGGGGTACGAGGAAGCCCAAGAGCTTGCCCGAGGGGACTCCAAACACACATTTCTCCGGGTTCAGCCCTAGGCTCACTGCGTCGAGGCTCGTGAAGGTTTCCTCCAGGTCTTGTATCAGGGTTCTGGCCTCCCGAGACTTCACCACAATGTCATCGACGTAAGCCTCAACATTCTTCCCGAGCTGCGGACCTGTGGTGATGTGCATCCGCCACCGGAAGGTCGCTTCAGCGTGCAGCCAGAATGGCATGCACGTGTAGCAGTACACCCCGCGACGGGGTCGGAAGGCCGTCTTCTCCACGTCCTCTACCGCCATCTTGATCTGGTGGTACCCGGAGAAGGCATCCAAGAAGCACAACAGGTCGCACTCAGCAGTGGAATCGACGATCTGGTCGATGCGAGGAAGCGGGAACGGATCTTGTGGGCATGCCTTGTTGAGGTTGGTGAAGTCGACACACCTGCGCTCCTTCCCTCCCTTTGGTACGACAATAGGGTTGGCCAACCAATCCGGGTACCGGACCTCGCGAATGAACCCAACGGCTTCTAGTTTGCGGGTCTCCTGGACAATGAAGGCTTGCTTTTCAGTGGACTGTCGCCTCGCTTTCTGTTTTACGGGGCGTACGTTGGGGCACACGTGGAGGTGATGCTCGATTACGCCCCTAGGGATCCCCGCCAACTGATCAGGCTCCTAGGCAAATACCTTCTTGTTTGCTGCGAGGAACTTGACCAGGGCCTCCTCTGCTTTCGGGCTCGAGGTTGGCGCCTATGGTGAAAGTGGCGTCAGTGGACCCGTCCTCGTCGACGGGTATTTGCTTGGTCTCTGCCTTGTCTTGGGTGAACAACTGTTTCTTCTTGGTTGGTGCAGCCCCCTTGGGCTCAGGGGTCTCTGCGTCGGCGGGTTGCGCTGGCGCCGCCGTCTTGAAGGCGAGCTTGAGCACTCGCAGCGCATCTCCGGTGTCCCCGGGCACGGTGAGGACGCCGTTGCTCCCGGGCATCTTCATGAGGTTGTACGCCGGGTGAGTCGCGGCCATGAACTGGCAAGTATCTTGGGTAGCCGAGGATGGCGTTGTAGGGGAGGCCGATGGGGGCGATGTCGAAATCGACCGGCTCCGTGCGGAAGTTGTCGTAGGTGCCGAAAGTTACCGGGAGCCGGATCTGTCCCAAGGAGCTGGATGATCCGCCCCCGACGCCCAAGAAAGGACAGCTGGGCTGCAGCCGCTCCCGGGGTACGCAGAGGAGGTTGAAGGCCTCGACTGAGAGCACGTTGAGGCCCGCGCCGCCGTCGATGAGAGTCCTGGTGACGGCCACCTGGCAGATGGTGGGGGTGCACAGCATGGGGAGCGCACCCGAGCAGGCTGAGTTGGATGGATGGTCTTCCGGGCTGAAGGTCAGGCTAGCCTTGGGCGCCGACAGGTCCTGGGGGGCCTCCTGTTGCGTGGAGACGGCGCCGACCCGACGGACGAATGGCTTGACGTGGTGACTCGAGGGCGGCGCCCGCGAGCCGCCCAGGAGGGCCACGACGACCGGGCGCGGCAAGGCGTGGTGGGTGAGGAAGAGGTCATGAGCTCTTCCCAAGAGGCCACAGAGGCTGCCGGAAGGTGAAGCAGCCATGCGCGCGGAGCGTCGGTGAGGGCCATAGGGAGCCAGTTGGCCATGGCCATGTCATCACCTCAAGCTTCGAGGACGGCTTCCTCGTACGCCAGCAGGAAAACCATCGGATCGGTCGCGCTGTTGTAGCGCGGCGGCGTTGTTGGCTTGAACTTGTCCGGCTACCTCACCCGTTGCAAGGCCGGGGCCAGGGCTCGGAGCCCCCTGGCCCCCGCGCTGGTGCTGGTGGCCGGAGCGGGCGGCGCGCTGCTCATTGCGAGGCGGGCCACGGTGGTGGCGGAAGGGAAACTCCGGCGCACCCCTACCTGGCGCGCCAAATGTCGGATTTCGGGTTCTGGCAGACCCTTGAGGTTCGAACACTGGGGTGCGCGCGGAATCTCGCCCTCTACCTACCTGCACCCCGCCGCCTCGCTAGGATTTAAACTACGAAAGGAACAGCACAAGAGACACATGGTTTATACTAGTTCGGGCCACCATTGTGGTGTAATACCCTACTCTAGTTTGTGGTGTGGTGGATTGCCTCTTGGGCTGATGGAGATGAACAATACAAGGAAGAACAGCCTCGCAAGGGTCTGTTCTTGGCTGGTGCGATGAACTGCTAGGGGGAGTTCAGACGCCTCTCTTTATCTCCCTCGTTTGTTCTCTTGCTATCTTCCTCAATCTCTGATCCCGGGTCTCCCCTTACTATGGTGGCTAGCTCTACTTATAGGCGGAGGCCCTGGGCCTCTTCCCAAATATTGAGCGGGAAGGGCGCCAACAATTGGCCATTTTGAAGGGGAACATATGGTACACTTATCCTGACTAAAGTTGGTCCTCGCCTGTCAAAGGCTCTGGTGGTGACGCCGGCTTGGGATCCACAATGACTTCCTTCCTGTCATTGGACTGGTCTTCGTCTTGTTGCACCGAAATGGACGCCTTTGCTTGATGCTCTCGCCTGCGCTTGCTCCCTTTGCACCAAAGAGGAAAGGAGGACACTGCGCGGGCTGGCGCCCGCCTGGCGCCCTTGGTCGTCATGGCTTGCATCATGGGCACCTCGTGAGGTACCCCGCCTTGATCTCTCCGCCACCTCACGAGCCAGCCTGATGAGGCCGTGCCTGAGGAAGCTCCCTGTCGTCCGCCCCGCGAGGCTTGGCCCCTCGCGAGGGTCTTGAGCTCGTGTTGATGAAGATGGGCCGTGACGGGCCCCCCTTTGAGCCACGCCGCAGGCCGCAGGCAGGCAAGTCTGGGGACCCCCGTTCCCAGAACGCCGATAGGGCCCTTGCCGGCAAGGCATTTCGGCAAGGCTTCTTCTGGCCCACCGCCCTCCAGGATGCGACGACACTAGTCACCAGGTGTGAAGCGTGTCAGTTCCATTCAAAGAAGCTTCATCAGACATCTCTAGCCCTTCATACCATTCCTCTCTCTGGCCCTTCTCGATGCAGGGGCTCGACATCTTGGGCCCTTTCCTCCCGGCTGTCGGGGCTTTGAGTACTTGTACATTGCAATCGACAAGTTCACAAAGTGGCCGGAGGTGGAGGCAGTGAGGAAGGTCACAGCTCACCACCGTCAAGTTCTTCAAGGGACTAGTGTGCCGCTTTGGCATACCCAATGTGGTTATCACCGACAACGGCACACAGTTCACAAGCCGCACCTTCATGCAATATACCCAAGACCTCGGCAGCAAAGTCTGTTTCGCTTCCTGTTGCTCACCCTTGAAGAAATGGTCAAGCTGAGAGGGCAAATGCTGAAATCGGCGAGGCTTAAGGACCAAGACCTTTGACAGACTGCACAAGAGTGGAAGGCGCTGGATTGATGAGTTGCGGGCGGTTCTTTGGTCGATCAGACGACGCCAAATCGAGCCACCGCCGGACACCTTTTGCCCTAGTATACGGGCGAAGCAGTTCTCCCCATCGAACTCATATACGCGTCACCTCGAGTGCTCGCTTATGACGAAGCTTGAGCAAGAGCAAGCTGCGCCAAGATGACGTAATGCTCCTTGAGGAAGATCGTCTTGGGCCGTGAGGGCAGCACGCTACCAACAAGCCTTGCGCCGCTACCATAGCCGCAAGGTTCATGCCCGAAGCCTTGAGGAAGGCGACCTTGTCCTTCGGCGCGTTCAATCGGCCAAGAATTCCAACAAGTTGACGCCAAAGTGGGAAGGCCCTTATCGGGTAATACGAGTCACCAGGCCCGGCGCAGTCCGCCTGGAGACCGAAGATGTCGTTCCGGTGAGTAACTCCTGGAACATTGAGCATCTTCGCAAGTTTTACCCGTGAGGCGCGGCTTGCCGGGCCCCCCGGCAAGCCACCTTTTGTACAAGCATTGCCGATGATGCATGTAACCCTTTGTACAAAGCCAGGCGCAGACCCTGAGCATAAATAAATGAAGCGCTGGCGCCCTAAGTTATAACATGCATGCTAGGTCGAGTCTCGTCCTTGGTTAGGGTTGATAGTGCTTAGCAGCGACTAACCCCTAGCTTAGAGGTCGAGTGTGCGTCTCTTTGCCGTTCTTTTGTCTTCTTTGGTTCGCAGGACTCATAGATATCCTTGCCGGATCACTTGAGGACAAAAAAGAGAAGAGGGACAGACCGGCATCTAGACCCCTAAGCAAGCCAAGATTGCGGGGCTGCAAGTAAAGATTCACCCACGGCAAACCAGAGTTGCCGGGGCTACAACTTTCAGATAAGTTCTTCATCCCTTATCATGCATTCCCTTATGGACTGAGGTATGTGAAACCTCGTTTTTCCCAAAGCTACCATGCTCCCCTAAAACTCTAGGCCCTAGGGCTCGTTCTCGGGGCCAGGTTTGGTAAATGGTCGCGGCAGCAAAGGATGAAACGAGGAGCACTGAACTCCACCTCATCCCTACCTCCGCCAAAAGCGTGAGAAAGGTCGGCGAAGTGGGAAGACGTCAAGGCCTATTGCCGGGCAAGGAAATGTTTATCTTAGGGATATCAAGGATTTACTCCTTGTCGTGGGTTCTACCCAAACAAATGACCCGCAATCATCCCTTTTTCACTAAAAACATTCCACTCGTGTACAGCCCATGGGGAATGAAAAACATGAATGATGGGATTACAAGTTTTAAATTCAGCCAAGGCCCAAAGGCTTACAAGCTAAAAGAGATAAGGTGCTCAGAATCCCTTTCTTGTCCCTCTCCTCGGGAGGCAGGTCAAGGAGGCGAAAAGGCAGAAGGGCGCCTAGGCGAGCTACGGGTGGTAGGAGACACCAAGAGAACATCTCGGTGGCCGTCCGAAGGCTGGATGGTGATGGCGGCGCCGGAAGCAGAGCTCGAAGTCGAGGCAGCGGGACGTCAGCACGCGTCGAAGGCGTCTGTGCCCGTGTACTCCGGTTTGACGGCCTTGCCGCCCGCCCTCTTCCTCTTCCGCAGCCTCCCAACGCCAGCCGCCCAAGGAGACGACCCAGAGAAGTTCAGGGAGTCGGCGACACGGATGATGGGGTCGCCGGTGCCGCACGGAGCGGCGCCCGACACCTAGTCGGACCCGTCATCCTGCCGCCTGCTACCCTCGTCGTCGCTGCCGTTGTCCTCCTCGCCACTCCCGCCCGAGGAGGGGTCTTCACTATCAGAAGAGCTCTCCACGCAGCACCTTGACCGGGTCCCGAAGAGCCCGAAGACCTTGACGGAGAGGAGGCCGCCTCCATCAGCTTGAAATGGAGAGTGAGCCCCTCCATCAAGCGGTGGATATGAGCGAACGTCTTCCATCCCCGACGAAGATACATCACGTGAGGGGCTGGGAAGTCGACGCGAACTCGGACGCTGATCCCACAGCCCCTCATGTGTAGCCGCAATGACTCCGGCGGATCCAGCTCCATCTCCCGCGCGAATGGAGTCGGGAGACGAAGGCAACGGCGAGGCGGCCGGCGCAGCCTGACGAAGAACTCGCAAGGGTCATCCCCAACATGGCCCTCCACGGGGGGAGGAACTACTGGCGGAGGTGAGACCGGCACGCCGCCCCGTCCTCCTCTTCCCCGAGCGCCTCGGCCTCGCCCACGGCCTCGCCCACGGCCTCGCCCACGGCCTCGCCCCCCTCCCCCTTCCCCTCGCGGCTGGCTCTGCCATCGCAGGTGCAGGAGAAGGAAGGACGCGTTGTCGAGCGGCGACCCTTGCCGCCACCGTTGAAGGGCCAGGATTCCCTCTCTCCATGGCGGATGGAGGGGGGCAGAAGCTGAAGGAAGGAAGAGAGGAAACGATGGCTCTGAGATTGGAAAAGGTACGAGAGAAGAGGAGAAAGTGAGCAGCGCGCCCACGGTTATTCCTTCTTATGGGGGGAAACGCGGGCCGCCTCCTTTCACATTAACTGCGACGTGACGCATGCGCACAGAGCTCAACCCCATGCATGCCGCCCACGTCACGCACGCCTCCCCACGCCGAGCCACGCGCGGGAGGCATGGGAAGCCTTGATCTTGTGAAGAGACTTATCGCGGTAAAACCACCCGCCTGCCAGCGCACCGTTTTGGGCCTAGCCCAACTATGCGATTGCGCTTACGTGTGGCCCAGCCGGGGCTCTGCCGGTGTACAAAAGAGGGGTACACTTTTGTACCCCTATAACTGTATGCAGGCGACCGATCATGGTACCACCAAGACCTTGAGCAAGGCACGGAGGTGAGCCAAGGTAAGACCGAAGCTCGAAAGGAGCAGAACGACGCCAAGACCAAGACCACAAAGAGCAAAGGGAATGACGGACTCCCCGGCAAGATCCTTGCCGGGAGGCGGTTTTAGCAAACCTGGCAAGACCCTTGCCGTGGCAGCTCGCCCCCACACCTATGGAGCGAATCACCCTTGAGTCCACTGCCCCCATGGGGCAAGGATTCGGGAGACATCCCCGTGGTGGCATGCAGATCTTTGTGAAGACATTCAAGATCAGATACACACTATAGAAGATGACGACCCTTGGCGGGATCCCAGCCAAGGAGGACCACAAGGCCCGCAGCAAGAGCCTTGCCAGGGATGACAGCAGGCGCCACGGCAAGACCCTTGCCGGGGCCCCGGCAAGACCCTTGTCGGGGCTACGGCGAGGCCCTTGCCAAGAACACCCGTAGGGCCACCATCGGGCCCACGCCAATCAAACCTCCACCACCCGTCAGCATGTAGCTGCCGACCCAACCAGTTGGGCAGGTGCACTGCGTGGCGAAGCGGCTCTTCGTGGAGACCCACCGCTGCGCCACCTCATTGCATGCACGCCTACATGGCACCACAGGCATCGCTGGCCAGGGCGTGTGTCGACACGAAAGGGAGTGGCGATGGACGAGACAGGGCTCTCCCCCACCCCCGATAAAGCAAGGACACCTAAGCAAGACGCATTAAAGGCGCCTTGTCATGTAATGGGAGGGATAAACTCGCATCACTGTACCCTTTCCACCTCCTGTGTGCCACTGTGGCAACCCCTTTCCCTATAAAAGGAGGCCCAAGGCGACCAGGAGGAGGATTCATCTTTTTGTAGCTCCTCACGCCCCATTGCTAGTTCGAGAACACAGATAAACAAACCACCAAAGCAGGAGTAGGGTTTTACGCATCCTCACGGCCCGAACCTGGATAAGGAAACCGTGTGCTATCTGTTTGATCCGCTCTTCTCACGACCCCGCGCCCCGCGACCGTAGTAGGGATTCTTGTGATCTCATAGGTGTCGTTCCCACCGACACGTCGTATGATTCGATATTGACAGGCTTGAACCCCTCGGGGAATTCATGATCCAGTACTTCATCTGTGAAGCAGAGAGGGTGTGCGGCGCCTCTATATCGGGCCGCATCCCGACGTAGCTCTGATGGAGTCCGTCTGTGGCATTCGGCCCGGGCGTGGTTTGGTTTGTCACGTCCGAATAGGTAGCCGTCGTCGTTCCTTGAGGTACATCCTCGTGATCCGTAGATCGATCTTGTATGTCCTGCTCTACTGTCCAGGGTCTGTCGGAGGTCGTACATGTGTCCCCGAACGTCCATCTCTATTTTTACGGGGCGGTGGGGCAGGCTGCTGTTCGGCCTGAGTTGCCGCTTTATCCCGACCGCGGGGTGGCCGGCCGGCCGCCCTGTCTCGACCACGTGGTGGTCGTTCCGCATTACGCGAGGGAGATATGTGCTCTGGCGCCTCCTCATCAAATTGAGGTAGCAGTCTGCGTTTCGGGTAGCTCTTGGCTGGGCGCTTGAGGCCGTATTCTTCGGCTGTCAGGACATCAGTCCATCTGTCGACGAGCAGATCTTGTTCAGCTTGAAGCTGCTGCTGTTTCTTTTTCAGGCTCCTTGCAGTGGCTATGAGCTGAAGCTTAAAGCGCTCCTGCTCTAGAGGATCCTCAGGCACGCCAAGTCTTCGTTGCCGAGGCTTGTCTCCTCCTTGGAGGATGGACGGTAACTATCGTCCTCCGAGTCATCTTCTATGGCCTGTTCATCAGGGTTATCTTGCCCGTTGTCGTGTTCCCCCTGTTCGGATGCAGCTCCGACAGGGTCTTCATTGTTTTTGGCGTCACCCGGAGTGCTATTTTCTCCGGTGCCAGTGTTGCCATCCTTTGAGCGACGGGGCTTAGAACAGCGTTTGGGCCGCCGGCGCTTGGACTGCGTCTCAGAGGGTTTATTCACATCTGGCTCTTCTTTGCCATCGCCAGATCCTTTAGGTGTATCAACCATGTACACATCGTACGAAGAGGTGGCCACCCAACGTCCAGTGAATGGCAGGTCTTGGCCTTGCTCCTTGTCGGCATCGTCGTCCATACCGTCGATGTCTTCGGAGCCATAGTCAAGCACGTCGGTTAAGTCATCGACAGTGGCTATGAAGTGGGTGGCGGGTGGGAAGCAAAGTTCCTCGTCATCCGCCTCTAGCTCGAACTGAACATAGTTCGGCAGTGAGTCTTCCTCCAAGGACAAGTTCTTTAAAGAGTTTAGCACGTCAACAAAAGGTGAGTGCTGGAAGATGTCTGAGGCGCTGAATTCAAAAATCGATAACCGATCCAGCTCGGTGTCCGCAGGCGTACCTGATCTGGAACTTATAGCCGGAGACGAGTCCGGAGTTCCATTGACGCAAACATTGCAGGATGTCGAGTCTGTGTGTGGCTCCAACGCCGCGGACTTTGTGGCCTCGGAGGGCACGATCTGCTTCGGTTCTAAGGCCGTTGCAGCAACAGGAACCATCTCCTGGATGTGATCCGATGACAGATCTAAGTCATGTTCATCGGGGCGAGGGAGAGCAATCGCTGCGGTCTCAAACCCACTGAAGATCAAGTCTCCACGGGTATCCGCGATGTAGTTCAAGCTTCCAAATCTGACCTGATGGCCAGGGGCGTAGCTATCAACCTGCTCCAGGTGGCCGAGCGAGTTGGCCCGCAGTACGAAGCCGCCGAACATAAATATCTGTCCGGGGAGGAAGGTTTCTCCTTGGACAGCGTCCCTATCGACGATTGAAGGAGCCATCGAACCTTTCAATCGATGGAACTCTCAATGAAAGCACCAATGTCGGTGTCAAAACCGGTGGATCTCGGGTAGGGGGTCCTGAACTGTGCGTCTAGGATCGATGGTAATAGGAGACGAGGGACACGATGTTTACCCAGGTTCGGGCCCTCTCTATGGAGGTAATACCCTACTTCCTACTTGATTGATCTTGATGAATATGAGTGTTACAAGAGTTAATCTACCATGAGATCGTAATGGCTAAACCCTAGAAGTCTAGCCTGTATGACTATGGTAATATATCTCCCTATCCGGACTACGCTCTCCGGTTTATATAGACACCGGAGAGATCTAGGGTTACATGGATTTGGTTACATCAGAGGGAATCTACATAGTCGGTTGCCAAGCTTGTCTTCCACGCCAAGTAGATTCCAATCTGGACACGGGTACAGTCTTCGGCCTACATGTCTTCGCAGCCCATCAGTCCGGCCTATGGATAACAGGCCGGACGCCCGAGGACCCCTTAGTCCAGGACTCCCTCAGTAGCCCTGAACCTGGCTTCAATGACGAGGAGTCCGGCGCATAGATTGTATTCGGCATTGCAAGGCGGGTTCCCCTTTCCGAACTCCAAGATAGTCTTCGGATGCGATAGCAGTTTAGTCAACGGGTCTGCACGTTCAGATCCGTATGTATTTTGCAAATTTCTATGTCAATAATGCTCTGCACGGAGCTACTCTAGCTAATTGCTCCTACTTTCAATATGTATCCAGATTGATACTTAGAGTCATTAGGATCAGTGTCAAAAATTGTATCTACGTAACCCTTTACGATGAATCTTTTGTCACCTCCATAATCGAGAAACATATCCTTATTCCACTGAGGATAATTTTGACCGCTGTTCAGTGATCTACTCCTAGATCACTATTGTACTCCCTTGTCAAACTCAGTGTAGGGTATACAATAGATCTGGTACATAGCATGGCATACTTTATAGAACCTATGGCTGAGGCATAGGGAATGACTTTCATTCTCTTTCTATCTTCTGCCGTGGTCGGGCTTTGAGTCTTACTCAATTTTACACCTTGTAACACAGGCAAGAACTCTTTCTTTGACTGTTCCATTTTGAACTACTTCAAAATCTTGTCAAGGTATGTACTCATTGGAAAAACTTATCAAGCATCTTGATCTATCTCTATAGATCTTGATGCTCAATACGTAAGCAGCTTCACCGAGGTCTTTCTTTGAAAAACTCCTTTCAAATACTCCTTTATGGTTTCCAGAAAATTCTATATTATTTCCGATCAACAATATGTCATTCACATATATTTATCAGAAATGCTATAGTGCTCCCACTCACTTTCTTGTAAATACAGGCTTTACCGCAAGTCTGTATAAAACTATATGCTTTGATCAACTCATCAAAGCGTATATTCCAACTCCGAGATGCTTGCACCAGTCCATAGATGGATCACTGGAGCTTGCACATTTTGTTAGCACCTTTAGGATCGACAAAACCTTCTAGTTGCATCATATACAACTCTTTTTTAAGAAATCCATTAATGAATGTAGTTTTGACATCCATTTGCCAGATTTCATAAAATGTGGCAATTTGCTAACATGATTCGGACAGACTTAGGCATCGCTACGATTGAGAAAATCTCATCGTAGTCAACACCTTGAACTTTGTCAAAACCAGTTTCAACAAGTCTAGCTTTGTAGATAGTAACACTACCATCAGCGTCCGTCTTCATCTTGAAGATCCATTTATTTTCTATGTCTTGCCGATCATTGGGCAAGTCAACCAAAGTCTACACTTTGTTCTCATACATGGATCCTATCTTAGATTTCATGGCCTCAAGCCATTTCGCGGAATCTGGGCTCATCATCGCTTCCTCATAGTTCGTAGGTTCGTCATGGTCAAGTAACATGACCACCAGAACCGGATTACCGTACCACTCTGGTGGGGATCTTACTCTGGTTGACCTACGAGGTTCGGTAGTAACTTGATCTGAAGTTATATGATCATCATGATTAGCTTCCTCACTAATTGGTGTAGGAGTCACGGGAGTAGATTTCTGTGATGAACTACTTTCCAATAAGGGAGTAGGTACAGTTACCTCATCAAGTTCTACTTTCCTCCCACTCACTTTTTTCGAGAGAAACTCCTTCTCTAGAAAGGATCCATTCTTAGCAACGAAATGTCTTGCCTTCAGAGCTGTGATAGAAGGTGTACCCAACTGTCTCGTTTGGGTATCCTATGAAGACACATTTCTCCGGTTGGAGTTTGAGCTTATCAGGATGAAACTTTTTCACATAAGCATCGCAACCCCAAACTTTAAGAAACGACAACTTAGGTTTCTTGCCAAACCATAGTTCATACGGTGTTGTCTCAACGAATTTAGATGGTGCCCTATTTAACGTGAATGCAACTGTCTCTAATGCATAACCCCAAAACAATAGTGGTAAATCGGTAAGAGACATCATAGATTGCACCATATCTAATAAAGTACGGTTATGATGTTCGGACACACCATTATTGTGGTGTTCCAGGCGGCATGAATTTGTGAAACTATTCCACATTGTCTTAATTGAAGACCAAACTCGTAACTCAATATTCATCTGTGCGATCAGATCGTAGAAACTTTATTTTCTTGTTATGATGATTTTACACTTCACTCTGAAATTCTTTGAACTTTTCAAATGTTTCAGACTTATGTTTCATCAAGTAGATGTACCCATATCTACTCAAATCATCTGTGAAGGTCAGAAGATAACGATACCCGCCGCGAGCCTCAACACTCATCGGACTGCATACATCAGTATGTATTATTTCCAACAAGTCTGTTGCTCGCTCCATTGTTCCGGAGAACGGAGTCTTAGTCATCCTGCCCATAAGGCATGGTTCGCAAGCATCAAGTGATTCCAAAATCCCATCAGCATGGAGTTTCTTCATGTGCTTTACACCAATATGACCTAAATGGCAGTGCCACAAATAAGTTGCACTATCATTATTAACTTTGCATCTTTTCGCTTCAATATTATGAATATGTGTATCACTATGATCGAGATCCAACAAACCATTTTCATTGGTGTATGACCATAGAAGGTTTTATTCATGTAAACAGAACAACAATTATTCTCTGACTTTAAATGAATAACCATATTGCAATAAACATGATCAAGACGCCAAATAACATTTATTTAGGTTTAACACTAATCCCGAAAGTATAGGGAGTGTGCGATGATGATCATATCAATCTTGGAACCACTTCCAACACACATCGTCACTTCACCTTCAACTAGTCTTTGTTTATTCTGTAACTCTGTTTCGAGTTACCAATTTTTAGCAACCGAACAAGTATCAAATACCCAGGGGCTACTATAAACACTAGTAATGTACACATCAAAAACCTGTATATCAAATATACCCTTGTTCACTTTGCCATCCTTCTTATCCACCAAATATTCAGGGCATTTCTGCTTCCAATGACCATTTCCTTTGCAGTAGAAGCACTCGGTTTCAGGCTTTAGTCTAGCTTTGGGCTTCTTCACGGAAGTGACAACTTGCTTGCCATTCTACACTAAGTTCCCTTTCTTTCCCTTTGCCCTTTTCTTGAAACTAGTAGGCTTTTTAATCATCAACACTTGATGCTCTTTCTTGATTTCTACTGTCATCAATTTCAACATCATGAAAAACTCGGGAATCTTTTTCGTCATCCCTTGCATACTATAGTTCGTCACGAAGTTCTATTAACTTGGTGATGGTGACTAGAGAATTATGTCAATCATTATGTTATCTGGAAGATTAACTCCCACTTGATTCAAGCGATTGTAGTACCCAGACAATCTGAGCACATGCTCACTGGTTGAGCTATTCTCCTCCATCTTTTAGCTATAGAACTTGTTGGAGACTTCATATCTCTCAACTCAGGTATTTGCTTGAAATATTAACTTCAACTCCTGGAACATCTCATATAGTCCACGACATTTAAAACATCTTTGAAGTCCCGATTCAAAGCCATTAAGCATGGTGCACTAAACTATCAAGTAGTCATCATATTGAGCTAGCCAAACATTCATGACGTCTACATCTGCTCCTGCAATAGGTCTGTCACCTAGTGGTGCATCAAGGACATAATTCTTCTGTGCAGCAATGAGGATAAACCTCAGATCACTAACCCTGTCCGCATCATTGCTACTATCATCTTTCAGCTTAGTTTTCTCTAGGAACACATATAAAACATAGGGAAGCAACAATGCGAACTATTGATCTACAACATTATTTGCAAAATACTATCAGGACTAAATTCATGATAAATTAAAGTTCAATTAATCATATTACTTAAGAACTCCCACTTAGATAAACATCCCTCTAATCATCTAAGTGATCACGTGATCCATATCAAATAAACATAACCGATCATCATGTGAGATGGAGTAGTTTTCAATGGCGAACATCACTATGTTGATCATATCTACTATATGATTCATGCTCGACCTTTCGGTCTTAGTGTTCCGAGGCCATATCTGCATATGCTAGGCTCGTCAAGTTTAACCCGAGTATTCTGCGTGTGCAAAACTGTCTTAGACCCGTTGTAGATGAACGTTGAGCTTATCACACCCGATCATCACGTGGTGTCTCGGCACGACGAACTTTGGCAACGGTGCATACTCAGGAAGAACACTTTTACCCTCGAAATTTAGTGAGAGATCATCTTATAAAACTACCGTCGAACTAAGCAAAATAAGATGTATAAAAGATAAACATCACATGCAATCAAAATATGTGACATGATATGGCCATCATCATCTTGTGCTTTTGATCTCCATGTCCAAAGTACTGTCATGATCTTCATTGTTACCGGCATGACACCATGATCTCCATTATCATGATCTTTTATCAACGTGTCGTCACATGGTCGTCTCACCAGCTATTGCTTTTGCAACTATTGCTATTGCATAGCGATAAAGTAAAGCAATTACATGGCACTTGCATATTATGCGATAAAGAGACAACCATAAGGCTCGTGCCAGTTGTTGATAACTTTGTTACAAAACATGATCATCTCATACAATAAAATATAACATCATGCCTTGACCATATCACATCACAACATGCCCTGCAAAAACAAGTTAGACGTCCTCTACTTTGTTGTTGCAAGTTTTACGTGGCTGCTACGGGCTCAGCAAGAACCATTCTTACCTATGCATCAATACCACAACGATATTTCGTCAAGTTAGTGTTGTTTTAACCTTCACAGGGACCGGGCGTAGCCACACTCGGTTCAACTAAAGTTGGAGAAACTGACACCTGCCAGCCACCTATGTGCAAAGCACGTCGGTAGAACCAGTCTCGCGTAATGCCGGTCCAGGCCGCTTCATCCAACAATACCGCCGAACTAAAGTATGACATGCTGGTAAGTAGTATGACTTGTATCAACCACAACTCACTTGTGTTCTACTCGTGCATATAACATTTACGCATAAACCTGGCTCGGATGCCACTGTTGGGGACGTAGTAATTTCAAAAAAAATTCCTACGCACACGCAAGATCATGGTGATGAATAGCAACGAGAGGGGAGAGTGTTGTCCACGTACCCTCGTAGACCGAAAGAGGAAGCGTTAGCACAACGCGGTTGATGTAGTCGTACGTCTTCGCGATCCGACCGATCCAAGTACCGAACGTACGACACCTCCAAGTTCAGCACACGTTCAGCTCGATGATGTCCCGCGAACTCCGATCCAGCAGAGCTTCACGGGAGAGTTCCACAAGACGACGGCGTGATGACGGTGATGATGTTGCTACCGACGCAGGGCTTCGCCTAAGCACCGCTACGATATGACCGAGGTGGAATATGGTGGAGGGGGGCACCGCACGTTGCTGGGAGCGATCAACAGATCAACTTGTGTGTTCTTGGGTGTCCCCTACCCCCGTATATAAAGGATCAAGGGGGGAGGCCGGCCGGCCCCTGTAGGGCGCTCCAGGAGGAGTCCTCCTCCTCCTAGTAGGAGTAGGACTCCCCTTTCTTACTCCTACTAGGAGGAGGAAAGGAAGGAGGAGAGGGAGAAGGAAGGAGAGGGAGGAAAAGGAGGAAAGGGGAGCCGGCCCCCTAGTCCAATTCGGTTTGGGCTAGGGGGCCGCCACCGCCTCCTCTCTTCCACCACTTGCCCATGAGGCCCATTACTTCTTCCTCGTATTCCCGTAACTCCTCGGTACCCCGAAAAATACCCGAATCACTCGGAACCTTTCCGATGTACGAATATAGTCGTCCAATATATTGATCTTTACGTCTTGACACTTTCGAGACTCCTCATCATGTCCCAGATCTCATCCGGGACTCCGAAATACCTTCGGTACATGAAAACACATAAACTCATATTACCGATCGTCACCGAACGTTAAGCGTGCGGACCCTACGGGTTCGACAACTATGTAGACATGACTGAGACTCGTCTCCGGTCAATAACCAATAGCGGAACCTGGATGCTCATATTGGCTCCTACATATTCTATGCAGATCTTTATCGGTCATACCGCATAACAACATACGTTGTTCCCTTTTACATCGATATGTTACTTGCCCGAGATTCGATGGTCGGTATCTCAATACCTAGTTCAATCTCGTTACCGTCAAGTCTCTTTACTCGTTCTGTAATGCATCATCCCGCAACTAACTCATTAGTTACAATGCTTGCAAGGCTTATAGTGATTTGCATTACCGAGAGGGCCCAGAGATACCTCTCCGACAATCAGAGTGACAAATCCTAATCTCGATCTATGCCAACTCAACAAGTACCATCGGAGACACCTGTAGAGCACCTTTATAATCACCCAGTTACATTGTGACGTTTGGTAGCACACAAAGTATTCCTCCGTAATCGGAGTTGCATAATCTCATAGTCATAGGAACATGTATAAGTCATGAAGAAAGCAATAGCAGTAAACTAAACGATCAAGTGCTAAGCTAACGGAATGGATCAAGTCAATCACATCATTCTCCTCATGATGTGATCCCATTAATCAAATGACAACTCATGTCTATGGCTAGGAAACTCAACCATCTTTGATCAACGAGCTAGTCAAGTAGAGGCATACTAGTGACACTATGTTTGTCTATGTATTCACACATGTATCAAGTTTCCGGTTAATACAATTCTAGCATGAATAATAAACATTTATCATGAAATAAGGAAATAAATAATAACTTTATTATTGCCTCTAGGGCATATTTCCTTCAGATAGAACCACGGTTGTACTTGCCCAAGAACCAGCCCCACCACACATAACCCAGACTCACGCAGATTGTACCCCTACCCAGTTGGACAGAGAACCAGCTACACCCCTTCTAACCCCAACCCTAGTAGATAGTAACCCAGTTCCCGTTGACACAGCACCATCTCCACCACAGAGCACCCAAACACGATCAGTTAGTAAGTCAATTGCAGTGCCCAAAGCACGAGGACCACCACTCCGAACCCCAAGTCAACGCTTAAAGCAGAAGAAGAATTGTTCTCAGGTCAGGTTCCGTAGCTATGGTTCATACTACTTTGCTCTTGCATCACTGTATTTACTCATACCAACTAATTTCAAATTTGAAGGATGCAATTGAAACTCCAATGGCTCAACAAAGTATGTTTTAAACTTGTTTCTTTAACATGTTTGCTGTTGTAACTTGCTCTATGTTGATTTCAGTTTCAATTGAATAAATAGTTATGTTCTCATGCCATGCACATTACAAGTGTTGTTATTGCTGTGTAGTTTCCCACACTTATATTCTATCTATGCTGCTTTGTCTTAAATAGATATGATTCGAACTGTAGCTATCGATTTGGCAACATAAACTAGAATGATATAGACCATATAGTGACCATACTACATAGATATATGTTTGTTTCATGTTGTTATCCTGACCACCTTACTACTAAACTAGTTTACCAAAATGAGTTTCATTTACTACATTGTAAACCTTTGATGTGTTTGTTTGTTTCTCATTTAGAACGCGGATAAAATATTGGAGTAGAGTACCCCGTTATGCAATGGTAAAGGAAGTAATGCAGATAAGGTTCAAGATAGTGAGAATCCCTGTTGTTCTCCAAGAAAGCTGATAAAAACTATGTTGAAGACACTGAGACAACCCCAAAGTCCTGTTTTGATGTAGTGTTAGGTATTCGGGTTACTCTGCTGGCACCAGCTCTTGAACTTCATTTGCTGAATCAGTTCGGCTTCTTGAGTCTCAACTTCGTTGAAAGACATCTATCGGATGTTATGCGATGAAGTCAACGACCGAGGAAGTCCTGCATAATTCACATGCATACTTTACGGTGCAACAAAGAAGTCTTTGGAGGATTTAAGCGCCAAACAAGAGAAAGTTAATAAGCTTTCTAAGCATCTTGCCGACATTATGGGTACCTGTGATATTTTCTCTTGAGCTCTTCTCAAGTGGTTTCAGCCTGGATTTGTTTTGCTACGGGCGTTTATATGTCGCTTTGTTCCCTATATTTGCACTTGTGGCGAACTTTGATGCCCAGTGGATGTAATATGTGTAATAGTCGTGATAGCCTAGCGTAAGTTGCTTGCTTATTTATTTCCTTATTGTCTTGTTTATTTGTTTTCTTGTAGTCAGTGCAGTTCTTTTTTCCACGGTTTGCTAGTCGCCGCAATAACCTATTTTTTAAAACTAGGCCACATTAACAATGGGCTACATATTTACTGTAGTTAACATGGGCCTCCTACGGGCCGTAGAAACAATGGGCCTTCTAAGGGCCGTAGAAACAATGGGCCTTCTATGGGGCATAGACACAATGGGCTTTCTACGGGGCGTATCATCAATGGGCCTTCTACGTGCCTTATGATCGGTTGGCCAAACATGGGCCAATAACAGACCACATTATGGCCGTAAATGGGCTAGAGTTGAAATCGTCCGTTCATGGGCCGGCCATAACGGGGCGTCGTTAATCGGCCGTTTTTTATGACGCTATGAAAACGGCCCAACGTATTAACGGGCCACAAACGGGCCGACTGTAACCACGGGCTGTATTTGGCCCACAAGCAGAAAATGATAGTAACGGGCCGAAAGTAAACGAATGCTGGAAATGAGCCCAAGAATAAATGGGCCCTGAGAAGGCCTAAAGGTAACATGGGCTGGAAACGGCCCAACGAAATAATGGGCCGTTAATGGGTATAAAGTGATACACTATTCATTACGGACCAGTTTTACCATGGGCCGTTAATGGGCCGAGGGTTACTAAGGGCCTCATATGGGCCAAAAAACGTCATGGGCCATACATGGGCCAGAAGTTAAAACGGCTGGAAATATATTGGACGACCCAGATGACGCTACTGGGCCTAATTCGGATAGGCCGTAAATGGGCCATGGGTTAGCGGGCTGTAAATGGGCTATATGCGAACAAGCCGTTAACAGGCTTGTCGTGGGCCACCTTTTGACCAAGTCAAATGGGCTGGGCTTTTCACAGGAATGGGCCTCTGTTTGGCCGTGCCACGTGTCGACGTATCATAGGCGCTTTGGATCCAATGAGTGGATGACATTTGTCCCAACGGTGAGCCGACACGTGTTTCCTCCAGCCAATGATGATTTTACACATGGAAAATCCCCATTGGCCGGGGCTGTTAACGGGTTATCAGATCCAAAACCGAACCCGATAGCTTAACGACGTTCAGTTACGGTGGATGCCACGTGTCGGTCACCCTTGACGAAAGCACTTATGTGACGCGCGATTTAGCGTCATGGAAGTGGACACTTCCATGATGATAATTTTGGTAATGTTATGGAACACTTCTACGACAGCACAGGTATGACTATCTTGATTCTGTCATAAATTTGTCATGGATGTACATGCATGACAGAAAACGTGACCTACTGTGACAAACACGTATCATCACGAAAGTGTATTTTTTTGTAGTGTCCCCCTCCTCTACTCCAGCTCCTGTCCCCATCCTCTCCCCTACCATTTTGCTCGTCGCCTCCCGTCACCGCAGCGTCGTAGATCTCTTGTAGCCACTCAAGGATGGCATGGTTTCCTGGGGCGATGGCGAGGAATCCTCCACCGACTCGAACTCCCTTGGCACCGATGTAAGTGTTGCATTTTCATTAATCTATGGTTAGGGTTCATATCGATTTGTGGATTTTTGATTTCAGCACTGATTTCCGTTTATTTACTAGGGAAAATCTATTTACTATGGATATTTGTATTATTAGGGTCCAAATACAATGTACGATTCTTATTATAGCGGCTTAGCCAATGATGGAGATAAGCCTATCCGTTGTAAATGCAATTCCGTGCCCTCCTAATTTGCTGCTTTTGAAGGATGTTGGACAGGCATGAGGTTCTTGGCTTGTTCAGGGGAGGTATGTGAACTTATTTACAGTAAATCAAATTAAGTTTTTATTGTGTAATTTCCTAACAGATTCTTCTATGTCATATATATTGTAGTTTGGAGACAAATGTGACTTTGTGCAACAGGTTGATCCTGTCTGACCAGTCCATTGATTAAAGCCCTGTCAAAGCTATGGAAATGTACACTGAAGTGAGAGATGGTAGAGTTCGTGATGGCTTCAACAATATTGAAACAAGGTTTAAGTTCACAGATGAGATAGAGAAGCTTCACCGTGACCTCAGGAATGCCCAAGATGAGCTTAAGCAAATGGTTGAGGAAAATCAGGTGACACTAGCCTTGAAGGCCAAATCTGAAGAAGCTCTGGCTGATGCAAGAGCTGAATTGGACGAGAAGAAGAAGCTTGATGCATCAATTACCAGCATGCACAGGTTTTTGTTGGTGAAAGCAGAGAAGGAAAGGGATCAGTTCAAGGAAGATAAGAAGAGGCTGGAGTACATGATTGAACATCTGCTGAAACGGAAAAAACGGTTCACGGCAAAGATCAAGAAGATAAAATATACATGTGATGAGTAGAATCTTTGTTACTAGGCAAAGATCATTTGTGTGTTAAACTATATTAGTGTTTCTTCATTTATCACATGTAATGGATTATTTGTGATTGTGTTTTCATCATTATGAGTTGAATAATGAGAGTTGCTTTGATATTTGTGGACTCTTTATATTTGTGTTGAATTATGCTAATTGTATGTGGGGGCCATGGCTAGCTAGCTCATGAGTATACTATTGGATTGACTCATCTTCATGTAAAAATATGAAGATTAATTAAATAAATAGTGAGAATTCAAATGGACACCATCACATTTTTCTACCTTTTTTTGGCCTAATATATTTGGCCCAATAATAGTAGTGACATATGGCCCAATGAGATTAGTTCAATAATAGTGAGAGAATTCAATAAATAGTTTGGTTCAATAATAGTGAGATTAATTTAATAAATAGTGAGAATTCAGTTATTTTTTTATAACTATGAGAATTCAATAAACAGTTTGGCTCAATATATTTGGCCCAATAATACTGAGATATGGCCCAGTGAGTATACTATATAGCCATATATAAACCCCACAAAAATTCGGCATTGTGAGTGACTCTTCTTTTCTAGCTTTGTTTTGATGATATATATGGCCGAAATTAAATCCAAACTTTGTTCCACACCATCTCATTTTTTTTACAGATTAGCCGATCCAGGAGGAGGCACGCACGGCTGTAGGCTCTTGTGGCTGGCACACCCCCACTAGTATTTATTCGCGAAAACAAAATTATTAGCCATGCCAAAACTTGGGACAAATAAATATAATGACACACAACATTAATATAATCCCTTAATATAACACTCATAACATATAGGACATATATAGATATATAACATGCGACATATATAACACGTACACAATATAATATAATTAAGGGTAGCTAGATTATAGTTCACGCGGTACACACGATCGAACAAAGCACAATATATATAATGGGGATAATAAATCCCCTAGCTAGCTAACTAAAACTATATAGCTAGCTAGGGCAGCTAGGGCAACAGAACATGAAATATGCGTCTTCACCAGTTGCTTCATCATTGTCTTCCACCTGGGCCTTCACTGCTGGCATCTTCACTCCGTGTGCTCCTCCTCGCCTAGATAATAGGGGAGAGTGGTGCATGCGGTATTCGGCGAGGAAGATGCTCTCGACGTCGGTGAAGATGTTGTAGGTCGTGACTGCGACAAACTCGCAACCACACCAAAACACCTTGCCGAGGAGGTAGTAGGCGTCGAAGCGATTAGTGAAGTGGGCGAGGAGCGTAGTCAGCGGTGAGCTAGCATTGGGGCGCATCTCCTCGAGGCGGAACATGATCGGCGAGCCCGCATGGAGGTGGGAAAACTCAGCATGGAGGAACCGCTCGGCCAACTCCCTAGCACCCGCCACCTCGAGATCGCACACACGAAAGTGTGGTCTCCACCATGATGCCAGCGGGGTAACGCCGCTCCGGCACGATGGTTGGCAGGAGGAAAGTGGGCCCATAGTACTGCATCTTTGATTGGATCTTGCTCTGACTAATTTGGTGAAGAGAAGAGAAGGGCAACGCAGATGGAAGAGTGTGTTAGAAGAGGTACATGCGACGAGGTGTCTTAAATAGTCGTGTTGCTACACTGAAACAAGGCGCGTTGATATGTATGCATGCATGCCCTTGCCGTTGAACTGCATGTATGCGCGTGTGTGGGGGCGCGTCGTCAGTAATGCCCTTGCTTTAGGGGTTCACACTGAAAAAGAGGCCACTGATACATCCATTTTGCATCATGTTTTCTTACTGCTATTTATGATGTTTTTATCCATAATAATGCATTTTGGAGTAATTCTAATTTCTTTTCTCTCATAATTTGCAAGGTACACTCAAAGAGGGAGAATTCCGGCAGCTGGAAATCTGGACCTGGAAAAGCTACATCAGGCTACCTATTCCACACAACTCCAAACAAGCTGAAACTTCACGGAGAATTTTTATGGAATATTTAAGGAATATTGGAGAAAATAACTACCAGAGGGGGCCCACCAGGTGGGCACAACCCACCTGGGCACGCCAGGGAGCCCAGGCGCGCCCTGGTGGGTTGTGCTCACCCAGGCCCACCTCTAGTGCCCATCTTATGGTATATGGGTCATTTTGACCTAGAAAAAATAAGCAGAGGACTTTCGGGACGGAGTGCCGCCTTCTCGAGGCGGAACTTGGGCAGGAGCACTTTTGCCCTCCGGCGGAGCGATTCTGCCGGGGGAACTTCCCTCCCGGAGGGGGAAATCATCGTCATCGTCATCACCAACAACTCTCCCATCTTGGGGAGGGCAATCTCAATCAACATCTTCAACAACAACATCTCATCTCAAATCCTAGTTCATCTCTTGTGTTCAATCTTGTTACCGGAACTATAGATTGGTGCTTGTGGGTGACTAGTAGTATTGATTACATCTTGTAGTTGATTACTATATGGTTTGTTTGGTGGAAGATTATATGTTCAGATCCATTATGCTATTTAATACTCCTCTGATCATGAGCATGATTAATATTTGTGAGTAGTTACTTATGTTCTTGAGGTCACGGGAGAAGTCATGTTGCAAATAATCATGTGAATTTGATATGTGTTCGATATTTTGATCGTATGTACGTTGTGATTCCCTTAGTGGTGTCATGTGAACGTTGACTACATGACACTTCACCATATTTTTGCCTAAGGGAATGCAGTGTGGAGTAGCAATTAGATGATGGGTTAAGTAGACTGATGTAAGCTTAAGCCCCAGCTTTATGCGCTTATTCCGTATAAGGATTGGATCCAAAAGTTTAATGCTATGGTTAGAATTTATTCTTAATACTTTTCTCAGAGTTGCGGATGCTTATGGAGGTTTAATCATAAGTAGGAGGCTTGTTCAAGTAATAACAACACATAAGCACCGGTCCACCCACATATCAAATTATCAAAGTAGCAAACACGAATTAAACCAACATAATGAAAGTGACTAGATGAAATTCCCGTGTACCCTCAAGAACGCGTTGCTTATAATAAGAGACCGTTTTGGCCTGTCCTTTGCCTCAAAAGGATTGGGCTGCCTTGCTGCACTTTTGTTACTACTATGGTTACTTGCTCGTTACAAATTATCTTGCTATCAAACTACTCCGCTACTTACAATTTAAGCACTTGCAGACATTACCTTACTGAAAACTACTTGTCATTTCATTCTGCTCCTCGTTGGTGTCGCGATCCGACCTCAGACGGTCAAATCTCTGTGCATAAGTGTCATCCCTGGATCGGTAATGCTAACACACACAGTACTAGAGGATTTATAACAGAGTGCAATCACACACTTATTACATCGAATAAATCAAAGAGAGTACTTATTACAATAATATGGCTGAAGGCCATCTAAATAAGATAACTGCGGAACCATCGAAGATAAAGTAGTCGGTCAACTCCAACGGCATAGCTGAGTGCACGACAACGGCCTAGCGCACCTTACTCTTCATTTGAAAACTCTGCAACATGATATGTTGCAGCCGCGTAGGTCAGCACATGGAATATGCTGGCAAGATAACACTATAGAGCAATGAACAAATAACAACTATCACTACATGCATATATGGCTCGTGGAGGCTCTATGGTTATCATTTTGCGTAAAGTCAGTTTTTCCCTACTGCAAAGGAATATATTTCATTTAACTACAATGTTTGTTGAAACCATTGAGAAGGTAACCCCAACTCAATCCCAATTAAAGGTTAACAACCCAACAAAATTATTTAAGTAAAGTGATGAGATCAACCAATAATTCAAGTACCAGATACTCAAGATGTCCATAATCGGGGACATGGCTAACCATGATTAGTTTGTACACTCTGCAGAGGTTTGCACACTTTTCCCCACAAGACTCGATCTCCTCCATTGTATTTCTCGCACTGCATGATGTTTGAGAAACGGATGACCGAAACACAGTTCTTCCGAAGAGGTCCCCTTAAGCGATAGATAGGCTGGTACACCTACAATCCCCTACATCTGCTAGCCCATCATGGGAAGGTTTCCCACAACTTACTCAACTATGCTAGAGCCCATAATGGCATGTGGCTGCACACGGAAGTTTCTATCATGAATAATCTTATGATCCCTTTGAGCCTGGGTGGCGAACCATAGGTTGATCACACGGGTTCCCCGGGATCTCCTTGGACAACACTTGATTCCCCAGGTGCCCACAAACAATCCACCCACATGTGTATTAAAGTAGCTGCCTTAAGTAATCCCTTAATTCATAATAACACTCACATCTATCATGAATCACTCAAACTAAACCACGTCTACGAGCATAGCATAGCATACCAAAGTAAGCATAACATATTAACTCCCAAGGTTTGAATAAAGGACAATAGGTTCTATCTCATCAACTACTTCCCAATACCCACATGTTAATCAAATCCTACTCATGCAATGTTTGAGGGTTGAACTAATGCATAAAAACTGGGTAATAAAGGGATATGATCAAAGTGTTACTTGCCTTGCTGACGATTTGGAAATCCTAGTGATTCGTAGTAGCAAGCCTCGCACTCCGGAAACTCTATCGTGATCAAACAATAGCATACATAAGCACTCAAGCATAAGCTGCAAATAAAACTCCAAAAAAAGATCTAAACAGAAAGTACAAGTGAAGATCTTCGATTTGCAAAAAGAATCAATTGAATCGGAGCTACGAAATAAAACTGCGATCAAAAGAAGTTCAAAATTCAAATCTGCTTGAAACCAAATTTTAAATTATCAAAACCATGTTCAAGTTGATTATCTGAACATAGGAGAACAAGACGAAGATTTTGGCGTTGGTTTCACTGGATTGGGATAAACGAGCAAAAAGTAACGAGGGTTTAAAGATCAGGGACTAATTTGTAAGAAAAGTATTCGTGAAAAGGTCCCTGGCCGAAAAAACTAAACAGAAAAAGGAAAATCTACCGAACGAACGTTCGCTAACAGAATTAAACGAACGAATTCATTCGTTAACAGATCTAAACGGGTGAACGTTCGTTAATTAATGAACCCTAAATTAAAACCCGATCTAAACGGAATAAACCGAGAAAACCTAAAAAAACGGGTTGGGTTCGGCGGTTATTACCGGTTCTTGAAAAAAAACGGCGGTGACGGCGGCGGGTTCCGGGGCAGGCGTGGCGTCGGTGGCGGCTCACGGCCCGGTGGTGGCGGGCGGGCGGCAGCGGTGGTAGGCAATGGCCTGCGGCACCGTGGCGGCTTCTTCGGAGGCGGGCTGCGGTGGCGGAGTTGAGGAAAGAGGGGCCTGCCCGGCTTTTAAAGGCGAGGCCGAGGCCGAGGTGGGTTTGCAGGCTCGGACTCCTTGCCGAGTCCGGCTTGGACACCAGGGGAAGGCGGAAGGCGCATGAAGGGCATTTGGGCCTTCGGCCCATTTGGGTCCGAAAAGATTTTTTTAATAATAATTTCGCCCGAACCGAAAAATCCAAATAAAATATAAAAAAATATTCTAAAAATCCCAGAAACAATTTTCACCGTCCAAGCCTAATATTTAGGACAAGATGAACATTTTTCTGGGCTATGATGCAATTTTTTTCCCTAATTTACTCGAATAAAATTCAAATAAAAATGCAAATAAAATGTGATTTTATTTAAAATTAAATTTCCAAAATTTCCTCTGTTTTGAAGAAGTCATATTATCTTCTCTCATTATTTTATTTTGAAATATTTGGAAAATATAATTTCAAATAAAAATTCAATTTGATCCAATTACCAATTTTGAAAAATTCAAAAATGGAATTTTTATGAAACCTCCAACTCTCTCAAATGGTCCTTGAGTCGCTTAAGGTTTCTAGGATAAAAATGCTCAAACAAAAAACAAATAAAAATGCAAAGAGCATGAATGCATATGATGACCTAGTGATAACATCCAAATTGAAAATTGGGATGTTACAAACCTACCCCCCTTAAGATGAATCTCTCCCTCGATATTCGGGTTGGCTAGAAAATAGGTGTGTGTGGTATTTCCGTAGGTCTACTTCTCGCTCACAGGTGGCTTCCTCGGTATGGTGGCTCCACTGAACTTTGCAAAACTTGATAACCTTGCTGCGTGTAACTCGGCTGGCAAACTCGAGAATCTTAACAGGTTTCTCCTCGTAAGTTAGGTCACTTTCCAACTGAATTGCTTCGAGGGGCACTGTATCTCATATAGGAATATCGGCCATCTCTGCATGGCACTTCTTCAACTGGGAAACGTGAAACACATCATGAACTCCTGACAAACCTTCGGGTAACTCCAACTTGTAGGCGACTTCTCCCATACGTTCCAGAACTCGATACGGTCCTACAAATCTTGGGGCTAACTTTCCCTTAACTCCAAATCGTTTAACTCCTCGAAGCGGTGACACACAAAGATATGCTCTATCTCCGACTTCATAGACTACCTCCTTGCGTTTGGTGTCGGCATAACTCTTTTGCCTGGACTGGGCTACCTTTAATGTATCTCGAATCAACTTAACCTTCTCTTCACACTCTTTGATCAAATCGGGTCCAAACAACTGACGGTCTCCAACTTCATCCGACATCAAAGGTGTCCTGCACCTCCTTCCATACAAGGCTTCGAAAGGGGCCATCTTCAAACTAGCCTGGTAGTTGTTGTTATATGAAAACTCTGCGTAAGGCAAGTTATCGTCCGAACTAGATCCCTAATCTAGCGCACAAGTTCTCAACATGTCCTCCAGAATTTGATTGACTCTCTCGGTCTGTCCATCTGTCTGCGGATGAAAGGCTGTACTGAACTCTAGCCTGGTACCCAAAGTCTGGTGAAACTAATTCCAAAACTTTGAAGTAAACTGTGTTCCTCTATCTGATACGATGGTCCTTAGAACTTGCTACCTCTTGAGAACTGTGTTGGTTTTCAATTGAAGAGGAAAGGGTGATGCAGTAAAGTAGCGTAAGTATTTCCCTCGGTTTTTGAGAACCAAGGTATCAATCCAGTAGGAGACCGCGCTCAAGTCCCACACACCTACACAAACAAATAAGAACCTTGCAAACAACGCGATAAAGGGGTTGTCAATCCCTTCACGGCTACTTGCAAAAGTGAGATCTGATAGAGATGATAAGATAATATTTTTGGTATTTTTATGATAAAGAGTGAAAGCAAAGAACGCAAAGTAAAATAGATGTAAACTTATATGATGGAGAATAGACCCGGAGGCCATAGGTTTCACTAGTGGCTTCTCTCAAGATAGCATAAATATTACGGTGGGTAAACAAATTATCACGAGCAATTGATAGAATTGAGCATAGTTATGAGAATATCTAGGTATGATCATGTATATAGGCATCATGTCCGTGACAAGTAGACCGGCTCCTGCCTGCATCTACTACTATTGCTCCACACATCGACCGCTATCCAACATGCATATAGAGTATTAAATTCATAAGAATGGAGTAACGCTTTAAGCAAGATGACATGATGTAGAGGGATAAACTCATGCAATATGATATAAACCCCATCTTTTTATCCTCGATGGCAACAATACAATACGTGCCGTTTCCCCATCATCACTTTGGGATCGAGCACCGCAAGATTGAACCCAAAGCTAAGAACTTCTCCCATTGCAAGAAAGATCAATCTAGTAGGCCAAACCAAACTGATAATTCGAAGAGACTTGCAAAGATAACCAATCATACATAAAATAATTCAGAGAAGATTCAAATATTATTCATAGATAATCTTGATCATAAACCCACAATTCATCGGATCTCGACAAACACACCGCAAAAAGAGTTACATCAAATAGATCTCCAAGAAGATCTAGGAGAACTTTGTATTGAGATCCAAGGAGAGAGAAGAAGTCATCTAGCTAATAACTATGGACCCGAAGGTCTGAGGAAACTACTCACACATCATCGGATAGGCTATGGTGTTGATGTAGAAGCCCTCCATGATCAATGCCCCTCCGGTGAAAGCACCTAAAAGGCCCCAAGATGGGATCTCACTGCATGTAATGTTGCGGCGGTGGAAATAGGGTTTTGGCTCCTCGCGATGGTTTGGGGGTACGAGGTATATATAGGAGGAAGAAGTAGGTCGGTGGAGCAACGAGGGGCCCACAAGGGTGGAGGGCGCGCCCAGGGGGTAGGCGCGCCCCCTGCCTCGTGGCTTCCTCGTTGGTTGCTTGACGTCCACTCCAAGTCCTCTGGATCACGTTCGTTTCGAAAATCACGTTCCCGAAGGTTTCATTCCGTTTGGACTCCGTTTGATATTCTTTTTTTGCGAAACACTGAAATAGGCGAAAAAATAACAATTTGGGCTGGGCCTCCGGTTAATAGGTTAGTCCCAAAAATAATATAAAAGTGTATAATAAAGCCCATTGAACATCCAAAACAGAATATATAATAGCATGGAACAATCAAAAATTATAGATATGTTGGAGACGTATCAAGCATCCCCAAGCTTAATTCCTGCTCGTCCTCGAGTAGGTAAATGATAAAAACAGAATTTTTGATGTGGAATGCTTCCTAGCATATTTCTCAATGTAATTTTATTTATTGTGGTATGAATGTTCAGATCCGAAAGATTCAAGGTAAAAGTTTAATATTGACATAAAAATAATAATACTTCAAGCATACTAATCAAGAAATTATGTATTCTCAAAATAACATGGCCAAAGAAAGTTCATCCCTACAAAATAATATAGTTTGGTCATGCTCCATTTTCGTCACACAAGAATGCTCTCATCATGCACAACCCCGATGACAAGCCAAGCAATTGTTTCATACTTTAGTAATCTCAAACTTTTTTCAACTTTCACTCAATACATGAGCGCGAGCCATGGATATAGCACTATGGGTGGAATACAATATAATGATGGGGGTTGTGTGGAGAAGACAAAAAAGGAGAAACTCTCACATTGACGCGGCTAATCAACGGGCTAGGGAGATGCCCATCAATTGATGTCAATGCAAGGAGTTGGGATTGCCATGCAACGGATGCACTAGAGCTATAAATGTATGAAATCTCAACAAAAGAAACTAAGTGGGTGTGCATCCAACTTGCTTGCTCACGAAGACCTAGGGCATTTGAGGAAGCCCATTGTTGGAATATACAAGCCAAGTTCTATAATGAAACATTCCCACTAGTATATGAAAGTGACAAAACAAGAGACTCTCTATCATAAAGATCACGGTGCTACTTTGAAGCACAAGTGTGGAAAAAGGATAGTAGCATTGCCCCTTTTTATTTTCTTTTTTTTCTCTTTTTTTTGGGCCTTCCTTTTTTTTATTTGGCCTTTCTCTTCTTCTTTTTTTGGGACAATGCTCTCTGGATGATGATCATCACACTTCTATTTATTTACAACTCAATGATTACAACTCGATACTAGAACAAAATATGACTCTATATTAATGCCTCCGGCGGTGTACCGGGATATGCAATGAATCAAGAGTGACATGTATGAAAAATTATGCATGGTGGCTTTGCCACATATACGATGTCAACTACATGATCATGCAAGGCAATATGACAATGATGATGTGTGTCATAATAAACAGAACGGTGGAAAGTTGCATGGCAATATATCTCGGAATGGCTATGGAAATGCCATGATAGGTAGGTATGGTGGCTGTTTTGAGGAAGATATAAGGAGGTTTATGTGTGATAGAGCGTATCATATCACGGGGTTTGGATGCACCGGTGAAGTTTGCACCAACTCCCAAGGTGAGAAAGGGCAATGCACGGTACCGAAGAGGCTAGCAATGATGAAAGGTTGAGAGTGCGTATAATCCATGGACTCAACCTTAGTCATAAAGAACTCACATACTTATTATAAAAATCTACAAGTCATCAAAAACCAAGCACTACGCTGATACGTCTCCAACGTATCTATAATTTTTGATTGCTTCATGCTATATTATCTACTGTTTTGGACTATATTGGGCTTTATTTTCCACTTTTATGTTATTTTTGGGACTAACCTATTAACCGGAGGCCCAAATGTAATTGCTGTTTTTTGCCTATTTCAGTATTTCGGAGAAACGGAATATCAAACGGAGTCCAAACGGAATGAAACCTTCGGGAACGTGATTTTCTCACCGAACGTGATCCAAGAGACTTGGACCCTACTCCAAGGAGTCAAAGAGGCGGTCACGAGAGTGGGGTGCGCGCCCCCCTGCCTCGTGGGCCCCTCGGTGCTCCACCGACGTACTCCTTCCTCCTATATATACCTACGTACCCCCAAACGACCAGATACGGAGCCAAAAACCTAATTCCACCGCCGCAACTTTTTGTATCCACGAGATCCCATCTTGGGGCCTGTTCCGGAGCTCCGCCGGAGACGGCCGTCATTACGGAGGGCTTCTACATCATCATAGCCCTCCGGTGAAGTGTGAGTAGTTTACCTCAGACCTTCGGGTCCATAGTTAGTAGCTAGATGCCTTCTTCTCTATTTTTGGATCTCAATACAATGTTCTCCCCCTCTCTTGTGGAGATCTATTCGATGTAATCTTCTTTTTGCGGTGTGTTTGTTGAGACCGGTGAATTGAGGGTTTATGATCAAGTCTATCTATGAATAATATTTGAATCTTCTCTGAATTCTTTTATGTATGATTGGTTATCTTTGCAAGTCTCTTCGAATTACCAGTTTGGTTTGGCCTACTAGATTGGTTTTTCTTGCCATGGGAGAAGTGCTTAGCTTCGGGTTCGATCTCATGTGTCCTTTCCCAAAGGATGTAAGGGGCAGCAAGGCACATATTGTATCGTTGCCATCGAGGATAACAAGATGGGGTTTATATCATATTGCATGAATTTATCCCTCTACATCATGTCATCTTGCTTAAGCGTTACTGCTTTTTAACTTAATACTCTAGATGCATCCGGATAGCGGTCGATGAGTGGAGTAATAGTAGTAGATGCAGGCAGGAGTCGGTCTACTTGTCTCGGACGTGATGCCTATATACATGATCATACCTAGATATTCTCATAACTATGTTCAATTCTATCAATTCCTCAACAGTAATTTGTTCACCCACCGTAGAATACTTATGCTCTCGAGAGAAGCCACTAGTAAAACCTATGGCCCCCGGGTCTATTCTCATCATATCAATCTCCATCACTTTATTATTGCTTTTCTTTTTACTTTTGCCTTTTACTTTTCACTTTGCATCTCTATATAAAAAATACCAAAAATATTATCTATCATCTCTATCAAATCTCACTCTCGTAAGTGACAGTGAAGGGATTGACAACCCCTCATCGCGTTGGTTGCGTTGAGCTATTGTTTTTGTGTAGGTACGACGTGTAGCCTCCTACTGGATTGATACCTTGGTTCTCAAAAACTGAGGGAAATACTTACGCTACTTTGCTGCATCATCCTCTCCTCTTCGGGGAAATCCAACGCAGTGCTCAAGAGGTAGCAAGAAGAATTTCTGGTGCCGTTGCCGGGGAGTCTACGCAAAAGTCAACATACCAAGTACCCATCACAATCCCTATCTCTCGCATTACATTAGTTGCCATTTGCCTCTCGTTTTCCTCTTCCCCACTTCACCTTTGCCGTTTTATTCGCCCTCTCTTTTCCGTTCACCTTGATGTCTTTCTTGGCTCGTTTTCTCGCTTGGTAGAAATAGTTGGGTATTTATTCCTAAACAGAGAAACACATATCTATGGATCCTCACTCGCTTGCCAATCTTTTTAAGAGATCCAATTATGAGGAACCAATTCCTAGTGGTTTGGATGCACTAGATTATCTTTATAAGCTTTTGCCTGAATTTCGTAAATCTGAAAATTGTGATGAAGTGCTTCATGATAGATCTTTGAATAAAAAGCACGATTGCAATGATTTTATTATAAATTCTATTGATGTGAATTATGCTAATATGCAAAACCCTAAGCTTGGGGATGCTAGTTTTGCTATGTCCAATAGTCATGATTGGGGAGATTCTTCTTATGATCTTGAAAATTTATTTAAGCCCCATGATGAATATAAGATTGATAATAGTGTTTGCAATAATATTGAAAGTGGGTTTGGAAGAGTGTCAACTTTAGATCCCACATATTTGGATAACATTCAATCTTATGAAATTTTTGATAAAAGTGGGCTTGGAGAAATCATGACTTTAGTTAATGATAATCCCACTATTTTGGAAGAGTGTCAACTTCGCATGCATGTGGATCGTGTTGAGAATATGTTATGTGATGGCTATATTGTTTAATTTTCTTATGATCCTACATGCAATTATTATGAGAGAGGAAAATATGGTTATAGAAATTTTCATGTTACTAAATTACCTCTCGTTATGTTGAGATTGCTATTGTTCCTTTCCGCTTCCTTGCATATGCTAGTTTTTGCTTGCTAAGATAATTTGTTTGCCTATAATATGCCTATGCATAGGAAGTATGTTAGACTTAAGTGTGTTTGTCACATGTTTTATGATGCTCTCTTTGTGCCTCAATTATTGTCTTTCTTGTGAGCATCATTGAAATTATCAATGCCTAGCTAAAAGGCTTTAAAGAAGAGCGCTTGTTGGGAGACAAACCAATATTTTTCCTTGCTGCTTAGTAATAAATAATCCATCTACCTTCTATTTGGATGTGGTTTTATGTTTTAATTAGTGTTTGTGCCAAGTTAGACCTATAGGATCTTCTTGGATGATAGTTATTTGATCTTGCTGTAATTTCCAGAAACCTTGCGCTCAGTGACCGAATTGTTAAAAATCACCATAACGTGATAAAATACTGATTCCAATTGCTCCTGATCAATAAACAAATTTTATAGGCCTTCCTATTTTGGTAGATTTTGTGGAGTTACAGAAGTTTTCGTTAGTTACAGATTAATACAGACTGTTCTGTTTTTGACAGATTCTGTTTTTCGTGTGATGTTTGCTTATTTTGATGAATCTATGGCTAGTAAAATAGTTTATAATCCATAGAGAAGCTGGAATACAGTAGGTTTAACACCAATATAAATAAATAATGAGTTCATTACAGTACCTTTAAGTGGTCTTTTGTTTTCTTTCTCTAACGGAGCTCACGAGATTTCTATTGAGTTTTGTGTTGTGAAGTTTTCAAGTTTTGGGTGAAATCTTTTGATGGATTATGGAACAAGGAGTGGAAAAAGACTAAGCTTGGGGATGCCCATGGCACCCCCAAGATAATCCAAGGACACCAAAAAGTCAAAGCTTGGGGATGCCCCAGAAGGCATCCCCTCTTTCGTCTACTTCCATCGGTAATTTTACTTGGAGCTATATTTTTAGTCACCACGTGATATGTGTTTTGCTTGGAGCGTCTTGTATTATTTGTGTCTTTGTTTGTTAGTGTGCCACAATCATCCTGGCTGCACACAACTTTTGAGAGAGCCATACATGAATTGGAATTTGATAGAATACTCTATGTGCTTCACTTATATCTTTTGAGCTATGTAGTTTCGCTCTATGTGCTTCACTTATATCTTTTGAGCTTTATAATTTTGCTCTATGTGCTTCACTTAGATCTTTTAGAGCACGATGGTGGATTTGTTTTATAGAAACTATTGATCTCTCATGCTTCACTTAAATTATTTTGAGAGTCTTAAATAGCATGGTAAATTGCTTAATAATAATATGCTTGGTATTCAAGATTTGTGAAACTTTCTTTTGAGTGCATTGAATACTAAGAAGAGTTTGATGCTTGATAATTGTTTTGAGATATGGAGGTAATAATATTAAAGTCATGCTAGTTGAGTAGTTGTGAATTTGATAAATTCTTGTGTTGAAGTTTGCAAGTCCCGTAGCATGCACGTATGGTAAACATTATGTAACAAATTTTAAATATGAGGTGTTATTTGATTGTCCTCCTTATGAGTGGCGGTCGGGGACGAGCGATGGTCTTTTCCTACCAATCTATTCCCTAGGAGCATGCGCATAGTAATTTGGTTTTTGATGGCTTGTAGATTTTTGCAATAAGTATATGAGTTCTTTATGACTAATGTTGAGTCCATGGATTATACGCCCTCTCACCCTTCCATCATTGCTAGCCTCTTGATTGCCGTGCATTTCCCTTTCTCACATTGAGAGTTGGTGCAAACTTCGCCGGTGCATCCAAACCCCGTGATATGATACGCTCTTTCACACATAAACCTCCTTTTATCTTCCTCAAAACAGCCACCATACCTACCTATTATGGCATTTCCGTAGCCATTCCGAGATATATTGCCATGCAACTTTCCACCATTCTGTTTCTCATGACACGTCCATCATTGTCATATTGCTTTAGCATGATCATGTAGTTGACATAGTATTTGTGGCAAAGCCACCGTTCATAATTCTTTCATACATGTCACTCTTGGTTCATTGCATATCCCGGTACACCGCCGGAGGCATTCATATAGAGTCATATCTTTGTTCTAGTATCGAGTTGTAATCATTGAGTTGTAAATAAATAGAAGTGTGATGATCATCATTCAATAGAGTATTGTCCCAAAAAAAAAGGCCAAAAAAAAGAAGGCCCAAAAAAATAAAAAAAAAATAAAAAAAGGGGCAATACTACTATCCTTTTTTTTCAACACTTGTGCTTCAAAGTAGCACCATAATCTTCATGATAAAGAGTCTCATGTTTTTTCATTTTTCGTATACTAGTGGGAATCTTTCATTATAGAACTTGGCTTGTATATTCCAACAATGGGCCTCCTCAAGTGCCCTAGGTCTTCATGAGCAAGCAAGTTGGATGCACACCCACTTAGTTTCTTTTGTTAAGCTTTCATTCATTTATAGCTCTAGTGCATCCGTTGCATGGCAATCCCTACTCCTTGCATTAACATCAATCGATGGGTATCTCCATAGCCCGTTGATTAGCCTCGTTGATGTGAGATCTTCTCCTTTTTTGTCTTCTCCACATAACCCCCATCATTATATTCTATTCCACCCATAGTGCTATATCCATGGCTCACGCTCATGTATTGCGTGAAGGTTTATAAGTTTGAGATTATTAAAGTATGAAACAATTGCTTGGCTTGTCATCTGGGTTGTGCATGATGATAACATTCTTGTGTGACGAAAATGGAGCATGACTAAACTATATGATTTTGTAGGGATGAACTTTCTTTGGCCATGTTATTTTGAGAAGACATAATTGCTTTGTTAGTATGCTTGTTATTATTTTTATGCCAATATGAACTTTTGTCTTGAATCTTTCGAATCTGAATATTCATACCACAATTAAGAAGATTTGCATTGAAATTATGCCAAGTAGCACTCCGCATCAAAAATTCTCCTTTTATCATTTACCTACTCGAGGACGAGCGGGAATTAAGCTTGGGGATGCCTGATACGTCTCCAACGTATCTATAATTTTGATTGCTCCATGCTATATTATCTACTGTTTTGGACTATATTGGGCTTTATTTTCCACTTTTATATTATTTTTGGGACTAACCTATTAACCGGAGGCCCAGCCCAGAATTGTTGTTTTTGCCTATTTCAGTATTTTGGAGAAACAGAAAATCAAACGGAGTCCAAAAGGAATGAAACCTTCGGGAACGTGATTTTCTCACTGAACGTGATCCAGGAGACTTGGACCCAACTCCAAGGAGTCAAAGAGGCGGTCATGAGGGTGGGGGGCGCCCCCCCTAGGGCACCACCCCTACCTCGTGGGCCCCTTGGTGCTCCACCGACGTACTCCTTCCTCCTATATATACCTACGTACCCCCAAACGACCAGATACAGAGCCAAAAACCTAACTCCACTGCCGCAACTTTCTGTATCCACGAGATCACATCTAGGGGCCTGTTCGAGCTCACGGAGAGGGCCGTCATCATGGAGGGCTTCTACATCATCATAGCCCTCCGATGAAGTGTGAGTAGTTTACCTCGGACCTTCGGGTCCATAGTTAGTAGCTAGATGGCTTCTTCTCTCTTTTTGGATCTCAATACAATGTTCTCCCCTCTCTTGTGGAGATCTATTCGATGTAATCTTCTTTTTATGTGTGTGTTTGTTGAGACCGATGAATTGTGGGTTTACGATCAAGTCTATCTATGAATAATTTGAATCTTCTCTGAATTCTTTTATGTATGATTGGTTATCTTTGCAAGTCTCTTCGAATTATCAGTTTGGTTTGGCCTACTAGATTGGTTTTTCTTGCCATGGGAGAAGTGCTTAGCTTTGGGTTCGATCTTGCGGTGTCCTTTCCCAAAGGATGTGAAGGGGCAGCAAGGCACGTATTGTATCGTTGTCATCGAGGATAACAAGATGGGGTTTATATCATATTGCATGAATTTATCCCTCTACATCACGTCATCTTGCTTAAGGCGTTACTCTATTTTTAACTTAATACTCTAGATGCATGCTGGATAGCGGTCGATGAGTGGAGTAATAGTAGTAGATGCAGGCAGGAGTCGGTCTACTTGTCTCAGACGTGATGCCTACATACATGATCATACCTATGTGACGCCCCCGATTCAATCGTACACTAATCATGCACGCAAACGTGTACGATCAAGATCAGGGACTCACGGGAAGATATCACAACACAACTCTAAAACATAAATAAGTTATACATGCATCATAATACAAGCCAGGGGCCTCGACGGCTCGAATACAAGTGCTCGATCATAGACGAGTCAGCGGAAGCAACAATATCTGAATACAGACATAAGTTAAACAAGTTTGCCATAAGATGGCTAGCACAAACTGGGATCTGATCGAAGAGGTGCAGGCCTCTGCTCGGGATCCTCCTAACTACTCCCGGTCGCCGCCGGCTGCACGTAGTAGTAGGCGCCTCAGCAGTAGTAGTCGCCATCGACGGTATGGCGTCTGCCTCGGCTCCATCGTTTGGTCGCAGCAATCGAGTAGAGATAGGGGAAAAGGGGAACAAGGCAACCGTGAGTACTCATCCAAAGTACTGCAAGCAAGGAGCTACACTACATATGCATGGATATATGTGTAAAGGGCCATATCGGTGGACTGAACTGCAGAATGCCGTAATAAGAGGGGATAGCTAATCCTGTCGAAGACTACGCTTGGCAGCCTCCGCCTTTGCAAAGATGCAGCAGAGAGTAGATCAAGTCCTCCAAGTAGCATCACATAGCAATAATCCTACCCGGCGATCCCTCCTCATAACCACGAGAGAGAGCGACCACCGGGTTGTATCCGCACTTGGAAGGGTGTGTTTTATTAAGTATCCGGTTCTAGTTGTCATAAGGTCAAGGTACAACTCCAAGTCGCCCTGTTATCAAGATCACAGCTATCCGAATAGATTAACTTCCTGCAGGGTGCACCACATAACCCAACACGCTTGATCCCATTTGGCGGACACACTTTTCTCGGGTCATGCCTCGCCGCGGAAGATCAACACGCCGCAGCCCCACCTAGGCACAACAGAGAGGCCAAAGACGGTCTAAACCTAAGTGCACATGGGTTCCGGGCCCATCGCCCATAGCACACCAAGACGCTATGCGACGCTGCCGAAAGCGTAACTAGCCCCTTAATACAAGAGCAGGCTTACGTTCCAATCCGGTAGCGCGCCACTCGGCTGGCGTCACGAAGGCTTCGGCTGATACCACGACGCCGGGATACCCATAACTACTCCCGCGTAGATGGTTAGTGCGTATAGACCAAATGGCCAGACTCAGATCAAATAGTATCATGTATAAGTATATAGTATATACCCGTGATCACCTCCCGAGTGATCACAGCCCGATAGTATAGCACAGCAGACGGACAAGAATGTAGGGCCACAGATGGAAATACTAGCATCCTATACTAAGCAAGTAGGATTGCAGGTAAAGGTAACAACAGTAGTAGCAAGGACAGGCTATGCATCAGGATAGGTATAACGGAAAGCAGTAACATGCTACACTACTCTAATGCAAGCAATATAGAGTAGAATAGGCGATATCTGGTGATCAAGGGGGGCTTGCCTGGTTGCTCTGGCAAGAGAGAGGGGTCGTCAACTCCATAGTCGAACTGGGTAGCGCGGCGTCGGTCTCGGTGTCTAGCGAGAGAAGAGGGGGAAGAAACAATAAATATTTAAGCAAACAGATGCATAGCGATGCATGACATGACAAGTATGGGTGCTAGGGGTGCCCTAACGCGGTATGAGGTGATACCGGTGAAGGGGGGGAAGCATCCGGGAAAGTATTCTCGGTGTTTCGCGTTTTCGGACAGATGAACCGGAGGGGGAAAGTTGCGTGTTCGATATGTTAGGGAGGTGTGGCGGACGAACGGGCTGCGTATCCAGATTCGTCTCGTCGTTCTGAGCAACTTTCATGTACAAAGTTTTTTCATCCGAGTTACGGATTATTATATATTAATTTTCAATGATTTAAACAATTTCTAGAATTTCTAGATTTATATTAATTCGAATTAAAAACAGAATATACTCTTGTCACCTAGTGCTACCCTAGCATGTGAGTATGCCAGTGGGGCCAGTGGGGTTGGGTTGACCCGGTCAAAGGTTGACTGGTCAACATATGAATAGTGTTAGCGGGTCCCGCATGTCATTGACTTAGATCTTTTAATCTAATTTTAGCATATTAATCTAACAGTTGGTCCTGTATGTCATTGATCGCCTTTTAACCGATGGGTTATTTAGTGTGAGGGCCACCGTCACAAAACCATAGGCTATTTAATTAACATATAAAGTAGCAGCCCTAAACTAATCTAATTAGTAGTACTAACTAATCTGGATAGGCCTCATACCTGAACACGCACGCACGCACACCACACGTAACTCACTCACACATGCGCGCGCATGGCCGCTCGTCCATGGCCGGCCATGACCAACAACAGGAGCAGCCGGGCGGAAAGGCGAGGCCACGCTGGGACGGGGCCCGCCTGGGCGCAATGGGAGCGGCGGCGACGATTAAGCCGCGGCGCGGACAAAGCGGCTAAGGCGGCGGGGCAAGTTGGCGACGGCGAAGCAGCGAAGAGCAGGAGCGGGCAGGGCAAGGAAGATGCAATGAAGCGACAAAGATTAGTAGCGATTAGCGTGAGCACGCAACAAAGAATTAGGAGCGGCATGAGCAGCGGAACACGACGCAGGCTCAGCCTCCGCCATGGCGGCAATGCATTTAACACGGACGGAGCCTAACGGATCGGATCAAGATGGGAACGAGGGAATTGGCCAAGGAGCTCACCGCGAACCTGTAGAGGTGCAAAGCAAGCTCGGGAAGGCTTGAGGCGGCAAATCGAAGCGGGCGATGAGCGGCGACCGGAGGTAGAAGATGACTCGATCCAGCGATGCGGCATGAGGGGGCTCGAGCTGGTCCTCGCAGTGACGAGACGATGAAGGGGAGCCGGGGAACAAGCTAATTTGGCGTGGGACGGCGTTATTACGCGGACGGCAAGGCTGCGGTAACGGCGGCTTCACAAGGCTGTAGAGACGAGGACGAGCGAGGGCGAGGGGGGGGGGGTTTCCAGAGGCGCCGGGGGGCGCTTATCCAGCGGGGGGTTCGGCGGATACTTGACACGGCAGCAAACAGCGGCGTGGACTGCGGGGGCGCGTCCCCCACGCCGTGGCCTCCCCGCCTCAGACAGAGGTTGAGGAAAAGGCCACTGTGGGCTTGGGCTGAGTGCACTCGCACTTAGGCCCAATGGCACAAGAGGTGTCTAGGCCTTTTCTATTTGTTTGTTTGTTTGTCTTCTCTTTTTATTTATTTTATTTTCTGTTTTCTTTTAACTTCCAATCTATTTTAACTCTATTAAGATAAATAATTAGCACCTAAATTAGTGTTGTAATTAAGCCTCTGCCATAAAAATCTTGACTTCCAAATAAGATAGTTTAGGATTTTATAAAATACAAAAGTCATTTATTTAATTATTTTAGCCACTATGTTAATTACTTTTGAGCATTAAAACATGTTTTAAAAATGTGGTTTTCTACCACTATTACTCATGAATTATTTGACACGTTTAGAGCATTTTAATTTTAATGTTTGGGAACTTTTATTGTTATACTTAAATTCAAATTTGAATTTGAATCGGTTTTGAACTAGCGAGATTAACAATGTGAGCCGTGGTGACGTGGCATCATTAACGTGGGATTACTGTAGCTTAATTATCCCAAGGCCACAATTCTCCTCCACTACAAGAAATCTCGTCCCGAGATTTAAGAGGGGACTAAGGGAAAAGGTCTTGTTACGAAATATCTAACGAATCTTCTCGCCTTGGTTGCTCTTCTCAAGAGGTCGATCCGATTACATTGGTGCCTTCACCCTCTCCGCTTCAACGCATCATGATGAAATTGTCGCCCTTTCTTCAGGATCTCCATCGTTCTTCACGAAAGAATAAAGGGTGGCTATTCGAAAGAACAGACCTCTACAAGGTTGACTACCCGGTCGATAACAACGGGAAGGTGGCGAAAGTAACTCTCGAATTGAAATCAAGAAAATATCGAGAGCAAGGTAAGAAGGTGCAATAAGAAGTTTCAAGTGGATAGGCAATCATTAGTTGCCTGATACGAAATGTGAAAGGGGTTCAGAGCAATGGGAATAAGTATTGCGTCTGATACCAGAATAGATCTCTAGGCAGGTGGCCCGTGAATTACATATGAAGTCAAGTGCGAGGAATAACTTTGACAATAGGGTGTACATGAGAGTCAGGTTTCGATCCTGTGGAACTGTGGGTTATGGGCCCACCATGTGGGTTAAAGGTAGGAAGGGGGATGACGTCTTGCATGATCATGTAAGCAAGGCATGTCAGAGAATAACCTGCCGCTTATGTCGGCAACATCGGTACCAAGGGCGAGGGACGAAGAGAACCAATTTCGTTGAAAATCGGAGTACCATAGACATGCTTTAGGATAGCATTGACATGGTCTTCAAGCAAAAGGTCGGACTACGGATACGGTGAAGGATTCATCATGAACAACTTATATAATACGTCTTACCATTTCCTCATGGAAGAATAGATAACCTTGCTAAAAGGAAACTATAACAATAGGTCCTCCGGCCAGGTGTACTAGGCATGACACCACCTTATCGGGTCATATAACGACCAATGTTATAACTTTTGGGAATATGTCCCAACCATCATATCTGACCGAGATTCAGATTTGATTGGTGTCAAACTACCTCAGACTCAGGATGCCTAAGAGGAAAAAGGTGCAATACAAATTGACGAGATGACATTGTAAGATTCTCGAAATTTACTACTAAGCGAAGTTCAAACAAAAGCTCATCATTAAACCAATGAAGGGATAAGGAGGCAGCTGATGAACTCAGCGACAATTCATCGAGACTTCCAAAAGATGGGTTTCCACAATTAAGTGAACAAGGAGATAACATTAGTCAGATCAAATGGTATTGTAACATCCCAAAATTCTAAATTTTGGAATGTTATAAACAAATAGATAGTTTTGATTGATTGCTTGATTGATTGACTGAAAGTGAGTGAATTCGAAACTTTTGAAAGTTAAATGAGAGGGAATAAAAGGACTTTCCCAAACTTTCATTTTGCTTTTATGATCTTCGAATTCAAATTCTTTTCATCACAAAACCACGGAGAGAAGATGACATGACTTCTTCCATTTATTTAAATGACAAGGGGTGTTGAAAATATTTGAATTTCATTTGGAAAACATTTCCAATTCTGAAACTTTATGCAACTCAATGATTTTCACGAGCGAAGATAAAATGACTTCTTCAAATTATCTGAAATATGAGTTGGGAGTTTTCAAAGAATTAAAATTCAAAGTTCTTTTGAATTTATTTTTCAATTTGGAGTTATTTGAGTTTTATTCAAATTATTTTTCTCCAAAAACAAAATATATGGAAAATAGGGTAACATGATTCCCTACCTTAGAAAATTGGAGAGAAATTAATTTGAAGTCATTTTGGTATTTTCAAAATGATTTTTATTGGATTTTATTAGAGCTGAAACACTCTTTGTTTTATTTAGATTTGTGTGTATTTTATTTGAAGCTAAAATAATGTTCATCTTGTAGGAAATATTTTTCTGCAAATTTTGATATATTATATGCCTATATAATATATTTATTTATTTGGTTTTATCATTTTTCTTTCGTCTGGAAAAAAAATTTAAAAAAAAAAGATGCAGCGCCTTGGGCCAAAGGCCCAAGCCGCCTAGGAGCCACCGGCCGGCCGAGGCCATCACGCACGCACCACGCACCTAGGGGAGCAAGGAGCCCCAAGTTTCCTATTCTTTTACGATTCCTAGTAGGATTTGATCCCGCTTTTGTTATTCCGTTTTTTATTCCTAGGATTCCTAATCCTAATCTATTTCTTGTCCCCTACCCCAAGCAAAACCCTCCCTCCCCAATATAAATACCCAAGCACCCCCTCCAACACATCAAATCAACTCTCCTCTCCTCTCCTCCTCCTCTGGCAGCAAGAAGATCTTGCCGCCGCCATAGCTGGCCGCCGCCCTAGTCGCCGCCGCCGCCCTCACCAGCGCCGCCGCCCTACATAGCCGCCGCCGCCACTTGCCGCCGCCACCGCCCTAGTCGCCGCCGCCGCCGGAGCCCCTCGCCTCTTCGAGGTACTAGCCCCGCGCCACGTCAGGTTTTCTAGATCGGTTTCCGTTCCGTTTTCTAGATCGGTTTTTCGTTTCGGTTTTCTTTCCGAAACCCTAGATCGGTTTTCTCGCCGGTTTTTCTTTCCGGTTTTGTTTAGCGAGCGTTCGCTCGATAGATTTGTCTTTTTATTTTTAATTTTCGTCATGACCTATCCGTAGTCCCTAATCTTCAAACGTTCATAACTTTTTACTCGTAAGTCGGAATCCAACGAAACCAACGCCCACTTCTTTTTTACGATCTCCTCTATCCAGTAATACAACTCAAACATGTTTTTGAAAGTTTTAAAATTTGATTTCAAACATATTTGTATTTGAACTTCGTTTGATCATAACTTGAGTTTCAGAACTCGATTTAGTTGATTCTTTTGCAAATCGAAGCTCTTGACCTAAACTTTCTGATAAGGCCAAATACACATGGTTTTGGTACTGTTAGAAATTGTTTTATGTTGCAAGAGTTATTTGATTTGGTTTTGACGCTTTCGAATCGCTTTTCTTCGTTCTTTCCGATCTCTTGAGTGATTGCTTATGTGTGGTTACTATTGCTTGATTACGATAGATTGACCGGAGTGTGACAAGTAGATCTATCAAGAGTTTTGAGTGCGAATCATCTTCATCAACTTTGCGTGCAAGTAACACTTTGACCATACTCTTCTCATACCCAGCTTTTTATGCATTAGATCTATTCCTCAAACACTTGCATGTTTAGGATCTAATTAAATTGTGGGATGGGAAGTAGTTTGAGGTAGTACCTATTACTGTTTATTATCAAACCCTTGGGAGTTACTTCTACGTTTGCTTATTACGCCATGCTATGCTCAGAGACGTGGATTGGGTTTGAGTGAATATCCATGACAGATGTGAGATTGATAATTAATGGTTTATCTAAGGTGGCAACTTAAACACACATCTGGGTGGACTGAGGCACTGGCTATTCCAGACTTGCTGTCAAGGCACTGGGTAGACAGGATTTGCTCAGATTTCTTCGGACCGCCACCTGTGCTCTAAGGGATCATAAGATTATTCAAACTGGAAACTTCCGTGTGCAGCCACAAGCCAATTATGGGCTCTGGCGTAGTTGACTAAGTTGTGCGAACTCTTACGGGTAGGCTAGCTGATGTAGGGGGTGTAGGTTGGTACGGTCTACCCACATGTAAGGTGCTAGCGCTTACGAAAGACTATGTCTCGGTCATCCGCTTTCTCAAACACCATGTAGTGCGAGAACCAAGCGGAGGCGATCGAGTCTTGTGGGGAAAAGTGCGAAACCTCTGCAGAGTGTATAAACTAATCATGATTAGCCGTGTCCCCGGTTATGGACATCTTGAGTATCTAGTTCTTGGATTATCCTGTTGATCTCATCACGTTACTTAATATAATTTGTTTGGGTTTTAATGAGTACTTTTAATTGGGATTGAGGATGCTGTCAACCATTCTCAATGTTCAACAACCACCTTGCTAGTTAAATAAATTTATTCCTTTGTAGTAGGGAAAAATTGGCTTTTCAAAAGCTCATAACCATAGAGCTTTCCACCAGCCATATATGCATGTAGTATAGCCTATTCTTTCATTACTCTCTATGTGTTATATTGCCAAGATATTCCATGTGTCACCCGTTTTCGGGCTGCAACTTTTCATGTTGTAGACTTTTCGCATGACAGTAAGTGATACATTAGGGTTACGATTTCCTATACTCAACTTTGCCGTTGGTGTTGATGGGAATCCACAACCTTGTTAAGCTTCCGCTATATTTGGATTGAGGTAATAGTATTTACGTTACTTTATACATGTGATTTACCTCTGTTATAAATCCTTCGATGCATCGTGTGTCAAAGATACCGATCCAGGGATGACACGAAAGCACAGAGACTTGATCCATTCGGGTCGGGTCGCTACAGGTATAATGATGTATGCTCGAGGGAAACATACACAATTAAACATTGATTGAAAGGTGCACCCGAAATATGGGCTGGGTCGCACGATCAAGGTTTGAATGGTGACTAAATAAGCAATAGACTTAGAATGAAACTACCGACCATTAACTCCAAAGCAATAGGGTTGCTAGAAGTACAGAACTCAAGCAACATTGTTAGCATATTGGTATCCTGGTTAAAAACAACACGGGGACCAAGGAAGAATGGTGATGGTGAGAAGTATCATCATACCGAGAATTTCTATTCAATCGTACACTAATCATGCACGCAAACGTGTACGATCAAGATCAGGGACTCACGGGAAGATATCACAACACAACTCTAAAACATAAATAAGTCATACAAGCATCACATTATTATTGCTTTGCTTTTTACTTTTGCCTTTTACTTTTCACTTTGCATTTCTATATCAAAAATACCAAAAATATTATCTATCATCTCTATCAGATCTCACTCTCGTAAGTGACCGTGAAGGGATTGACAACCCCTAATCCCGTTGGTTGCGTTGAGCTATTGTTTTTGTGTAGGTACGAGGGACTTGCGTGAAGCCTCCTACTGGATTGATACCTTGGTTCTCAAAAACTGAGGGAAATACTTACGCTACTTTGCTACATCATCCTCTCCTCTTCGAGGAAATCCAACGCAGTGCTCAAGAGGTAGCATACGCGCATGCTCCTAGGGGGATAGATTGGTAGGAAAAGACCATCGCTCGTCCCCGCCCGCCACTCATAAGGAGGATAATCAAAGAACACCTCATGTTTCAAATTTGTTCCACAACGTTTACCATACATGCATGCTACGGGACTTGCAAACTTCAACAAAAGTATTTATCAAATTCAAAACTACTCAACTAGCATGACTTTAATATCACTATCTCCCTATCTCGAAACAATCATCAAGTATCAAACTTCTCTTAGTATCCAATGCACTCAATATGGAAGTTTTTATTATGCTCATCTTGGATGCCTATCATATAAGGATTAATTTTATAATTAAAGCAATTTACCATGCTGTTTAAGACTCTAAAAATAATATAAGTGAAGAATGAGAGATCAATAATTTCTATAAAATATAACCACCACCGTGCTCTAAAAGATATAAGTGAAGCACTAGAGCAAAAACTATATAGCTCAAAAGATATAAGTGAAGCACATAGAGTATTCTAATAAATTCCGAATCATGTGTGTCTCTCTCAAAAGGTGTGTACAGCAAGGATGATTGTGGAAAACTAAAAAGCAAAGACTCAAATCATACACGACCCTCCAAGCAAAACACATATCATGTGATGAATAAAAATATAGCCCCAAGTAAAGTTACTGATAGACGAAGAGGAAAGAGGGGATGCCTTCCGGGGCATCCCCAAGCTTAGGCTTTTGGTTGTACTTGAATTTTACCTTGGGGTGCCTTGGGCATCCCCAAGCTTAGGCTATTGTCAATCCTTGTTCCATAATCCATGAAATCTTTACCCAAAACTTGAAAACTTCACAACACAAAACTTAACCGAAAATCTCGTGAGCTCCGTTAGCGAAAGAAAAGAAAACACCACTTCAAGGTACTGTAATGAACTCATTATTTATTTATATTGGTGTTAAACCAACTGTATTCCAACTTCTCTATGGTTTATGAACTCTTTTACTAGCCATAGATTCATCAAAATAAGCAAACAACACACGAAAAAACAGAATTTGTCAAAAACAGAATAGTCTGTAGTAATCTGTATCAAATGCAAACTTCCGAATCTCAGAAAAATCTACCAAAATAGGAAGACCTAGATAATTGTTTTATTGATCTACTTCAACTGGAATCAGTATTTTATCACGTTCTGGTGGTTTCTAACAATTGTTTTTGTGAACAGAAAGTTTCTGGAATTTTCAGCAAGATCAAATAAGTATCATCCAAGAAGATCATATAGGTTTCACTTGGCACAAACACTAATTAAAACATAAAACCACATCTAACCAGATGCTGGATCAAAGATTTATTACTAAACAGAAATAAAAAGCAAGAAACAAAAACAAAATTGGGTTGCCTCCTAACAAGCGCTATCGTTTAACGCCCCTAGCTAGGCATTGATAATTTCAATGATGCTCGCATGAAAGACAAGAATTGAAGCACAAAGAGAGCATCATGAAACACGTGACAAACACATATAAGTCTAACATACTTTCTATGCATAGGCATATTATAGGCAAACAAATTATCATAGCAAGCAAAAACCAGCATATGCAAGGAAGCGGAAAGAAACAATAGCAATCTCAACATAACGAGAGGTAATTTGGTAACATGAAAATTTCTACAATCATATTTTCCTCTCTCATAATAATTACATGTGGGATCATAAGCAAATTCAACAAAATAGCTGTCACATAAAATATTTTCAACATGATCCACATGCATGCAAAGTTGACACTCTTCCAAAATAGTGGGATTAACATTAACTAAAGTCATAACCTCTCCAAACCCACTTTTATCAAAATTTTCATAAGATTGAACATTCTCCAAATATGTGGGATCTAAAGTTGACACTCTTGCAAACCCACTTTCAATATTATTGCAAACATTATTATCAATCTCATATTCATCATTGGGCTTAAATAAATTTTCAAGATCATAAGAAGAATCACCCCAGTCATGATCATTGCAACAAGTAGTAGACATAGAAAAACTAGCATCCCCAATCTTAGGGTTTTGCATATTATTAGCACGATTGACATCAAGAGAATTTATTGTAAAATCACTACAATCATGCTTTTCATCGAAGGAACTAACAAGTATGGGTGCAATAGCAACGATCTCATGTTTAACATGTGGAACTATAGAAAATTCATCTTTATAAATATTGGAATCATGGCCACAAGAATAGCAAGCATCATGTTCATCAAGGGATACTTCAATCAAATCATCGGAATCATAATTATCTATAGATTCATGCATATCATTATTTTCTTCCTCCATAGACTCCCGCAAAATATTAGCCTCTTCTTGGACAGCGGAGGAATCCTCAATATATGGTTTAACATAGGCATTGGAAGCATAATTATCATAACAATATTTAAGTATGGAAAATTTTCAGATTTGTAAAGAGTAGCATCATATGTTTCAATCAAAGAAGCAATTTCATAAGCACCCTTAAAAGCAACAAATTCTTCAGTTTGTTGAACATCATAGTAATTATAAACACCCTTAGCATACGAAGATACAATTCCATTATCACTAAACTCACATTGGTAGGGAAGGTGTTTCTTAAGGTTTTCAGAGCAACAAGTAAAATCATAAATTTCACAAAGATTCCAAGCATAACACATCAATATGTTTATTTGATCCCATAGGAGTCTCCCCTTTTCAGACAAACGGTGATGCACAATATGAGCATGCTCATCTAAAGATTTGCCATCAACTAGGCTAGTTGGCGTTTCAGCACGAGTGCATAAGGATCAAAGATGATCCAAGTAGAACACTTTAAGTGGATCCATATCAATAGATTTTTAGCAAGCAAAGATGCAAGCAAATAGAAGGCACATGGTAACACAAGCAAACAATAGATCTGGCGAGAAAAAAGGCAAACGAAAAAGAAGGCGTATAAAACGGCAAAGGTGAAGTGGGGGAGAGGAAAACGAGAGGCAAATGGCAAATAATGTAATGCGAGGGATAAGAGTTTGTGATGGGTACTTGGTATGTCTTGACTTGTGCGTAGACTCCCCGGCAACGGCGTCAGAAATCCTTCTTGCTACCTCTTGAGCACTACATTGGTTTTCCCTTGAAGAGGAAAGGGTGATCTAGTAAAGTAGCGTAAGTATTTCCCTCAGTTTTTGAGAACCAAGGTATCAATCCAGTAGGAGACCACGCTCAAGTCCCACGCACCTACACAAACAAATAAGAACCTTGCAACCAACGCGATAAAGGGGTTGTCAATCCCTTCAAGGCCACTTGCAAAAGTGAGATCTCATAGAGATGATAAGATAATATTTTTGGTATTTTTATGATAAAGAGTGAAAGTAAAGAACGCAAAGTAAAATAGATGTAAACTTATATGATGGAGAATAGACCAGGGGGCCATAGGTTTCACTAGTGGCTTCTCTCAAGATAGCATAAATATTACGGTGGGTAAACAAATTACTGTCGAGCAATTGATAGAATTGAGCATAGTTATGAGAATATCTAGGTATGATCATGTATATAGGCATCACGTCCGTGATAAGTAGATCGACTCATGTCTGCATCTACTACTATTACTCCACACATCGACCGCTATCCAGCATGCATCTAGAGTATTAAGTTCATAAGAACGGAGTAAGGCTTTAAGCAAGATGACATGATGTAGAGGGATAAACTCATGCAATTTGATATAAACCCCATCTTTTTATCCTCGATGGCAACAATACAATACGTGTCGCTTTCCCCATCACATCGGGATTGAGCACCGCAAGATTGAACCCAAAGCTAAGCACTTCTCCCATTGCAAGAAAGATCAATCTAGTAGGCCAAACCAAACTGATAATTCGAAAAGACTTGCAAAGATAACCAATCATACATAAAAGAATTCAGAGAAGATTCAAATATTGTTCATAGATAATCTTGATCATAAACCCACAATTCATCGGGTCTCGACAAACACACCGCAAAAAGAGTTACATCAAATAGATCTCCAAGAAGATCAAGGAGAACTTTGTATTGAGATCCAAGGAGAGAGAAGAAGCCATCTAGCTAATAACTATGGACCCAAAGGTCTGAGGTAAACTACTCAGACATCATCGAGAGGCTATGGTGTTGATGTAGAAGCCTTCCGTGATCAATGCCCCCTCCGGCGGAGCGCCGGAAAAGGCCCCAAGATGGGATCTCACGGCATGTAAGGTTGCGGCGGTGGAAATAGGGTTTTGGCTCCTCTCGTGATGGTTTGGGGGTACGTAGGTATATATAGGAGGAAGAAGTAGACCGGTGGAGCAACAAGGGGCCCACGAGGGTGGAGGGCGCGCCCAGGGGGGTAGGTGCGCCCCCTGCCTTGTGCCTTCCTCGTTGATTGCTTGACGTCCACTCCAAGTCCTCTGGATCACGTTTGTTCCGAAAATCACGTTCCCGAAAGTTTCATTCCATTTGGACTCCGTGTGATATTCTTTTTCTTTGAAACACTGAAATAGGCAAAAAAAACAGCAATTTGGGTTGGGCCTTCGGTTAATAGGTTAGTCCCAAAAATAATATTGAAGTGTATAATAAAGCCCATTAAACATCCAAAACATAATATATAATAGCATGGAACAATAAAAAATTATAGATACGTTGGACACGTATCAAAACTCCATGCAGACATACGATCCTCATCATATATATCTTGGCCAACTTCGCGCTCGTATAAGTAGTTTTCACTTTGATAAAGTGAGCCACTTTGGTCAAGCGATCAACTGCTACCCAAATAGAATCATATCCTGATCGTGTCCTGGGTAATCATGTGATAAAATCCATGCCAAGTTTAGCCCACTTCCATTCGGGTATCGGCATAGGCTGAAGTAGTCATGCTGGCTTCTGATGCTCTGCCTTAACTCTCAGACATACATCGCATATAGCTACATACTCGACAATATCCTTCTTCATACCAGTCCACCAGAAATGCTCCTTCAAATCCAAATACATCTTGGTGTTTCCGGGGTGAATCGAGTATGGCGAATCATGAACCTCCTACAGTATTAACTTTCTGATCTCTGGGTCATTAGGCACATATACACGATCCTCAAACCACAAAGTTTCGTGCTCATCCTCACGAAAACCTTTGGCTTTTCCTTTGCTCATCCTCTCTTTTATCTCCGCAATCTCCTTATCAGTCTTCTGGGCTTCTCGAATCTTTCCCAACAATGTACACTGCACCTCCAACGCTCCAACAAAACCTCTAAGAACTATCTCCAAACGAAGTTCCCTGAGATCTTCGGCTAACTCCTGGGGTAATCCTCCAGTTAAGAGAGTGTTAACATAACTCTTGCGGCTCAACGCATCAGCTACAACATTGGCCTTCCCTGGGTGATAATGTAGCTTCATATCATAATCTTTTATAAGCTCCAACCATCTCATCTGCCTGAGATTCAACTCCTTCTGCGTGAAGATGTACTTCAAGCTCTTATGATCCGTGTATATATCACAACGGTTTCCAATGAGAAAATGTCTCCAGGTCTTGAGTACATGCACTACGTCTACTAACTCCAAATCATGTGTGGCATAATTCAATTCATGCGGTCGAAGCTGTCGTGAGGCATATGAAACAACTCTCCCGTCTTGCATAAGTACACCTCCAAGTCCTTGGCGAGAAGCGTCGCAATACACATGGAAATCCTTGCATATATCCAGAAGAATTAGCACTGGGGCCGTAACTAAACGTTTCTTCAACTCCTGAAAACTGGCGTCACATTCTTCGGTCCACTTAAACTTGGTATCCTTCTTCAATAACTCCATAATGGGCTTCGCAATCTTGGAAAAATTCTCAATGAATCTCTGGTAATATCCTGCGAGTCCAAGAAAACTACGTATCTCTCCAACTGAGGTGGGTGCCAACCACTCTGTGACAGACTGAACCTTGGTGGGTGATACGTCTCCAACGTATCTATAATTTTTGATTGTTCCATGCTATTATATTATCTATTTTGGATGTTTATGGGCTTTATTATTCACTTTTATATTATTTTTGGGACTAACCTATTGACCCGTGAGCCCAAAGTGCCGCCTCGCTTTTTTCTCTTGTTTCAAGAGCCAAGAAAAGGAATATCAAACGGAGTCGAAACGGAATTAAACCTTCTGGACAAGTTATTTTTGGAAGGAAAGCAACCTGATAGACTTGGAGTGCAGTCAGGAAAGAAACGAGGCAGACACGAGGTAGGGGGCGCTCCCACCCCCCTAGGGCACGCCCTCCACCCTCGTGGGCCCCTTGCGGCTCCCCTGACGTATTTCTTTCACCTATATATATCCATATAGCCTAAAACGACCGAGGAACAGAATAGATCGGTAGTTCCGCCGCCGCAAGCCTCTGTAGCCACCAAAAACCAATCGGGAGCCTGTTCAAGACCACGAGGGGGGGAACCCTCACCGGTGGCCATCTTCATCATCCCGGCGCTCTCCATGACGAGGAAGGAGTAGTTCACCCTCGGGGCTGAGGGTATGTACCAGTAGCTATGTGTTTGATCTCTTTCTCTCTCTCTCTCTCTTGTGTTCTTGATTTGGCACGACCTTGATGTATCGCGAGCTTTGCTATTGTAGTTGGATCTTATGTTATTCTCCCCCTCTACTCTCTTGTAATGGATTGATTTTTTCCCTTTGAAGTAATCTTATTGGATTGAGTCTTTAATGATTTGAGAAAACTTGATATATGTCTTGCCGTGCGTATCTGTGGTGACAATGGGATATCACGTGATTCACTTGATGTATGTTTTGGTGATCAACTTGCGAGTTCCGCCCATGAACCTATGCATAGGGGTTGGCACACGTTTTCGTCTTGATTCATAACCAAAGCAAATTACCATGCTGTTATAAAGACTCTCCAAATAATATAAGTGAAGCATGAGAGTTCATATATTTCTTCAAAATAAAACCACCGTGCTCTAAAAGGATATAAGTGAAGCACTAGAGCAAACAACAAACTACTCCGAAAGATATAAGTGAAGATCAATGAGTAGTTGAATAATTATGTAACTATGTGAAGACTCTCTAACATTTAAGGATTTCATATCTTGATACTTTATTCAAACAGAAAGAAAAACAAAATAAAATAAAATGACGCTCCAAGCAAAACACATATCATGTGGTGAATAAAAATATAGCTCCAAGTAAAGTTACCGATGAACGAACACGAAAGAGGGGATGCCTTCCGGGGCATCCCCAAGCTTAGGATCTTGGTTGTCCTTGAATATTACCTTGGGGTGCTAGTTTAGTTTATGAAAGAAAACTACAAAAAAATGGAATTGAGTTTGTCACATACACTTCATCTTTTTAATATCTTTCTTGAGTATGATGGGAAAGAAAATTGTGCAAAGTGTTAGAAGAAGAATGCATTAAAATGTTTGGCACTAAATCTTTGAATGATGAGCATGATTTCGATGTTGTTAGTATGAACTCCTTGAATATCCATACTACTAATGAGGATTGCACTAGTTATGATGAAAATGTCTCCTATAAACATGTAAATTTTTGTAGTGTGCATTGGGTTTGAAAGTACACACCAAATAGGGAAGATAGATATTGCAAGAGGCATAAGCACTTAGAAACTAAATTGTTGCAAGAAAGGCTAGATGTTTGTGCTGAAGATTTAAATTTTCTTGGTTGTAGTTGTGGACTTTCAATGAATAGGGTCATTTAGCTATCCGATGCAAATTGTTTCATGATCTAATCATGTCCAAAAATTGTGATGACTTGATTTCCCTTGCACATTATAATGAACTTAGTTTGCTTATGGGCTACGAAGAAATGAAACGTATAACTAAGCATCTTCCAGAATTTGCCCGTTATAAACTTCTTGATTTTGATCTAGAAGAAATTTTTATGTATTGTGCGGTGAATTGCATTGAAAATCCTTATATTTCCAATTACATAAAGAAAAGAAAACAAATAGAAGATGAAGAGAATACTAATGAAAGGGAAGAGACTTCCCAATATATTCCTATTATTTCTTATGATGAATCGGGTAACGAGGAGGAACTTTCTATTCGACCTATCTCATTAATAAGGAGCTCAAAAAAGAGGGTTAAACCCACACATGATGTGAAGAAGAAAAAGAAAAGACGGAGAAGCAAAGGTAGAAATATGTCTCTCCCAAATAATGTTGCTCCTATTATTGTTGTGCCTCACGAGAATGAATCAAAAATAATTGTGGAAGATGATGCACTTGATGATGATCTCGTTATGCCTATTGCTTGTTGTGATGATTATGTTTGGGAAGATAATGATACTTCTTATGATCTTGAAAATCTTTTTGGCTCTTGCTTGGAAGAATATCATAATCGCTATACTATTGGTGCTATCCATACTATTAATGATGAGAGTGATTATGCTTATGATATGAAAAGGCCCAAGCTTGGGGATGCTATGTTTGATGAAGATGATGTTTTTGAGAATATATTTGCTGCAATTAATGTTTGTCCCAAGCTTGGGGATGCTACGTTTAATGAAGATGATATTTTTAGCCTCCCAAGTTTTGATATGCAATTTTTTATGATGATAGCATGCCTCCTACTTATGATGATTATATTTATGAAAGTGGGTTTGGAAGAGTGTCAACTTTAGGAAGTAATGATCCCACTATTTTGGAGGATGTTGAATCTTATAATATTTATGAAAGTGGATTTGGAGAGGTCATGACTTTATTTAGTGATGTATCCACTATCTTGGAAGAGGTTTCAATCGATTATGATGAGAACAAAGTTGCTACTTATGATCATTATTGTGATGAAACTTATGCTATAAAGAGTAGTGATGATTATATTTATAAAACTTGTCATGATTATGATTACCCTTTTTCTGAACATTACTCTTTTAATGTGGAAACAATTTATAGTATTCGAGTTTCTTATGATCCTCCGACTATTTCGATTGATAACAATTTTGCTTATGTAGAGAGTAGTAAATTTTCTATGCTTGTAGATCATCAAAAGAATGCTTTATGTGATGGTTATATTGTTGAATTTATTCATTATGCTACTGAAAATTATTATGAGATACGATCATATGCTTCTACATATTGCAATAATATCAAGTTTCCTCTCTATGTGCTTAAAATCTTGAAGTTATGCTTGTTTTACCTTCCTATGCAAGTTGATTATTATTCCCATAAATTGTTTGCTCACAAGATCCCTATGCATAGGAAGTAGGTTAGCCTTAAATTTTCTAGTCTTATTCTTCATGATGCTCTCTTTATGTTTCAATTCTTATCTTTTATGTGAGCATCATTGAAATCATCATGCCTAGCTAGGGGCTTTAAATGTTAGCGCTTGTTGGGAGGCAACCCAATTTTATTTTAGTTTCTTGTTTTTTGGTTTTGTTTAGTAATAAATAATCCATATAGGTTCTTTTTATATGTGGTTTTATGTTTCAAGTAGTGTTTGTGCCAAGTAGAACCTTTGGGAAGACTTGGGTGAAGTCTTTATGATCATGCTGTAAAAAACAGAAACTTTAGCGCTCACGAGATTAGCTTCAAATTTTTACTGGAGAGTGATATTTAGTTGATTCTTTTTGCATATGATTACTAGACAAATTCCTCAGTTCCACCAATTTATTTTAGAATTTTTGGAGTTTCATAAGTATACGTTTAATACAGATTACTACAGACTGTTCTGTTTTTGACAGATTCTGTTTTCTATGTGTTGTTTGCTTATTTTGATGAATCTATGGCTAGTAAAATAGTTTATAAACCATAGATAAGTTGGAATACAGTAGTTTTAACACCAATATAATTAAATAATGAGTTCATTACAGTACCTTGAAGTGGAGTTTTTTTTTTCTTTCGCTAACGGAGCTTACGAGTTTTCTGTTAAGTTTTGTGTTGTGAAGTTTTCAAGTTTTGGGTAAAGATTCGATGGACTATGGAATAAGGAGTGGCAAGAGCCTAATATTGGGGATGCCCAAGGCACCCCAAGGTAATATTCAAGGACAACCAAGATCCTAAGCTTGGGGATGCCCCAGAAGGCATCCCCTCTTTCGTCTTCGTTCATCGGTAACTTTACTTGGAGCTATATTTTTATTCACCACATGATATGTGTTTTGCTTGGAGCGTCATTTTATTTTATTTTGTTTTTCTTGCTGTTTGAATAAAGTATCAAGATATGAAATCCTTAAATGTTAGATAGTCTTCACATAGTTACATAATTATTCAGCTACTCATTGATCTTCACTTATATCTTTCGGAGTAGTTTGTTGTTTGCTCTAGTGCTTCACTTATATCCTTTTAGAGCACGGTGGTTTTATTTTGAAGAAATATATGAACTCTCATGATTCACTTATATTATTTGGAGAGTCTTTATAACAGCATGGTAATTTGCTTTGGTTATGAATTTAGTCCTAATCCAAGAGGGGTACAATAAAAACTTTCATATGAAGTGCATTGAATACTATGAGAAGTTTGATTCCTTATGATTGTTTTGAGATATGAATATGGTGATATTAGAGTCAGGCTAGTTGAGTATTTCTGAATTTGAGAAATACTTGTTCTAAAGTTTGTGATTCCCGTAGCATGCACGTATGGTGAACCATTATGTGATGAAGTCGGAGCACGATTTATTTATTGATTGTCCTCCTTATGAGTGGCGGTCGGGGACGAGCGATGGTCTTTTCCTACCAAACTATCCCCCTAGGAGCATGCGTGTAGTACTTTGTTTCGATAACTAATAGATTTGTCCAATAATATATGAGTTCTTTATGACTAATGTTGAGTCCATGGATTATACGCACTCTCATCCTTCCACCATTGCTAGCCTCTCTAATACCGCACACCTTTCGCCAGTATCATACACCCACCATACACCTTCCTCAAAACAGCCACCATACCTACCTATTATGGCATTTCCATAGCCATTCCAAGATATATTGCCATGCAACTTACCACTGTTCCGTTTATTATGACACGCTTCATCATTGTCATATTGCTTTGCATGATCATGTAGTTGACATCGTATTTGTGGCAAAGCCACCGTTCATAATTCTTTCATACATGTCACTCATGAGTCATTGCACATCCCGGTACACCGCCGGAGGCATTCATATAGAGTCATATCTTGTTCTAAGTATTGAGTTGTAATTCTTGAGTTGTCAGTAGATAAAACTATGATGATCATCATTATTAGAGCACCTTTGTCGATGAGGAAAGGATGATGGAGACTATGATTCCCCACAAGTCGGGATGAGACTCAGGACGAAAAAAAAAGGAGGCCATAAAAAGGAGAAGGCCCAAATAAAAAAATAAAAAATGAGAGAAAAGAGAGAAGGGACAATGCTACTATCCTTTTACCACACTTGTGCTTCAAAGTAGCACCATGATCTTCATGATAGAGAGTCTCCTATGATATCACTTTCATATACTAGTGGGAATTTTTCATTATAGAACTTGGCTTGTATATTCCAATGACGGGCTTCCTCAAAATGCCCTAGATCTCCGTGAGCAAGCGAGTTGGATGCACACCCACTTAGTTTCTATTGTTCAGCTTTCATACACTTATATCTCTAGTGCATCCGTTGCATGGCAATCCCTACTCACTCACATTGATATCTATTGATGGGCATCTCCATAGCCTGTTGATACGCCTAGTTGATGATTGACTATCTTCTCCCTCCTTTTTGTCTTCTCCACAACCACCATTCTATTCCACATATAGTGCTATGTCCATGGCTCACGCTCATGTATTGCGTGAAGATTGAAAAAGTTTGAGAACATCAAAAGTATGAAACAATTGCTTGGCTTGTCATCGGGGTTGTGCATGATTTAAATATTTTGTGTGATGAAGATAGAGAATAGCCAGACTATATGATTTTGTAGGGATAGCTTTCTTTGGCCATGTTATTTTCAGAAGACATAATTGCTTTGTTAGTATGCTTGAAGTATTATTGTTTTCATGTCGATATTAAACTTTTTTCTTGAATCTTATGGATCTGAATATTATTACCACAATAAAGAGAATTACATGGATAAATATGTTAGGTAGCATTCCACATAAAAAATTCTATTTTTATCATTTACCTACTCGAGGACGAGCAGGAATTAAGCTTGGGGATCTTGTCGTCTCCAACGTATCTATAATTTTTGATTGTTCCATGCTATTATATTATCTATTTTGGATGTTTATGGGCTTTATTATTCACTTTTATATTATTTTTGGGACTAACCTATTGACCCAGAGCCCAGTGCCAGTTCCTGTTTTTTCTCTTGTTTGATGTTTCAAGAAAAGGAATATCAAACGGAATCGAACGGAATGAAACCTTGGAGAAGTTATTTTTGGAAGGAAAGCAACCTGATAGACTTGGAGTGCACGTCAGAAAGAACGAGGGAGCCACGAGGTAGGGGCGCGCCTCCACCCTCGTGGGCCCCTCGTGGATCCCCTGACGTACTTCTTTCACCTATATATATATATATATATATATATATCCATATACCCTAAACGATCAGGGAATAGAATAGATCAGGAGTTCCGCCGCCGCAAGCCTCTGTAGCCACCAAAAACCAATCGGGACCCTGTTCCGCACCTCACGGAGGGGGATCCCTCACCTGTGGCCATCTTCATCATCCCGGCGCTCTCCGTGATGAGGAGGGAGTAGTTCACCCTCGGGGCTGAGGGTATGTACCAGTAGCTATGTGTTTGATCTCTCTCTCTCTCTCTCTCGTGTTCTTGATTTGGCACGATCTTGATGTATCGCGAGCTTTGCTATTGTAGTTGGATCTTATGTTTCTTCTCCCCCTCTACTCTCCTGTAATGGATTGAGTTTTCCCTTTGAAGTAATCTTATTGGATTGAGTCTTTAATGATTTGAGAACACTTGATGTATGTCTTGCCGTGCGTATCTGTGGTGACAATGGGATATCACGTGATTCACTTGATGTATGTTTTGGTGATCAACTTGCGGGTTCCGCCCATGAACCTATGCATAGGGTCGGCACTGCGTTTCCGTCCTTGATTCCCCAAGAGAAACTTTGGGGCACTCTTTGAGGTTCTACGTGTTGGTTGAATAGATGAATCTGAGATTGTGTGATGCATATCGTATAATCATACCCACGGATACTTGAGGTGACATTGGAGTATCTAGGTGACGTTAGGGTTTTGGTTGATGTGTGTCTTAAGGTGTTATTCTAGTACGAACTCTAGGGCTGTTTGTGACACTTATAGGAATAGCCCAACAGATTGATTGGAAAGAATAACTTTGAGGTGGTTTTGTACCCTACCATAATCTCTTTGTTTGTTCCCCGCTATTAGTAACTTTGGAGTGACTCTTTGTTGCATGTTGAGGGATAGTTATATGATCCAATTATGTTATTATTGTTGAGAGAACTTGCACTAGTGAAAGTATGAACCCTAGGCCTTGTTTCCTAGCATTGCAATACCATTTATGCTCACCTTTATCGCTTGCTACCTTGCTGTTTTTATATTTTCATATTACAAAAACCTTTATCTACCATCCATATTGCACGTGTATCACCATCTCTTCGCCGAACTAGAGCACCTATACAATTTACCATTGTATTGGGTGTGTTGGGGACACAAGAGACTCTTTGTATTTGGTTGCAGGGTTGTTTGAGAGAGACCATCTTCATCCTACGCCTCCCACGGATTGATAAACCTTAGGTCATCCACTTGAGGGAAATTTGCTACTGTCCTACAAACCTGTGCACTTGGAGGCCCAACAACGTCTACAAGAAGAAGGTTGTGTAGTAGACATCAGTGGGGTCTACTGCTATACCTTCTCCAGATATAACATGTCCGAGAAATCCAACTTCTTTCAACCAAAACTCACATTTGCTGAACTTGGCATGTAGCTGATGTTCCCTGAGCTTCTCAAGAACTAAGCGCAAATGCTCCTTATGTTCCTCTTTATTCTTCGAATATACCAATATATCATTAATGAACACCACAACAAACTTATCCAAGAACTCCATGAACACCTTATTCATCATACTCATGAAATAGGCAGGGGCGTTAGTCAATCCAAAAGACATAACGGTGTACTCATATTGCCCATACCTTGTGGTAAAGGTTGTCTTGGGTATATCCTGTTCTTGGATCTTCAGCTGGTGGTATCCTGATCGAAGATTGATCTTGGAGAACACTTTAGCTCCTTGCATCTGGTCAAATAAATCGTCGGTAGTGGGTACTTGTTCTTGACCGTCACTTCATTCAATGCACGATAATCAACAACCATCCTCAAGGATACATCCTTCTTCTCAACTAAGAGCGCTGGAGCTCCCCACGGTGATGAACTTGGTCGAATGTAACCTTTCTCCAATAACTCCTTAATCTGCTTCTTAATTTCCTCCAGATCATTCGCGGGCATCCGATACGGTCTCTTCGATATTGGTCCGATGCCTGGCAACAACTCTATCAAAAACTCTATATCTTGATCTGGTGGCATGCCTGGTAATTCCTCTGGAAATACAACAGGATAATCCTTCACAACTGGCACTTCCTCCTGGACAACTCCTGAGAGTGAATTTACCTGGGTCCTCCTTGGCGCGTGCCGGGACACATACTTGATCCTCTTTCCCTCAGGGGTGGTGACGAGAATTGTCTTGCTAGCACAATCGATGTTTCCTCCATACATCGATAGCCAATCCATGCCTAGTATCACATCCAATCCTTGTGACTCCAAAATTATTAGGTCTGAGGGGAAAACATGCCTACCTATGGTCAATGGCACCTGAAAACATCCTCTGCTTGCCATATATTCCGCTCCAGGTGAGCTTACTAACATAGGTGTCTTAAGGGTTACGGTGGGCAACTTAAACTTATCCACAAATACCCTTGATATGTATGAATGCGATGCACCAGTGTCAAAAAGAACAATTGCAATAAATGACTTAATCAAAAACTTACCGATAACTGCATAAGGCTGCTCTTCAATTTCCTCCATGTTAACGTGGTTCACCTGACCTCTAGTGAAGGGGTTGGGCTTCTTCCCAGAACTTCCATTCCCATTACCATTCTTCAACTCAGAACAATCATTGGCATAGTGTCCAGTCTTCCCGCACTTGTAACAGGTAACGTGACTCAGATCCTTCTTACCGGGTGTTGCTTGGTTGGAACGATTCTGGCTACTGCTTCCTCCATACCTATTCTTAGGGCCACTGTGGTTGTGTGGAATTCCACCATTGTGAGTGTGGCCTCCATGGTTATGATGAGTATGTCCTCCCGAGTTCGGGGTAAAGCGAGGCTTCTCCTCATCTCCAGGGTTGTACTTCCCTTGTCCATACTTCCTTTTGCGGCTCTCTATCTGCTGCTGCTTGCCTTCAATCATGAGAGCCCTGTCTACCAGCTCCTGATAGTTGGTGAATGTTGCCACCATTAAGAACATACTCATCTCATCATTTAGCCCTTCCATAAACTTCTCCTGCTTTGCGGCATCTGTGGTCACATCATCTAGGGCGTAGCAAGCTAACTTATTGAACTCATCCATGTACTGCCCCACAGTACGATTCCCCTGGCGTAAGTTGCAAAACTCACGCTTCTTCATACTCATGGCTCCAACTGAAACATGTGCAGTGCGGAATGCTTGTTGAAACTGATCCCAAGTGACATTGGCCACGGGGAAAGTGGTTGTGTAGTTCTCCCACCATGAGGTTGTGGGTTCATCCAATTGATGCGTGGCAAAGCGCACCTTCTCAGCATCTATGCAACCTGCGGTTGTCAGCTACCTTCCAATCCAGCTGAGCCAGTCATCAAGAACAATCGGCTCAGGCTACTAGAGAACACCAGCGGATTCAACCTCACAAAGCGGGCTAAGTTATCAACTGGAGGTGGTGGCGGTGGGTTGTTGTTGTTGTTGTTGCCTTGGTTCTGGACTAGCAACTGCATCAAGGCATTCTGCTGTTGGATCAATTGAGTGAGCTCTGGTGGGAAGACAAATCCGGGGTCACGTCTCGGATGCATCTGATAGGTTTAGAGGGGTGAGAACAGAATAGAGTAAGGTCTAAAGGGAAAATTGAAGGAAATATGCCCTAGAGGCAATAATAAATTTATTATTTATTTCCTAATATCATGATAAATATTTATTATTCATGCTAGAATTGTATTAACCGAAAACATAATACATGTGTGAATACGTAGACAAACATAGTGGCACTAGTATGACTCTACTTGACTAGCTCGTTGATCAAAGATGGTTGAGTTTACTAGCCATAGACATGAGTTGTCATTTGATTAACAGGATCACATCATTAGAAGAATGATGTGATTGACTTGAACCATTCCGTTAGCTTAGCACTTGATCGTTCAGTTTACTGCTATTGCTTTCTTCATGACTTATACATGTTCCTATGACTATGAGATTATGCAACTCCCGATTATCGGAGGAACACTTTCTGTGCTACCAAACGTCACAACGTAACTAGGTGACCATAAAGGTGCTCTACAGGTGTCTCTGATGGTACTTGTTGGGTTGGCATAGATCGAGATTAGAATTTTTCACTCCGATTGTCGGAGAGGTATCTCTGGGCCCTCTCGGTAATGCATATCACTATAAGCCTTGCAAGCAATGTGACTAATGAGTTAGTTGCGGGATGATGCATTACAGAATGAGTAAAGAGACTTGACGGTAACGAGATTGAGCTAGGTATTGAGATACCGACGATCGAATCTCGGGCAAGTAACATACCGATGACAAAGGGAACAACGTATGATGTTATGCGGTTTGACCTATAAATATCTTCGTAGAATATGTAGGAACCAATATGAGCATCCAGGTTCTGCTATTGGTTATTAACCAGAGACGTGTCTCGGTCATGTCTACATAGTTCTCGAACCCATAGGGTCCGCATGCTTAAAGTTCTGTGATGATCGGTATTATGAGTTTAAATGTTTTGACGTATCGAAGGTAGTTCGGAGTCCCGGATATGATCACGGACATTACGAGGAGTCTCAAAATGGTCGAGACATAAAGATTGATATATTGGAAGCCTATATTTGGACGTCGGAAGAGTTCCGGGTGAAATCGGGATTTATCGAGTCTTGGGAGGGTTCTGGAACCCCGACGGTTAATGGGCCTAGTTGGGCCCTAGTGGAGAGAGAGAGGGGCCGGCCAGGGCAGGCCACACGCCCCCTCCCCCTCTAGTCTGAATTGGACTAGGAAGGGGGGCCCCTTTCCTTCTCCTTCTCCCCCTTCCTTTCCCTCTCCTAGTAGGAGTAGGAAAGAGGGGAGTCCAAATCCTACTAGGAGGAGGACTCCTCCTCGTGGCACGCCCTATAGGCCCGGTCGGCCTCCCCCCTTGCTCCTTTATATATGGGGGCAGGGGGGCACCCTAGAACACACAAGTTGATCATTGATCTCTCCCAGCCGTGTGCGGTGCCCCCTCCACCATAATCCACCTCGGTCATATCATAGCGGTGCTTAGGCGAAGCCCTGCGACGGTAGCTTCATCAACATCGTCACCATGCCGTCATGCTGACAAAACTCTCCCTCGAGCTCTACTGGATCATGAGTTCACGGGATGTCACCGAGCTGAACGTGTGCTGAACGCGGAGGTGTCGTACGTTCGGTACTGAGGATCGGTCGATCGTGAAGACGTACGACTACATCAACCACGTTGTCATAACACTTCTGCCTAATGGTCTACAAGGGTATGTGGACGACACTCTCACCATGATCTTGCGTGTGCGTAGGAATTTTTTTGAAATTACTACGTTCCCCAACAGTGGCATCCGAGCCAGGTTTATGCGTAGATGTTATATGCACGAGTAGAACACAAGTGAGTTGTCGGCGATACAAGTAATATTGCTTACCAGCATGTCATACTTTGGTTCGGCGGTATTGTTGGATGAAGCGGCCCGGTCTGACATTACGCGTACGCTTACGCGAGACTGGTTCTACCGACGTGCTTAGCACATAGGTGGCTGGCGGGTGTTAGTTTCTCCAACTTTAGGTAACCGAGTGTGGCTACGCCCGGTCCTTGAGAAGGTAAAAACAACACTAACTTGACGACCTATCGTTGTGGTTTTGATGTGTAGGTAAGAACGGTTCTTGCTCAGCCCGTAGCAGCAACGTAAAACTTGCAACAACAAAGTAGAGGACGTCTAACGTGTTTTTGCAGGGCATGTTGTGATGTGATATGGTTAAGACATGATGCTATATTTTATTGTATGAGATGATCATGTTTTGTAACGGAGTTATCGACAACTGGAAGGAGCCATATGGTTGTCGCTTTATTGTATGCAATGCAATCGCACTGTAATTGCTTTACTTTATCACTAAGCGGTAGCGATAGTCGTAGAAGCAATAGTTGGCGAGACGACAACGATGCTACGATGGAGATCAAGGTGTTGCGCCGGTGACGATGGTGATCGTGACGGTGCTTTGGAGATGGAGATCAAAGGCACAAGATGATGATGACCATATCATATCACTTATATTGATTGCATGTGATGTTTATCCATTATGCATCTTATTCTGCTTTGATTGACGGTAGCATTATAAGATGATCTCTCACTAAATTTCAAGGTATAAGTGTTCTCCCTGAGTATGCACCGTTGCGAAAGTTCGTCGTGCCGAGACACCATGTGATGATCGGGTGTGATAAGCTCTTTGTTCAAATATAACGGGTGTAAGCCAGTTTTGCACATGCAGAATACTCGGGTTAAACTTGACGAGCCTAGCATATGCAGATATGGCCTCGGAACACTGAGACCGAAAGGTCGAGCGTGAATCATATATAAGATATGATCAACATAGTGATGTTCACCATTGAAAACTACTCCATCTCACGTGATGATCGGACATGGTTTAGTTGAGATGGATCACGTGATCACTTAGATGATTCGAGGGATGTATATCTAAGTGGGAGTTCTTAAGTAATATGATTAATTGAACATTAATTTATCATGAACTTAGTACCTGATAGTATTTTGCTTGTCTATGTTGTTGTAGATAGATGGCCCGTGTTGTTGTTCCGTTGAATTTTAATGCGTTCCTTAAGAAAGCAAAGTTGAAAGATGATGGTAGCAATTACACGAACTGGGTCCATAACTTGAGGATTATCCTCATTGCTGCACAGAAGAATTACGTCTTGGAAGCATCCTTTGGGTGCCGAACTGCTGTAGATGCAATCGACGATGTTAAGAACGTCTGGCGAGCAAAGGCGATGACTACTCGATAGTTCGATTGTGCCATGCTTTACGGCTTAGAACCGGGACTTCAATGATGTTTTGAACGTCATGGAGCATATGAGATGTTCCAGGAGTTGAAGTTAATATTTCAAGCAAATGCCCGGACTGAGAGATATGAAGTCTCCAATAAGTTCTAAAGGTTCAAGATGGAGGAGAATAGTTCTGTCAGTGAACATATACTCAAAATGTCTGGGTATAATAATCACTTGATTCAACTGGGAGTTAATCTTCCGGATGATAGTGTCATTGACAGAATTCTTCAATCACTGCCACCAAGCTACAAGAGCTTTGTGATGAACTATAATATGCAAGGGATGGATAAGACAATTCCCGCACTCTTCGCAATGCTAAAGGCTGCGGAGGTAGAAATCAAGGAGCATCAAGTGTTGATTGTCAACAAGACCACCAGTTTCAAGAAAAAGGGTAAAGGGAAGAAGAACGACAATTTCAAGAAGAACAGCAAACAAGTTGCTACTCAGGAGAATAAACCCAAGTCTGGACTTAAGCCTGAGACTAAGTGCTTCTCCGCAAAGCAGACAGTCCTTTGGAAGCGGAACTGCCCCAAGTATTTGGCGGATAAGAAGGATGGCAAGGTGAACAAAGGTATATGTGATATACATGTTATTGATGTGTACCTTACTAATGCTCGCATGATAGCACTGGTATTTGATACTGGTTCTGTTGCTAATATTTGCAACTCGAAACAGGGACTACAGATTAAGCGAAGATTGGCTAAGGACGAGGTGACGATGCGCATGGGAAATGGTTCCAAAGTCGATGTCATCGCAGTCGTCACGCTACCTCTACATCTACCTTCGGGATTGGTTTTAGACCTGAATAATTGTTATTTGGTGCCAGTGTTAAGCATGAACATTATATCTGGATCTTGTTTGATGCGAGACGGTTATTCATTTAAATCAGAGAATAATGGTTGTTCTATTTATATGAGTAATATCTTTTATGGTCATGCACCCTTGATGAGTGGTCTATTTTTATTAAATCTCGATAGTAGTGATACACATATTCATAATATTGAAGCCAAAAGATGCAGAGTTGATAATGATAGTGCAACTTATTTGTGGCACTGCCGTTTAGGTCATATTGGTGTAAAGCGCATGAAGAAACTCCATACTGATGGACTTTTGGAATCACTTGATTATGAATCACTTGGTACTTGCGAACCATGCCTCATGGGCAAGATGACTAAAACGCTGTTCTCCAGAACAATGGAGCGAGCAACAGATTTGTTGGAGATCATACATACCGATGTATGTGGTCCGATGAATATTGAGGCTCGCGGCGGGTATCATTATTTTCTCACCTTCACAGATGATTTGAGCAGATATGGGTATATCTACTTAATGAAACATAAGTCCGAGACATTTGAAAAGTTCAAAGAATTTCAGAGTGAAGTGGAAAATCATCGTAACAAGAAAATAAAGTTTCTACAATCTGATCGTGGAGGAGAATATTTGAGTTACGAGTTTGGTCTACATTTGAAACAATGGGAATAGTTTCGCAACTCACGCCACCCGGAACTCCATAGCGAAATGGTGTGTCCGAACATCGTAATCGTACTTTACTAGATATGGTGCGATCTATGATGTCTCTTACTGATTTACCGATATCATTTTGGGGTTATGCTTTAGAGACAGCTCCATTCACGTTAAATAGGGCACCATCGAAATCCGTTGAGACGACGCCTTATGAACTGTGGTTTGGCAAGAAACCAAAGTTGTCGTTTCTTAAAGTTTGGGGCTGCGATGCTTCATGAAAAAGCTTCAACCTGATAAGCTCGAACCCACATCAGAGAAATGTGTCTTCATAGGATACCCAAAGGAAACTGTTGGGTACACCTTCTATCATAGATCCGAAGGCAAGACATTTGTTGCTAAGAATTGATCCTTTCTAGAGAAGGACTTTCTCTCGAAAGAAGTGAGTGGGAGGAAAGTAGAACTTGATGAGGTAATTGTACCTGCTCCCTTATTGGAAAGTAGTTCATCACAGAAACCGGTTCCTGTGACACCTACACCAATAAGTGAAGAAGCTAATGATATTGATCATGAAACTTCATGTCAAGTTACTACCGAACCTCGTAGGTCAACCAGAGTAAGATCCGCACCAGAGTGGTACAGCAATCCTATTCTGGAGGTCATGTTACTTGACCAAGGTGAACCTATGAACTATGAAGAAGCGATGGTGAGCCCAGTTTCCACAAAATGGCTTGAGGCCATGAAATCTGAGATGGGATCCATGTATGAGAACAAAAGTGTGGACTTTGGTTGACTTGCCCGATGATCAGCAAGCCATAGAGAATAAATGGATCTTCAAGAAGAAGATTGACGCTAACGGTAATGTTACTGTCTACAAAGCTCGACTTGTTGCGAAAGGTTTTCTACAAGTTCAAGGAGTTGACTACGATGAGACTTTCTCACCCATAGCGATGCTTAAGTCTGTCCGAATCATGTTAGCAATTGCCGCATTTTATTATTATGAAATTTGGCAAATGGATGTCAAAACTGCATTCCTGAATGAATTTCTAGAAGAAGAGTTGTATATGATGCAACCAGAAGGTTTTTTCGATCCAAAGGGAGCTAACAAAGTGTGCAAGCTCAAGCGATCCATTTATGGACTAGTGCAAGCTTGTCGGAGTTGGAATAAACATTTTGATAGTGTGATCAAAGCATATGGTTTAATACAGACTTTTGGAGAAGCCTGTATTTACAAGAAAGTGAGTTGGAGCTCTGTAGCATTTCTAATATTATATGCGGATGACGTATTGCTAATTGGAAATGATATAGAATTTCTGGATAGCATAAAAGGATACTTGAATAAGAGTTTTTCAATGAAAGACCTCGGTGAAGCTGCTTATATATTGGGCATCAAGATCTATAGAGATAGATCAAGACGCTTAATTGGACTTTCACAAAGCACATACCTTGACAAAGTTTTGAAAAAATTCAAAATGGATCAAGCAAAGAAAGGGTTCTTGCCTGTGTTACAAGGTGTGAAGTTGAGTCAGACTCAATGCCTGACCACTGCAGAAGATAGAGAGAAAATGAAAAGCGTTCCCTATTCTTCAGCCATAGGCTCTATCATGTATGCAATGTTGTGTACCAGACCTGATGTGTGCCTTGCTATTAGCTTAGCTGGGAGGTACCAAAGTAATCCAGGAGTGGATCCCTGGACAGCAGTCAAGAACATCCTGAAATACCTGAAAAGGACTAAGGATATGTTTCTCGTTTATAGAGGTGACAAAGAGCTCGTCGTAAATGGTTACGTCGATGCAAGCTTTGACACTGATCCGAACGATTCTAAATCGCAAACCGGATACGTATTTACATTGAACGATGGAGCTGTCAATTGGTGCAGTTCTAAGCAAAGTGTCGTGGCGGGACCTACATGTGAAGCGGAGTACATAGCTACTTCGGAAGCAGCAAATGAAGGAGTCTGTATGAAGGAGTTCATATCCGATCTAGATGTCATACCTAGTGCATCGGGTCCAATGAAAATCTTTTGTGACAATAATGGTGCAATTGCCTTGGCAAAGGAATCCAGATTTCACAAGAGAACAAAGCACATCAAGAGACGCTTCAATTCCATCCGGGATCAAGTCCAGGTGGGAGACATAGAGGTTTGCAAAATACATACAGATCTGAATGTTGCAGACCCGTTGACTAAGCCTCTTCCAAGAGCAAAACATGATCAGCACCAAGACTCCATGGGTGTTAGAATCATTATTGTATAATCTAGATTATTGACTCTAGTGCAAGTGGGAGATCAAGGAAATATGCCCTAGAGGCAATAATAAAGTTATTATTTATTTCCTCATATCATGATAAATGTTTATTATTCATGCTAGAATTGTATTAATCGGAAACATAATACATGTGTGAATACATAGACAAACATAGTGTCACTAGTATGCCTCTACTTGACTAGCTCGTTGATCAAAGATGGTTGAGTTTACTAGCCATAGACATGAGTTGTCATTTGATTAACGGGATCACATCATTAGGAGAATGATGTTATTGACTTGACCCATTCCGTTAGGTTAGCACTTGATCATTTAGTTTACTGCTATTGCTTTCTTCATGACTTATACATGTTCCTATGACTATGAGATTATGCAACTCCCGACATCAAGGAACACTTTGTGTGCTACCAAACGTCACAACGTAACTAGGTGATCATAAAGGTGCTCTGCAGGTGTCTCCGATGGTACTTGTTGAGTTGGCATGGATCGAGATTAGAATTTTTCACCCCGATTGTCGGAGAGGTATCTCTGGGCCCTCTCAGTAATGCACATCACTATAAGCCTTGCAAGAAATGTGACTAATGAGTTAGTTGCGGGATGATGCATTACAGAACGAGTAAAGATACTTGCCGGTAACGAGATTGAGCTAGGTATTGAGATACCGACGATCGAATCTCGGGCAAGTAACATACCGATGACTAAGGGAACAACATATGTTGTAATGCAGTTTGACCGATAAAGATCTTCGTAGAATATGTAGGAACCAATATGAGCATCCAGGTTCCGCTATTGGTTATTGACCGGAGACGTGTCTCGGTCATGTCTACATAGTTCTCGAACCCGTAGGGTCCGCACGCTTAAAGTTCTGTGACGATCGGTATTATGAGTTTATATGTTTTGATGTACCGAAGGTAGTTCGGAGTCCCGGATATGATCACGAACATCAAGAGGAGCCTCGAAATGGTCAAGACATAAATATTGATATATTGGAAGCCTATATTTGGACATCAGAAGAGTTCCGGGTGAAATCGGGATTTTACCGGAGTGCCGGAGGGGTTACCGGAATCCCCCGGGGGTTAATGGGCCTAGTTGGGCCCTAGTGGAGGGAGGGAGGGGCCGGCCAGGGCAGGCCGCGAGCCGCCTCCCCCTCTGGTCTGAATTGGACTAGGAAGGGGGGGGCGGCGTCCCCCTTTCCTTCTCCTTCTCCTCCTTCCTTCCCCTCTCCTAGCAGGAGTAGGAAAGAGGGGAATCCTACTCCTACTAGGAGGAGCACTCCTCCTCTGGCCGCGCCTCTGGGGCCGGCCGGCCTCCCCCCTTGCTCCTTTATATACGGGGGCAGGGGCACCCTAGAACACACAAGTTGATCATTGATCTCTCCCAGCCGTGTGCGGTGCCCCCCTCCACCATAATCCACCTCGGTCATATCGTAGCGGTGCTTAGGCAAAGCCCTGCGACGGTAGCTTCATCAACATCGTCACCATGCCATCGTGCTGAGGAAACTCTCCCTCGAGCTCCACTGGATCGTGAGTTCGCGGGACGTCACCGAGCTGAACGTGTGCTGAACGCGGAGGTGCCGTACGTTCGGTACTGAGGATCGGTCAATCGTGAAGACGTACGACTACATCAACCGCGTTGTCATAACGCTTCCGCTTAACGGTCTACAAGGGTATGTGGACGACACTCTCCCATCTCGTTGCCATGCATCACCATGATCTTGCGTGTCCGTAGGATTTTTTTTTTGAAATTACTACGTTCCCCAACAAAAATCACTACCCGTATGCACATGAAACAAACACATTCATAACGCCAATCAATTCAAACAAGATCATACAATCGATCTAAGCTACCGATACAAAATACTCAGACTATTGTTGTATACATGGGGGAATACTACTGATAATATGGTGGTTGACTAGAAATTTTGATCGGTGGAAGACTCCATAATGTCAGCTCCAGCTTTGTCTTCATAATCATCATCCCTATCGGGATCGGAGTCGGTGTCGTTGATGACGATTTAGTCTTCACAATGGGTGTCCACCTCAGGTTCGGGATCTCCCATGAATATTACTAGCTTCTTCTTCAGGTCTTCATTCTTCTCCAGTAGTACAGCAATTTCCTCTTCGTATCTATCGCATGTAGACTTGAGTTCTTCTTCTAGCTCCATGTTCCTGGCCATCACCTTCTTCATGTCTAACATGTTGGTGCACATTTGGTTCTCCTGACGATGAATGTGCTGATTTAACTCCTGGATGTAGGCTGCAATGGACTTGTCCCTCCTGGTGCTAATCATCTCCCATTTCTCATCTCAGCGTCCACATATCTGGTAGATGGTGTCTTTCAGATCCCTGTTGTAGACTTCGCCAATGCGTCCCATGGCGATGTGGGCTGCCATGCTCTTTCTCAGACTCCAGGTTGGTGCATCAAAGGAAAACTCTATGGGCTCAGTAACTGGCATGAATGTCCTTCCTGGTACATGTACTCGAATCATCCAACGCTCCACTTCTGGTAGAGTGGCGGTGTAGGTCCCGGTGAAGCTTGGTATTCCGATGCAAGTACCTAGTGACTTCCTTGAAGTGTCATCCAAACGGGGTGTCATCATCTGGTTGAGTCAACTTGTTCCTCGGGTCTGCCATCTATAGAATAGAAAATGGAGAAGAGTCAGAAATGAGTAGAGAAGAGTATCCTGTGGCTTATCCTAGTGGTCGCGTCCTACAGTCAGCGTGTGCTCTGATACCATCTTGTCGCGATCTGACCTCAGAGACGATCAAATCTCTATGCATAAGTGTCATCCCTGGATCGGTAATGCTGACACACACAGTACTCGAGGATTTATAACAGGGTGCAATCACACACTTATTACGTCGAATAACTCAAAGAGTGTACTTATTACAATAATATGGCGAAGGCCATCTAAATAATATAACTGGGGAAGCATCAAAGATAAATGAGTCCGTCAACTCCAACGACATAGCTGAGTGCACGACAACGGCCTAGCGCACCTTACTCTTCGTCTAAAACTCTGCAACATGATATGTTGCAGCCGTGTAGGCCAGCACATGGAATATGCTGGCAAGATAACACTATAGAGCAATGAACAAATAACATCTATCACTACATGCATATATGGCTCGTGGAGGCTCTATGGTTATCATTTTGCGTCAAGCCAGTTTTTCCCTACTACAAAGGAATATATTTTATTTAACTACAAAGTTTGTTGAAAACATTGAGAAAGTAACCCCAACTCAATCCCAATTAAAGGTTAACAACCCAACAAAATTATTTAAGTAAAGTGATGAGATCAACCAATAATTCAAGTACCAAATACTCAAGATGTCCATAATCGGGGACATGGCTAACCATGATTAGTTTGTACACTCTGCAGAGGTTTGTGCACTTTTCCCCACAAGACCAGATCTCCTCCATTGTATTTCTCGCACTGCATGATGTTTGAGAAACGGATGACCGAGACACAGTCTTTCCGAAGAGGTCCCCTTAACCGATAGATAGGCGGTACACCTACAATCCCTACATCTGCTAGCCTATCATGGAAAGGTTTCCCACAACTTACTCAACTATGCCAGAGCCCATAATGGCATGTGGCTGCACACGGAAGTTTCTACCATGAATAATCTTATGATCCCTTTGAGCCTGGGTGGCGAACCATAGGATGATCACACGTGTTCCCCGGTATCTCCTTGAACTACACTGGATCCCCACGTGCCCACAAACAATCCACCCAGATGTGTATTAAAGTAGCCACCTTAAGTAATCCCTTAATTCATAATAACACTCACATCTGTCATGAGTCACTCAAACCAAACCACGTCTACGAGCATAGCATAGCAAAGTAAGCATAACGTAGTAACTCCCAAGGTTTGAATAAAGGACAATAAGTTTTAACTCATCAACTACTTCCCAATACACACATGTTAATCAGATCCTACTCATGCAATGCTTGAGGGTTGAACTAATGCATAAACACTGGGTAATAAAGGGATATGATCAAAGTGTTACTTCCCTTGCTGACGATCTGGAAATCCTAGTGATTCGTAGTAGCAAGCCTCGCACTCCGGAAACTCTGTAGTGATCAAACAATAGCATACATAAGCACTCAAGCATAAGATGCAAAGATAAAACTCCAAAGAAAAGATCAAAACAGAAAGTACAAGTGAAGAACTTCGATTTGCAAAAAGAATCAATTGAATCGGAGCTATGAAACTCAAACTACGATCAAAAGAAGTTCAAAATTCAAATCTGCTTGAAACCAAATGTTAAATTATCAAAACCATGTTCAAGTTGATTATATGAATAGAGGAGACCAAGACAAAGATTTTGGCGTTGGTTTCACTGGATTTGGATAAACGAGCAAAAAGTAACGAGGGTTTAAAGATCAGGGACTAATCTGTAAGAAAAGTATTCGTGAAAAGGTCCCTGGCCGAAAAAATTAAACAGAAAAAGGAAAATCTACCGAACGAACGTTCGCTAACAGAACTAAAGGAATGAATTCATTCGTTAACAGATCTAAACGGGTGAATGTTTGTTAATTAACGAACCCTAAATTAAAACCCGATCTAAACGGAATAAACCGAGAAAACCTAAAAAAACCCGGGTTGGGTTCGGCGGTTATACCGGTTCTTGAAAAAAACCCGGTGGTGATGGCGGCGGGTTCCGGCAGGCGGGTTCCGGTGAGGCGGGCAGGCGGCGGCTCCTGTGTGAGGTGGTGTGGCCAGTGGCTGAGGTGGTCGGGCGGCCAGCATTGGCCAAGGCGGCTCGGCTTGAGGAGGGCTCTGACGGCGGGTTGAGGAGAGCGGGGGGCGGCTCCGGCTTTTAAAGGGGAGGGGGGCGAGGCCGACTTGGGTAGGGGGTCGTGCGGCGGCGGCTCGGACTCCTTGCCGGAGTCCGGCTTGGACACGACAGCGAGTGGGAAAGGCGGCGACGCGAGCAGGCCGGCTGGGCCTTCGGCCCAGTTTGGTTCGAAAAGATTAAAAAAAATCGCCCGAACGGAAAAATCCAAATAATATTTAAAAAAATCTAAAATCCCGGAAACAATTTTCACCGTCCAAACCTAATATTTAGGAGAAGATGAACATTTTTATGGGCTAAGATGCAATTTTGAAAAATGCAATTTTTTCCTTAATTTACTCGAATAAAATTCAAATAAAATGCAAATAAAATGTGTTTTTATTTAAAATTAAATTTCCAAAATTTCCTCTGTTTTGATGAAGTCATATTATCTTCTCTCATTATTTTATTTTGAAATATTTGGAAAAATAATTTCAAATAAAAATTCACTTTGATCCAATTACCAATTTTGAAAAATTCAAAACTGGAATTTTTATGAAACCTCCAACTCTCTCAAATGGTCCTTGAGTCGCTTAAGGTTTCTAGGGTCAAAATGCTCAAATAAAAATAAATACAAATGCAAAGAGCATGAATGTATATAATGCCTAGTGATAACATCCAAATTGAAAATTGGGATGTTACAGTTGGGTTCGACACTCTTACTTATCGAAAAGAGCTACAATTGATCCCCTATACTTGTGGGTCATCAAGGCTATTTTCTGGCGCCATTGTCGGTGAGTGAAGCGCCTTTGGTAAGTGGAATTTGGTAAGGAAACGTTTATATAGTGTGCTAAAATTTATTGTCGCTTGTTACTATGGAAAACTATCCTTTGAGGGGTTTGTTCGGGGTATCTTCACCTCGTCCGGAACCACAATTAGCTACCCCTCAACCTACTGCACCTACTAAAAATATTGAATATGAAATTCCTTCGGGTATGATAGAACAACTGCTAGCTAATCCTTATGCAGGAGATGGAACCGAACATCATGATATGCACTTGATATATGTAGAACAAATTTGTGGATTGTTTAAGCTTGCCGGTTTACACGGAGATGAAGTTATGAAAAAGGTTTTCCCTTTATCCTTGAAGGAAAAAGCATTGGCATGGTATAGGCTATGTGATGATATTGGATCATGGAATTGGAATCATTTGAAATTGGAGTTCCACCAAAAAAATTATCCTATGCATCTTGTTCATCGTGATCGGAATTATATATACAATTTTTGGCCTCATGAAGGAGAAAGTACCGCTCTAGCTTGGGGGAGGCTTAAGTCAATGTTATATTCATGCCCCAATCATGAGATCTCAAGAGAAATTATTATCCAGAAATTTTATGCTCGGCTTTCTCGTAATGATCAAACCATGCTTGATACTTCTTATGCTAGTTCTTTATGAGGAAGACTATTGAATTCCGGTGGGATCTTTTGGAAAGAATTAAACGCAACTCTGAAGATTGGGAACTCGACGAAGGTGAAGAGTCGGGTATTAAACTTAAGTATGATTGTGTTAAATATTTTATGGATACCGATGATTTTCAAAAGTTTAGCACTAAATATGGACTAGATTCTGAGATAGTAGCCTCCTATTGTGAATCGTTTGCTACTCATGTTGAACTCCCTAAAGAGAAGTGGTTTAAATATCACCCACCTATTAAAGAAGAAATCAAAGAACCGGTACCAGTTAAAGAAGAAACTATACTTTATAATGTTGATCCAGTTGTCCCTTCTGCTTATATTAAGAAACCACCTTTTCCTGTTAGGATAAAGGAACATGCTAAAGTTTCAACTGTGGTTAACAAAAGCTATATTGCAACACCTAAACCTGATGAACAAATGAAAGTAGAACCTAGCATTGCTATGGTTAAAGATCTCTTGGAAGAAGATATGGATGGGCATGTTATTTACTTTTGTGAAGAAGCTGCTAGAATTGCCAAATCTGATAAAAAGGATAAACATAGACCTGTTGTTGGCATGCCTGTCAGTTAAAATAGGAGATCACTGTTATCATGGTTTATGTGACATAGGTGCTAGTGTGAGTGCTATTCCTTATTCCTTATATCAAGAAATTATGAATGACATAGCACCCGCAGAGATAGAAGACATACATGTTACTATTAAACTTGCTAATAGAGGCACTATATCACCAATTGGGATTGTTAGATGTTGCAGTATTGTGTCGGAAAATAAAATACCCTACTGATTTTCTTGTTCTTGGTTCCCCACAAGATCAATTTTGTCCCATTATCTTTGGTAGACCTTTCTTGACACTACAAAAAAAAGACACATCCGTGACATTTTGGGCCGAACGAATAAATTTTCTGTCATACATATGACACTTCTATGACGATAATTGTGACAAAACTCGGTATCATCATAGATGTGGTGGGCTCCTACTTCTATGACAAAAAATCATGAGAGAAAATGGGCCTTTCGTCCTGGGCGGGCCGAAGACGCAGCTGCATGACATTCTTTGGGCCGTCCACGACGGAAAAAACCATGGTAGAAGCGAGGGCGAGGAAAATTTCGGGGAGTTCCCGGTTACGGTGGGAGGTCGGGGGTCAAACGATGCGCGTTTCTCTCGTACACGTACGCGCGTGTGTGCAAGGCGTTGGCTCTAACTTAACCCGAGCAAGGCGTTGGGCTCTAACTGAACCCGAGTGATTGCACTGCAGGCTACGCGTTACTGAACCCGAGCGATCGATCGATGGCTGTTAACTGAACCCGATCGAGCGATTCCTTCGCCATCGCTTGCTAATCGAAGCCGATCGATGCCGCCTCTGGGATGAGCAGTGAGCGTTGCGGTGGGTTTGGATGAACAGTGAGCGGTGGCGTTGCCTCTGGATGAACAGGACCCCGTGGTGTGGTGGAGGGCTGGATGAACAGTAGACGGTGGAGGGTGCCCGTGGAGGGGGGGGGGGGTGAACAGGATCCCATGGTGTGGAGGGCTGGATGAATAGTAGACGGTGGAGGGTGGTTGAACAGTAGCCGGTGGAGTAGCACGCGGTGGAGGCTGGATGAATAGGAGCCCATGGAGGCTGGAGGAGGTCGACGGTAGCCCGTGGAGGCCGGAGGAGGTCGACGGTGGAGATGAACAGTATCCGGTGGAGTCCCGTTTTGCAGTACGCCACACCCCTCCCGATGAACAGGACCCCCGTTTCGACCGTAGCGCTCCAACACAAGTCCGTTCGTCCATTTTGCGTTACGCCACACCCCTCCCAATCAACAGGACCCCCGTTTCGACCGTAGGAGGTCCGTTTCGTTCATTTTGCGGTACGCCACACCCCTCCCAAGCAACTAGACCCCCGTTTCGACTGTAGGAGGTTCGTTTCCTCCATTTTGCGGTACACCAGACCCCTCCCGATAAACAGGATCCCGTTTCGAACGTGGCCGGTCGACCACAAGGCCGTTTCCTCCGTTCTGCGGTACGCCAGGCCTCGTTTCCATCGCCTGTTCCGTCCAAGCCCTCCCGATGAACACGACCACGCATTCCGTTCCGACCCAGCCGGTTGGCTCCCACGCGTTTCGTTGCCTCCCGATGAACATGACGCATTCCGTTGCCTCCCCATGAACACGACGCATTCCGTTGCCTCCCCATGAACACGGCATTTACGACGATGTTTCTCCGTTCCGACCCAACCATGTACACGAGCCACGGCCGTGCATTGTCGCGAGTAGGCGTTCGAGACCCCTCCCGTATGTACATATACGTGGCCGTATTTTCTTTCTTGCACCCTGGCCGCTGTACGTACGTGTACATGCTACGTCCGCGCCTCTACTACGACACGTACGCGCCTCTACTACGACACGTGCACGCCTCTACATCCACCAGTATATATGTACGTACACGTTCACGACCAGAATGACGATGCTACGTACGCTTCGACCAAGTGGGTCCCGACTGTCAGGCACTTCCTTGCCTGCGAAGATGTAGCTGGTGGGTCCCAGCTGTCAGGGGGGCAAATCGGTTTTTTTTGCCCGGACGCACTTCCTTGCGTGCGAAGATGTAGCTGGTGGGTCCCAATAGTCAGGGGCAAACATTTTTTTCGCGAAATACGGTGGCCCGTCCGGTGGGTCCCCGCTGTCAGGTGAAGGAATAATTATTTTGCACGTAATAAGGAGGCACTTCCTTGCTACGGCCGTGGACCCAGCTGTCAGCCTCTCCACGTACAGTCCACGTCCGATGGAAGTCGTTCCTTGACCATGTTAACCACGCCGCGCCGAGAGCACTAGGGCGGTGGACGACGGCAAGGCCTAGGAAGGGGACGACGCGGAGCCGGAGAAGACGCGACAGTGGATGCACACGCGAAGAGGAGTACGAGGGTTCACTGGTTCGGCTGCGCTGCCGTCGCCGCAGAATAACAGGGGGTGTGGGTGAGTGGAGGGATGGCCTGGCCAGCAGTGGGAGTAGTAGGGAGCGGTAAGGCCTCCGCCGCATGGCAGCCGACCACGGGAGGCAGGAGCACGAGGCGCGACTGGTGCTAGTTTGGGCGGCTGGAGCAAGAAGACCAGATGTTGAAGAAGCACTACGGCCATTGGATGGACATCGTATGGTCACTGGAGCTAGAATCGTGCATATTGACTAAGTTGACAAAGCCCTCCGTCCCCGTCAACTTAGTAGGCCCACAAGTCAGCCTGCCACTATACTGGGTCCCAGCTAACAGGGGGAGTATTCATTTTTTGTGCGTAATAAGGACGCACTTCCTTGCGTGCAAAGATATAGCTGGTGGGTCCGAGCTGTCAGCGGCGGTAACATTTTTTTCCGCAAAATACAGAGGCTCTTTCGGTGGGTCCCTGATGTCAGGTGGAGGAATCATTATTTTGCGCGTAATAAGGAGGCAATTCCTTGTGTGCGGCCGTGGACCCAGTTGTCGGCCTCTCCACGTACAGTCCACTTCAGATGCATGTCGGTCGTTGACCACGTTGACCAGGCCGCGCGAGAGCACCAGGCGGTGGGCGGCGGCTTGGCCTAGGAAGGAAACGACACGAGGCGAGGAAGACTCGGCGATTGTTTCCCACAGAGGGGAGTACGACTGTATGAGGGTTTCTTGGTTCGTCTGCCGTCACCGGAGAATAACAACAGGTGTGGGTGAGTAGAGGATGGCTAGGCGATGATGGGAGTACGGTGGGGCGGTGAGGCTGCTTGGCAGCAGAGCCGGCCATGGGAGGAGGGAGCAGCAGTCCCACCGGCGCTTAGTTTGAGCGGTTGGAGCAGGAAGAGCAGAGATTGAAGAAGACGACGGCCGTTGGATGGCCATCCAACGATCCTTTGCTAAAGGCCAACCTTTTTTAGGAAAGCCTCAAATCTGTGGAAAAGCGACATATAGCCCATCTGCCATTATTTCTAATAATTTACAGCCCATTTGCTAATTATTAAGGTTTTTTAGCCCATATTCTTTTGTTAGCATTACAGCCCATATTGTGGCCACGGTTATTATACGAAATTTTGCATATTTCGGTGCGGTCCGAACTGTTTTTAATCCCGAAATTTTGACTCACATTCAAACTGATTTTAAAAATAAATGTATATCAATATAAAATCCAACAAATTCTACGCACAAAAAATTAATGTAATTTAAAATCTTGAAATGAAAAAATATATTTGAAACTAATTGCCGGTTTGATGTGTTTTAAAAATGTACAACCCATTTCTCATTATTGATAGGCCATTTTCTCGGCCAGCCGAATGAAGCTCTCCTCGTCTTGAAAGATTTGCAGCCCAACAGGCCTGACAAAGCGACTTACTTGGCAAATCACAAAAAAACTAGGTTGTGGCCGTGGACCCAGCTGTCAGCCTCTCCACGTCAGTACTCCTCCGATGGAAGTCGGTCATTGACCACATTGACCACGCCGTGCCGAGAGCACCAAGACGGTGGACGACAGCGAGGCCTAGGAAGGGGATGACGTGGAGTCGGGGAAGACGCGGCAGTGGATGCCCACGCGGAGAGGAGTACGAGGGTTCACTGTTTCGGCTGCGGCGTGAGGCTGCCGTCGCCGCAGAATAACAGGGGGTGTGGGTGAGTAGAGGGATACTCTGGGCCAGCGGTGGGAGTAGTAGGGGGCGGTGAGGCCTCCGCGGCATCACAGCCGGCCACGAGAGGCAGGAGCACGCGGCACGACCGACGCTGCTTTGGGCAGCTGGAGCAAGAAGACCAGAGGTTGAAGAAGCACTATGGCTGTCGGATGGACATCATACGGTCACTGGAGCTAGAATCGTTCATATTGACTAAGTTGACAAAGCCCTCCGTCCTCGTCAACTTAGTAGGCCCACAAGTCAGCCACCAACTATGGTGGGTCCAAGCTAGCAGGGGTATTCATTTTTTTGTGCGTAATAAGGAGGCACTTCCTTGCGTGCGAAGATTTAGCTGGTGGGTCCGACCTGTCAGCGGGGGGAACGTTTTTTTCACGAAATATAGAAGCCCTTCCCACGCAAAGGCACGACAAGGCGTAATAAGGAGGAACATTCCTTGCATGCGACCATGGACCTCATGGGTCCCAGCCGTCAGGCTAACCACGTGCAGTCCACTTCCGATGACTCTCGAATGTTGACCACGCTGCGCCGAGCGCACTCAAGGCGGTGGACGATGGTGAGGCCCTAGACCGAACGACCCGGAGATGGGGAAGACGGCAGTGGAGTCGCAGACGGAGAGGAGTGGGAAACTTGACTTGTTCGGGTGCGGGGTGGGCCTACACTCGGCAGAGAATAACAGGAGGTGTGGAGTGGAGGGATGGCCTGGCCGTCGGCGGGGTAGCGTTTCGCTGAGGAGCGCAAAACAACGCCACTGGACGCCGAAGGCTGGAGCAGGCGGTTCCGGCAGCGCTGGGGGAAGAAGACGAGAGATTGAAGAAGAATGCCGGCCGTTGGATGTAAATCCAACACCTTCTTAGGCTTCGACCTACTGGCCCACATGTCAGCCAGTCCATTTGTTTTTTAGTCCATTTGGTGGGCTAGGTGAAACAATGATGTAGCATCTATGCAGCCCGTTTAAATCCCATTTGCATTTTTCTCGAAATCCGTGGACTTGCTGAGCTGGGTGAAAATATCGTGTTGGGATAGACGGAGAAATGTTATAGAAACATAAAAACACATGATTGCACGTCAGTAAAATCTTTGCAAGCTTATGTACGCAATCACTAGGAGTTAACTTGCCAAGTTATATATAAACAATTATTATTATTGTTTTGTAAGAACTTTCAACTTACGAAATAAAATATCATTTTAATTTGACGAGTTAATAGTAATGGGGTATTATTATTTTTAGGCTAGACGTGGGACAGTTGAGTTGGTTCTAGGGGAAAATCTTTGGGAGAAAACTCAGTTTACATCGAAAAAGAAAGTGGGAGAAAATTCAGAGACCTGCTTGGTCCACCCGAGGAGGGGAATATGTTGGGAGCAAGGAGATTCAAAGCACGGCAGCTGAGTGAACTAGTTTTTTTTACGGACAAGTGAACTAGTTTACATACATAAGCAAATAGACACTAAAAAAAGCAATCAGGTTAATGGGTTCTTAAAAGAAATATTTCAGACAAAAAAGATAATTACGACACATAGGCTAATGCATGAAACACTCGGATGATAAATGTGCTTATAATCAGATAAAGTACAACATCTTGACCTTCCTGTCTCGCTTGATCATGAAGTTGCGGCTGTATGAGTACTCGTCAGTTACGGGAAGCAGACACGCCCTCATGTCCAAGATCTTCCTGTACATGTCGTAGAATGCGTATGCGTCCTTGGCCGCGTAGGTTATGTAGGCTAGATTTATAGGTACCTCCCACGTGTTCAGGTCGTCTTCTTTCATGTTGGCATATCAGGGGTCGATGATGGTCTCAGCAAGGTCAACCAAGGAGTCCTTCTCCTGCCCGTTGCTGATGATCTTGTATTGCTTCTCGATGTCGACAAGCCTGTTGCACCAGATGGCCGAATCATCGCGTTCTTCCTTCTCTCCACCGTAGCGAAGGTGCAGTCGGCCCTGCCGATGAAACGAGTGAATGCTCTAGAACCTGGTGTAGCCATAGGACTGAGGAGAGGCAGAGCTTCACCGAGTCTGTATCATTGGTGTACATCACATTCAACTTGGTGCAACCATAGGACTGAATGGCGAACTCAAAGGGGAACTCCTTGCGGAAGTCCATATCCAGCAGGCTCACCCCTCGGATCGCCATTGGAGTCTCTTCGAGTGAACGAGTGTGTAGGCGGCGGCGGCAATTCGTTTTTCAGCTCTTGGGGAACTGGATTCAACAGTAAGCTGAGTGTGTACAGGCGACAACAGTTACTACCTCTCCCTCGTCCACTGCATGCTCGGCAGAAGAAGCACCCTCGGCCACACATCGATTCATGAGCGGGTCTGTATTGGTACTGTAATAACAGGAGTTAGTGGTCACTTTACTTAAATTTAATTAGCTTTAATAGAAATTTATACTTAAAACAAGCAATGCATTCGCTCATTCTATCAGTGCCATAGGATCAACATGCACAACAATTAGAATTATTATTCTCAGGACACACACAATCAGCACATTTGTCGCACTTTCACAAAGATAATACTACCAAGTTTCAACTGTTTGTTATGGTTGTTGTCCTCTGCATCATCATGCCGTGTTTCCCAGCTTGCAAGATTCAGAACCAACAAATAAGATCCAAATAATAAGTACAACAAAGATGCCTACACATCTCATTGATTCCCAACTTGCAAGATTCAGAACCAACAAATAAGATCCAAATAATAAGTACAACAAAGATGCCTACACGGCTCATTGATTCCGAGCTTGCAAGATTCAGAACCAACAAATAAGATTCAAATAATAAGTACAACAAAGATGCCTACACATCTCACTGATTCCCAGCTTGGAAGATTCAGAACCAACCCATTAGAGCCTTTTGATAAAGTGAATATCGGGATTAAATCCATCTTCGCTAGCCATGTCATACAATCGAAGAACTTGGCGAATGCACTTGACCGTCACAACATCTGTAGTTGAGTATTCCTGTTTGCACAACATGTTTGCACATCACAAACAAGGAGACAGGAGAGCATGATTTCGCTTTAATAGCGGCCTCCTTGAACTCAACCTCCAGCTCTACTTGGATGAAGTCTGCCTCGAGTTCCATGATTCAATTCATGCGCCTTTTTCTGCAGTTCACCTGAAATGAAGCAAAGATTGCATCATTCAGCTAGCAAGAAGTACTTGCTCTTGTGAGCTGGCAGGTTCTTCTTTAGTAGTTGCACTAAAATTGAGGAACATTAAGGTTGGCTGTCCGGCTCATGTAAGGTGCAACTATAATTTTCTTATCCTTTTGTGAAGTTCCACCAAAATAAAGTGCCATTGTGGTGACAATGACGGCTCCATCTTGCAAAGGCTAATAAAATGTTGCACGAGATTACCAGCAGAACTTGACGGAGATTTTGGAAACTCCAATCACCATTTTGTGCAGTTCCACCAAAATTGAGAGATGTTGCCCACGTGACATTTTAGTTGAACTGCACAAGACACTCACTCCAAAAAAAAGTGTTTTGTACAGTTCACCAAAAGGTCACAATAGCAACAAGGTGAAATGGATATCCCTATCTGCACAAAAAGATAGAAAGTAAACAGTTGCTGATCAATAAGAATATACGAAACATATACAAATTGAAAAGAAGCTTCTTAATTATGTTCATGGCAATCACGCAAGGATAGTAGAAATTTTAAAACGTCAGCAATGCTTCATGTTACCAGAAGAATTACGATCAACAATGAGATTCCTCAAATATGGGATTACTTTAATGGTGGCATTGCTTTTTACCGCATACGTGATAAATCAACAGCAGCTAAAGAGTTGGTTTAAGGTCATGGGACCGTGGGGACACCAGGACACTCAGGCGTAAAGGAGCAACTTACTTATGATCTTTGGGGAAAACAGCATGAGTGCCATTTGTAACACAGTTTAATTGCATCTTATCACTGGAGGCATTAGATTAACAATAACACTGGTTAGACATGTCCCTAAGGTAACAGTGTGATCGCTTCATTTTACATGCGCCCTTACATTAACAACAGCAAAAGGTTGGTATAAGGACATGCGACAGTGGACCTACAAGGAGGCATAAAGTGGTGATGCCGAGTTTGTTCATGCTCTGTGAGGGCAGCAAATCTAATCCCGGAGACCTTTTACTATGTGAGGGCATCAAATCTAATCCTGGAGACCTTTTACTATGTGAGGGCAGCAAATCTAATCCAGGAGACCTTTTACTATTTGACGGCAGCAAATCTAATCCTGGAGACCTTTTACTATGTGAGGGCAGCTAATCTAATCCTGAGACCTTTTACTATGTGAGGGCAGCAAATCTAATCCCGAGACCTTTTACTATGTGAGGGCAGCAAATCTAATCCTGGAGACCTTTTACTATGTGATGGCAGCAAATCTAATCCTGGACATACTCTGTTGACTTGTCCACCAGCCGCCACTTTCTATCCTTTTTTCAACCAATAATAGATATGTTCCTTATCCAGTTTGTACTGCATTTTCCCATTATTTCCCTTTTCAACCAAGAGACCGGTTGGGTATCCGGTCTCTACTACTTTCACCATATTATTTCCTCTTTGAATCAAGTCCTAGATTCATGCTACAACTTTCCCCCTTTCTTCGTTGTTTGAACAAAGCCCTAGATTCGAATGCATGAAGTAGCTTTACCTCTAATAATACTAAAAATTTAGGTGGCTTTGGAAGAGCTGATGGGAGTAGAAAAAGATGCACATGCAACATGTGGGGAGCTGGGGCAGTAGAGCAAGGCCGCTTTCGAAGAACTTATACCTGAGGGTCGCCGGGATGTCGGCGGCAGGTCGGATCTGCCGGACAATCTGGCGGGGAGGAAGAAGGGTCGGAGGACCTCCCGAGGGCCGTGTCGGAGAGAACGGCACGGGCAGAGGATCGGGCCCCTCAGGCAGCTGTGGGTTTCCTCCCTCGGCAGCGATGACCGCGTGAACGATGCACCTTTTAGTCCTCTACACACACCGGCCGAAGGGATCTTGCCGGATCTGTGACCAGCGGTGAGCAGAGAGAAAATGTCGCTACCGCTGTCTTGTTTATATCTGGAGAGGATGAGAGAATGAAGAGAGCAACCCCAGTAAAGCAAGCGCTCAGGCCCCTGCGTCCATATATAGTGGAGTGATTATCTTTTTTCTCTCCACACAAGCGTCTCAATTTGTGTACGTGGCATTAAAGAAAAGAAACTCTCTATTTAAGGTGACTACTGTACGAATCCTACTTACTACTAGTAGTACTACAGTATTGTTCACTTGTGCTCCCTGCCCCTCCATTCATTGAACAACCCCACGGGTGAATAAACATACAATAAGTATTGTATTTATATAGAACGAACAAGCTCGAACTATTTTCGCGTAGTTAAAAGTTGAGGGCGGCGCTTTTCCCGGGCAGTACGCGCGGTAGTTTTCGGGTAGGCGGTTTGACAGAGAGGCGAGGAGGGTAAGCGAGTGGGGCTGTGCGATTTGACGGCGTGTTACTGCTAGAAAGACTTGTGATATGACCACTCACTATAGTCATGAATTACTGGCGCTCCGACCGGGGTGATGCCCCCCTTCCGTTCCGCGCTCTAATCTGATGCATGACACGTCGACCCGGATGCTGGCTCTCCCACATGTCGGAGTAGTAAGAAGGAGCAAAAATGATGTGGTATATACTAGTACTATACTACTCCCTCCATTCCTAAATATAAGTATTTGGAGAGATTTCACTATGGACCACATACGGAGAAAAATGAGTGAATCTACACATAAAATGCATCTATATACATCCGTATGTGGTCCACAGTGAAATATCTCTGAAGACTTATATTTAGGAACGGAGGGAGTACTACTCAGTCGGAGGAGTGCGAACCACGGCTGCCCAGTGAACCCGGCGGTCTGCGAACCACGGTAGCCCAGTGAACCAGCAGTAGAAAACAATGTGGTGATTTGGCCATAAAAAACAATGTGCTACGGTCCACCTTGTAGCATGTACACTAACACTCCTCTTTTTTGGATCCACGAGTTAGAGCTAGTTTGGGTTGAAATAGCCTCAAATTATTGAAACAAGAGGGGTTAGTTTGAGCTAGTTTGCTCTAACCCAGCTAAAAAAACTAGCCCGGTGGAGAGGTTCTAATTGGGTTATTTATCCTCGGGCCCACTAAAAGAGAACTAAAAAAATCTCCCCTGCCCGCACCAGATCACTCCCCCCCTCTCGCACGATTCCTCTCTGTTCCCCATAGGGCTGCTCGCCCTCTCTCTCCTCCGGCCGCCCTCTCCTTCCGGCCTCCGCCGCCCTACTCCGGCCGCCCTCTCCCTCCGGCCTTCGAAGGTCGCCCCTCTCCCCCTTCACCAGTCGTTTTCTCCCTCTGTCATCTTGTGGCCACATCTACCAGGAGGTCGCGAGAGGGGTGAGTTTGTTCGTTCCTTCTCTGTCTCACGGCCATATCATTGATCTTGCTTGCTCTAGCGCTAATTCTGATTTGGAAAAGTAGATCCTGATCAAACTTGGTATAGATTTGTGGTGCACGCTTGGAATTGTTTGATGCTGCTTGAGGAGGTAATAAATCTTTCTAGAGGCCCAAAGATTCAGGTCACCTTTCTAGGTATTTCAATTTCAGGCTTGCATTATTTCTAGAGGCCCAAACATTCAGTTCACCTTTCTAGGTATTTCAATTTCAGGCTTGCATTACTTCTAGAGGCCCAAAGATTCAGTTCACCTTTCTAGGTATTTCACTTTCAGGCTTGCATTATTTCTAGAGGCCCAAAGATTCAGTTCACCTTTCTAGGTATTTCACTTTCGTGCTTGCATTATTTCTAGAGGCCCAAAGATTCAGTTCACCTTTCTAGGTATTTCAGTTTAGAGCTTGCATTATTTCTAGAGGCCCAAAGATTGATTCACCTTTCTAGGTATTTTAGTTCTGAGCTTGCATTATTTCTAGAGGCCCAAAGATTAAGTTCCCGATCGGCAAGCGGCCTGCTACCCATGCCGGTATCGACCTCAACTCGCAAAGGCCGGCGTCGGAGGGGTTCCCGGGGCTTGGGCTCTATAGAGCCTTCCTCCAGAGCGGCGATGGCAAGCTCCTCCCTTAGTGCGTGAGGGGCTCCGGGCTCCCTCCCTATCGTGAATGACTTCCGCAATGAGTTAGCTCATTCTTTGTTTCATGAAGTGTTTTTTTATTTTGTGAAGCTTGATTGACGACTTGTATGTTTAAGTGGGATATCTCATTTGTATGGACAAAGTAAAAATTATCATGTTTTGCATGCTTGATTTGTATAGATGGTTCGTTTATGTCAATTGTGAGCGGGATGAGGCCACAGAAGAGCCGGCCACACCAAAAAAATCCGGCAGGAAATAGGGTCCAAAGTAGTCAAATGATTGAGATAGAGCATTTATTGTCAATCTAACCCTGCCATCCATACACCTCTTTGGTTTAGAGTTAGTTCAGGGTTAGAATCTAACTCTAACCTCTAACTGAGTTAGAGTTCTCCTCGTCTCGGTCCATCGCCATCATACTTTCCCCATTCCTGTGTTTTCAGTATCATGCGAATCAAAGAGGCCCTTTTTTTGTGGGAAAAATCAAAGAGGCCCTTAGACTGGTTTCGGTCTGGCCATTTTTTACAAACGTGTTATGTCCATAATTTAATGAACGTGCTCCGGTTCCCATGAAAATAATCCGGTTTCATGTAGTAATTCATTCATTTATTTATTCTTCTGCGGGGGGGGGGGGTGCATATAATTCATGAGGTCTGAAATGTAAAGTACCCCGGCATATGCTCCGAGTCGTGCATGCACTACGACCCAGATGCTCTGTGTCCCGCATGTCGGTGAATGGGAGCACGTGGAAATAGCCTAGGAGTACATATAGGAGGATAAATGCGTGAAATAATATGTATTGTGAAGCATAGCCGCGGTTCAAAAAGGAGACCTAAAGTGATGACAGCTATAGGTCGCACGCACCCAACTAGTGGTACTAGACATATGACTAATTTTTTCCTCAAAAAAAAGAGGCACGAGTGCTTAGTACTCCTATTATATAAACATGAGTCCCATCTGACAATAGCGTCCGTGCTACAGCTAGCTCTCCTCCCTCGTTTCTCTCTTCTAGTTCTAAACTCGGCCGACGCCCGGTGGGCGGGGTGGGTTTGCTCAACTGCGGCCCCACCTCACAGTGAAAACGTTATGAGTGGAATAAAAATGCCATATACTCCCTCCGTTCATAAATATAAGCCTTTTTAGATACTATTTCAAATGGAATACAGCATACAGATGTATGTAGACATAGTTTAGAGTGTAGATTCCCTCATTTTGCTCCGTATGTAGTAGTCACTTGCTGAAATCTTTAGAAAGACTTATATTTGGGAACGGAGGGAGTACTATACTAATAAAACATTAAGGCCACGAGGTGATGCAGTGTTGGTTACATGAGGCAAGAAGAAGAGATGCATCCATCGACGACGCTCACCTCCTCGACTTAGGGCGCCGGCCCACCGAACGGCGCCTAAGTAGCAGCGAGTTTCGTGGCCAGGTCGACGTGCTTCTGAACAATGGCGTCCAAAGATTCCAGTCGCTGGAAGAAGGCCAATGTCTTTCTGTCCTCGCTTGCCTTGTACTGGCCTATGTAGACGATTTCCTCGTAGACGTGGATGTGCAGGTCGACGGTTTCTTGCATGGCGTGGCGCTGCACGGCGAGCGCGGCCTCGAGGTGCACATTCTTCGTCGCGACCTCCGGCACCTGCAGGCCCACCAGGGCTTGAAAGAGTTCGTCACCATGGAGGCCGATGCGGGTGGCAAGCAATGAGGAGCTGGTAGCGCTGGTGGCCTTGAAGACGGCAAGGTCGTCCGCGCGCTTCTTGACGGCGGTGAACTTGCGGATGGAGTTGACCATCATGTCGTCCATGCGAGAGGCGAAGCCGGCGTTGGCGAGGGCTACGAAGCCTGCGGTCGCCAGCACCGTCTAGAAACGCTGCACGGTGTGGGGCCACAGGCCGGCACCTTGGATGATTTGGCACAGCCGACTGCCGCTCACGTCCATCGCATCCATAGGTGCTTGTGGCTTCTGGTCACTTGGTCTTGGATTGGAGTGAGCAGTGTTGCGCAAAGACTTGGGAGTAGATGGATTGGAGTGGTGGGGCGCCTTTATTATATGAGAGTCCAAACTCTGTTGCATTCACATCGTGCTGGCTCTATTCTGCTTCTCCAATTAATTCCCTCTGCATGTAATTGAGGATGCATCATTAACCGTTCAACGTCTCGGGAACCGCTACCCTCTCCCTCCTTGGCATTCAAGCACCTATGGACCCGTCGACGATGAGGTGCCTATGGTGACTTCGTAAATTTCAAGATGATAGTGCCGTGCGTGTGTGCGTTCATAGGGGTGAGTGTATACGCGTGTATATGAGCGCTCGCGTCTGTACTGTGTAAAAAAACCGTAAATGCGTGTCAAAAAGAGACTAGTCAGTATACTCAATATTGTGCACCTCGGAGAGGAAAACGATAGAACTAAATGCGTATTTATTTACGGTGCAGATTCACTCATTTTGCTCCATATGTACTCCATCTCGGTGTATACTAGTCACTTGTTGAAATCTCTAGAAGGGCAAATACTCCTTTCTGGTTTACAGGGCTATACAAGCAAGTAGTTGTACGTACTAGTACAATAGTGGGCTCATATAGCAATTTTGTCTCATGCAAGAGCACGGCTATATCGTGCTCCAATGTTACTTAGCGCAACGTTCGGTTTGCGCTTGGCTCTTCGCCTCTTCGATAAGACGAACAATGATGTTACTACTACTGCTTCTACAGTGTCGAATCCACTGCTGCATGTCCGTCCACCGCGAGCGGGATGGATAGCTTGTTGTAGAAGTACTACTAAGCAAAAGCCTGTCCTCGTTTGCGAGCAACCGCGCGCATGGGTGAGGGAGAAGGCGTGTAGTAAAATCAAGCTTCTCCTCGTTGTACGAGTTGACGCGACACATCATAGCACTGGCCCCACATGCTTGCCTCTAAACTTGGCTGAAAAGACCCATGATGTACAATATATTTGCTGCAACGTCTAACATTTACCCACCACAAATTAAAATATATGTGGCCGTATGCATCGTTACGATGCGAGGCCGAGAATCCTCCTGTTCGAAAAAAACAAATTAAAATATATATTCCTGTCTTGACCAGATGAGCGTGCAAACTACAATCACCAGGGTGTCAGGTAGGGCCAGAAGACTATTTTAATTTTTTTTTTAAACTTCGAGACGGCCACATAGCATGGAGCCGACCCCAACGATTTTAAGCTTACAAGCACGGTACATGCTATCCTAGACTACTCTACACATGAAACTGCCACACGAGCGTCCGGGCTGCGCTCTTCGCCTCTTGGGAAGTCAAACAATGATGGAGTACTAATCTTGCCTTTGGAGGAGTACTACAATACGCTTACAGCCATCGACACCGATTGAACTGCTACATGTCCACAGCGTGCGAGAGGGAGAGCGTGTGGCTAAAGCTTCTCCTAGTCTTGCCAGCCACCACGCTCATGGGCGAGGAGGGACACTCCTGCCTTTGCGTGTATGGCAGTGGGCCCGGCAGTGTGTGGCCAACTTTGTCATACAGCCAAAGGCGAGTGCGATTAAGTCCACGAGGGAGAGGATAATCAAACTTCTCGTTGATGTACGAGTTGACGCGACACATCAAAGCACTACACTCAATATATTTCAATAATTTGCGTTTACCGATGCATTAATTACAACGCATGCATGCATGCCGTGACTCTCCTTTTGATACTTGCATGTGTTGATTTAATGCACCTTGAAGTAGTATAAAATATGTGACGGTAAAGCTTTGTAATACCCCGTGTCGGTGTCAAAACCGGCGGATCTTGGGTAGGGGGTCCCGAACTGTGCGTCTAGGCGGATGGTAACAAGAGACAAGGGACACGATGTTTTTACCCAGGTTCGGGCCCTCTCGATGGAGGTAAAACTCTACTCTTGCTTGATTGATCTTGATGATATGAGTATTACAAAAGTTGATCCACCACGAGATCGAAGAGGCTAAACCCTAGAAGTTGGCCTATGGTATGATTGTTGTTGTTGTTCCTACGGAGAGGGCTAGGGTTACACAGAGTCGGTTACAATGGGAGGAGATCTACATATCCGTATCGCCAAACTTGCCTTCCACGCCAAGGAGAGTCCCATCCGGACACGAGACAAAGTCTTCAATCTTGTATCTTCATAGTCCAATAGTCCGACAAAAGGTTATAGTCCGGCTGTCCGGATACCCCCTAATCCAGGACTCCCTCAGTAGCCCCTGAACCAGGCTTCAATGACGATGAGTCCGGCGCGCAGATTGTCTTCGGCATTGCATGGCGGGTTCCTCCTCCGAATACTTCACAGAAGATTTTGAACACGAGGATCGTGTCCGGCTCTGCAAAACAAGTTCCACATACCACCATAGAGAGAATAATATTTCCACAAATCTAATCTGCTGACGTATTTCACAGTGTGTCATCACACTTCAACCAAGCCACCACTCGAATCGTTTTTTATAATCAGCCTCAGCGCGTTTCGCGAGGCAGTTTCCTTGGCACGTCTTGTCGAAGCAGAGATCGTGTCCCCTTATTGCGGGATTCTCATCAATACGGATGTGGGTAACCCAAACGCGCCCGTTGGTATGACCCCTCAATTGGAGGTAAGTCCCAGACGGTCACGAAGTGAGCACTTGGTATCCAACCTCTTTATAAAGAGACCAAGGCCTATTCTTTTCTTTAGATCTTCATCAAATCCGCCTCCCGCCTCGAGTTCCAACACCCAAAGCTTAGGTTTAGGCGCTTCAGACCTCCAATTATGTCCAGATCCAACCTTCAAGTTCGGTGGATGCCTTCCTCCGTCATGGAGGAAGACATAGTAAAGCTACGGGAGGCCAGATACCTGACCGACGAAATCCCGCAAAGGCTACCTTCTCGAGGGCAGGTTATCCCCACTCCTAAGCCCGGTGAGAATGTCGTGTTCGTATCTCACTTCCTCCGAGGGCTAGGCTTCGCGCCAGATCCCTTTGTGAGAGGGCTTATGTTCTATTATGGGCTGGACTTCCATGGTTTAGCTCCGGAGTCTATCCTCCACATCTCATCGTTCATCGTTGTGTGCGAAGCCTTCCTCCGTATTACCCCTCACTTCGGACTGTGGCTCAAGACCTTCAAAGTGGAGCCGAATATGATCGAGGGGCGGCACGTAGAGTGCGGAGGCGCCGTAATAAGTAAAAACGTCGACGCCCCATGTCCCAAAGGCTCTTTCCAGGAGGTGTCTAGTTTATGGCAACGAGAGTGGTTTTATATCACAGCTCCCAGGGGCACTAAGTGGGTGGCCCCACCCGTCTTCCGCTCGGGTCCGCCACCACAACTAACGTCATGGGTTAACAAGGGGCTGGACTGGGGACCAGTAAAGGATGTGCCCGTATTGCAGAACCGCATCCGAGATCTCCTTGAGAGAGATGTCAGTCTGGTCATGGCGATGCAAGTCATGTTAATTCGTCGAGTCCTGCCTTGCAAACGTCGTCCTCTCCGCCTGTGGGAGTTCAATCCGGAGGGACCGCGAGCTCTTCAAAACTTCCTTGGCATGACGCCTCAGGAGATGTACAAATTGTTCTTTGGACCACAAATCTGTGTCCGGACACTACAGAGGATGCAGGTCTGAGCTGCAATCGCCCGGATACCCAAGTAAGTAGCCCCGCATCCGAACACACTGCCCGTTTATTTATCGCAACATCGCCCTAAAAAAGCCGCTCTTTAACCAGGATTGGATAGCGAAGGCAAAGTTGATCAGGTGTCCGGCCCCCCTTCCCGAGTCCTCACCAGATCCCGTGATAACCAGGATGCTGGAGATCGCGCCCTATCAAGCGCCTTCAGGTGAAGATAAAGGAGGGAACAAGGAGGCTGGGGCCTCCACGAAGGAGGTTAGCGGTGGAGGAGAAACTAAAACTTCCTCTCCTCAGGGAAGAAAGAGGACCGCCTCTGAGGGCCCGGAGACAAGGGTCTCCAAACGGGGGAAGAAAACTTTGCCGAGGGTCCCGACCTGGGGAATTCCCTGGCCGCACTATGCCCTCAAGGGGATCAGCCCTCCACCGAGTTGTAAGTAAAAGGGTATTTGATAATGAAAATATCTCGCCTCACTTCCGAGGAAGATAACCGAAGCATTTATTTTGCAGTTCGGATCTCAGCCCTTCTCAGCAGAGCTCATCTTCAGGGGATCTTCTTCGGAGATGATGGAGAGCGAAACGCCTCCCCCCGCCATACCGCCTCATGAGGCGGGCGACCCCGGGGTGTCGTCACGGAGGGTTTCTCCTGATCCGGCAAGGCCAGAGGGCAATCCTATGGCCACCCGAAGTCCTCAGTGTCCGGCTCTTGAAGAGAGGAACCGAAAGAGTCCGGCACCGTCTGGTGCGCGGTCGGACACACTGAGGGATATGCTAGAGCAAGCAGCTACCTTAGAAGAGCACCGCACATTAATGAGTACGGTGGTTGCAAAGATCTCGTCCGCCGAGAGCGGGTTGCATGAAGCTCTTACGAGTCTATTGACAGGTTTTGAGGTACGCGAAATGATGTGCATTTTTGACAGTACCGCACATTTTTAGATGCGCCCTGTGTAGATAGTAGCCCCTGAGACTCTGGGTGCTGTCGAAAATGACGGCACACAGAGGATCATAGTCCCAGGAATAATCTTGCTGCCTTAATATGCAGGTGGTGAAGTGTCCGGTGGCCATCCGGACTGACGAGTTTGCCGAGCTAAAGCGGCAGCTTGACGTGGCAGATGCTGACATCGTACTTGTCAACAAGCGGCTTGACGAGGCACAAGGTATGTGATTCCCCTGATGACACATGGGAAGAGGAGCATAATGCCAGTATCTATAACATGTGTGTTAATGCAGATGGAGCCGCAGCTGTGGAGACCCTTCGGGCGGAACTTGCCCGAGCCAAAGAACAAGCGAGAAAAAGTGATGCGGCTGCCCAAAAGGCAATCGAAGAGCTGAAAGCCGAAATGGCTGCTCACTGCCAAAGCAAAGAGGAAATAGCCAGGATGGCTGTGGAATTGAAGAATGACGCTGACCGTTGCAAGCTTCTTGAAAGGAAGATCAAGCAAAGAGAATGGACCTGGAGAAGGCCATGATGGAGGCCAAAGACACCCCCTCTGCAATGAGAGCGATGAAGGAGGAGCTACGTCAGGCCGGAGATATCGCGGCCGGAAAGCCCTTTATGCTGCGGATGAAGTTCGGAGATCCTAAGTATGCACCTTCGGACCGGCGGTGGAGCTCGGCGGACGCATATATGGATTTGGCGGCAAGTGCGGCCGATGCGGCCGAATACTTCTGAGATCAAAAAGATTGCAAAGTGGAAAAGTTGTTCTGGTCACAATTTAACGATCCAGAGCGTCCACTTCCATTGACCGATTGGTTGGCCGAATGGGCCGAACTGAATAGATTGTCCGGACTCGCCATGAGGTCTCTTGTGGATCATCTGTGGCCAGAAAGGCCAAAGCCGAACAGTTATTTTAGATTGGTGCAACACTTCCTTGGTGCGGTGCCGCATATCAACGCGATGAAGAGGTCGGCGTGAGTAGAGCGTGCGCGGATGGCCCTTGCCCGTGTGAAGACGTACTGGGCGGAGATGGAGGCCACCGCTATTCCAGCCCAAGATTCGGACGAAAGTCGAGTACCTGCTGAGCACTACTTTCGAGAAGTTCTTGAGGGCGCTCGTTCAATAGAGGCGCAGTGCTCAAAGAATATTATGTTTTAAGGACATGTATTCCCATTGATAAACAATGTTTTGCTGAATTGTAAAGGCTATTTTATACTTTTGCCTGAAAGAATTATAACACCTCCTGTGCGGCCGATTATGTATATATGTATATAACCTGAAAGATGGCAGTCGGCGGCTTCAGCCCCCACGCATATAATGCGGGGGGTGCTCGCAGAAGACGCATGTTCACACTTGATCCAACGTCTTGGTCCATTAATGGAGGTGATAGCGCAGCGAGCTAGGAAATCGGACTATAATGCTTTAACACTTTCACTTAGCCATAGGAGTTTGACAGTGGGGCTATGATATAGCCCCTGGTGGCTCCGCGCTCATCCGAATTCGGGGCGCGTACATGCCTGGCCGGGAAACGACCCTTCGTTAAGGCAGAGGAATCCCGAAGATTCCGCTAGGTCATCGAGTGGTTGACCAGTCTCACGCTATATCATGACAGTCAGTTTTCGGATTTCTCTACTGAGGTGCTCGTCCGGGCGAACCAGGGCACAATCGCAGTAGTTCTCCTGGTGCCGCCTTAGCCGATAGAGCGGACCGTAGGGCAGCAAAACACAGGAGCCGGGCAACCCAATATTTGACCAAAGACATGATTCGGAGCTGATGCATATAAGGCCAAACTCGCGACGCCGAACACTCCCTAAGGTATTCGGTCTTTATGATGTAAACCGGGCTAGACGGTGCCCTTTGTAGTAAGCCCACGGTGTCCAGTGCGTGCAATATTACGGCGTGGCCACATGCCAAGACGCCAGCCTCCTTCTCGGTTGTCTTTGAGAATCTGGGGGATGTGTATCAACAAGAGACAGTAAAAAAGGTTTACGCAGGGTCTTAATCTAAAAAGAATCCTTGGAACGGGTCCCTGTTGCACGTCTGCGTCTGTGTCTCCGTTGTGCCGTATCCTGGACGGGTGTAGCACGATGGTCATCTATAAAAGAGAGGAAGTTTAGTTGAAAAAGTAGTCCTGCAAAAAGGTAGATTATGCTAAATGAACCATATATAGATCAAGATGAGAGAAGTTGAGCCTAATTGTTGCTTGCTTATACGTTGAGCCCCTTGCATTATTATAGGGGTATAGCCATCGAACCTGCATCGATATATGTAGCCACACCGGACTCGTCTAACCGCGTCCGTGGTCTTGACGACCTGTGGGATGCTCTATTTGGTGAGGCCGTCTAGTGTGCGGCTGCCAAGGCAGCCGCACGGTCCTCCGCGCGCAAGGAGCGCTCAATACTTCCATTTACTGTAATGATGCTGCGTGGACCGGGCATCTTGAGCGTGAGAGAAGCGTAATGCGGTATTGCGTTAAAACAAGAAAAAGCTTCACGTCCGAATAATGCTTGATAGCCATTTTGGAACAGAGCGATGTGAAAGGTTAACTTTTCGCATAGGAAGTTATCGGGGAAGCCGAATATAACCTCTAGTAGCAAGGATCCCGTGCAATGGGCTTCTGGGCCTGGCGTTACACCTTTAAAGGTAGTATTGCTATGGCCAATTTTTGTTGGGTCAATCCCCATTTTGCAGACTGTGTCTTGATATATCAGGTTTAAACTACTACCGCCGTCCATCAGGACTCGTGTAAAGTGGTATCCGTCAATTATTGGATCTAACACCAAGGCAGCCCATCCTGCATGCCGAATACTGGCTGAGTAATCTCGATGGTCGAAGGTGATCGGCTGGGATGACCAGTGGCAGGGCTCCGCTGTAACGGGCCCTGGGGCGTATGTCTCTAGAGTGGTGCTTTATTTCTTCCCTTCATCACGTGTAACACGTTTACCGTTTTGACTTCTGGTGGAAATTTCTTCTGTTCCCCAATGCCTTGTTTACGAGGTTCGTCCTCGTCTTCACTTGGTGTATCCAGCCCCTTGTGTTCGGCGTTGAGTTTGCCGGACTGCTTGAAGACCCAACATTCTCTATGGGTATGATTTGCAGGTTTACCAGGGGTCCTGTGGATTTGACATATCTTGTCCAGAATCTTGTTTAGGCTGGACAGTTCATCCCTGTTGCCTTTGGGAGGCAGCTTTTGCTGACCCTGCCGAGAGCTTTTGAATCCGGCGTTTACCGTCGTACTCTTCGGGCTGTCTTCTTTAGTCCGGTGCTTGCTTTTGCTGCGTCGTGGCTTCCCGTTTCCATTCCTGACTTCGGATGTACTTGGGTCGCTGGTGCTACATCGGGCTAACCAGCTGTCCTCGGCCGCGCAGAAGCGGGTCATGAGGCTTGTTAATGCAGCCATTGTTCTCGGCTTTTCTTGGCCGAGGTGTCAGGCGAGTCATTCGTCTCGAACGCTGTGTTTGAAAGCTGCTAAGGCTTCTGCGTTCGGACAGTCGACTATTTGGTTCTTTTTAGTAAGAAACATGTTCCAAAGCTTTCGGGCTGACTCTCCGGGCTGTTGAGTTATATGACTTAAATCGTCTGCAGATCCGTGGTGGGACATAGGTCCCTTGAAAATTTGCGAAAAGCGTCCTCAAGCTCTTCCCAACTTCCAATGGTGTTTTCGGGAAGGCCTTTAAGCCAATGCCGGGCTGGCCCTTTGAGCTTGAGGGGTAAGTACTTGATGGCGTGGAGATCGTCTCCTCTAGCCATGTGGATATGGAGGATATAGTCCTCAATCCAGACGCCAGGGTCTGTCGTTCCGTCATATGCCTCTATGTTCACGGGTTTGAATCCTTCTGGAAATTCATGGTCCATCACCTCATCGGTGAAACATAGGGGGTGTGCGGCACCCCTGTACTTGGGTGTGCTGTAGTGTCCGGAATTTTGTTGTATTGCACTGCGTGCTTGAGCGCGCTTTCTTGGCCCGTAGATGGATCTAGTTGGGCCGTCCTTTTGGTGCGAGTTTTCGCGTGGATCGCGTACTGGCTTGTGTGCGGCGTTGTTTGCCGCTCTGTGTTGGCCGCGAGGTCGTCTATCCGACCGTGTGGCTGTTTTGTTTTTTGGTTGCGGGGACTCTAGGGCCTCATCATCGAATTCAGGTAGCAGCTTTCGCTTCGGGTAGCTCTTTGTATGGCGACTGTCGCCATACTTTTCCGCGTTATTGAGTACTTCACTCCATCTACTTCTGAGTGTATCTTGCGCAGCCTTGAGCTTTCGCTTCTTCTCTTTCAGGCTCCGTGCAGTGGCGACAAGCCTCTGATGGAAATTCTGCTCTTCCATGTTTTTGCCCGGTGTGATATCATCCGGACTATTATCTTCGCCGGAGACGGGTTGTTCGTTTTGATTCTCCGTGTTGCCGTGGTCGGACGCTGGTTCATGTTCGTCGTCCGCTGGCTCACCCTGCTCTATCGCTGGGTCTGTACGATCGCTGTTTCTGCCGAGGCGGGATTTGGAGCGACGCTTACGCCGCCGCTTTGACTGTTTATCGAGGGAACGATCCCTCGCTGCGTCCTTCCGTTCCTCTTCGTCGCTTTCTTTGGGTGTGTCCACCATGTATACATCATATGATGAGGTGGCTGGCCAGTGCCCTGTGGGCAGTGGTTCCTGTTCGTCTCCTGCATCGTCGTCTATGCCGTCGATGTCTTCAGAGTCGAAGTCGAGCATGTAGGTCAAATCATTGACAGTGGCTATTAAGTGGGTGGTGGGTGGGCATCAAATTTCTTCGTCATCCGCATCCCAATCCTGCCGGACATAGTCCGGCCAGGATTCTCCTGATAAGGAGAGAGACCTTAATGAGTTCAGCATGTTGCCGAAGGGCGAGTCCTGAAAGATATCCGCGGAGGTGAACTCCATGATCGGTGCCCCGTTGGACTCAATAGACACGGGCGCAGGCGGTTCGGAGTCCATGGCCGGGGAAGAATATGGCAATTTGGAGTCACGTCTCTCGTGAAGGGTAAGGTTGGTATTCGGCTCGATCGCCGTTGAGACTGCGGCTCTCGTGGCGGGGTCTAGCCCCCCGCCCGTGGACGGCGCAATTGGCTCCGAACTGAGGGTCGGAGTGGTTGCAGGTGCGATCTCCTGGACACTGTCCGACGGCAGAGCTAAATCATGCTTATCGAGACCGTGCGGTGCACTCTGCAGGGGCTCGAATCCATCGAAGATCAAGTCTCCGCGGATGTCGGCCGTGCAGTTTAAGCTTCCGAACCTGACCTGGTGGCCAGGGGCGTAACTCTTGATCTGCTCCAGATGGCCAAACGAGTTGGCCCGCAGTGCAAGGACGCCGAGTACAAAAATCTGTCCGGGGAGAAAAGTCTCACCCTGGACGGCATCGCTATCGATGATCGAAGGAGCCATCAAGCCTGATGGTGACGACACAGAGGAACTCTCAATGAAAGCACCAATGTCGGTGTCAAAACCGGCGGATCTCGGGTAGGGGGTCCCGAACTGTTCGTCTAGGCGGATGGTAACAGGAGACAAGGGACACGATGTTTTTACCCAGGTTCGGGCCCTCTCGATGGAGGTAAAACCCTACTCCTGCTTGATTGATCTTGATGATATGAGTACTACAAGAGTTGATCCACCACGAGATCGAAGAGGCTAAACCCTAGAAGCTAGCCTATGGTATGATTGTTGTTGTTGGTCCTACGGACTAAACCCTCCGGTTTATATAGACACTCGAGAGGGCTAGGGTTACACAGAGTCGGTTACAATGGGAGGAGATCTACATATCCGTCTCGCCAAGCTTGCCTTCCACGCCAAGGAGAGTCCCATCTAGACACGAGACGAAGTCTTCAATCTTGTATCTTCATAGTCCAACAGTCCGGCAAAAGGTTATAGTCCGGCTGTCCGGATACCCCCTAATCCAGGACTCCCTCACCCTGGCCCAGGTCGAGAGATGGTTGTGCACGAGGAGGGCGAGATCATGTAGACCGAACAGGACCCGACGATGGTGCTCTATAAGGTCTCGATGGACCTCACCGTGCTGCACTGCCCCTTGTGCCTCCGCCCCTTGACGCCTCCAGTGTATGAGGTTCGAATACACCTCGTCCGTTCGGCTGATTGAGCAAGGTGCAGGTTTCTTGATTGATGTGATGTTCGATTGATTTTTGCAGTGCAAGGGAGGGCACCTGGCCTGCGCGGACTGCCACGTCGAGCGCCCCGGGAACCAGCGGCAATGCCAGAAGTGCGAGCGCGGCGGTGGCTTCAACGTGCGGAACACGGCGGTGGACTCCGTCCTTTCGTCGGTGAGGGTGGAGTGCCCGCATGATGGTTGTGGGCTCTACGTCACTTATCACAAGCTCGCCGATCACCAGAGCGTGTGTCCGCTTGCGCCCTGCAAATGCCCCGTGCCCGTCTGCGGCTAGGAAGGCCCGCCGCCGGCGCTCTACCACCACATCAGCACCGCGCATCCCATGCCCGTGCACAGGATCCAGTACGGCAAGGTGCTCCAGCTGCAAGTGCCACTGTCGGAGCCACGGCTCTTGCTGTTCACGGAGGAGGACCGCCGCGTGTTTTTCTTGGTCGGCGGCGTGCTCGACATCGGCGCGCCTATCACCATGTCGGTTGTCTGCATCAGAGCGGGGGCGTCCCCACTGCCGCACTACGTGGCCAAGCTGTGGGCGAACGGCCCGCCGGGGGAGCCCAATGGCACGACCCATGCCGTCAAGGTGGAAATGGAGGTGACAAGCAGCAAGGATCCTGGCGACGTCGACGTGCAGGAGCTGACCTTCTTGACAGTTCTGCCCAAGCTGCTGGCCGGGGCTAAGCTTGTGTCCCTCCACATTCAGATTGACAAGCTCACGTCCTAAATGTTTCTACAGTGCCTTCTGTTTATCTTAGTAATATGCTAATATAGGGATTACCTTGGTCTACTTTAGCTTTAGAAATGGCGGGTTTTGGTGGCGATGCAGCAATTACTTCGACATCATATCAGTAATTTCCATCAGTCGTACGGTTATTTTGTGTCTGTTGGATATAAAGTTCCTTTGGGTAAGAAGTAGTACTTGTCATCAAAATGGATAAAAGGAGATGTATGTAGACGTATTTTAGTTCTACATACGTCCCTTTTTATCCATTTTGATGACAAGCACTCCCTCCGTTCCACAATACATGCCTTCCATTTGTCAAAATATAGATGTATCTAGATATGTTTTAGTATATACGTACATCCATGATAGAGCCAATCGTATGGTTGAGAACACTACAATTCGTAGCTAGAGATGCGTGTGTGACTCCCACATGCAGAGGCCGGGGGTCATCATCCTCCTTTTCGAGAAAAAACAGACGTGTGTGTGAGAGGACGAGTGCATGCGTGCACCTCTTCTCTTCCTATATAACGTACTACTAAACTCAGAGTAAAAGTTTTTGTGGGTGCCACGATGGTGCGTGCGAGAAGTCCCAAGGGATAGGTTTAATGCGTCTAAAAAAAGACTAGCCTAGAGCTCGCCACGCGGCTATTCCTGTCGAACGCCCCATTAACCGTAAGATATGTATACGATGGTGCCAGTTATTGCACGTACACAGCAGTACTCCCTCCTTTCCGGTTTATAGGGCTTAATTCAAAAATCTCACCAACCAAGATGGTGAGTGGTGGAATATTTTTTGTAGTTCGCAAACGCACCTAATTAATGCTCTTGTTTTTCTCAAAAAATTATGTTTATCAATGCATTAATTGCAATGCATGCATGCATAAAGTATATGCATTGATCAATTTTCTCTTAATACTTGCATGTAATGATTTAATGCACCTTGGAATCTGAACATGTGTTGGGGAACAACCAAATTGAGCCTTATAAATGGAAAAACTAAAATTTTGATATAAGCCCTATAAAACCGGAAAGGAGGGAGTAGAAAAAGAAGTACTCCATCCGAGAATAGTGCCGCACTTCGAAACTAGAACCGTCAATAAATTTTGAGCTTGTGTCTCGTCACATTCCAAATTACTCCACGCTATATTGAATTGCAAACCTGTTCACACCGATCACAACCTAAACGGTTTCCCACTTAGGAGCGTATTAGTACCACGCTATATTGAATTGCAAACCTGTTCACACCAATCACAACCTAAACGGTTTCCCACTTAGGAGCGTATTAGTACTCGCTTATAAATACTAGTATGCCAAGATGACTGCACATTCCTCCTCAACTCCTCATCAACAAAAACAAACAAGTCATTCAGCATCCTTCCCTTGTGTCTGCCATGGCCAGCGTGAGTTCTGGGTCGAGAGATTGCCACCAGGGAGAGGCAAGCATGGAAGCGGAAGCACGAGAGATGTCCCGCCTCGCTGCGAGAGCAGCCGACATGTCCCGGCCACGGAAGTAGCAAAGACGGAGGTCCCGCCGCCACGTCGATGCAGCAGATCGTCCGCCAAGCACCGCTGAAGCAAAGAGAGATGTCCCGCCGCCACGAATGCAGCAGAGATGTCTCGCGCGCGACTGGAAAAATTTCGCGGGCGGCGACAAGCTATTACGAGAGCATGCATGCGATCGTCCATAGCCAGATGGATCAGATCTTCGGCTGGGCGAGGTTGCAGGACAACATGAAAGCCTCATTTGAACAGGCTACCGGCGTCACCGGCAACTAAGGGAGGTCAATGAGAGGCTCCAGGCCGAGCGCGACCTGCTGAGGGAGAAGATAAGGGAGGGCAATGAGAGGCTGCGGGCCGAGCGCGACCTGCTGAGGGAGAAGATCGTCCGAAGTGTAGACCAGCAGGAGGAGACCAGTGCCTTGTTGAAGAGGACCGGCGTCATCGTCAGGAAACTTATGGACGAGAATGACATGCTCATAACGAGCGCCAAAGGCTGGTGGAGGAATCCATGGATGTTCTCAAGCAGCGTCTTGAGGACACGAAGAGCTCATCGCCTTCGCCGCGGAGACTAGTTCCCGCTGCCTGCAAAGAATGCATCAAGAAAGTAGAGATCAGCGAGCGGATCCTTGTCTTCCTTCTTCTTTTGCCCTTGTGTATTTCTGGCGTAGCCGCATGTGGATTTTTTAATTATCTTTCTAATTATGTAAGACAATTAATTGTCCTTATCTTTTTGTGGAAGATCAATGTTGCGAGGCTGGAATGAAGAAAACTCTTGATGTGGCGACCCTGGCGTTGTTATTCTTCTAGTTGTTGCTGGGCTTTCTTCAGTTTCCTGGTTTCTTTTGATGTAATAATCGGTTTAGGATGTGGATTGTGTCGTCGGTTGTGAAATGTTGGGTTCTAGCGCGGATGTTTGGCCTTTGTTGGCCTCTTGGGATGTTGTGATTTCAATCTGGTAGCTTTTAGTCCTTCGTGTTAAATTTGGAGTTGTGCTGAACTTCTTGTGAATTGTTGTGGTCTTCAGTAATGAAAATCGGAAGGGGTAAGCCCTTCTTTGATAAAAAAATGAATCGTCCTTATATATTCATCAGTCTTGCTATAAGTCGCAGTAGATGCTATATAGGTCCGTCGGATCTTACATCAAGATCCGTGCTTTCAGATTTTCTTTTTTCTCTCTTAAATCTCAGTCGAGTGAGACATAGCTGTTGGAAATATGCCCTAGAGGCAATAATAAATTAGTTATTATTATATTTCCTTGTTCATGATAATCGTTTATTATCCATCCTATAATTTTATTGATAGGAAACTCAGATACATGTGTGGATACATAAACAACACCATGTCCCTAGTAAGCCTCTAGTTGACTAGCTCGTTGATCAACAGATGGTTACGATTTCCTGATCATGGACATTGGATGTCGTTGATAACGGGATCACATCATTTGGAGAATGATGTGATGGACAAGACCCAATCCTAAGCCTAGCACAAAGATTGTAGTTCGTATGCTAAAGCTTTTCTAATGTCAAGTATCATTTCCTTAAACCATGAGATTGTGCAACTCCCGGATACCGTAGGAATGCTTTGGGTGTACCAAACGTCCTGGCAATGGCGGGTGGCTATAAAGGTGCACTACAGGTATCTCCGAAAGTGTCTCATTGGGTTGTACGAATCGAGACTGGGATTTGTCACTCCGTGTGACGGAGAGGTATCTCTGGGCCCACTCGGTAGGACATCATCATAATGTGCACAATGTGACCAAGGGGTTGATCACGGGATGATGTGTTACGGAACGAGTAAAGAGACTTGCTGGTAACGAGATTGAACAGGGTATCGGCATACCGATGATCGAATCTCGGGCAAGTACAATACCGCTAGACAAAGGGAATTGTATACGGGATCGATTGAGTCCTTGACATCGTGGTTCATCCGATGAGATCATCGTGGAACATGTGGGAGCCAACATGGGTATCCAGATCCCGCTGTTGGTTATTGACCGGAGAACGTCTCGGTCATGTGTGCATGGTTGCCGAACCCGTAGGGTCTACACACTTAAGGTTCGATGACGCTTAGGGTTATAAAGGAAGTTTATGCGTGGTTACCGAATGTTGTTCGGAGTCCCGGATGAGATCCCAGACGTCACGAGGAGTTCCTGAATGGTCCGGAGGTAAAGATTTATATATGGAAAGTTGTTGTTCAGGTTCCGGGGAAAGTTCGGGGTTTTCTGGTATTGTACCGGGAAGCTTCCAGAAGGTTCCGGAGGATTCCGGAGGGGTCTGGAGGTCCGGAAATTGTTCCACCACGTCCAATACAGCAGCATGGGCTATAAGGGGGTGCCCTAGCCTTATTGGGCCAGGGGCACCATCCCCCCAAGGCCCATGCGCATGGGAGAGGGGAAACCCTAAGGGGGAGGGCCTCCACTTGACTTGGGAGGCACTCCTCCCCCCCTTGGCCGCCCCCTAGATGGGATCTAGGGCTGGCCGCCGCCCCTAGGGGTGGAACCCTAGGTGGGGCCGCAGCCCCCCTCTCCCCCTATATATAGTGGAGGCAAAGGGGCAGCCCAACAGACGAAGTTCTTCTCATGTTGGCGCAGCCCTACCTCTCTTTCTCCTCATATCTCGCGGTGCTTGGTGAAGCCCTGCTGGATCACCACGCTCCTCCACCACCACCACGTCGTTGTGCTGCTGCTGGATGGAGTCTTCCCCAACCTCTCCCTCTCTCCTTGCTGGATCAAGGCATGGGAGACGTCACCGGGCTGTACGTGTGTTGAACGCGGAGGTGCCGTCCGTTCGGCACTAGGATCTCCGGTGATTTGGATCACGGCGAGTACGACTCCTTCAACCCCATTCTCTTGAACGCTTCCGCTTAGCGATCTACAAGGGTATGTAGATGCACTCTCCTTCCCCTCATTGCTAGTTTATCCATAGATAGATCTTGGTGACACGTAGGAAAATTTTGAATTTCTGCTACGTTCCCCAACAATAGCCACGCCATTAAATAGAGGCTCGGGCGCCACTAATGGAGACCTTGGGAGAGAGGTGGACGGCAGATGGAGGTCAAAGGGCTCTCCTCCCGATAAGCACGCGCAGGGGTCTGACCGCACGCCTCTCGTACTCAAATAGCTACCCTTCATGGCGCCTCCTAGCTAATAAAAAATGGGGACGCGTGGCGGCACGTAAATGGTACTAGTAAGTAGAACGCCCACGGTTTCAATAATACTTGTGTTTCTGATTGTAACGTGACAACACTTGTTCCAAAATGACTTTGTTGATTGTTAATGTGTGCGCCTTTGCAAATTGGACTGCAAATTTACCACAGCATGTTGGTGCCATGTCATGGCACCAAGCCAAGTTTCATTATTTTCATGCGTGTTTTGGATTGACAGGAATTAAAAAACTAAGTTTCTCAATGTTTCCAACCCAGCCACGATGCCGAGAATTTTGAATTTCATTCCCATTTCTTGCATGGAACCTAGAAATTTAACCGAGGACACACATGTGATTTTTCAACCAACTTTGGTGCACTGGAACATGTGCTTGTATTTCAAATTTGAATTATGCACACAAAGGTGACAAGTTCCCTCCCAGAACCACGAGCCTTCTTGAGAGAAGCTCCGGTTTGCAAGAAGCTTATACCAAAATTTGTTCCTATTCAGCCATTTTTTTACCACCGCATGGTACTACCATGACATGACACCATGCCAAGTTTCGTGATTTTAAAACCAAGTTTCTCAATGTTCTCGACCGAGCCACGATGCCCAGATGTTTGAATTTTATTCTCATTTTTTGCATGGGACCAACTCCCTCCTTCCATCTATATAGGGCCTAATGTGTTTTTCAAGACAGCCTTTGACTATTGACAAGATTAATAGCACATGAGATGTATACTATGAAAATTATATTATTGGAAGCTCCTTTGACATACAAATTTGAAGGTATGCTTTGTGTAAGTTGCGTGTCATATATTATTTCTCTAACGTTTGGTCAAAGTTAGCCTCGAAAAACGCATTAGGACCTATATAGATGGAAGGAGGGAGTAGAAATTCACCCGAGGACACAAATGTGATTTTTCAACCAACTTTGGTGCACGGGAGCATGTGCTTGTAGTTCAAATTTGAATTATGCACATTAAATGACCAAAAACTCAATTAATGTGTAAATAAGGCCAAACGAAGCCGGAATAATTCCAAAATTAACAGGGCACTCATGTAGTCCTATGTTGCCTTTGAAAATAAACTCAAGGGGGACAACGTATATCGTTTCGCATTCAAAGGTGGCACGTTCCCTCTCAGAACCACGAGCCTTCTTGAGAGAAGCTTCGGTTTGCAAGAAGCTTATACCAAAATATGTTCCTATTCGGCCAATTTTTTTACAACAACATGGTAGTACCATGACATGACATCCATGCCAAGTTTCATGATTTTCAGACGTGTTTTGGATTTACAAGAATTCTAAAACCAAGTTTCTCAATGTTCTCGGCCGAGCCACGATGCCAGATGTTTTAATTTTATTCTCATTTCTTGCATGGGACCTAGAAATTCACTCGAGGACACAAATGTGATTTTTCAACCAACTTTGGTGCACGAGCATGTGCTTGTAGTTCAAATTTGACTTATGCACATTAAATGACCGAAACTCAATTAATGTATAAAAAACGGCAAACGAACCCGGAATAATTCCAAAATTTAAAAGGGCACTAATGTAGTTCTATGTTGCGTTTGATAAGACACTCAAGGGGTGGGGGGCAGCGTATATCGTTTCACACTCAAAGGTGGCACGTTCCCTCTTAGAACCACGAGCTTCCAAATCGGCCCAATTTTTTACCACAACATGTTAGTGCCATGACATGACACCATGCCAAGTTTCATGATTTCGAGCGAGTTTTGGATTTACATGAATTTAAAATCAAAGTTTCTCGATGTTCTCGGCCGAGTCATGACGCCTTGGATGTTTGAATTTCATTCTCATTTCTTCCATGGGACCTAGAAATTCAACCAAGGACACACATGTGATTTTTCAACCCACTTTGATGCACCGGAGCATGTGCATGCAATTCATATTTAGATTATGCACATTAAAAGTCCAGAAACTCAATTAATGTATAAAAAGGCCAAATAAACCCGAAATAATTCCAAAATTTAACAGGGCACTCATATAGTTCTATGTTGCCTCTGTAAATAAAATCAGGGGGGAGGCAGCGTATATCGTTTCGCACACAAAGGTGACACGTTCCTCTCGGAACCACGAGGCTTGTTGAGAGAATCTCCGGTTTTGCAAGAGGCTTATACCAAAACTTGTCCCAATTCAGCCAAAAATTATACGTACGAAACAGGGTTTAGATTATCCCAAACATCTCGCTACCTAGACCAATAATGTACTATGATTTGAATTCAACATAAAATGGATACAAATATTTGAATTGGAGAGCGTATGGTACATGTAGTTCATAGTGAAATATGATTACTGCTATATGTATGTTTTTGTTATCAAGATAATATTTAAATTATTGTATAACTTGACAACAATCGTATTCAAATAAGGAAAATTTATTCAAATTTAGTCCATATGGTAGACGACAATATATATGTTCACATGGTGGAGTAAAATGTTCATATATGATGGAAGATCAAAATGTACGACTACATCAATTATAAACCGCAAGGTCACCTAACGATATATTTGAATTCAACATAACATGGATTCAAAAATTGAAATTCAAGATCATGGCATCTGTAATCATATAAAAAGGGACATTACTCTTTCTTTGGTGGGAATTGATTTGTTTTTTGTTGTTGTTGAGGGAAGTGCGAATCGATTTGGTACTGTGAAAGGTAATCTTGTTCTCCCGATTTTTTTACATTTTTCTTGTAGTTTTTTCAATGGAATCTATAGAAATATAGTAAAAGGGGACATGACGTCTTGTCTTGTCATGCTTCAGCCTCGTCACCGTACACCTTAGCAGAGCTGCTCCAACGACGGAACCGTCCATCACAGCGGAGCAGTACCCTCGGCGCTGTTTCCAGAGGCCTCGGATCTTCTTCCCCGCCTTCGACAAATACACCAAAGATCATCACCATCCTCCACGTCCAACCCAATGATGCTTTGAGGTCCACAAGGCTATGCCAAAGAGGTTGTACACTCGTCGCATCACTTTGTTTCTCCATTCCTTTGTTCTTCCAATTCATGTGAGCTAAACATCCAGTTGACTGAAATCCTATGTTTCCAAATGCTCTGTATTGCACGTGCATTCCTATCCTATTCCTGTGTTTTCATGTCCCTGCGTTTATAGAATCCTCCAATTCTAAGGAGCCCTTACAGATTTACTTCATTTTCAGATAGGCGTCAAAGAAAACTCTGTGTGTTATGTCCTGCTCCTGTCGTGTCGTCATCCTCCCCACCTGAGGTGCACCATCGACGGAAGCGTTCACTGCAGCAGAGATCCCCCCTGCAGACTTCCTTTCGCCGCCTCAGATCATCTTCCCCGTTGCCGCATTACCATCATCGACTGAGCAGATGAACCTGAGGACTACATAGTTCCGGAAGAGAGGTCGCAGTCTTTCGTGTTTGCTTACGTTATACATCGATTGTTATTACCTGCTACTTTATCGTTCAATCTTGAGTTTTGAATTTCCCATGGGTCTCATATCGAGCCAGCAACGAATAGTATATGTCTACTATCTGGTTCATCTGGGGTCTTCTATGTGGTTCATGTTGGGTGGGCAACAAACAATAGATGATCCATTGTCTATCTTTTAAAGCTGAAGCTATAATCTACACCGCTATCATTAGTTTTGGATCCATCCACTCGTTTGCTACCATCAGTCTTGATTTTTGCATGCACCCCTTAGGCCTTACAAAATCTAACTATTTGTTTTTATTATGCATGTTAGATATTGTACACAATCGTACTGAACATGTAGAGAAAAAGAGAAGACCGTTGTGTGCGAATATAATGTCATGCAGACGCCGCTCCATGGTGGGCGAAGTGCGCCCCCCTCCTGCATTTCCAGATTGTATTCCAGAGGAAGATAACTGTTCAAATGGAGATTCAGAAGGAGCCGACCATGCCTGTTTACCACCTGTGGTGTTTGCTCTAACCTGGCATGCTGATGTTGGTCGTATCATGCATATGGTGCCTTGTGCTTACATTATACATCTTATATGTCATCAGCTTAGTTTAGATTTGCTTTGTGTGAATGCCACCTATTTGGTTTCGATATCATACTCCCACCATTCCTAAATATTTGTCTTTTTAGAGATTTCAACAAGTGACTACATACGGAACAAATGAGTGAATCTACACTCTAAAATATGTCTTTATACATCCGTATGTGGTAGTCCATTTGAAATCTCTAAATAGACAAATATTTAGGAACAGAGGGAGTATATGGGAATTATGCAATGCCATCTTCTTTAGCTAGGCATCATATACGTGAATCATGCAATGCCATCCTGTTTAGCCAGTCATCGTATATGTTAATTGTATCGTGCCATATTTTTCCATAATGTATTCCATTTGTCAACAATGTTTATACATTCATCTACTCTTCCTGTGCATCAGCCATTTGAGTCAGTCATGGGAAAATCTGGAGTGAAAACAAGATCTTCTGAGCAGTCAGTGCTACCTGTCGATGCAGATTTCTTGCTGGTTACAGATAGCTCCTCAGAGGAGGATTCAAAGAGAGATGACCAGTCGTATCCCCCCCCCCAGAGGTGCATGCTCTAACTTGGCTGGGTTATATTGCTCAAGTCATGCATATGGTGTCTTGCATTGCCATGCCATCTGCTTAGATTAGACATGCTTTGTGTGAATGCCTCCTGTTTTCTTTCTATATCAGATATGTGAATTATGCAATGCCATGTTTTTCAGCCAGTTATCATATATGTGAATTATGCACCGCCATGGAGCCATGCATCATATATGTGAATTATCTCATGCCATCTTTTTTTAATTACGTATTCCACTTGTCGACAATCTGTGTATATTGAACTACTCTTCATGTGTATCAGCCATTTGAGCCGGTTATGGAAAAATCTGGAGTGAAAACAAGGTCTTTAGAGTAGGCAATGGTACCTGTTGAACATTATATCTCGATGGTTATAGGGAGCTCCTCAGAGGAGGATTCAGAGACAGATGACCAGTCCTATATCCCACCTGAGGTGTATGCTCTAAGTTGCAATGTTTATATTTCTCATATGATGCATATGGTATCTTGCATTGCTTAGTTTAGACATCATATGCACAATATTGAATTCTATTTGCTTAGTTTAGAGATCATACATGCGAGTGCCAGCTGCTTAGTATATGAATCAATTATGTCAATTATATCATGCCATCCGTGTATACTTAGACAACATGTATGTGAATTATTTCATCCCAACCTATTTTAGAAAGACATCATATAGTTTTGTCATGTCATCCTGTTTAGGTACTCATCATATGTTGAATTATGCCATTATATCCTGTTAAGTTATCCATCATATATCTGAAACTGTGTCATGCTATCATATTTAGTTAGGCATCATATATGTGAAATTGTGTCATGCTGTCCTGTTTGGTTAGACAATATATATATGTGAATTACCACATCTGTCTATCATACGATGTCTGTACGTTCAATTTCTTTTCTTGTTTATCAGCCATTTGAATTGGAGGGGGTGATGGCAGTATCTAAGGGAGCAAAAACCCGTTCTTCACAAAAGTCAGTGCTACCGTTGATGCAGATAGAACCATGGTTGTACTGGCCCACAAACTAGCCCCACCACACATAATCGAGACTCTTCCAGATTGCACACTTACACCGTTGGGCAGAGAACTAGCTACAACCCATCTAACCGCAACCCCAGCGGATAGTAACCCACTTATAGTTGACAAAGCACCATGTCCACCACAGAGTACCCCCACACGAGCAGTTTGTAAAGCTACTGCAGTCCCCATAGCACGAAGACCACCACAGCTAACCCAAACTCCACGTTCAAAGAAGAAGAGCAACTGTTCTCAGGTCAGATTCTGTAGCTATGGTCCATACTCCTTTGCTGTTGCATCACTGTATTTACTCATATCAACTACTTTCGAATTTGAAGGATCCAATTGAAACTCCAATGGCGCAACAGGTATGTTTTAAACCTATTTCTTTAACTGTATTGCTGTTCTAACTTCTTTCTCTATGTTGATTTTAGTTTAAGTTGTATAAACAGTTATGTTATCATGTGATGCACATTACAAGTGCTGCCAATGTTGTGTAGTTTCTCACACTTATATTATGTCTATGCTGTTGTGTCTTAAAAATATATGAGTTGAACTGTATCTCTATCTTGATTAGGGAACATAAACTAGAATGATATGGACAATACAGTGACCATAGTACATAGATATATGTTTGTTTCATCTTTGTTATCTGTCCACCTTACTCTTGAACGGTTTACCAAAATGAGTTTTGTAAACTACAAGCTAAACCTGTGATGTGTCTGCTTGTTTCTCTTGTAGTATGCAAACAGAATATTGGAGAAGAGCACCCCACTATGCAATGGTAGAGAAAGTCATGCAGATAAGGTTCAAGATAGTGAGACAACCCTGTTGGTCTCCAAGAAAGGTGATAAAAACGATCTTGTAGGCGGTGAGAAAACCCCACGATCCTGCGTTGATGTAGTGTTCGAGTTCTTGGCGATGCATCACTGGCACAAGCTCTTCGAACTCGCTGAATCACTTGACTTCTTCGCCTCAGCTACAAGTCGAAAGGCATCGATCGGCCGTCTTTGGCAAGAAGTCAAGGACTGAGGAAGTCCCTGCGAGAATTAAGATGCGTACTTTCTTGTGCAACGACAAGTTTGGAGGATTTAAGCGCCAAACAAGAGAAAGTTAATAAGCTTACTAAGCATCTTGCCAGCATTATGGGTACCCAGGATATTGTTTCTTGAACTCTTCTGAAGTGGTTTCAGTTTTGGACTCGTTTTGTTGCGGCGTTTATATGCTGCTTTGTTCCCTATATTTGCACTGGTGGCGAACTTTGATGCCCAATGGATGTAATATGTGTAATAGCCGTGATAGCCTAGCATAAGTTGCTTGCTTATTTATTTCCTTGTTGTCTTTGTTTATTTGTTTGCTTGTAGTCAGTGCAGTTCTTTTTCCGCGGTTTGCTAGTGGCTACAATAACCTATTTTTTTAAACTAGGCCACAATAACCATGGGCTAATATTTAATGTAGTGACACTGGGCCTCCTACGGGCCATAGAAACATTGGGCCTTCTACGGGCTGTAGAAACAGTAGGCCTTCTACGGGCCGTAGAAACAATGGGCCTTCTACGGGTCAGAGAAACAATGGGCCTTCTACAGCCGTATCATCAATGGGCCTTATACGGGCCGTATGATCGATTACAAACATGGGCCAATAACAGCCGCATTATGGTCGTAAATGGGCTAGAGTTGGAATCGTCCGTTCATGGGCCGACCATAACGGGCCATCGTTAATAGGCCGTGTTGATGACGCTATGAAAACGGCCCAACGTATTAACGGACCACAAACGGGCCGACTGTAACCACGGGCTGAATTTGGCCCACAAGCAGAAAATGACAGTAACGGGCCGTAAATAAACGAATGCTGGAAATGAGCCCAAGAATAAATGGGCTCTGAGAAGGCCGAAAGATAACATGGGCTGGAAACGGCCCAACGGAATAATTGGCCGTTAATGGGCATAAAGTGATACACTGTTCATTACGGGCCAGTTTCACCACGGGCCGTTAATGGGTGTAAAGTGATACACTGTTCATTACGGGCCAGTTTCACCACGGGCCGTTAATAGGCCAAGAGTTACATAGGGCCTCATATGGGCCGAAAGACGTCATGGGCCGGAAGTGAAAACGGGCTGGAATCATATTGGATGGCCCAGATGACGCTACTGGGCCTAATTCAGATACGGCGTAACGGGCATTGGGTTAGCGGGCTGTAAATGGGCTATATGCGAACATGTCGTTAATAGGCTTTCCATGGGCCGGCCCGCCATGTTTTGACCAAGTCAAACGGGCCAGCCTTTTCACAGGAATGGGCCTCTGTTGGGCCGTGCCACGTCTCGGCGTATCATAGGCGCCTTCCGTCCAATGAGTGGATGACATCTGTCCCAACGATGAGCCGACACGTGTTTCCTCCAGCCAATGATGATTTTACACGTGGAAAATCCCCATTGGTCGGGGCTGTTAACGGGTTATCGGATCCAAAACCCGACCCGATAGCTTAACGGCGTTCCGTTATGGTGGATGCCACGTGTCGGTCACCCTTGACGAAAGCACTTCTGTGACGCGTGATTTATCGTCATGGAAGTGGACACTTCCATGATGATATTTTGGTAATGTCATGGAACACTTCTACGACACCACAGGTATGACTATCTTGATTCTGTCATAAATTTGTCATGGATGTACATGCATGACAGAAAACGTGACCTACTGTGACAAACACGTATCATCGCGGAAGTGTATTTTTTTGTAGTGTGAACACTATTAATGCTAGAATAGACTATGAGAAACAAACTGTGGGTGTTTGCTTTGGTAATGAGTCTCATGAGTTTAATTTTTCCAAGTTTAGTAGAAATCTTCATGAAAAAGAATTTCCTAGTAAGGATGAATTCATTGGTCTTGCTTCTATTGCTGTACCACCTATAGATCCTTTAAAACAATATTTGCTAGACCATGAAAATGATTTACATATGCATGAAAGGAATGAAATAGATAATATTTTCTTTGAACACCGTCCTCTGCTTAAACACAATTTGCCTATTAAAACTCTTGGAGGTCCTCCTCCACCTAAAGGTGATCCTATGTTTGAATTAAAACAATTGCCAGACACTTTGAAATATGCTTATCTTGATGAAAAGAAGATATATCCTGTTATTATTAGTGCTAACCTTTCAGAACATGAAGAGGAAAGATTATTAAAGTTCTAAGGAAGCACCGAGCTGCTATTGGATATACTCTTGATGATTTAAAGGGCATTAGTCCCACTCTATGTCAGCACAAAATTAATATGGAACCTAATGCTAAACCCGTTGTTGATCACCAACGTCGATTAAATTTGAAGATGGAAGAGGTGGTAAGAACGGAAATATTAAAACTTTTGGAAGCAGGTATAATCTATCCTATAGCTGATAGTAGATGGGTGAGTCATGTTCATTGTGTCCCTAAGAAAGGAGGTATAACTATTGTTCCTAATGATAAGAATGAGCTTATTCCACAAAGAATTGTTACAGGCTATAGGATGGTAATTGATTTTAGAAAATTAAACAAAGCAACTATAAAAGATCATTACCCTTTGCCTTTTATTGATCAAATGCTTGAAATATTATCTAAGCACACACACTTTTGCTTCCTTGATGGATATTCTGGCTTTTCACAAATACCTGTTTCTCAACCTGATCAAGAAAATACCACTTTCACTTGTTCTTTTGGAACTTATGCTTATAAACATATGCCTTTTGGTTTATGTAATGCACCTGCTACCTTTCAAAGATGTATGACTGCTATATTCTCTGAATTTTGTGAATAGATTGTTGAAGTTTTCATGGATGAATTTTCTATTTATGGGAAGTCTTTTGATGATTGCTTAAGCAATCTTGATCGAGTTTTGCAGAGATGTGAACAAACAAATCTTGTCTTGAATTGGGAGAAGTGCCACTTTATGGTTAATGAAGGCATTGTCTTGGGTCATAAAATTTCTAAAAAAGGTATTGAAGTGGACAAAGCTAAGGTTGATGCAATTGAGAAAATACCATGTCCTAAAGATATAGAAGGTATTCATAGTTTCCTAGGTCATGCTGGTTTCTATAGGAGATTTATCGAAGACTTTTCTAAAATTTCTAGGCCTCTCACTAGTCTTTTGCAAAAGGATATTCCTTTTGTTTTGATGATGATTGTTTAGAAGCCTTTGAAACACTCAAGAAATCCTTAATTTCTGCACCTATTGTTCAACCACCTGATTGGAACTTGCCTTTTGAAATTATCTGTGATGCTAGTGATTATGTTGTTGGTCCTGTTCTAGGACAAAGAGTTGATAAGAAATTGAATGTTATTCATTATGCTAGTAAAACTCTAGACAGTGCTCAAAGAAATCATGCTACTACTGAAAAAGAATTCTTCGCAGTGGTGTTTGCTTGTGATAAATTTAGACCTTATATTGTTGATTCCAAAGTAACTGTTCACACAGACCATGCTGCTATTAAATATCTTATGGAAAATAAAGATGCTAAAACTAGACTTATTTGATGGGTTCTCTTGTTACAAGAATTTGATTTACATATCATTGATTGAAAAGGAGCTAAGAACCCCGTAGCTGATAATTTATCTAGGCTTGAAAATGTACCTATTGATGATAGTTTTCCTGATGAGCAGTTAGCTGCAATAAATGTTTCTCATAGTACTCCTTGGTATGATGACTATGCTAATTACATTGTTGCTAAATATTTACCACCTAGCTTTACTTACCAACAAAAGAAAAAATTCTTCTATGATTTAAGACATTACTTTTGGGATGACCCACATCTTTATAAAGAAGGAGTAGATCGTATTATTAGACGTTGTGTACCTGAGCATGAACAGAGACAAATCCTACGGAAATGTCACTCCGAAGCTTATGGAGGGCATCATGCTGGAGATAGAACTGCTCACAAGATATTGCAATCTGGATTTTATTGGCCTACTCTCTTCAAGGATGCCCGTAAGTACGTCTCATCTTGTGATGAATGTCAAAGAATAGGTAATATCGGTAAGCGTAAAAAATGCCTATGAATTATTCACTTACTGTTGAACCATTTGATGTTTGGGGATTTGATTACATGGGACCTTTTCCTTCCTCTAATGGGTATACACATATTTTGGTTGCTGTTGATTATGTTACTAAATGGGTAGAAGCTATTCCAACCAGTAGTGATGATCACAACACCTCTATTAAAATGCTTAAGGAAGTTATTTTCCCAAGGTTTGGAGTCCCTAGATATTTAATGTCTGATGGTGGTTCACACTTTATTCATGGTGCTTTCTGTAAAATGCTTGCCAAGTATGATGTTAACCAAAGAATTGCATCACCCTATCATCATCAGTCTAGTGGTCAAGTAGAACTTAGCAGTAGAGCAATAAAATTAATTTTGCAAAAGACTGTCAATAGGTCCAGGAAGAATTGGTCTAAGAAACTAGATGATGCACTTTGGGCTTATAGAACAACATATAAAAATCCTATGGGTATGTCTCTTATAAAATGGTTTATGGAAAAGCTTGTCATTTGCCTCTTGAGTTAGAACATAAAGCATTTTGGGCCATCAAAGAGCTCAACTATGATTTCAAGCTTGCTGGTGAAAAGAGGTTATTTGATATTATCTCATTAGATGAATGGAGAACCCAAGCTTATGAAAATGCAAAATTATTCAAAGAAAAAGTTAAAAGATGGCATGACAAAAGAATCCAAAAGAGTGAGTTTAAGGTTGGAGAATATGTTCTTTTGTACAACTCTCGTTTTAGATTCTTTGCTGGAAAACTCCTCTCAAAATGGGAACGCCCCTATGTTATCGAGGAGGTTTACCGGTGTGGAGCCATCAAAATAAATAATTCTGAAGGTGCTAACCCGAAGGTGGTCAATGGACAACGAATAAAGCATTATATCTCAGGTACTCCCATTAATGTTGAAACTAATATTATCCAAACTTTGACACCGGAAGAACGCATATAAGAGTCCTTCCGGAACACTCCAGAATCGTGAAAAACAGGAGGTACGTGATACGGTAAGTAAACGGCCTCCAAAAATCCACAAAAATATTTTTTATTAGTTTTGGAATATTTTAAAATTTAGGAAATAAAGAAACTTCCATGAAGCGTACCCTGGTGGGCACAAGACACCAGGGCACGCCAGGCTTGCCTGGCGCGCCCAGGTGGGTTGTGCCCACCTGGGACACCTTCCGGACTCCGCTTTTCTACCGTATGCTTGTCCTCCAAGATAAAAAAAATATGTATATACTTCCCGAACCTGTTGATCACCGTATCGCGAAGAAATCCTCTGTTCTCTTTTCTTGCTATTTCCAGTCAGATTTATCAAGCCAGGCATCATGTCTTCCTGCTCCTCCAACAACATGGAAGAAGATGCTTGGTTGATGAAGATCGAGATGAAGAGGGAGGAGCCTACGAACGCCGTCAAGGGAGACAAGGGCAAGGAAGCTACCGTAGATCCATCCCCGGTGGCAGCACAAGCACTGCTGGCCGAGGAGGAGGAAGAAGATATCCTTAAGCCCTACCTTACTCACCCTACTCCTGCTGAGATTGAAGCTTTTCACGTCATTGAAATAGTTCCCATACAAAATAAATATCTCACTCGCGAAAATATTCTGCATCAAGAGCATATCATCCATCTCCGGAGCGTCATCTGTCGGTTGGAGAATCTATTGATCCTTAAGGACAGGATCGCTTCATCACCAACATCATCTTCTTCACCACCAAAGGAGAACTGAGTATCGGGTATGGGCACTCCCCTTGGCTTCCGCCAAGCTTGGGGGAGGTGCCCCGGTATCATATCATCCCACTATCTTTTTGCTTTTACTTATTTTAGTTCGATCTTTTGCTTTAGAATGAATAAAATTTTAGTTCGATCCTTTCTTATTTGAGAGTTTGCTTAGTGATCTATCCTTGTAATTGTGTGCAAGTTATATAATAAAGTTTAGTTTTAGTTTTTGCTTTCTTTACATTCATGTTGCAAATAAAGAAAAGAAATAAGAAAGGAAAAAGAGAAAGGAAATAAATAAAAGAAAGGAAATAAATCAATAAGATCATATACTAATCCTATGGTAGGTGATAGCACCACATAAGGAAAAGTATAAGTAGAAAATTTTATTAGAGATTGACAAACATAGCATTAGTCAATGATGCAACTCATGAAAGAATTAATAAGGGTAGAGAAGATTCACATATAAATATACATCCCAGAAAGCTTTTGTGATTGTGAGCTCTCATCAAAATATTATATGCCAAAATTGTTTACGTTGGACAAGGAAGACAACTTAATGGTTTATGTTTGTTTATATTCGCATAGAAGTCATATTGTCATAGATCCTTTAACATGTGGTGCTTGCCCCCTATCTTTGCTAGCCAAAAACTCTGCACTAAGTAGAGATACTACTTGTGCATCCAAAAACCCTTAAACCCAAATCTTACTTTCAAGTGTCCACCGTACCTACCTAGGGATTGAGCAAGATCCCTCAAGTAAGTTGTCATCAGTGCAAAAAGGCAATGAAAATTGTTTCTAAATGTGTAAGATCATTTAGTGTAAGAGAAAATTGAGCGTTGCACGAACTTGTGATGGTGAAGAATAAAAGTGACAGACTGCATAATAAAGGGACAATTGCATTTTTACCCCTAGTTGGTTCCTACCCACGGGTTTTGCCCTTACTTTTCGGGCTTGCTTAGTTTTGCCCTTACTTTTTCCGTCGAGGTCCCTCGAATGCCCTTTGATCGTTTGACCAAAACTTTGAAAATTCATAACTAATTCATATGAACTCAGAAAAATGCAAATAAGATATAAAAATGTTCAGATAAACATTACCTTTATGTGCATATCATTTGCATTCAGGACAAAAGCACCCTTTAAACTACTTGAGGTAATTAATGTTATTAATATTATTAAAAATAAAAAGGTATAAAAAAATTCATGAATAAAAATTACATGCAAATGTACGTGATGATTTCTGAACATCGCGATATCTTATTTGCATTTTTCTGAGTTCGTATCAACTTGTTATGAAGTCTCCAAATAATGGTCAAAGTCGTTAGAACATTCTTAAAAAGATGATACGAACTCAAAAAAATGCAAATAAGATATCTGGATGTTCAGAAAACATCACCTACATTTGTATGTAATTTCTATTCATGAAAAAAATATATTGTTTATACCTTTTTATTTTTAATTATGTTAATAACATTAATTACCTCAGGTAGTTTAAAGGGTGCTTTTATCCTGAATGCAAATGATATGCACATAAAGGTAATGTTTATCTCAACATTTTGATATCTTATTTTCATTTTTCTGAATTCATATGAATTAGTTATGAGTTTTCAAAGCTTTGGTCAAACGGTCAAAGGGCATTCGAGGGACCATGAGGGAAAAAGTAAGGGCAAACTGAGCAAGCTCGAAAAGTAAGGGCAAAACCCGTGGGTACGAACCAACTAGGGGTAAAAATGCAATTGTCCCGAAAGGTTGCTATCACAAGGGGCAATGCAATGTGACATTATTTTGCACTAAGGGATTGAGCATACAAACAAATAAGCGCATGGCAGCCTTTTCTTCCCTCTGCAAAGGCCATGTCTTTTACTTTTATGAAAAGAGTCAAAGTTTTCCTTCTATTTATTTTTATTTTTCTCCTTTGGCAAGCATCATGTGGTGAGGAAAGATCTAGGCATATATGTCCAGTTGAATATAGATATCACCCTTGAGGTGAATATGTTGGGAGGCGAAACTATAAGCCCCTATCTTTCTATGTGTTTGGTTGAAACATTTTGCTCATGTGTACGCGGTGAGTGTTAGCAATCATAGAAGACCATATGATGGTTGAGTATGTGGACTTGCCTATAGGCTCCCACACGTGACCCTTCCTGAAAAGATGATGAATTGTAGTTGCAAAGTTGACTGAGAACATAGTTTGTTGGTTTTTAATAGAGTTTTTGCTTTATACTTCGATTGTGTGATGAATTGTTACTTATTCATGAGAAGTATATGATAAAAGCTCTATGACAAAAGTCTTATGTTTAAATTTGTTGCTGTTATAATAATCAACATGATGTTTCTATGTATGTATTTTGTTTTTATCGACACCTCTCTCTCAAAGCATGTGGACATGTTTTTCGATTTCGGTTTTTGCTTGAGGACAAGCGAGGTCTAAGCTTGGGGGAGTTGATACGTCCATTTTGCATCATGTTTTCTTACTGTTATTTATGATGTTTTTATCCATAATAATGATTTTTGGAGTAATTCTAATGCCTTTTCTCTCATAATTTGCAAGGTACACTCAAAGAGGGAGAATTCCGACAGCTGGAAATCTAGACGTGGAAAAGCTACGTCAGGCTACCTATTCTGCACACCTCCATACAAGATGAAACTTCACGAAGAATTTTTATGGAATATTTAAGGAATATTGGAGCAAATAACTACCAGAGGGGGCCCACCAGGTGGGCACAACCCACCTGGGCGTGCCAGGGAGCCCAGGCGCGCCCTGGTGGGTTGTGCTCACCCAGGCCCACCTCCAGTGCCCATCTTCTGGTATATAGGTCATTTTGACCTAGAAAAAAAATAAGGAGATGACATTCGGGACGGAGCGCTGCCATCTCGAGGTGGAACTTGGGCAGGAGCACTTTTGCCCTCCGGCGGAGCGATTCCACCGGGGGAACTTCCCTCCCGGAGGGGGTAATCATCGTCATCATCATCACCAACAACTCTCCCATCTTGGGGAGGGAAACCTCCATCAACATCTTCAACAACACCATCTCATCTCAAGCCCTAGTTCATCTCTTGTGTTCAATCTTGTTACCGGAACTATAGATTGGTGCTTGTGGGTGACTAGTAGTGTTGATTACATCTTGTAGTTGATTACTATATGGTTTATTTGGTGGAAGATTATATGTTCATATCCATTATTCTATTTAATAATCCTTTGATCATGAGCATGATTATTATTTGTGAGTAGTTACTTTGTTCTTGAGGTCACGGGAGAAGTCATGTTGGAAGTAATCATGTGAATTTGATATGTGTTTGATATTTTGATAGTATGTATGTTGTGATTCCCTTAGTGGTGCCATGTGAACGTCGACTACATGACACTTCACCATACTTGGGCCTAAGGGAATGCATTATGGAGTAGCAGTTAGATGATGGGTTGCGAGAGTGACAGAAGCTTAAACCCTAGTTTATGCGCTATGCCGTAAGGGACCGATTGGATCCAAAAGTTTAATGCTATGGTTAGAATTTATTCTTAATACTTTTCTCATAGTTGCGGATGCTTGCGGGGGGGTTAATCAGAAGTAGGAGGCTTGTTCAAGTAAGAATAGCACCTAAGCATCGGTCCACCCACCGATCAAATTATTAAAGTAGTGAACACGAATTAAACCAACATGATGAAAGTGACTAGATGAAATTCCCGTATACCTCAAGAACGCTCTGCTTATCATAAGAGACCGTTTTGGCTTATCCTTTACCTCAAAAGGATTGGGCTTCCTTGATGCACTTTTGTTACTACTATCGTTACTTGCTCGTTTCAAATTATCTTGCTATCAAACTACTCCGCTACTTACAATTTCAGCACTTGCAGACACTACCTTGCTGAAAACTGCTTGTTATTTCCTTCTGCTCCTCGTTGGGTTCGACACTCTTACTTATTGAAAAGAGCTAAAATTGATCCCCTATACTTGTGGGTCATCAGCCACGCATCGAAATGAGGCACTTAGACAGGTATGCGTGGGTGTGTCCAGCGAGCTGCTCCCCTGAGTTAATGTGACGGAGCTTAGTCGAGCGACCAGCAGGTGCGTGCACTACAAAAAAATACACTTCCGTGATGATACGTGTTTGTTACAGTAGGTCGCATTTTTTGTCATGCATGTACATCCATGACGATTTTATGACAGAATCAAGATAGTCATACCTGTGTTGTCGTAGAAGTGTTTCATGACATTACCAAAATTATCATCACGGAAGTGTCCACTTCCATGACGATAAATCGCGCGTCATAGAAGTGCTTTTGTCAAGGGTGACCGACACGTGGCATCCACCGTAACGGAACGTCGTTAAGCTATCAGGTCAGGTTTTGGATCCTATAACCCGTTAACAGCCCCGACCAATGGGGATTCTCCACGTGTAAAATCATCATTGGCTGGAGGAAACACGTGTCGGCTCACCGTTGGGACAGATGTCATCCGCTCATTGTACCGAAGGCGCCTATGATACGGCGACACGTGGCACGACCCAACAGAGGCCCATTCCTGTGAAAAGGCTGGCCCGTTTGACTTGGTTAAAAGGTGGCAGGCCAGCCCACGGAAAGCCTGTTAACGGCCTGTTCGCATATAGCCCATTTATAGCCGCTAACCCAGGGCCCGTTACGCCCTATCCGAATTAGGCCCAGTAGCGTCATCTGGGCCGTCCAATATGATTCAACCCGTTTTGACTTCCGGCCCATGTGTGGCCCATGACTTCTTTCGGCCCATATGAGGACCTTTGTAACTCTTGGCCCATTAACGGCCCATGGTGAAACTGGCCCGTAATGAACAGTGTATCACTTTATACCAATTAACGGCCCGTTATTCCATTGGGCCATTTCCAGCCTAAGTTATCTTTCGGCCTTCTCAGGGCCCATTGATTCTTGGGCTCATTTGCAGCATTCGGTTACATACGGCCCGTTCTTGTCTATTTTACGCTTGTGGGCCAAATTCAGCCCGTCGTTCTGATCGGCCTGTTTGCGGACCGTTAATCGTTGGGCGTTTTCATGTCAAAAACCCGTTGGGCTGTTTTCATAGAGTTATCAAATACGGCCTATGAACGGCCCGTTATGGTCCACGAATAGTACGGCCCATGATTGGCGAAATGATGATACGCCCCGTAGAAGGCCCATGAATCCTACGGCTCGTATGAGGCCCATTGATAGTACGGCCCATAGAAGGCCCATGGATTGTACGGCCCGTCGAAGGCCCATGGACCCTACGGCCCGTAGAAGGCCCATGGACCCTAAGGCCCGTATAGAAGGCCGATGGATCCTACGGCCGGACGAAGGCCCATGGATCATACGTCCTGCAGGAGGCCCATGGTTACAACAGTCCGTGTGTTGCCATGATTATTTTGGCCTAGTTACCAAAAGTAGGCTATTGTGGCCACTAGAAAAAAACAGAAAAAGAACTGCAGTGACTACAAGCAAACAACTAAACAAGACAATAAGGAAATAAATAAGCAAGCAATTAATGCTAGCCTATTACCGCTATTACACATATTACATCCAATGGGCATCAAAGTTCGCCATCAATGCAAATATAGGGAACAAAGCAGCACATTACATACACTGGCCGTCAAAATTGGCCACCAGTGTAAATAAACGCGGCAGCAAAACAAGAGCATAACTGAAACAACTTCAGAAGAGCTTAAGAAATGTTATCCTGGGTATCCACCATGCTGGCAATAAGCTTAGCAAGCTGATTAGCTTTGTCATGTTTGGCGCTAAAATCCTCCAACGATTGTTGTTGCACCAGAAAGTATGCATCTGAATGCTCCAGGGACTTCCGCAGTCCTTCCGCTTCTTGTCGCATGACACTGATCGAAGTCTTTCAGCTTGTAGTTGAGACTCAAGAAACCGAACTGATTAGACGGAGTTTGAATAGCTTGTGCAAGCGGTAGTGGCGAGAACTTCGAACACTAAACCAAGACAGGACTTTGGGGTTGTCTCGCTGTCTTCAAGATAGTCTTCCTTAGCTGTTGTATCAGCTTTGATGGAGACCAACAAGGATGTGTCACTATCCTGAACCTTATCTGCATTACTTCCTTTACCATTGCTTAATAAGGCACTCTTCCCCAATATTACATCGACATTCTAAAAGAAGAAACAAGAAGACACATAACAAGTTTAGCATGTACTAGTATATGAAACTCATTTCGGTGAACCAGTTCATTAGTAAGGTGGACAGGATTAAACTACCAAGTCTTCTATTGCCAAGTACTAGTACATAATAAAAGCATCAAACAAACATATATCTATGTCCTATGGTCACTGCATTGTCTTGCCAAATCAAAATAGGGACACGGTTCAAATCAAATCAGTTTAAGAAAAAGCAGCAGTGAAAGAATACAAAGCGTGGGAAACTACACGGCACAACAAGATTTCAGATGGGTACCACGGGTCTACATGTACAACAACACTATTGGCTCTGTTGTGATGCTAGTAATGTGCATGATATGAAAGTCAACTGTATACACAATTGAAATTGAAATCGACAGAGCTATTGATAAGAGCAAACCTGTTAAAAAAGAGCAAAGCAATCATAGTTAAAAAAGGCGCGCCTAAGCGAGCGCTTAAGCGCGCCTAGGCTCTAGGCGTTGGCAAAACGCATTGCGCATAACTATGCATAATCTGTGCATAACTGCGCATAAGCATGCGCTTTGGTCAGTAAAGCGCAAGGCGGTGGCAAAACGCACAATTAACGCCTAACGCTTTTTTGAACTATGATAGCAATGGAATCTTAAATTAGAATAGTTGTTCTTCAGGTTTAGGCACTTGTTCTACATAGACCTTACCACATTCTTGGTTCGGGACCAGTACTGAACAAGGCGTTCCCAGTCGTCGTCCAGTAAATGTGTCTCAGGAGAACGTAAGGGAATTTGATGAGTTTCTTTGCCGGTGAAGTACGTTTTCTTCAGGTAATTCCGATACTGCCACCAAGCATTCTTGAAGATAGCAGAGGTATTAGCACAGGTTACCTCATCCAGAGTTTCCAAATAGGTCCTTCTCTATAGAGAAAAATGGGAAAATTTGATGTATTTTAACCATCATGGAGGTAGGATGTATGGGACGAAGCAAAGTAATTGCCATGAATAACATTACTTACACATAACTCCTGGACAAACACCTGCAACTGGCATTTTTCTTCATCTTCAGTATAATATTTCCAAGATGGGAAGATACGCACATACAATTTAACAACATCAAATGCGATAGATGCTAAACTACGACTAGATGGTTGTGCTTCCTCCACGAGAATAGGCGTACTAACCGGGTGGAGTTGGGGTTCGCCGTGATAATCTTGGCCCTTTGGGCACCGGAGATGCCTTACTAACTGCTCTTGTTTGGGAGCCTGTGGTGGAGATGATGCTATGTCAACAGGAACCGGGTTACTATCCAATTTGGGGTTGGGGTTAGATTGGGTGAAGCTGGTTCTCTGTCCATCATCGATGAGGGGTACAATCATGCGAGTTTGGGTTATGTGTGGTACGGCTGGTTCTTCTGCATGTACAACCGGGTGCTATCTCCACCAAGAGGTAGCACTGTTTTATTGAAGACCGTGTTTTTAGTCCGCTAGAATCGGCATCACCCGCTCCAATTCAAATGGCTGATAAACAGGAAACATAGTTGAATGTACATACATTGTATGAGAGATAGATGCAATAGATAGTGTGGAAAAAAGAGGGCATGAAATAGTTGACATGTTGTTTAACTAAAACAGATAGCATGACATAATTTCACATATATGATGTCTATCTAAACTGGATAGCATAGCATAACACAATTCAAAGATATGATGAATAACTAAGCACGATCACATGACATAATTCACCTACATGTTATCTAAGTAATCAGGATCGCACCATTTAATTCACATATGTGATTTAAATGCTAAACAGAGGGCATTCGAT